>OX336401.1:137778172-138437951 GCA_946902985.2 Meconema thalassinum
CTCGCCCTTAGCTACCTCGAAAAATATCGCCTCAGTAGTTGAATGGACATGGTTGGAAGAAATGAAAACGTAAAAACACTTATAGTGGGTGTTTGGAACAGTTACTCACGTAACCGTCAGAGGGCTGCACCATCAATTATGATTCAGAAGGCTGTGGATGACCATGGGTATTGTATCTTTTTTCAATTGTCTCATTATTATGATTTTAAGTTCCTTGAGCATCAGAAGGTTTTAATAAAAGTACGAGCCGAGGATAAGCATATTTTTTTCAAAATAACCACAAAATGTGTAACCTATTGTCTGTGGAGAGAACCAGTCTATTGGAGGTGAAACATTTTGGTCCTCTGGGTCGGGATAGATAATACTTTCACGTATGAGCCATCAAAAATGCTCACAAAAAAGGTATGTGACAATTGATTTCAAACAGTACGACAATTTTCCTAATTATCCTGTTAATACTTCCTCTCTGCTCACAATCTTAATTATGGATGTCGCTGAAAAGAGAGGACTCATAAAAAAGAGCTGTAATAAAAGCTCGTCTGACACGAATTGTCAGCTACGTAGATAGTTTTCAACAAGGTGGCAACTTGAACGACATTCGTGTTTGGCAGAAGTTATTACACACTTCCAAGGAAGACTACAACGTAGTACAAGGCCAGTTAGAAATGAAAGACACTGAAGAATCACATGATATTGATAGGGAAATATTTGAAGAACTGTGTTTAGAGATAGAGTCTAGGATGGACACCTTACTAGAACCCAATTCACATTCACAATCTGTTCCGTCTAATTCCTCAAATATTAAACTGCCAAAGATTGCATTGCCAACATTCAGTGGCATAATATCTAGCTTCAGACACTTCAGCAATATCTTCCAGTCACTGGTGATAAACAATATGTGTCTGACAGACATTCAAAGATATCATTATTTACTATCATGTTTATCTGGCGAGCCCCATAAATTATTAGAAAACTTACCTGTTACAGATAATAACTTTAGAGTAGCCTGGGAGTTGATCATCCAAAGATACGATAACCCCAAACTAATTGTGGACTATCACATTAAGGAACTATTAAACCTACCTACTGCAAGAACTGAGTCTCCTAAAGAACTCAGGCAGTTACTCAACCAGCTGCCAAGTAACTTAAATGCAATAGAAGCGTTGGAGGTGGGCACTCCCCTACACGTACTAATCCTATCACACATGGTTTTGGAGAAAGTCAATCTGAACCTTAGAAAGCAATGGGAATACAAAACCTCCAGTACAAATTTTCCTAGTTTGAAAGATTTAGTAGATATTTTGGAAGGAACTGCTCAGACATTGGAGCTCATTCATCGCGACAAACAACTGATCCCTCATCAGAACTCAGATAGAATTTCTAGAAGGTCGTTCCTCAGTACTACTGCAGAGTGTGCCTTTTGTAAGGACACCCACAAACTTATAAAATGTTCGAAATTAAAGGATACAGAACTCTCAACCAAATTAGAATTTGTCAAAGTGAACAATCTTTGCTTTAATTGTTTGAGCGTCGGCCATAGGCTAGTGGATTGCACCGCAGGCAGTTGCCGTATCTGTAACAAGCATAACACTTTGTTACATAGGGACGAGCAGGAGCATCGCAACAGTATGACTTCAAATAGCTTCCGACCTCATCAACAGACATATTGCACTGTGAAGGGCAACTACAATCACGTAGAAGTTCTTCTGTCAACGGCTCTAGTAAATATAACGGACTATAGAGGGAAAACGTTCGAGTGCCGAGCGTTACTTGACAGTGCTTCACAAATGAATTTTATGTCTAAATCTTTAGCTGACCGCATAGGAATAAAATTAAGTCGTCAGTCTATTCCTGTAAGTGGCATCTGTGTTGCCCAGGCTGCTGAATCACCGCATATTTGTCAAATTCATCTAGGGTTACCAACTACAATGTGCATGCAGTTCGTGCAGTGCTGCCTCGCATTACAGGTCTGCTTCCAACAACACCCTTCGATAGTTCTGATTGGCAAATACCTGCAGACATTGAATTGGCTGATCATCATTTCAATAAACCGGATCAAGTCGACCTTCTCTTAGGAGCATCTATATTCTTTGATTCGCTCTACAGTGGTCAATTCAAGCAAGAGAATCATCCTACTATACAGAACACAGCATTTGGATGGACGTTGGCTGGTAGAATACCAACACAATCTATCAAAGTTGAGAAGAAACATGTAATGTCCTACCTTATCCGTAATGATGTACTTCACAAACAAGTTGATCAATTCTGGCAACAAGGAAATAATGATGGTGAAGCAGAGTCTTCGGGTTCCATGTCGGGCAAGTTGAGTGAAGAGTGGCTGAAGGAATTGCAGGCCAAGCAAGATGAGAGGAGACTCAAGAAGATGAACGGTACGGTGGACTCGACCGGTAACAAGACGCGACGAGTCGAACAGGTGGCGGTGATACTGGCGAAAAGAAGCCTTCATCCGTTAAGGTTCTTGCTTCCCGTTTTGAAAACATTCACCTCCACACAGTGCCCCCCAAAGACCAATCACTTGTGAATACTGCCGAGTGTGATTCGTGGCTCTCTAAAAGTACATTGAACAATTCCGTCAAGTCCCCGACGTTCTCAGTTCCTACGACAACAGGCAATCCGACTTTGCCTGCCCCATCTCAATCTATGAACTATGATAGTGCAAATGACTTCCTATCTAGCTATCCAGCAATCTTATGTGAGAACCGTTTCGACAATGGTTTTCACACAGGCGTGTTGTCTGTAAAGAAGCGTAGAAACAGTACGTCATCCATCGAGTGTCTGGACCAGGACGTGGTAGACGGACACGTGGCGATCGTGAGTCAACTGGACGCTACCAAGACTGATAACACAAGCATCGGTATTGACGCCAAGGATGTTCGCAGAAGAAGCGTGAAGAAGAAGAAGAAGAAGAATGTGACGTTCTGTGGCAAGGTGATCGTCGTGACGACCACAGAGGATAAGAAGGAAGACAGCTACATCCCCTAATCCCATCCTGGAGAGAGTGCTCCGGTCATCATTCCACAAGCAGGACTCGCCCTATTCACCCGACTTCCAGATAGAGGTGCGGTGTCTTCAGTCACGAGATTCGGACCAGCCAGGAGCAATAGAAAGCAAGATCTACCATCATTTCCCTCAACAGGTGTACCAGAATCTGGTTCCTCCGCATTCGTACTCTAACGTGGGGCCAAGGAGCGTGCAGGTTCAACCTCAGGCAGTCCATCAGGAGTCACGACTACCCAGCATCCCAGGACCGGACCAGCAGCTGGCAAAGCCACGGCCGTATCACCCCGTTTCGGTCCTATCATCACCAGCAGCTTATTCAGCAGTACTAGTAACACATTTGGAAGCGTTGGTCAAAAGACTACCTATCCCAGCTACAACAATGCACCTGGTGGACTTCTGATGCAGCGAACCTTCAGAATGGTACTCTGTGTTTTTTTTTAAGGAAGACAACCAACCACCACTTGTAAGGCAGACGGGGATCATGGTCGATGTTCACCCCGACAATGACAGCCTCGTGCGTGTTGTGAGGGTCCGCTCTTCGAGGGGGACCTACAAGCGACCAGTGACGAAGGTCTGTGCAATTCCGCAAGACAAGTGAAGTGCTTGAATTCAATGTGTTATTTGATGCAAACGAAGATGGGACAGTGGTCGAAAGGGATTATTTTGCTTTCATAAGATATGCTTTCTAGTTTCATTGCTGTATATAAATTACGGTGGGCAGAATGTTTGGAACAGTTACTCACGTAACCGTCAGAGGGCTGCACCATCAGTTATGATTGAGAAGGCTGTGGATGACCATGGGTGAGCATCAGAAGGTTTTAATAAAAGTACAAGCCGAGGATAAGAATCTGTTTTGAAAATAACCACAAAATGTGTAACTTATTGTCTGTGGAGAGAACCAGCCTATTGGAGGTGAAACAGTGGGCGATGTATGGAAGATAGAGATATGCTCTCGCGGACGTTTTTGTAGAACTTTTCATGCTGAACAATTCTTACACTCATAGTATATTGATATTTTAAACGGTTTGCCCAGCGTAAGCTTACAAAGTGCTCGGACGCCAGGTTTCTTTTTCGACTTTTCCACTGAAATCGTTACTGCTCGGCTTTTTATCGATCATTAATAAATTATTTTCTACAGAAATCATCCTTGAGATATCCTTTACAGAATGGTGAAAAGCGAATCAAAATCCATCCAGTGCTTCTCGAGTATACCCGTAACATCCAAGAATCGGGGACTTAGTTTTATACTAAGTAGAGATATCTATTTTTAGCCTACTTTTCACATTTTGCAAAAATGAGGAAAAAGTAGACTTATGAGATCGATCCGGGAAAATGTGTGTCTGTCTGTCTGTCTGTGTGTGTGTGTCCCCCTATCAACTCCTAAACGGCTGCAGCAATCCAAACCAAATTTAGTATGAGTAAAGATGTGCACCGGAATAGCTCACGTCCATATTTGAAAATGATGTCAGTGCTACCAACTGCTGAAAAAACGCACTAGAAATTTGAGCTCCATGTTGGATATCTCGCAAGGTATGCATGGAAGCTATTCCAAAATTGGTACACATGCTGATAATACTATTTCAGTTTAATTTCCAGGAGGCCAAGAATGACAGTGTTGCCAAAATAATGTTAAGCCTTCTGATAGGTCCAATTTTTAAATGCATATAACTTCTACACAAACAACTGGATTTCAACCAAATTTTGTATGTAATATCTGTACATAAACATATATTATTGAGCGTATTCTTAAGAGCCATCAGGGCTGCCAACTGTTAATAATTGCTCTCTCTATTTTTTTAAATCCAAATACCAATATATCAGAAAGTATGCAAGCCAACAGCTTTAAACTATGCACACGTATATTCTGACATTTTAGATTAATTTGGAGTAACTTATATACGTCAGTTCTACCAACATGATTATAAGCCTGCTGATAGTACCATGTTTTAAATACATGTAACTTCTATACTATCAGTTCGATTTCAACCAAATTTCGTATGTGCTATGTGTACCATAACAGATATGACTGTAAGTATTGTTAAGAGCAATCAGGGCTGCCAACTGTTAATAAATGCTGTCTATATTTTTCCCCCTAATATCAATATATCAGAAAGTATGCAAGCCAACAGCTCTATACTTTGCAGACGTATAGCACCTGACATTGTAGATTAATTTGGAGTAATTAATACAAGGCAGTGCTGCCAACATGATTCTATGCCTGCTGATATGTCCAATTTTAAAATACATGTAACTTCTATGCTAACAAATGGATTTCATCCAAAATTGGCACAACAAGATATCACAATATTTCAGATTATTTCTGACCAGCACACGCATGGTATTGTTGGCAACATGCTATTACGCGTGGTGATAGATCCAGTGTCTAACTGCATGTAACGTCTATTGGACTTCAACCTAATTTTGTATTCTGTACCTTAAGAGATGGAACTAAGAATATATTCAGTCACCAGGGCTGCCAACTGTAGTGCTCTATTAGGCTACATTATATCAAGTATAATTTGAACTAATTTGATATTTCGATATTACCAACTTAATTTTGTCATTATTCTAGATAGGTTCATATACTGTAGAATAATCATTGGCATGAAAAGTAGGCTGTATAGTTCTTCACAGAACTTCTTGTTACATCCGAATTGAGCCTCTATGGACTGCGTGTTAGCAATCCATCTCATTTCAGTAACGAGTAGATATTGTTCGTTTGCCAGCTTTGACATCGTGCCACTATTTTAATTGTAATTATGACTCTGTAATTTCGTAATTTTAAATTTGAAAGTAAGAAATTTTTGAATTTTGAATTTTTGAATTTTTATTTTTTATCTTTTATTCTTTGTTTTTATCTTTTTTTTCAATCTTTATCTTCTATTTTCGTTTGGCAATTTGCTAATGTTATTATTTTTTATTTTCTATATCCAAATTTTTATTAATTTTTTATATTTAATTATTATTCCGTCGGTAACATTATACCCAATTGCAACGGGTGTCATTCCCTACATCTGAAAAAATTACATGATATTAATAAATTCATTTGAATGACTAGTTTCGACGGTCAGGCGATCATCATCAGATCCCTTACACTCTGACTATTAAATCTATGTCTACGAATATGTGGCTGAGTTTCGATCGTCAATTTAGTACGAACCCAATACAGGCGACAGTTTTCATTCTCCATGATGTACTCTGTGAGATACGGTACTGATAATATGGAAATGTATGACCTCCCAGAAGGTGAAATTATTATTATTATTATTATTATTATTATTAACAGTGTTTTCTGATTGATTGGTTCCTCAGTTTAGGGACTGCGACAAGTTTGGGTGTGTGTGGAATCTGTCTGATAACCGGTGTTAATTGTGATGACTGTATTAGTATGTGAAATCTGTTTTTATTTAAGTAAGGACTGCAGACATTCAATTTTTAAGTAGTTCCTACTTTTGCTACCAAACGCCACCGTCAACGTCAACTAGTTCTGAACTAGGTTACTAGATGCCCCCGCAGTCGGCTGCTGGCGACGAACGTTGGAATATAAGAGCGTTAGTCAAATCTAACCAATATTTACGCTTCACACTAGTTGTTGTTTGAGTCTTCAGTCTTTTGACTGGTTTGATGCAGCTTTCCATTCCTCCCTGTCCTGAGCTAATCGTTTCATCTCTACATAGCTCCGACACTCTACATCCGAGGCTATCTGTTTAACATATTCTAACCTTGGTCTACCCCTACAGTTTTTGTCCTCGACCCTTCCTTCCATAACTAAGCTTGCTATTCCTGGGTGTCTTAGTATGTGTCCTACTCTTCTCTTCATTAGCAGTCGCCAGAAACATCTCTCCTCTCCCACTCGTCTTATACCTCTTTGTTTGTAACCCTATGTACCCATCTGATCTTCATCATTCTCCTGTAACACCACATTTCAAATGCTTCAATTCTCCTCTTTTCTGCTGCTCCAATAGTCCAAGTTTCACTTCCATAGAGCGCCACGCTCCAGACAAAGGCTTTCAAAAATGACTTCCTAATAACTAAATCTATATTCGATGTCAGCAGATTCCTTTTTTGTAGAAATGCTTTCTTTGCCTGAGCCAACCTACTTTTTATATCCTCTTTGCTTCGTCCATCACTGGTTATTCTGCTTCCTAAGTAACAGAAGTCTCCTACTTCCTTCAGCTTTTCACCTGCCAATTTGATCTCCATAGAGGTTTCTGATTTATTTCAGTTGCATTCCAGTATTTTTGTTTTACATTTATTAATTTTCATCATGAATTCTTTCCGTAAGACGGAGTCCATACCATTCAAACTCATTCAAATCCTCAGGCTTGTCGGCCAAGATGACGATGTCATCAGCAAATCTCAGAGTTGAAATTATTTCTCCTTGAATCTTCACTCCCACTTTAAATTTTTCTCTAATTTCCTTCATTGCTTGTTCAATGTAAAGATTGAAAAGTATGGGTGATAAGTTGCAGCCTTGCCTTACACCTTTCTGAATACCAGCTTCTCTCTCATGTCCTTCAACTTCACACTAGTGTAATTAAAAAATTAAAAAAACAACTCCTGGCACTATCCAGCCCATGACGGGCTAAGGCCGACCAAACGACCGCTGCCCAGCCATTTGGCCTGCAGATATTGGGGTGACGCGTGATCAGCGCGTCGGGTCCCCTCGGCCGTTAATCTTGGTATTCGTGATCGGGGCGCTGTCTCACTGTCAGACAGCTACTCAATTGTCCTCACGAGGCTGAGTGCACCCCGTTCCAACCCTCACGTCGGTTTTAAAATCCCTGACGGAGCCGGGGATCGAACCCGGGGCCTCCGGGTGAGAGGCAGGCGCGCTACCCCAACACCACGGGGCCGGCTCACACTAGTGTAATTAGTGGTAGGTTATTTCACATGACATAAATCTGTGACATGGGACCGCCGCACCGGCTTTACTTCCCCTCCAATGGAAGGCATACTGAGGGATTTTTAACGCTCTTAAAAAATCCGACGACTTCGGCCGGGTTCGGGCATAGAAGCTCAGCATGCTACCAACTACGCCACCGAAGCTAACTCTTGCCACTTTTCATTTTGGGTTTTGGCTGAAAATTCTTTATATCCCAAGTTTATTGTTTATTATTATTATAATTGTTATTATTATTATTATTATTATTATTATTATTGCTATTATTATTATTATTATTATTTTACACACGAATGGGCCACTTAGGATCACGCTACAACTTCATTTCTTTTTCTTGGTGCGAAGTGTTCTCTGCACCCAAAACTCCTTCATGCGTTCGCTGGCCTGTTTACGCTGTTCGTCCGTCCAGGCTCTTCCGGGCTTCTTAGGTCTTCTTGCGGCTTGAATCCCTTCCAAATTACTCAGTATGTTCCTAAATCTATTTCAGTCTGACAGTTTGTCTTCAGAGATGTTCAATCTTTCCATATCCGCCTTTGTTTCCTTAATCCATGCTGTTGTGGTCTTCATTCTCCAGAAGTAATCAAATATCCGTTTGGTGAGTCTATTTTGGTCCATTCTGTATAGATGTCCGAGAAACTTCAACCTCTTCTTCTTCTTCATAGTCTCAGAGATTCTTTGTACTTTTTGGTAAACTTCTTCATTACTTCGAAGTTTCCATCCACTTTCGGTTTGAACAGCACCCATAATTTGTCTGAGGATTCTCCTATCCAAGACCTCTAATTTATCCAGCTTGTAGTTCATAGGCAGACATTCACTGGCCTCGGGACAGTCTGTCTTCACCACGGTGTTGTAGTGTTTTATTTTGGCATTCCAGGATAGGCACTTTTTATTGTACATGTTTTTTTGTCAAGCCATATGCTCTCGCCATTTTTGAGATCCGATCTTCTATTGCATTTTTCTCTAGTCCATTCGTTTGAATGGTCTCACCAAGGTATTTGAACATTTTGACCGTTTTGATTCTCCCTATCTCGTTTTTTTATTATTATTAATATTATTATTATTATTATTATTTATCAATATATTCTGCTAATCACTAAAACGAAACAACATCCAACCCATCTCTCTGTTGCTGAATATTACGACTGGTTTGCCCGCTTCCAATTAGAGGGAGTCAGAACTGTGTTTCGTGAAATGAAGGTACTCCGCCGTCAGCTGTAGCGTGCCCGCTGGCTTGCAGGGACCAACCACTCTTATTTCAGTAAATTGAGTTGTCATTTGAAACAAGGTAAACTTTGTTTTTAATCTAACTTGGACTGTAATTGGTTGATGAGATGACGTGTGTTTAGACTACCTACTGTTCGCAATTAATTAATAACGAACTAAATGTGCTAGATTGGACTGGGAATTTCAACAACACAGTGCTGTTTCCTAGCAACAACTTGCAGTGCAATGCTGGGTGTGATGTACGTTCATATAGTGTCCTTCAGTCGGTCAACACTAAACAATTCCAATTACTCGAATATGTGAAACAAGTAGTTCCGTGAAGAACTATACAGCCTATTTTTTATATATCCTACTCGTGTTAATTGCCTCTATCAACATACAAAATTTCAGTTTGATTGTTGTGATAGATTCGTAGATATTGAGAACCGTCTAAATATATCAGATGGTCGCCAGGTTGGATTTTTATTTGTGTACTATTACATGAAGATTATTGTGTACGTGTGGTATTCAGACTTCAATCACATTATTAGGACACAAGAAATAAAAACTTAATTTTAAAATTTCGCACAGCCGCCATCTTGAGGTTATGTAAACAATTGAACTAAAGTAGATACCAGTGCATTACAATATGTATAATCATTTACTGTACCACATTTCACTGCGCTCAGAGAGTTAAATCACGAGAAAAATCTATTTAAATGTTTCAAATTCTCTTGGCCGCCAAGTTCGTTTTGTATTTTATATGTTTATGAATGTTACATAGATAAACTTGTATGGGTATCCTTTAACGCCGTACAAAATTTCAGGGTGATATCTGTAATAGTTTCGGAGATATAGAATGCTGGTGAAATATTTCGCACAGCCACCATTTTGAGGTTATGTAAACAATTGAACTAAATTAGACTCCAGTGCATTACAATGTGTATAATCATTTGCTGTACCAAGTTTCATTACGTTTGGATAGTTAAATCGCGAGAAAAGTCTATTTAAAAGTCTCAAATTCGCTTGGCCACCATGTTGGTTTTGTAGTCACCAGGTCTTTGAAAGTCTCATAGGTGAACTTCTAGTAGTGCCCTTTATCACCGTACACGATTTCAGGGTGATATCGGTAATAGTTTCGGAGATACTGAATGCTGGTGAAATATTTCGCACAGCCGTCACGTTGGATTAGTGAGACACAAAAAAATTTGAAGGGCACGGTCGGGTTCGGCCAGAATATTGCTATGATCTTACCGAGTTTCGTTTTAATCGCTCCAGCCATTTAGAAGTTATTAGGGACACACACACACACACCCCTCACACCCACACAGACAAGCACACACACACACGGACAAAAGGTGATCTCATAAGCCTATTTCTTTTTCATAAAATGGAAATAGGTTAAAAATTACCTGAAATAAATGTGGCTCTACAGGGTGTTTCTTTCTTTCTTTCTTTCTTTATTTATTTATTTAATTATTTATTTATTTATTTAGCGTATGGCTACAAACAAAGTCAGACAGGATATCAAATGAGAAACTGGCACAAATGTCATCAACGACGGATATAGCAGAAAAAGCCATGAGACAAAAGAATGTTCCGTAAAGAACATATACCCTACTTCCTCCTAAATGCATGGGTATTGTTATAACTATGGCTCGAATATTTAGGTGCTAAAAATCGGAAAAATATTTATTTTTTATGTATTAAAAATACCTGAAATATGTGACAAAAAAGTAAAAATGTTTAATTATAATTTAGTTTATTAATGTGAATATAAACAATATGCAGTACTCACGAATGCAATTTATGCTATGTCTCACTGACTGCTGAACCATTCGAATACACAACGAGATACATCTTCAGGTTGCCCATCACAAATGAGCGACGATTATTGCGAATCATTTTTTCTGAAGGTGCAAAGCTGTGGCAATGTGTTTCATGCCCTTGAGGTGTTATGTAACTTGAGATCGCTGTTCAGCCATGATTGCTTTCCCACATGTTTGGCAGAACAGAACGCCTCCATCAGAAGTAAAATTATTTTTAAATTCTGCCACAGACGATAACTTGTAGTTGTTTTCACTTTAGGCATCGTAGAACTGCCTTACACTTTACAGTGCCAGAAATGAACTTCATGAGAGTGACAATGGTCCCGGATAGAAGGGAGAGGGGAGATCTAGCACGTGGTGCAATATGGCTATGGACAAGGAAATTCCTGGCTTCCACAGTGAGTGGCACGGGGTGGCGAGTTAAGAATAACACAGTTGCAAGCTGACATACGCTGTGCTTGAAGATTAGATAGCTACAGGTTCTTTCCCGTTGAAGTAACACAGAACAAAAATGCAATAAATTGAAAGATCTAGCATACTGATTTTAAAAAAATGAAAATATTATGTCTTTTTTGTGCTAATAAGTGAAAAGCAGGAATTTTTGTATTTATAGAAAATAAAGACTTAAAATATGTATTTACATAAAAAATATTTATTTACCTAAAAATACGAGCCCTTGTTATCACTCTTTGTCCTTTTGAAGGAGTATAATTGAATGTTGGTTGTAGTAGCTTGTTGAAATACAACGTGCCATACGGATATTAAACATGAATATGAGGTGCCCTTTGCTAGTGCTATCGCTGTAAAAAAAAAACATTCAATTCGGTTTCACCGTATTTGAATTGATATGGGGAATCGATTTGCACACATACATGGCCGCCATATGCAAACTATTGGACTGATGACCTTGTAGCATGGTCAAAGAACGCTTCACACATAAAGGTATGTTGTTGCAAAATGTGGTAGAGACCAAATGATTAGGTTGGTCGTAATTTGATTAAAGACTGTTAATATTTGGGTGGCCGCCATTACGTTTTTGTCAAGATGGCGGCGATATAAATCATGACACTGGAGTGCCCATTACTAGTGCTAACTCTGTACCAAATTTCGTTCAATTCGGTTTCACCATGTTTGAATGGATAGGGGGAATCGATTTGCACACATACATGGCCGCCATCCGTAATGTATTGGGCAGATGACCTTGCAGTTTAGTCAAAAGATTTTTCATACTTAAAGGTATAATGTTGCAAAATTAGGTAGCGATCAGATGATAAGGCTGGTCGTAATTTGATTTAAGCTTTTAACATTTGGGTGGCCGCCATTACGTTTTCGTCAAGATGGCGGCGATATAAAACATGACACTGAGGTGCCTTTTGCTAGTGCTACCTCTGTACCAAATTTCGTTCAATTCGGTTTCACTGAATTGATAAGGAGAATCGAATTGCACACATACATGGCCGCCATCTGAAAACTATTGGTCTGATGACCTTGTAGTTCAGTCAAAAGACGCTCGCCATGTAACTATACGTTGTTGCAAAGTTTGTAGAGATCGGATGATTATGTTAGTCGTAATTTGATTTAAGCTCTGAACATTAGGGTGGCTGCCATTACGTTTCCGTCAAGACGGCGGCGATATAAAACATGACACTGAGGTGCCCTTTGCTTGTTCTACCTCTGTACCAAATTTCGTCCAATTCGGTTTCACCGTGTTCGAATTGATAGGGGGGGGGAGACATACATTCAGAGTGCACTCTCTCTCTCTCTCTCTCTCTCTCTCTCTCACACGGGGGCGTGGTGGCGCAGCGGTCAAGCTGTATGCCTCTCACCAAGGCGGACCGGGTTCGATTCCCGGTCAATGCATGTGGGATTTTCGATGTGAAATGCCATGTCCTGTGGTTCGGATTCCACGTAAAACGGAGGTCCCGTGGCTTATGATCGCGAGATTAACGGTCACGTTAAACTACAAGCTTCCTTCCTTCGCTTTTCTCTCTCACACACAAACACACACACACAGACTCACACACAGACAGACACACATTTTTTGGCCCTGTGAAGATCTCATGTCTTGCAAAAAAATCGAAAGTAGGCTAAAAATCATTAAAAAATTACAAATTAATGTCCAGGCCTCGAATATAGTGTATTGATCCCTTCGTCATCACCAGGAACTCTGTTGGACCGCCAGGGAAGGCTCTGAGGGGACATTCCTGAACGTCATGCTGAATAGTCTGCTTTTCAGCGCCGCAATCACAACTTGGAGAATCTTTTATCTTCCACTTGTGCAGAGAATCAGCACACCTGCAAGTGTTGGTTCTTATACGGTGGCTTGGTAGTTATGCTTGGCATCTTCGGTTGTTCTCTTGTAGCGTTAATCTGCCATCTATGCTTCTACCATACATTGGTATTTAACCCTTTGCTGATCAACATCCTCGCAGTTTCCAGGGGCGGGTGACGAGAACGAAGCTTTCCTTTATTAATGATTGGGATGTCTTCATGAACAGGGAGGTTAGGATTTTTCTGTAATTTCTTGTACTCACGGACAATCGCAGAGATGCAGGTGGTATGGCTAAGTATGGGTAGCCAGAAAGTAGATGTAGGTCTCATTGTATCAGAGATAAGGCGCATGGTAGAGTGTTTCTAAATTCCCATTACAAATTTTGAGGGCTTGTAGTGGGGACCAAGAAGGTTATGTTTAGCATAGGGACTTGTGTCCGGAAACGTATCATCTTCTCGCTACCTGAAAAAAAAAAACCACTACAGCTCCCGCATTTTGAACGCTCTGTCCGACTGTCGTCTGGGTCCAATTACAGGTGGAAGTACTGCAGAGCGCCAAGGTGGTTTTCTTGACTTCAACCGTTGATTACCTGCTTCTGCTACATCAGTATGTATGTTTTTCCAGATCTTCAGGAGAGCCTCTGATCTTCGAAGAGCTGGAGGTTGGATGTTACTTAGAACAGGTAACCATTTAGTGGGTATGCTACATATGCAGCCCGTAATCAGTCGCATTGTCTGGTTAAGTTGCACATCTATCTTCTTGGAGTGGACACTGTTTAGCCAAGATGGGCAGCAGTATTCAGCAATGGAGTACGACAGTGCCAGAGCAGTTGATCGTAAAGTTTGAGCGCTGGAACTCCAGGAGGTACCGACAAGCTTTTCAATTATGCTATTACGGGTCTTCACTTTTGCGGCCACGTTCGTGAGATGTTGTTTGAAGGTCAAGGACCTATCAAGTGTTATCTGAAGGTACTTAGGCATGCTGAAGAACTGCAAAGTTTGTCCTCTGAATGTAACTTCTGGTTTGTAATTAGAGAACCTATTGCGTAAGTGAAATGCGGATACAACCGTTTTCTGATAATTTAGGCGGAGGCACCATTTCTTGAAATATGTGTCCAAGACTTCCAAGTCGGCAGTTAGTGTATTTTCAGCATCGGTGAAGTTGGAGTTCTGGGTTACCAAACAGATGTCATCAGCATATATGAATTTCCTTGAAGAAGTTTCTTGCAGGTCGTATATATACAAGCTGAAAAGGAGAGGAGCCAGGACAGATCCTTGGGGTAATCCATCATTTAATTTGAAGAACTTTCTTCTCTGATTGCCAGAGTCAACCTGGAAAAGTCTATTGCACAGAATGTCGTTAGTTAGATTTGTGAGTTTAGAGACACGGAATGATGCACACAAATTTGCGAAGGAGGCCTTCTCGCCATACAGTATCATAAGCGGCAGATAGATCCAAGAAAGCAGCTAGGCTTACAAATTTCTTCTCGTACCCATTTTCAATATGAGTTGTTAATGCAAACACTTGATCATTACAGCTTCTGCCAGGCCTGAATCCAGCTTGTTCTATGGGGATGTGGTTGTTAATTGTATCAAACATTCTGTTGTAGATGAGTCGCTCAAGTAGTTTGTAAGTGACACTTAGTAGAGCTATGGGGCGATAACTTTCGACTTTTGTCGGATCTTTGTTCGGTTTGAGGATTGCTATAATTTTTGTTTTCTTGAATAATACGGGGAGATTTCCAGTATTAAGGATATCTGAAGAGAAATTAGTAAGCCATTTAATTGAAGCTGGTCCTCTGTGAGCGAGGAATTCAGGATTGATACCGTCGAATCCAGCTGCTTTCCCAAGTTTCATGTTTGTGATGGTGTCTCCGACTTCCTCTACAGTGAATAAAGTGGAACACTTTGAAGAATTTTATTGACATTATTACAGTTTGGAAGAGAATCATTCCAGCAATACCACCGCAATATTGCACCAATCACTCTTCCGATATTGAAAACTGAAAGTCTGGTTTAAGTTGCATTCACAGTGGAAAGGATTTCTTGTGTGAAATGTTTGGATTGCATTGCTCAGAACTCTAATCCTCTCTACTCATTAACCTCACCGCAGCAGCGGTCTTGCCAGCGTCATTGCAGAGAAATTGGTATCACCGATTACGAATATTATTGCGGAAGCCGAAATACCGGTTGCTTCCAAATAACTTCTGTACTAACCACTCAGCAGGAAAGTTCATGAAGTTTTATAAAACTCGAGTGAACCTAATGGAATTCAATTTTAAAAGGAAGGAAGGAAGCTTGTAGTTTAACGTGACCGTTAATCTTGAGATCATGAGCCACGGGACCTCCTTTTCACGTGGAATCCGAACCACAGCACATGGCATTTCACTTCGAAAATCTCACATGCATTGACCGGGAATCGAACCCGGACCGCCTTGGTGAGAGGCATACAGCTAGACCGCTGAGCCACCACGCCCTATGAATTCAATTTTATTCAATTTTAATGAGGTGCAAAGGTATGCTTAGTTTCTGTCATTTGATATCACGGTATTGTATTTTGTTGCCGGCCCCGTGGTGTTGGGGTAGCGTGCCTACCTCTCGCCCAGAGGCCCGGGTTCGATTCCCGGCTCCGTCAGGGATTGTAGAAACTGACGTGAGGGCTGGAACGGGGTGCACTCAGCCTCGTGAGGACAATATTGAGTAGCTGTCTGACAGTGAGGCAGCGCCCTGATTACGAAAACCAAGATTAACTGCCGAGGGAACCCGATGCGCTGATCACGCGTCACCCCAATATCTGCAGGCAAAATGGCTGGGCAGCGGTCGCTTGATAGGCCTAGGGCCTTCATGGGCTGTATTACCAGGGATTATTATTATTATTATATTATTTTGTGCTATAATTTGCATTTCGATATTGCGGAAATTATATTGACTGACAAGTCTTTGTTATGCTAAACTCGGTTGACAGTGCTGTGTGAGCAGTTGAGTAACTAACGGGATTTCAGTAAAGAGCCTCATTTTCTATACCGATAGTGGAGCGCGCAACTCGCATCCAGTCGGCCGTGTCTCGAATTGAGCTATTGTTGCCATGGAAACGATCTGCCTTGCCATTCCTTCACGAGTATATTGTATGACTTTATTACCCTTTGCTCGACGGCAAAAGGGCCAAAATCAGAAGAATGAGATAGACTTTGAAAATTCATGTAGGCAGCCGTTCCTTCTGGGTCCTAAACTATGTGTATGCAAAATTTGGTTGAGATTGGTGGAACGGTGTAGATTTGTATACGGAACAAATATACATACTGAACCCAACGGGGTTAGGCTGGCTGGTGTCGAACGTGGATCTCAGAGATAGTTGAGCTCAGAATAGAGGTTCCAGCAAGGAACGAACACGAGATCTTTTGAGAGAGTTTAAGTTATGAAAACCCCTAGAGAAAATACATATTAAATCACTGTTGTGATATGAACTAATGCTGACATTATTTATTAATATAATGCAGGGAAAATTAGTAGAATACGGCATTATTGGGCTGTATGAGGCATACAATTCTGGACTTGAGCACAGAAGTTGGAGCGCTTGACGTTTGTCTAATGACTCTGGAAAAGGGGCGTAGTTTCTTGGAGCCTTGTCACTCTACGTGACCTACTTAAGTCGTCTGGAGCAGGTCATGGGGCTAAATTATTGTCTAGTTATTCCCCGTTTCAGAACAGAAAGGCTGGTGGAGTGAGGAGATACCAGCGTAATTTAATGATTACTCGTGATTGGAGCAACGCAGTGACATGAGGTTTGCACCTATGTGAATGTTTAGCCGGGAGGCTAATTATCAAGCCATTAAACATTGAAATCGAGGCAGATTTAATGGAACGCGCAGTCACACAGTAATTGGAGGTTAGCGAAAAGATCTAACCATGGTTTCGGGGATTTTTAGATGAAGCCGCGTGGGCACGCGCTGGCAAAGGCAATTAATATTAATTAATTGGCCGATCGATCCTCGAGCACGCATACAGATCTGTGACCAGCGAGGAAAAAGGAACCATATAAACGTTAATTCAAGACCAGAATCATACTGTGAGAGAAGATGACACTGCATGGGGATTCTCGGTCTACTTTTTCTCTCCAAACGGATATAAGGCTGAAGGAACGGCAGAGGGGGTCAGTCGAACCATACTTGAGAGCGAGGAGCACGTCACCCTAGCTCAGAGAAGAAAGGCGCGGACTGTAACATTCTAAGTGCAGCAACATGTAATCATGCATTAAGTCATGAATTAATAACGAGTAATGTAATCAGTTGAACCGCAGTCTAGTGCGAAGTGCGCGTTACCGAAGTCGAGAAGGGATGCTCGGAATTCAACATGAAGAGCCGTGCAGTAAGACATTTATTAATACCATTTATTAAGGACAGTCGCACCATATTTGTATAGTTGGCATTACGAGCGATTGTTATTGTGCACGTAGGAAATGTACCGTGTGACAAGAGTTTAGTGCTTTTCAGTCGGTCAACACGAATGTACCCAAAAGATATGGGTTATGCCCTAATCCTGAAATAAATTACATGAGATTAATAAAACACTAGGATAAATAAATTACATGAGATTAATAAAACACTAGGATTGAAATAAATTACATGAGATTAATAAAAACTAGGATATTTCAGGATTAGGGCATAACCCATCTCTTTTGGGTACATTCGTGTTGACCGACTGAAAAGCACTAAACTCTTGTTTACTAAGGCAACACTGAAAATATGGCTTCAAACACCACAATGTACCGTGTGATATACGAGGTAGGACAATTGAGAGTGATATAAAATGTGTGTTATCAGTGTAAGAATGCCTTGCTAATTTTGCAAATAATGGCGGGCATAACTGGAAGAAATGCGTGGTTGGAGCCACCAGACTAGCCGATGTAAGTACCCAAAAACCATGATTGTAGGAGTTATAGTCCACTGTATGCCGAGTGATTTCAAAATTATAAAATATGCCAATAAGAGTCAATCTTAGGAGGGAGAACCTCAAGTTATTATTGTTGTGTTGATTTTAGTCAAGTTGAGATGTCTTTGTGCATCATTGAGTGGATAATCGTTACCACTATTGTAAAATGGCAATTCAGTTATATAAAACTTAACGTAACGAACACGGATGTTCGGTTATATAAAGGGTTACGATGTGTCGGGTTATTGTGATCCATGTCAGTAGTAATAATAATAATAATAATAATAGGAATAAATGAATACACATCAGGGAAAAATGGTTGTAAGAAAAATATGTATGCTAATTGGAATATTTATCTATCCAAGCAGTGATATTGACACGCAGGAGTTACCCCCTTAATTGGAATGACCAGGCCCATTGGAAAAACATACCCAGAATAGTATTCCGTGACCACAGTACTAAGCTTAGACTTAGAAATGATACACTTTCGTTCCTTAAATGAACAACTTCTATTGACATTTCTTAACATAACATTTACAATAACATTAACAACAAGATTAGATCTAACAAAACTAGAAGATGTGGAAATAGTTCACGTTCCCAGTACTTGCCTTCGCACGGAGAAATACTTATGTAGTCCAGTATACATTTCACGACAGTTACCCAATTATCAATCATATCGATCTCGTTATCATCGAAGGAATAGCCATTAAAATCTTTTAATTACAAGAATAACTTCATAAGAAGACAGAACTTAGCAATGGCTCCGTCTATCCTTCTCTATTCACATACCAGTTGACTGTCGTGCATAGTTAAGAAACCCAACTATCAATCATATAGGTCTCATTATCATCGAAGGAATATCCATTAATATCTTTTTATTACTAGGATAACTTCATAAGAAGACAGAACTTAGCAATGACTCCGTCGATCCTTCTCTGTTCACATACCAGCTGACTGTCGTGTATAGTTAAGAAACACAACAGAACATCAAAAGAGAAACAAAAACAGCAATTGACTTCAAAATATCGGGAAGACTGGTCATGCGCAAAAGATACATATAGCAGACCCAAGGTTACAATCAACTTCTTACCGTGGTGCAGCTCTCTAGCGGCAAAACAGAGAACTGATATCTCCACTGCAGGCAGAGTCCTAGAGACCATCGACTAAACAGAGCAGTAAGGGTAAAAAGTGACGTAATAACGGCACAAATCTCCCCCTCTACAAGCTTGACGTTGGTTCAACAACCACGTCAATGAAAATAGAATAGTTACATCATGCTGACATGCAAACCTTCATGCAAAATAAAGCTTTTTTTATCACAACATATTAGAATATGATCTCTTCATGCCAATTAAAATCTTTTCACATTCTTCCACCAATTTCAAATCACACTAGCATGTCGTTTCCAGGATTTGACATCATGTCAAGAACGTTTGCTAGTACTATCACGCGTCTTACAATGGTACAAATTTACAAATACAGGTTTTCTCGTACAATACAATATAAATTGTATCTTCGAAGACTTCAAACATAGACGAAGGTAGTTTTCCATTCGTACAGATCCCTCGGCGACAGCTTAGTCATCCGGACTCTGGATTGCCTCACATAATACACCAAGAATCTTCTCCGCAGAAGCAATCTCCAAATAAATAGGGCTGAAATCAATTTCGCTTGGGAGAGTACCATGTAATAAAGATCATACAACTAACACACAATAAAATGATTTTCGAAACAGCATAAAATATAAACTTTCAATTAAATCTGGCAAGAGTTTCGACAAAATCGAATTCCAAAAAAAAAAGAAAAATTTCCACATCTTTTGCAATCAAGGTTTTAAGTTTTACAATCTTTGTTTTTTGTTATTTAATCTTTTTTATGTCATGTACTCAAATGTAATAAATATTTATCATCGTTAACAACCAAAATAATATTTTCCATTATACCTACATTATTTCCAAATAAAATGAACTCTCTTATTTACAGAAAACAAATACTTTCCACCTACACAGATATAGACCTAAATGAAAATGAGCTTGCTTGCCAAAGAAAATAATAAAAATTTCACAGAACTAACTAAATGCAGGTTAAATCCGTCATCGCCCATCTGTTTCCACTCATAGAAACCCTGACCAGACACACACCAACCAGAGAAAAAAACAAAGGAAGAATCGCCCATAAAATTCGACCAAACAACAAACAAATTTGCAAAAACGAAAAATATAGCAGAATCAGACGACACGCACAAACCAACAAAATAAACACACAACCCTTTCATAACACCACTCACATAACCTCCATTTCAGACAATCAACAAAATTACAAATTACCACCCACAAATTACCCAGAAAATACCAGAATATAACCAAGTTCTCGTTAAAACGCCTATTCAAACACAATGACACAAATACATTACCCTTTAATATTAACAAACACTAAACTTACAACTAATAATTACTTTCTTTCACCTAAACCAGATCCCATACAGAAAATGTCAAGGATCGTAAAGTAATTCTCTTAAACTAATACTTACCTCATTGAAAGGTATTTTAACAAATACTAGATTATACTTTCGGCAATAAATTAAATTAATAAGTTAACCCAAAAAAATCGCTAGGAACCTAACCTTATTTTGACACCATAACAAGAAACGAAACATCCCACCCAAATTAATATGCAAAGCTAACATCTCACACTCAAACATACATCCACACGATAAACAAAGGTTGTGTCCATTTTAAAGATCTGCACAAATTTAGGAAATTACATACATAACGAAAAATTAGTAAAATCCAAAAAATGATGAAAGATCTCAAGCCAATCCCAAGATCAACCAAAAGACTCTACAATAAATTAATAACCAGAACACACGTACAGACAAACAAAATCACATAAGAAAGCTTACATTCCTACATCCATAACCACAAAAAATCACACCTTACATACACCAAGTTACCACCCACAAATATCCCAAAAAAATCTACCAAAAATATAAATAGGATCATATCAGTACACCGACATACAAAAAATAAAATTACCCTGAAACACTATTAATATGTCGATTCATCACCATAATTACCCTTGACATATTCTCTTCGACCAACATCAACAATTACCTTTCGACATACTTCTTATAACCTCAACTCACCTGTAAGTCTTTACATTCCGAAATCAACAAGCGATTAAAAGTGCACACTAGACACTTACTTGGAGACTCAAATGGAATTGTTTTGTAAATACCTACCATCACATTTTTGAACACCTTATATCACCCAATCAAGTCCCATTCCTTGATAATATTAGGATCGTAAGATGCCCAATGATATCCTAACGCGATCCCAATTTATATATTCTGTATACTTTAAAATACCTTAAAACCATTAAATATAATAAAACCCTAACCTTATTTTACCATCAAAAGCAACAACAAACCACCCAATTACCAAAACAAAGCTAAATACACACGATCACTCAACGTCCACACATACCATACACACGAGAAAATGATTTTGTCTGTCTAGTACAATTTAGAAAATTGTACTCACATAACATATACCCATACCATGCACACAAGAAAATGATTTTGTCTGTCTAATACAATTTAGAAAATCACACGTGCAGACAAAAAACGTACCAATAGCACACACAAAACATACATACTAGAGGAATAATCAATTGCCGTACACAATTTTGAAGATACACGTTTACATACCCTATTTCATATCGTTAGCACCTTTCTTCACATGTGACAGATGCACCCTGAAAATTCTCTTTTTAACAGTATCACTGACCAGAAGAGTAACGGGAGTCAAGAAACTAACAACCTTAAAAGGGCCACGAAACCTCTCTCTTAGTTTTCCTGACTCTTTTGATCCAACCTCCTTCAAAGAAAAATTCTTCACAAAAACCTTATCTCCAACTTTAATATCAACAGGTTTACGACCTAGATTATACCTTTTTTCTAATCTATCATGAGCCACCTTCATGTTCTCCTTAGCCTTTTTCCAAATACTCTTGATATGACTAAAGGTATACTGTTCAGGTAACAACTGATTAATCGACCAAATATTAGATAAAGGTGTGTTTGGAGTGAAAGAAAACATTAATGAAAATGGAGTGGTTTTATGGGATTCATGGACAGCGGTATTAAAAGAAAAGGTTATCCAAGGTATACAGGAGTCCCATTTACTATGATCACTGTGATGAAAGGCAATTAACGCCGCTTTTAAATTTCTATTGACACGCTCAGCGTACGAACCTTTTAGGTAATACGGTGAAGATGTAACTTGAGAAATTGACAATTCAAATAAGAAATTTCTCAACACACTAGACTTGAAACATTGAGCGTTATCAGTGATCAGAAACTGGCACGGGCCAAACGAGGCAAATATTTTTTCAAGACATCGGATAACAACTTGCGTTGTAGCAGCCCTAGTTGTAAATATCCAATTAAACCTTGAGAACCCATCCGTACATACCAAAGCAAACTTGTTTCCCCACTTAGACACCGGAAAAGGGCCAATAAAGTCTAGAAACAACCTCTGCATTGGCCTAGTAGCCACTTCCGATGACAACATTCCCACCTTAGTGTTGGTAGCCGGTTTAGCCAGTTTACAAGTTTGACAATGGTTTACCATACGTTTGATTTCCTTATCCATTCCCTTCCAAATGAAATTTTCCCTTATCCTTAATCTAGTTTTGAACACACCTAAATGTGCACCGATAGGTGGCTCATGAAAGTACCTAAATACTTCAGGTATTAATACAACAGGCAATACGATTTTGGCCAACTTATCACTACGTGCTGAACAACAAAGTAAGTTTCCTTTCAGGAAATACGGTTTGACCGAATCTCCCCTCTCAAGCTTCTGAATAATTTCTGACAACACAGGATCTTCCCTTTGGTACCCAGATACATCACGGAACAACAACGGATAATTGGAAAGTATAGCATTACAAGACCCGTTGATCAAAACATTATTACATACATTTTCCTTATTATCAATATCATCAGACAATTCTCCGTACATCCGGCTCAAACAGTCTGCAATCACATTCTCAGTGCCCTTTATATGCTTCACCCTGAACTTGAAGGACAGAATCCTCGTTGCCCAGCGAGCAATCCTTCCGGTTTTCCTTGGTCTACCTAGAACCCAACTCAACGCTTGGTTGTCAGTTTCAAGCTCAAACTCAACGTGTTCTACATACAACTTAAATTTTTCTAGGGCGAACATAACTGCCAATCCTTCTAATTCATAGACTGAATATTTTAACTCTGCATCAGACAAAGTACGTGAGGCATAGGCGATGGGCAATCTATCATCCTCATGTTGCTGTAACAGAACTGCGCCCACTGCCCTGTTGGAGGCATCGGTCTGAATGATAAAGGGCTTTGAGAAGTCGGGAATCGCTAGTATAGGTGCGTTAATAAGAGCCATCTTTAAATCTTCAAAAGCTGATTCTTGCGAGGGACCCCAAACGAACTCCGTACCTTTCTTCCTTAACATATTCAACGGAGCTGCCCTGTGCGCAAAATTAGGTACGAACTTACGGAAATAATTGATCATCCCGACGAAACGTGCAACTTCATTCACGTTTCTAGGTGATTTGAAATCGCGAATGGATTGAGTACGAGTCTGATCAACTGAAACACCCGATGACGACACAATGTGACCCAAGAACGAGATTTGGGATTTTGCGAAGGACACCTTAGATAACTTTACTGTCAATCCCGCTTCTTTAAGTCTTTTAAGAACTTCTCTAACATGTTCAACATGTTCTTCAAAAGACTTACTGAATATCATCACATCATCAAGATAGTGGTAGACTGACTTAAATTTTATCCCATCAAAAATATTGTCCAGTAAACGACTCAATACAGCGGCACCTGTCGATAACCCGAAGGGCAAACGTTCGAATTCATACAAATTCCAATCCGTGGTGAACGCAGTCACTGCTTTGGATTTCTCACTCAACGGAATTTGCATATATGCTTTGTTTAGATCCAGAACCGAATATACCTTTGCTCCCTGAAACCACCCAAAACAGCTGTAAATCCGGCAAAGGAATCTGTTGGAGAATCACCTTCTTATTTAAGGCACGGTAGTCAACCACAGGTCTAAATTCTCCATTAGGTTTGGGCACTAAGAAAATGGGAGATGAATAGGAAGAAGTAGATTTCCTAATTACTCCCTCATCAATCATCTCATCGATGATACCTTTCAAAACCTTCATCTTTGGTGGAGCCAGACGGTAAGGAGAAGACCTAACAGGCACTGAATCGGATAACTCAATCTCATATTCCAAAATATTCGTTACACCTAACCTGTTGGTTAAAACATCAGTAAACTCAGAGCATAGTTTACGAATACTATTAGCTTGATCCTCCCTTAGATGTCCCAACTCCAAATCTTCAATATCATTAGGTTTGTCACCACTCTGAGCAGCATTAATACCAACACCACAAGTATAATTATTAAATTTTAACCTTAAACCGGGTTTGAACTTAAATTGACATGATTGATCCCTCAGATCAATCAGTAACCTAACATGTGCCAAAAAGTCAACACCAAGGATGACATCGCAAGACAGACGATGTACGATCCATAACCTAAATTTCCACGTGAAACTTAATATCCTGATATTAACTGTTATGTACCCTTTAATATCCAGAGAAGAAGAATTCGCGGATCTCACATCATTATTCTCGGCAATCAGTTTTCCAAATTTACATACAGATTTCATATTATTAAACCATTCTAAGCTTAAAAATGAACTCACGCTCCCAGAGTCAATAAGTGCAGAAACCGGCTCGTTATTAATGTCAATGACAATAAATGGAGAAATTCCATGAGCAACATCAGTGATGCGGTTACACATCTTTTTACTTTTGACCAGACCCCGACAAAAATTACTGTCACGTGAACGTTTACATTTCTTTTTTGACACATTAGAATACCAAATTTTATCATCTGATGACGTCTTGTTTATATACGATAAAGATTTATTGTTATATTTAACATCACACCAACGACTAATATGGGCATATGACCCACAACGATCACATCTCCTACCTTTGTTGCTCCCCCTATCGGGTCTCTTGAAGTTACGCCACTGAGGAGTCTCCGCCCCCACACGAACCGGTACTAGTTCTCTGCTACTATGCTGAAAATCATTACTAAGAAAAATATTTCTACTCTGGTCAGGCTGGTTATATCTGTCAGCATGCTGCATCTCTTCACGCTTCTGAAAATAATTAGTATCAACAATAGCTCCAGAAGGGGGGAAACCAGTAGAACATAACCTCCCTGGACCATCCATGCGCCTTAAATTAGCTTTATTAACTTTCTCTGCTTCGAAGATAATATCGTTGAACTCTTTATAGCTTTTGGGTTTGGTATTCATAGCTAACGATAATCTATAATTAGGATTAATTCCCTCCACCATTGAAGTAACGATTTGTTGTTCAGACAACCCAACAGCAAATAACCTAGCATACCATCTGATGTCCATAAAGTAATTACTTAACGTTTCGTCCATGCGTTGTACTCGAAACAAATAATCCCTTTGTAAATCAGACAACAGACGAGGGGAAAAAAATAATTTAAAACTTCAGATTGAAAATATTCCAAAGAATAATTAGCAGACATGCACTCGAGTAACTTGTCTCGAAGTAAACCATTCGTACATGGGTATACGATCCTAAATATTTGCAACTCGGATAACCCATACATGACCGCAGCATCTCTTAATTCTATCACCTTCCTTAAAAATTTTACCAATAGGTCACTATCAGTGCCATCGCACACATAGAAGTCTTTTAGAATTAAATTCACAGGGTTGGGAATATTTTGGAACCTAACACCATTATCAGGCATGGCATTCATCGGTACGTTACTCTGAGACCAAGCACAATTTCTCAATAGAGGATTGAAAATATCACAATCAATCGCTTCACTTTTATCTAATAGGCTCCTCCCAGTCTGCACAGACTTGCTAACACCAGAACAGCTATAATTCAGATTAAGTGGAGTCCTAATCGCAGAAACATTTGGTACAGAAGTATTTACCGAGATACATTTTTCTATGAAATTGCTTTGCTTGTTCACATCAGGCCTAATTTTACACGACCTACCCCTGGATAAACTGATTGCCGACCCTACCAGACTATTAACATCAGAAGTATTCCTATTTTCAAAATTATCTACCATGTTTTCATTTTCACTCAATGACACACATTCTAAATTCTCGATAATATTAAGACCATCACTATTTTCACACGCTTCATCACAATTATTAATACCACCACTCGCACACACAATAGAATCATTTCTCTCACCTTCAGAAACCTCAGCAAAGATTTGGTCATAATACTAAACAAGTTTAGCTCGCAATCTAGATAACTCTTCAGAAAATATCTTATCACTTCGTGACCAAACTTCAATCAAGTCGTGCAATCTATTAATCCAATGAATGGATCTGTACTTAATACGATTCAATTGCGAAGCAGACTGATTTCCAACACAATTCAAACCACCTAACGAATCCAATAAGCAAGAAACAGAGGGTACAATGTCAGACTTACCTACATCCCAACAGATATTGTCATGAGAGGGAATGACAATAGGCACACCTTTTAGTTTCCTTAAAGCAATGACATCTAATTCACGATGATAGGATGGAGATCCATTTCTAATCAATATCTCATAGGCCACCTCACTTTTATTCAAATATGAAATGGCAGGCATAGCTCGATTATCCATTTGGTTTTGGTGTAAAATAACATGAAACAAAAAATACAATAATTAGAGATTATATAAAAATATCATAAACACTTTACGTAATTTCATTCAATATCTAATCACTTCCATGTCTATAACTAGCAAGTTAACCTCAATTAAATATAGATGTGGTAAATAATCGTAACCACGCTCATGATACAAGTTGACACGCAGGAGTTACCCCCTTAATTGGAATGACCAGGCCCATTGGAAAATCATACCCAGAATAGTATTCCGTGACCACAGTACTGTACAGTCCCCCAGGGGTATGCACCCCCTGGAGGCCATCCCCCCATCATCTATTTAAATCACCCCTAACTGGCAAATCTTGTAAGTCCAGACCAACATCTATTAACACCGCAAGGGCAGCTAACCAGTCTGGAAAGCTTACCCAATGCTTGCATCACTACCACAAACAGCGACACACAATTAACTGGGGCACCTATGCCATCGGAATGTCGACGAAGCAACGCCGAAGACTATAAGAGGGAACCTTAAGGAGTACAAGCTCTCTCAATTACCAGTCTTACAGTGCGTCGGCCGGAGGCTATCGCTGTTATCATCAGGTGAGTCAGCAGTGTTCAGAATCCTGTACTTTGTAACCTTTACCCACAAATTGTATACACAAGTTTGTACACTTACATTGTAACATTTACTACATCCCCTAGAAGGGACTCATAATTCCATATTACTGACCAATAAACACTTGGTCAGTGCACTACACCTGTATTACTGTTTTACACGCTTCTTTACGTCCTAACTCCCTTCCTGAATCCTCCGTCACGACTAGACGTGACATACAGTAGCCAGACACTTGCTGGCGCAAGTATCATTGTATTCCCGTATAGGCTCGACTGCTAGGAGCAGCGCGCGCCATAAAGCTGACGCGTGCACATCGGTTATATAACCAGCCAGCCAGCTGGAAGACCAGTGGGGCCTGTTCCACGAATAAACTTTGCAACTTTTCACTTTTCACTTTGCACTTTTCAATTCTTGCAAAGTGCAAAGTCTTTCTGTTCCACCATGATCTATGTATTACTTTTCAATTTCTTTGCAAAGTGAAAAGTCTTTGCATAGGAATGATCCGGATCATGTTTATTCCATGAACAAACTGTATATTTATTCCATGTTTTAATGCTTTATTTTTCATGGTGAAACATGTCCCACTAATGACCACACACTGATCTTAATTAATAAAAGTATTGATCAAGGTGGAACTTTTAACCTGTCTATACTAAAGTGAGGTTATGAAAATTCATCTTGTCTTTGTACGTCTTCTTGTTGGATTCTTCATCACTATCCTCACTTGATGATTAAAAAAAGCTCCTGCGTAACATATTTATAACACTAAACCAAATTCTGCGCCGAGAAACTAGTGTAGAGACTTGTTCATTAACAGCTGAAAAGGGAATCGTCTCTTTGCAAAGATTTCTGAAAACTTTTCAATCATTCCTTTGCACTTTGCATTTCTGCACCAATGGAGGAACATAACAGTCTTCTAAAGTGAAAAGATTCCTAACTTTTCACTTTTCACTTTTCACTTTGCAAGACAAATCTGAAAAGTGATGGTGGAACAAAATCTGAACTGAAAAGTGCAAAGTGCAAAGTGAAAAGTTGCAAAGTTCATTCGTGGAACAGGCCCCAGATTAAGTCGTGACGTCACAGCGTCACGACGCTTTACTATCCCAAGAAGCGGATAGAGAACAGACATGGACCAAGGGAGAATGACTGAAGCATAGGTGGATAATCCCAGCGGGATTACCGACATACCACCCAAAGTCTACCATTTTGAATACCTTACTCCCCTCCAATAACCTTCCCACGTCCAACATGACCAACGCAGACACATGAACACGATCAAAACAGCTACACTACATTACACAGTATACATAGGGGTTGTTAGACTTCATGCGTTTAAAAAGAGGGCTTACTACGCCTTGGATCTCGATGCTACCACCTGAGTATTAGGGGTGGGTCGGCAAACATCAATTAAGCATAATGCGCATCTCCAAATGAGAGATGAGGCCACAATCATATATTAACCATTTTTTGTTAATTAAATACCCCCGCATGACAGGGACATATTATTATTACGCCTCACCCTACACTATCCTTACATGAGTGCAGATGCCTCATACCTAGATACGTGCATGGACTATCCCATCCATTTACCAAGGGTTATTACTATCAAACCTGCATGGAAATTTTATATTTTTGCAATCCCGGGAATTACCTCCCCCGTCCACTCAGTATAAGAGCAATCCTAGCAGCATTACCGGCTCAAGGCCACCATTTATTTGAGCCCAAAGATGCGCAACCTCTTCCTACCATGCTTTCAGCCCACTCTACGAATAACTACCCCCAGATCCTAATAACAGGGTACCTGACGCCATAGACCCTACTAACACCTCCATGAAGGGTAACGGAGCATTATCGCTGGAAAGCTGACGTAGCAATAGTAGACCTAAAGTAGTCTATGCACCTAGAAGCTCTACAACCCCACAACATGAAAAGGAATCTGAAACACTCTGATTGGTGATAACGGCATAAGCCGAAGGCAAAAGGCACCATACAGAAGCAGAGCGGGTAAGGCGATGTTGAGCCTTACCCTAATTAACATACTGACCCGACCGAACAGACGAACCACGTAAGGTCGAGGCACTCGTGATCTGGCACGGGCAAACGTCAAGATCTAGGGGTGCATCTAGCCTATCCCCCTTGTCGGAGACAGTTACACCCACTATGTGCCACGGTCGTCGAAGACAAGACCTGCAGGGGAGACTTTCTGAGGATGGTGGGAGAAATAGCTCACTCCGCGCCGGACTCAGGGGCTGACCCTAGGGACGACCCAAATTATGACTAGACTTTTAGTTAAATTTAAGTAAGTAGGGCTTCTACAGCGGGAAGCAAGACTCCTGTGCGCTGGAGTGAAGCACTATTGCGGCCAACAGTGGCGAAGAGAATATAATTGCGGCCAACAGTGGCGAAGAGAATATAATTGCGGCCAATAAAGGCGAAGAGGTTATTACTACTGCGTAAAGCATACTACGGTTGCCAATAAAGGCGAAGATAATATTATGCCATTGGACAATGTCCAATGCCCACATAAATGGCGACGCAGCGGGCAGTCAAGGGCATTAAATAGACATGCAACGAGCTGTCTAGAGGGGTTACAGTGGGCAGATCCAACTACGACTACATACGCAAAGGCAAAGGTAAAGAGCTGATAAATACAGCGGGCGAAACGGTTTGCTTTGTGGCACCGTAAGCCGCCTGTGACTAGGTTAATACTAGTTCATAATAATGTAGCATAGATGTCGACAATTAGGATTAAAACGGAGGGGACTACGAGGCATTGTTGGGTTCCGGTCCCAACAATGTACTACAAGGGAACCACCGCGAGAGAAATCGAACGGACAGCCTCCATCTAAATTTTAGTAGTTAAGTCATAGTGCCATTTTTAAGGTCACTAAGATGTAAGCAAATTCAACAAGCGCTGTTGCTACAATTGGGCACAGCACATTTCGGCTTTAGAATAAGGTCTACTCGGCTTGTACGTACAGCATAGTTTTACAATTAAGGCAAAAAAATTTTTTTTAGATTAAGGTAGAATATTTCGGCACCCGGTAACCAAAATTCCGCTACCGGGGTAAGACCGACAACACATTAAGAAACGACATTACGGCACCGTATAGGGTAAGCCCGGCCATACATCGATTAACACTAACCATGCCATTTTTTTCACAGGTCAAAAGAGCTTCAGACTGTGGGCACACTACCACAGGAAGCGGCATAGAAAATAGGCAATATTTAAACGTTTTATTAACCTCTCCATTTTTTTTCAGGTATTGTCACCAGGAATATGGCACTGGTGACTATGATTTTGCTGCCATATAGCAGCAGCATGCTATTAATGCCCTCTTATTATTGTATTACACCTGTGCGCACTAATTTATATTTAATATTCATCTTCACTTACAGGCTCACCACATTTTTACAGCTACACTTTAAAAATCTGCACTGCACGGCTGATACCTGTGGGGTATCAGGCTCGCTGGCAGATCAACGTACACAAGAAACATAAGGCGTCAAAAATGCGGCGCAAATTACGGCAATGAGGGCGCAACCGACTTGTGGCGGCGACTCTCATTGTCAAGTGTGAAAGCATTCACCCACAGGGGATGCTTCACAGATTAGAAATACATTGCAAACGGTACGACCACTAAACCATAACAGGAAGTGGCCGTACAGGATTAGCCATGAGACGGCAAGCGTACGTACAAACGAGTAGCGTGCACGCGAGGTACCAAAAACTAGAATCATAAGAGATTAGCGCGCTTAAGTTAGGTATAAGATCATTGTAATTGATAATTTTAAAGGGTAACTTAAAACAAATTCATGCGCCCACGGGCAATTATTCCACTAGAAATCAATAATATTCCTAAATGTTAACATATGAACATCGCAACATAGCACATTAAACGGTATACTTTTTTGTTTGTTTGTTAAAATCACATGTACACAATGTCTATGATTTGCTTTCTTTGATTTTTCTTTCTTCTAACTTCCCCATTTGTCAGGGTGTTCCGTTTTATCCCAAATCAATAAATGCATTTTGAATATTTCCCTTAAATTATACCCTGGAACACCCATTTTTGTCTATTCTTCTATCTTTCTCATTGCAGGGAGCACTTTTTCCCTAAGATAGGGCGGACGACGCAATCATCCGTTCAGCCCTGGGTTTTTTTCCTCCCTGCACAACAATGTACCGAATAACTATCAGCACCATGTATTTTTTTTTCCTTCAAACTTTCAATATGTCAATATCGATTTTTTTTCATGCACTATTTTTATAATGTCTATGCCAATGTCAATGTTATATATATATATGTATATCCCATAACCCACCCCTCTGAACACGAGCTGATCTCACACCTACACATCAACACGACATCACCACATCATACGACGACGAAGAGGACACCAACAGGAGATACGAGGGGGCTTCAAGAACTAACTGCTGCATCAACATCCCAACCTCAAGTTCCGTTCCCGTTCGCGGGGACGCGAACTAAATAGGGGAAGAGGCTTGTACAGTCCCCCAGGGGTATGCACCCCCTGGAGGCCATCCCCCCATCATCTATTTAAATCACCCCTAACTGGCAAATCTTGTAAGTCCAGACCAACATCTATTAACACCGCAAGGGCAGCTAACCAGTCTGGAAAGCTTACCCAATGCTTGCATCACTACCACAAACAGCGACACACAATTAACTGGGGCACCTATGCCATCGGAATGTCGACGAAGCAACGCCGAAGACTATAAGAGGGAACCTTAAGGAGTACAAGCTCTCTCAATTACCAGTCTTACAGTGCGTCGGCCGGAGGCTATCGCTGTTATCATCAGGTGAGTCAGCAGTGTTCAGAATCCTGTACTTTGTAACCTTTACCCACAAATTGTATACACAAGTTTGTACACTTACATTGTAACATTTACTACATCCCCTAGAAGGGACTCATAATTCCATATTACTGACCAATAAACACTTGGTCAGTGCACTACACCTGTATTACTGTTTTACACGCTTCTTTACGTCCTAACTCCCTTCCTGAATCCTCCGTCACGACTAGACGTGACATACAGTAGCCAGACACTTGCTGGCGCGAGTATCATTGTATTCCCGTATAGGCTCGACTGCTAGGAGCAGCGCGCGCCATAAAGCTGACGCGTGCACATCGGTTATATAACCAGCCAGCCAGCTGGAAGACCAGCGCGTTGACCTGTACGCTAAGTTCCATCCCCTAAAATACACCTACATCTTTTATAGGAGCGCTAAACACTAAACAACACTCTACACTGGTCAGCTCGCCCGACTACGGGAAGCTACCCCCTTTTAGGCACTTCCTTATAAATTAACACAATAACTCTTCCGTTTTAGATCCAACTACCCCCCAATAAGGGATCTAAAACAGTACTAAGCTTAGACATAGAAATGATACACTTGCGTTCCTTAAATGAACAACTTCTATTGACATTTCTTAACATTACATTTACAATAACATTAACAACAAGATTAGATCTAACAAAACTAGAAGATGTGGAAATAGTTCACGTTCCCAGTACTTGCCTTCGCACGGAGAAAGACTTATGTAGTCCAGTATACATTTCACGACAGTTACCCAACTATCAATCATATAGGTCTCATTATCATCGAAGGAATAGCCATTAAAATCTTTTAATTACAAGAATAACTTCATAAGAAGACAGAACTTAGCAATGGCTCCGTCGATCCTTCTCTATTCACATACCAGTTGACTGTCGTGCATAGTTAAGAAACCCAACTATCAATCATATAGGTCTCATTATCATCGAAGGAATATCCATTAAAATCTTTTTATTACTAGGATAACTTCATAAGAAGACAGAACTTAGCAATGGCTCCGTCGATCCTTCTCTGTTCACATACCAGCTGACTGTCGTGTATAGATAAGAAACACAACAGAACATCAAAGAAAAACAAAAACAGCAATTGACCTCAAAATATCAGGAAGACTGGTCATGCGCAAAAGATACATATAGCAGACCCAAGGTTACAATCAACTTCTTACCGTGGTGCAGCTCTCTAGCGGCAAAACAGAGAACTGTTATCTCCACTGCAGGCAGAGTCCTAGAGACCATCGACTATACAAGTGACGTAATAACGGCACAGATATTATACATGAAGGGCTAAGAAAAGCAATTTAATATCAGAGTATATTGTGATAATGGGAATAAATATGCAAGAATCTAGGGAATGGAAGAGTTTAATAGAGAATTGAATTTGCAGCTTGTGAATAAGCTTGTAGAGTAATTGATAGATTTATCTTACTAATTAAAGGACGAGATCATAGCACAATAGTAACGGAAGCCAGGTAATCTATTCGGCGTGTGAAATCTCGTATAGCCTAGGGCGTACATAGATATTTATTATGGCCAGAGCGTATTTTAGTGATTGACCCTAGCTCTGTGGATTGCCATGAAATGTTCCGGGTTCGAATCCTGTGGTGTATGAGAGGATAACAATGGAAACCTCTGCATGATAGCTGATGTCGACCGAGAACTAGTTATTCAAATAATTCAGCTCCTGAGAAGCGAATTTAATTGGCGGCAGGGTGTGCCTGACCGTAGCATTTAATGAGATGCCGGCTAGCCAGTTCGACCAGTGGTTGATGAATCTCGTTCCTTTATATAATGAAATGGACCTATTGAGGCCAGTTATTAATATCCTAAGGTAAGGAGTAAATATTTAAACACGCCCATAACCTGTCTTGCATACAATTTAGTTGAAATCATATGGGATTATACGTTGATGCAAAGTTTGTAGAGATCGGATGATTATGTTAGTCGTAATTTGATTTAAGCTCTGAATATTAGGGTGGCTGCCATTAGGTTTCCGTCAAGACGGCGGCGATATAAAACATGACACTGAGGTGCCCTTTGCTTGTTCTACCTCTCTACCAAATTTCGTCCAATTCGGTTTCACCGCGTTCGAATTGATAGGGGGGGGAGACATACATTCAGAGTGCACACACTCTCTCTCTCTCTCTCTCACACACACACAAACACACACACACAGACTCACACACAGACAGACACACATTTTTTGGCCCTGTGAAGATCTCATGTCTTGAAAAAAATCGAAAGTAGGCTAAAAATCATTAAAAAAATTACAAATTTATGTCCAGGCCTCGAATATAGTGTATTGATCCCTTCGTCATCACCAGGAACTCTGTTGGACCGCCGGGGAAGGCTCTGAGTGGACATTCCTGAACCTCATGCTGAATAGTCTGCTTTTCAGCGCCGCAATCACAACTTGGAGAATCTTTTATCTTCCACTTGTGCAGAGAATCAGCACACCTGCCGGTGTTGTTTCTTATACGGTGGCTTGGTAGTTGTGCTTGGCATCTTCGGCTGTTCTCTTGTAGCGTTAATCTGCCATCTACGCTTCCACCATACATTGGTATTTAAACCTTTGCTGATCAACATCCTCGCAGTTTCCAGGGGCGGGTGACGAGAACAAAGCTTTCTTTTATTAATGATTGGGCTGTCTTCATGAACAGGGAGGTTAGGATTTTTCTGTAATTTCTTGTACTCACGGACAATCGCAGAGATGCAGGTGGTATGGCTACGTATGGGTAGCCAGAAAGTAGATGTAGGTCTCATTGTATCAGAGATAAGGCGCATGGTAGAGTGTTTCTAAATTCCCATTACAAATTTTGAGGGCTTGTAGTGGGGACCAAGAAGGTTATGTTTAGCATAGGGACTTGTGTCCGGAAACGTATCATCTTCTCGCTACCTGAAAAAAACCACAACAGCTCCCGCATTTTGAACGCTCTGTCCGACTGTCGTCTGGGTCCAATTACAGGTGGAAGTACTGCAGAGCGCCAAGGTGGTTTTCTTGACTTCAACCGTTGATTACCTGCTTTTGCTACATCAGTATGTATGGTTTTCCAGATCTTCAGGAGAGCCTCTGATCTTCGAAGAGCTGGAGGTTGGATGTTACTTAGAACAGGTAACCATGTAGTGGGTATGCTACGTATGCAGCCCGTAATCAGTCGCATTGTTTGGTTAAGTTGCACATCTATCTTCTTGGAGTGGACACTGTTTAGCCAAGATGGGCAGCAGTATTCAGCAACGGAGTACGACAGTACCAGAGCAGTTGATCGTAAAGTTTGAGCGCTGGAACTCCAGGAGGTACCGACAAGCTTTTCAATGATGCTATTACGGGTCTTCACTTTTGCGGCCACGTTCGTGAGATGTTGTTTGAAGGTCAAGGACCTATCAAGTGTTATCCGAAGCTACTTAGGCATGCTGAAGAACTGCAAAGTTTGTCCTCTGAATTTAACTTCAGGTTTTTAATTAGAGAACCTATTGCGTAAGTGAAATGCGGATACAACCGTTTTCTGATAATTTAGGCGGAGGCACCATTTCTTGAAATATGTGTCCAAGACTTCCAAGTCGGCAGTTAGTGTATTTTCAGCATCGGTGAAGTTGGAGTTCTGGGTTACCAAACAGATGTCATCAGCATATATGAATTTCCTTGAAGAAGTTTCTTGCAGGTCGTATATGTACAAGGCGCCAGGACAGATCCTTGGGGTAATCCATCATTTAATTTGAAGAACTTTCTTCTCTGATTGCCAGAGTAAACCTGGAAAAGTCTATTGCACAGAATGTCGTTAGTTAGATTTGTGAGTTTAGAGACACGGAATGATGCTCACAAATTTGCGAAGGAGGCCTTCTCGCCATACAGTATCATAAGCGGCAGATAGATCCAAGAAAGCAGCTAGGCTTACAAATTTCTTCTCGTACCCATTTTCAATATGAGTTGTTAATGCAAACACTTGATCATTACAGCTTCTGCCAGGCCTGAATCCAGCTTGTTCTATGGAGATGTGGTTGTTAATTGTATCAAAAATTCTGTTGTAGATGAGTCGCTCAAGTAGTTTGTAAGTGACACTTAGTAGAGCTATGGGGCGATAACTTTCGACTTTTGACGGATCTTTGTTCGGTTTGAGGATTGCTATATTTTTTTTTCTTTAATAATACCGGGAGATTTCCAGTATTAAGAATATCTGAAGAGAAGTTAGTAAGCCATTTAATTGTAGCTGGTCCACAGTGAGCGATCAATTCAGGATTGATACCGTCGAATCCAGCTGCTTTCCCAAGTTTCATGTTTGTGATGGTGTCTCCGAATTCCTCTCCAGTGAATAAAGTGGAACATTTTGAAGAATTTTATTGACATTATTACAGTTTCGAGGAGAATCATTCCAGCAATACCACCGCAATATTGCACCAATCACTCTTCCGATATTGAAAACTGAAAGTCTGGTTTAAGTTGTATTCACAGTGGAAAGAATTTCTTGTATGAAATGTTAAGATTGCATTGCTCAGAACTGTAATCCTCTCTACTCATTAACCTCACCGCAGCAGCGGTCTTTCCAGCGTCATTGCAGAGAAATTGGTATCACCGATTACGAATATTATTGCGGAAGCCGAAATACCGGTCGCGTCCAAATAACTTCTGTACTAACCACTCAGCAGGAAAGTTCATGAAGTTTTATAAAAATCGAGTGAACCTAATGGAATTCAATTTTAATAAGGTGCAAAGGTATGTTTAGTTTCTGCCATTTGATATCACGGTATTGTATTTTGTGGCCGGTCCCGTGGTGTTGGGGTAGCGTGCCTACCTCTCGCCCAGAGGCCCGGGTTCGATTCCCGGCTCCGTCAGGGATTGTAGAAACTGACTTGAGGGCTGGAACGGAGTGCACTCAGCCTCGTGAGGACAATTGAGTAGCTGTCTGACAGTAAGGCAGCGCCCTGATTACGAAAACCAAGATTAACGGCCGAGAGGACCCGATGCGCTGATCACGCGTCACCCAAATATCAGCAGGCTAAATGGCTGGGCAGCGGTCGCTTGGTAGGCCTAGGCCCTTCATGGGCTGTATTGCCAGGGATTATTATTATTATATTATTTTGTGCTATAATTTGCATTTTGATATTGCGGAAATTATATTGACTGACAAGTCTTTGTTATGCTAAACTCGGTTGACAGTGCTGTGTGAGCAGTTGAGTAACTAACGGGATTTCAGTAAAGAGCCTCATTTTCTATACCGATAGTGGAGAGCGCAACTCGCATCCAGTCGGCCGTGTCTCGAATTGAGCTATTGTTGCCATGGAAACGATCTGCCTTGCCATTCCTTCACGAGTATATTGTATGACTTTATTACCCTTTGCTCGAGTGCTAAAGGGCCAAAATCAGAAGAATGAGATAGACTATTGAAAATTCATGTAGGCAGCCGTTCCTTCTGGGTCCTAAACTATGTGTATGCAAAATTTGGTTGAGATTGGTGGAACGGTGTAGATTTGTATACGGAACAAATATACATACTGAACCCAACGGGGTTAGGCTGGCTGGTGTCGAACGTGGATCTCAGAGATAGTTGAGTTCAGAATATGTGTTCCAGCAAAGAACGAACACGAGATCTTTTGAGGGAGTTTAAGTTATGAAAACCCCTAGAGAAAATACATATTAAATCACTGTTGTGATATGAACTAATGCTGACATTATTTATTAATATAATGCAGGGAAAATTAGTAGAATAAACAACCGATTGGATGCAAATAAGGCAGAAATAAATGATAAGCTAGGTCAAATGCAAGAAACAATTAAGACCGAGGTAACAGAAACCGTTGTAAGCATTATATCAGAAATGAAGGTTAAGACCGATAAGCGTTTCGAGGCGATAGAAGCCAAACTTGAAAGTAATTTACAGGCATGTAAGCACGCGCAGGATGAAACGAACAGTAGGTTAGATGCGCTGTCTAATGACATTAAGGATATTCAAATCCAAAATGAGGCGAATCTCGAACGCCAAGCAATACAGTTTTCAGAATTTACTAGAACGGTAGATCAGAGACTAGAAGAAAACTACGGTAAATGGGACGAGAAGTTGAAAGGTTATGCTAGAGCGATTAACGGTGATGTAAAGAAGCAGGATCAGAACATATTAGATCAATGTCAGGAAATAGGAGAGATTAAGGCTATCGCTATCGAAAGTAAAGAGCTGGTAGGCAACATAAAGGGTCAGATGAGCAAGGTTCATCAAGAACTGGACCAAATTCAAAGCGACGTTGTTATCGTTAACAAAAGACAAGACGAAAACAGAGGAGAAATCGTTAAGGTCCGGAATGAAATATCAAAGGTCAATGGACACATCCAAGAGGAAATTAAAGGGTTGAGAGAAGAACTCGAAGTGAGAGAAGGCCAAAAGACAGAGGCAAGCGACAAGACCCTTGCTCAAATAAAGGAAGATGTAGAGGATGAAATATCCCATATCAAGCAAAGCCTGAAGGAAGATAAGAAGAAAATATTTCAAGTGGCAGAAAAAATAGGGATAGGCTTAGCAGAATAGAAAAAGAGGTAATCACTCGATTGGAAAGAGAAGAGATGCGCCACAATCAAATGGAGACTAGGATAATAGCACAGGAGGAAACCCTAATGAAAGATCCTAAGTCAAGTGAAGGCAGCGTGGAAGATATGAGGAAAACCAGGTGGGCAGATTTAGAAACCCAACCTATAATAAGGAATGCTACAGGCCCAGGCGAAAGTACTTATATGACGCCAGGTGCACCGATTGCAGCCTCTACGCCGCATGAAAACGCTATGCACACCCAAGTGATAAATGTAATTAGAGCAAACGAAGAGAAACCAAGAAAATTTTCAGGTAGCCATTGTAATATGACACCGAAGTATTGGTTGAAAGAAGTGTCTGAATATTTAAACGATGCGCGGACACCACAAGAGCGCAGGCTACGAGCCATAGAGAAACTAACGGAGGGAGAATGTGCGTTATGGTTTCGCAGTTTCCGTTATACCTTCGATACTGTCGAGGAGTTTCGGGAAGCTTTTTTGAAGCGATACTGGGACACAATGACTCAACAGAATTTACGATTGGATTTGTATTCGAAAAGATACAGCACCAACAATCCAACGAAGTACGCTGAATTCTTTATATCTCAGATGTGTCGGTTTAAGGAACTTGACCAAAAACCTAGCGAGCTGGAGCTATGTATTGCTATTGCCAAGCAACTTCCTAATGAAATCCAAAGGCTGCTGATTTCGGCAAATGCAAAAACCGCTATGGAAATGGAGGCAGTTCTTAGGCAACTGAACCTCACGACATCCAATACTATGCGTCAGAATTGAACCGTGGAACAGGTACACGTGACCAACACGCAGACTGACCATTACCAAGCTCCGAAAAATAATAAAGCTACTAGCTCTGAAACGTTAGATTCCAACGGACGTCAATGGGAACATGAACCCAGAAGATGGCAACCGAAGTATAAAGGGAATGCTGGTAGAGGAAGAGGAGGCCGAAATTCTTGGAATCAACAGAATATAAGGGGTAGACCGTACCAAAATAATGGAGGTAACAATGGCCAAGAAGGCAACAATCGGAATTGGAGACCCCAGAAAAGAAGGCGTAACTTTGATGACGAGGTAGAAGAACGTTATCACGCTTCATTGCAATACCTCAATGAAAGGGGAGAAGAACCCCAGAAGCAGCAAGTCCGCTGGCAAGAAGCTATGCAAAATAGGACGTCACCAGACAGATATGGAGACGGATAAGTTATGCACTTGTCTCACTCAAACAGAATGAACCAGGGACAGATGAACAAGTATGGCATAACTTATCAAAATCAATACGGAAAAACTTGAAAAAATGACTAAAGTCATAGATATTCATGGAGACGGAGCCAAAAGTTTGGAGTTACAGCGCAGTGAACAGGAGAGAAGAAACTCTAAGGGGACTGGCGCTGTAGAAAAAAAAACTCCAAAATTAGAAGAATTTGAGAATGATGGATGGAAGGCGGTCAACATCATTAATTGGGTAGCCAAACCGGAAGAATTAATCGAGGATACAGGAGGATCACAGGTCATGATCAAACGGGAATTGCCCATTATATTAGTAAGAATGGCAGGGTTGAAGATAAGAAGTCTGTTAGACACGGGTTCAACGGTGTGTCTTATGACACAAGCTTTGTATAATGAGATAGCGCAGAGAGAAAATGTTTTGAAAATACCTATCTCAAGTGTCAAAATAAAAGGTGTCATTCCAGACAAAACGATGATATGCAAATATCAGGTATTCCTAGATTTACAGATAGGAGGCTCTATTTTTTCACAGAGTTTTCTACTAGTAAACAAGTTGCCTTTTAACCTTATTATTGGGGCAGAGTTTATAAGGGAATACAGAGTGGTAATAGACCTATCACAGGACAGAGTGATGTTCCGTGTGAACGAGGAAGCCGAAGGCTTAGAGGTCTCACTCAAACAGAATGAACCAGGGACAGATGAACAAGTATGGCATACATACAGAGACATGGCTGAGGAAGAAGTGTTAGCTATCGAGCAGTTAGAAGATGAACTGAAAACACTAGCCGCAGACATGGAGAAAGATCTGGAACCCGAACTGGAAGAATATATTTCGGAAAAGCTAGAAGAAGCAAAAATTGGTCCAAGAGATAAAGAAAATTTAAAGAAATTATTATTGGAACAGATAATAATATTATCGTATGGCCTCGGATGCCTGGTGCAAGCTTTGTTAATTGACACCCAGAGGGTAGCTTGCATGTCGAATTTCGTCGTTCCTTTGAACGCTATGAAAATCAAGGAGGTTAGATATCTAAACTCCTTGATGCTACAGCGCTTTCAAGTAGAGAATGGAGGAACTTTGTGTTGGCGGAAAATCCCGAGATTAATTTTGCCATTGAACACGGCCTACTGAATTCAAATGGGTTCTTTAACATGCCAACAACGTATGACATGAGTGTCGTGATTTTTGTCGCCTTCAAAAATCACTTACCATGGCCAGGGGCGAACCTGCAATCTTGGGGTTGGTAGTCCGACACTATAACCACTCACCCACCGTGGCAAGCATTGGAACAGATGGAAGTCTTTGACTCGAGACCTGGTCGTATAAAGAACTTCACTTATGCTTTCCAAGTTAGCGACTGGACACCATATAGGCAGAAACCCTACCCTATAACCGAAAAGCACTATGCTAAGGTCAAAGAAGCAATTCAGGAGATGTTGGAGGCCGGTGTTATTGAGAAAACACCTACGCCTTATGTAAGCCCATTGGTAATCGTACCTAAGACAGACGGGACTGTCAGAGTATGCCTGGACCTGAGGCACTTAAATATGAAGGTAATACCGGAATTCGACCAAAAGCCACCTATTAAGGAGATCCTCAGAAAATTCAAAGGGAAGACCATATTTACAAATTTAGATATCACTTCGAGCTTTCACCATCTTGAATTGGAGAAGAAAACTAGTCTGTTGACAGGATTTATGTTTGATCAACATTCATACACGTTTTTAAGACTACCTTTTGGTTTGAAAACAGCTGGTTCAGCTTTGATAAGAGCGTTAGATTGCAATCTATCAGATGATGTTAAAGAGAGTACCATCAGATACGTAGACGACATTCTACTCACATCAGAATCTCTGGAGGAGCACATGAGAGACCTGAAGAAGTTGCTGGATAACCTTCGAGAAGCTAATTTTAAGGTTAATATCAAGAAATCGCACTTCTGTCAGAGGGAAGTTAAATTCCTAGGGCACGTTATCGATGAAAATGGGGTTAAGCCAAACCCAGAGAAATTAGAGGTAATTCGAAATTTTCCTCGACCCACGAAAGTAAAGCACGTCCGACAGTATTTGGGAGCAATTGGATTCTTTGCTAACCACTGCCCAAACTATACTACAACTGTGGCACCCCTGCAAGACCTATTGAAGAAAGGCGGCAGGTGGAATTGGACGGAGCAATGTCAAGAAGCATTCGTGAGGTCAAAACAAATGCTTTTGGAATATGTGAAGCTGGGATACCCTAATTATACCCAGAAGTTCATAATACAGACGGATGCATCACTTGTTGGGATAGGAGCGATGCTGTTCCAACAAAATGTTGATAAGCCCGAGAAGAAAGTTTTTATTGCCTTTATAAGTAGGAGATTGAGGGCCCATGAGAAAAATTACACGATCACAGAGATAGAGTTGCTCGCAATTCTGTACGCATTGCAGTACTGGCGCAAACTCATCTATGGCTTTCAAATCGTCCTCAGAACAGACCATAAAGCTTTAACATTTTTGTTAAAGACGGATTTGTCTAGCCAGAGGTTGACAAGATAGTCTCTGTATATTCAACAGTTCAATGTGGAAATAGAATACTGTCCAGGGAAAGAGAACGTAATACCGGACATGTTAAGCAGATATCCAAGAGAAGAGGAAACTCTAGCTGTCCAGATTGAAAATCGAGATCAGAAGACCTTAGATGACTTGGAGAATCTTACCAACCTACAACGTGAAGATCCGTGGTTGAAAATGATAATTGATTACTTCGAGGGACGCTTAGCAAGGGGAACTGCAATATACAGAGAGGCAGAGGGGTTATCAACAGACTATGTATGGTACTATCAGATGCTACACAAGTGGGATGATGTAGAACATACCCGTCAAAGAATTGTTATTCCTGCATCTTTACAGAGACCTACAGAATAATGCATATAGAAAAAGGCATTTAGAAACGGGAAATGAGATTGTTATGAATGCGGCCAACCTAAAAATGTATTATTCACCAGAGGAATTTGATGAACAAGAGGAAGTAATAGCAGCACACACCCAAGTGGACGTGGACAGCAAAGTCGGCCAGGCAGTCAGGCTTGAAGGCTCACGCAGCGGGACGGGAAGAGAGACAAGCAGCTTGCCCAGAGAAGGGAGCAGACAGCCGGAATGCCAGTGTCTGCGACTGCTTTACAAAGACATGGTCGAAGTCGCTTGTGAGGTTGAAGCATTGAATGGAACCCTCCGCCAAGAGAATGCACGTCTAAGGGCTGAGCTCAGAGTGGAAGGGGGAAGTAGACAGGCCCATTCGCAGGCAGACGAGGTGAAGGACCGCTTAGTGTAAACACAGACGGTTGGGACAGTCAGCCGGTGACTCACAGAAGGTCACTTGCAATTGACTTCTATAAGTTTTGCAAGGGGAATATGAACCCAACGGGGTTAGGCTGACTGGTGTCGAACGTGGTTCTCAAAGATAGTTGAGCTCAGAATAGAGGTTCCAGCAAGGAACGAACACGAGATTTTTGAGGGAGTTTAAGTTATGAAAACCCCTAAAGAAAATACATATTAAATCACTGTTGTGATATGAACTAATGCTGACATTATTTATTAATATAATGCAGGGAAAATTAGTAGAATACGGCATTATTGGGCTGTATGAGGCATACAATTCTGGACTTGAGCACAGACGTTGGAGCGCTTGACGTTTGTCTAATGACTCTGGAAAAGGGGCGTAGTTTCTTGGAGCCTTGTCACTCTACGTGACCTACTTAAGTCGTCTGGAGCAGGTCAGGGGGCTAAATTATTGTCTAGTTATTCCCCGTTTCAGAATAGAAAGGCTGGTGGAGTGAGGAGATACCAGCGTAATTTAATGATTACTCGTGATTGGAGCAACGCAGTGACATCAGGTTTGCACCTATGTGAATGTTTAGCCGGGAGGCTAATTATCAAGCCATTAAACATTGAAATCGAGGCAGATTTAATGGAACGCGCAGTCACACAGTAATTGGAGGTTAGCGGAGAGATCTAACCATGGTTTCGGGGATTTTTAGATGACGCCGCGTGGGCACTCGCTGGCAAAAGCAATTAATATTAATTAATTGGCCGATCGATCCTCGAGCACGCATACAGATCTGTGACCAGCGAGGAAAAAGGAACCATATAAACGTTAATTCAAGACCAGAATCATACTGTGAGAGATGATGACACTGCATGGGGATTCTCGGTCTACTTTTTCTCTCCAAACGGATATAAGGCTGAACGAATTACAGAGGGGGTCAGTCGAACCATACTTGAGAGCGAGTAGCACGTCACCCTAGCTCCGAGAAGAAAGGCGCGGACTGTAACATTCTAAGTGCAGCAACATATAATCATGCATTAAGTCATGAATTAATAACGAGTAATGTAATCAGTTGAACCGCAGTCTAGTGCGAAGTGCGCGTTACCGAAGTCGAGAAGGGATGCTCGGACTTCAACATGAAGAGCCGTGCAGTACGACATTTATTAATACCATTTATTAATGACAGTCGCACCATATTTGTATAGTCGGCATTACGAGCGATTGTTATTGTGCACGTAGGCAATGTACCGTGTGATATACGAGGTAGGACAATTGAGAGTGATAATTTGTACAAGTACAATGTACAATGGTTGAGCGCAGTATGTAAACTATTGGTTAGACGGATCATAGGATGTTGGACTGCGCAGAGATAAACTTTATTATGAGATTGGTGAAATTTCATTAGAATACCAATATAATTAACGCTCAGGACGACATGCAAGCATAGTCAAGCGATATCAGGAAGTTTATCGAAGGATAGAGATTGATAGACCGTTTGGGGAATCGATAGGAATCCTTAGGCAGAGAATCGAGACTCTCAATCAGGATGTGGATAGCAGCGAGGAGGAGACCTTCAACGTCTGCATTTCTGATATCTTGCCAGGAAAAGTCAACCAGTAAGAAATGTAAATAGTGAGCGTGTGATTGTAGTGATGATCTGTTAAATATCTGTAAAAATAATATTGTAACAAGTGCTATAAAGTGTTGTGTGAATAAGGAGGCAATGGCTTCAATATGGAAAGGAAAAGTGCCGTGTGTCTTGTAAGGCAAAAGTTATGTAAAATGTGTGTTATCAGTGTAAGAATGCCTTGCTAATTTTGCAAATAATGGCGGGCATAACTGGAAGAAATGCGTGGTTGGAGCCACCAGACTAGCCGATGTAAGTACGCAAAAACCATGATTGTAGCAGTTATAGTCCACTGTATGCCGAGTGATTTCAAAATTATAAAATATGCCAATAAGAGTCAATCTTAGGAGGGAGAACCTCAAGGCATTATTGTTGTGTTGATTTTAGTCAAGTTGAGATGTCTTTGTGCATCATTGAGTGGATAACCGTTACCACTATTGTAAAATGGCAATTCAGTTATATAAAACTTAACGTAACGAACACGGATGTTCGGTTATATAAAGGGTTTCGTTGTGTCGGGTTATTGTGATCCATGTCAGTAATAATAATAATAATAATAATAATAATAATAGGAATAAATGAATACACATCAGGGAAAAATGGTTGTAAGAAAAATATATATGCTAATTGGAATATTTATCTATCCAAGCAGTGATATTATACATGAAGGGCTAAGAAAAGCAATTTAATATCAGAGTATATTGTGATAACGGGAATAAATATGCAAGAATCTAGGGAATGGAAGAGTTTAATAGAGAATTGAATTTGCAGCTTGTGAATAAGCTTGTAGAGTAATTGATAGATTTATCTTACTAATTAAAGGACGAGATCATAGCACAATAGTCACGGAAGCCAGGTAATCTATTCGACGTGTGAAATCTCGTATGGCCTAGGGCTAACAGAGATATTTATTATGGCCAGAGCGTATTTTAGTGATTGACCCTAGCTCTGTGGATTGCCATGAAATGTTCCGGGTTCGAATCCTGTGGTGTATGAGAGGATAACAATGGAAACCTCTGCATGATAGCTGATGTCGACCGAGAACTAGTTATTCAAATAATTCAGCTCCTGAGAAGCGATTTTAATTGGCGGCAGGGTGTGCCTGACATAGCGTTTAATGAGATGCCTGCTAGCCAGTTCGACCAGTGGTTGATGAATCTCGTTCCTTCATATAATGAAATGGACCTATTGAGGCCAGTTATTAATATCCTATGGTTAGGAATAAATATTTAAACACGCCCATAACCTGTCTTGCATACAATTTAGTTGAAATCATACGGGATATGTGGGTCATTGAGACTGCACTATTGTATTTAAAATCTTGTTACTGCTTGGAGATAAAGCAGAAGGGAGTCAGGAAGGGACAGCGCACGTGTTGTGACCGCTCGACTCAGTCCCATTGTATACAAGTAGCTCCGAGGGGGAGACTTTTAAACGACCATTGAAGGTTGACATTTAGAAAGGACAGACTTTGAAACCCTGTTTGTAATGAAAAGAGTCATTGTTGTATTGTATAATGAATTTGTGTGGTTTGAAACACATTGTTAATTAAGGATCGTTCTTATAACGTAATACTTGGCAAACTTATGAGTTGTTGGAAGTTACAATTTTCATACTGACAGTATTACTTAGCTCTGAAGGTCGGCACTAGATGCCATAGGCTACGCCCACGCAAGGGTAGCATAATATACCATCCGACACAGCGGTAACGGAATTTTTGAAATTGAAATCACAACGGCATACGGTGGAACTGTAGAAAAGGGGGCTGCAGAAGGAAACTGCAGAATGGGGTATGTTTACATATAATTGTGGAGTTGCAAGTAAATTTGATGTGCAACCCATGAATTGGCTAATGCATGGTAAAGCATTTTGGTGGGAAGAGAGATACAAAACACAAGTGTATGCATAATGTAAATTAAGATGTGTTGAGAGTAAACAATTAAGCTTGTGAAATGAAAGAGGTCACAACAGGTGACATAAGATTATAAGTACAGTTTATGTGTAATTTACATGTGCATCAGCGCACTTGAGAAGGAATTTTGGTGTCAATCTCATGGTTAATGAATGAATAATCATCTGGATTTGCGAGGATAAAGTGTGATTATTAGTGGATTGTAGGAGTAATATTGCTTTGTTTTGTGTTATATTGTTGGGATTGTGTTTTTGTGTGTTTGAAGCCATGATTTAGAGCTGAATTAAAGTCTTTAGAATAGAGTTGTGCTTTATCATTGTAGAGTTGATACCGTTTAGTCTCAGATCCAAAATATGCAACTGCTCAGTGGGTGGACGGTACACGCCTGAGGACTGATGCTGGCTGGAGGCAGAAGCATGTTTTCCATGGAAATTACTCACATGGGTGCAATACATGCCCACATACATACATACATACTTTCACTTTTATATATAAGATAAAAGGATATTTGCTGAAAACAATTATGATTTATTAATTCTTCACACTTTTTTTGTATTCTTCTTTAATGCAGGCTATGCATTCGAGTTACTGTCGGCCAACATACATCCCTATGTAGAATGTACATCGCATACGGTTTATGATGATGATGATGATGATAATTGTTGTTTTAAGGGGTCTAACATAGAGGTTATCGGCCCCGGTTTACTTCAAGATTTGGAGGCTCCATTAAATATATTCCTACAATAAATAATTTAAATAATTGGCACTGGAGTTTTACAAGTAGTTATTTCAATTACCAACAGAGTTCACTGTTAACAAGAGATTTTCGCTCCCGGCAGACACATAGTAGGATAACATGTCACATGTTACACATCATATGCGACTACTGTAAGCCTCGTAATTTCTTTAAAAACAAGATGTTCAGTAAAGAACATATAGCTTACTTTCTCCTAAATGCATGGTTGTTGTTATAACTCCTTGTCCTTTTCAAGGAGTATAATTGTATGTTGGTTGTAGTAGCTTATAGAAATACAACGTGTTATACGGATAATCAAAATGAATATGCGGTGCCCTTTGCTAGTACTACCTCTGTACAAAATTTCGTTCAATTCGGTTTCACCGTGTTTAAATTGATATGATGAGTCGATTTGCACATATACATAGCCGCTATCTGCAAACTATTGGGCTGATGACCTTGTAGTTCAGTCAATAGATGCTTCCCACAAAAAGGTATGTGGTTGCAAAATTTGGTAGAGATCAAATAATTAGGTTGGTCATAATTTGATTTAAGCTTTTGCCATTTGGGTGGGCACCATTCCGTTTCCGTCAAGATGGCGGCAATATAAAACATGACCCTGAGGTGCCCTTCGCTAGTGCTACCTCCGTACCTAATTTCGTTCAATTCGGTTTTACCGAGTTTGAATTGATAGGGGGAATCGATTTGTACACATATATGCCCGCCATAAGAATACTATTGGACTGACGACCTTGTAACTTGGTCAAAGAACGCTTTTTACATAAAGATATACTGTTGAAAAATTTGGTAGAGATCAGATGAATAGGTTGGTCGAAATTTGATTTAAGCTTTAAATATTTGGGTGGCCGCCATTACGTTTCCGTCAAGATGGCGGCGATATAAAACATGACACTGAGGTGCCCTTTGCTAGTGCTACCTCTGTACCAAATTTCGTTCCATTCGGTTTCACCGTGTTTGAATTAATAGGGTGAATAGGTTTGCACACAAACATGGCTGCCATCCGCAAACTATTAGACTGATGACCTTGTAGTTTGGTTAAAATGCTCCCCATAAAAGGGTATGCGGTTGCAAAAATTTGGTAGAGATCGGATGATTAGGTTAGTCGTAATTTGCTTTAAGCTTTGAACATTTGGGTTGCCGCCATTACGTTTCCATCAAGATGGCGGCAATATAATACATAACATTGAGGTGCCCTCAGCTAGTGCTACTTCTGTACCAAATTTCGTTCTATTCGGTTTCACCGTGTCTGAATTAATTTGGGGAAGAGATTTAAACACCAACATGGCCGCCATCCGCTTACTATTGAGTTGATAACCTTGTAATTTGGTTAAGGGAGTCTCCCAACATAAAGGTGTGTTATTGCAAAATTTGGCATAGATCGGATGATTAGGTAAGTCGTAATTTGATTTAAGCTCTGAACATTTGGGTGGCCACCATTACGTTTCCGTCAAGATGGCGGCGATATGAAACATAACACTGAGGTGCCCTCTGCTAGTGCTACTTCTGTACCAAATTTCGTTCCAATCGGTTTCACCGTGTCTGAATTAATATGGGGAATATATTTGCACCCCAACATGGCCGCCATCCGCAAATTATTAAGCTGATAACCTTGTAATTTGGTCAAGGGAGGCTCCCCACATAAAAGTGTGTTGTTGCAAAATTTGGTATAGATCAGATGATTAGGTTAGTCGTAATTTGATTTAAGCTTTGAACATTTGGGTGGCCGCCATTACGTTTCCGTCAAGATGGCGGCGATATAAAACATGACACTGAGGTGCCCTTTGCTAGGGCTACTTCTGTACCAAATTTCATTCAATTCGGTTTCACCGTGTTCGAATTGATAGGGGGGGGACATACATTCAGAGTACACAGACACACACACACACAGACAGACACACAATTTTTCGCCCTGTGTTAATCTCATAAGTCTACTTTCATTTTTTGCATAAATCGATAGTAGACTAAAAATAGGAAAAATCCCTATTTGTTATATTTGAAGAGATATGTGCAGTCCAATAGGGGAATTACAGTGATCATTTTTGTTATGGAGAAACACAGATACCTGTAGAATATTCTACCTGGTAATACTGCAGCATAACAAGTTTCCACTATGCAAATTCCCCGGTTTTATAGCTCTAAAGAGAACCGCAGAAAGAGGTCATAAAACTTATATTTGGACCAGGTTAGGGGGGAAACCCTTCAACTTGGTGGGATCGCATTCATGTCAAGTTGTAGTGTCAATATCGTACAACAGGTTCCAGCACTGATTGGATCAGGAACAACTTTCTTCTTGCTGCATTTCCCATTCAGTTTGAAGGTTTGTTAGTGATCTTTTTTCTGTGGTTCTATTAAAGCTATAAAACTGGGGATATTTTTAATGGAAACTTGTTATGTTGCATTATTACAATTTAATATATTTCATAGGTATCTTTGTTTCTCCATAACAAAATGTATGACTGTAATCTTCATAATAGACTGCACAGATTAAAAGATATGAAATAATCCTCCCCTATCTCTCTATTGTCATATGCAAATATTTATTAGTGAAATCAAAATGAGGTATGATATGAATAATTTAGGAAATGTTCTTCTGAACATGACATGCTTTAGTTACCTGTAAAGTATGGCATGCCTCAGACCAAACGATTATGAACAGAAGTGGAATTCATGAAATGGGCATGTGTTCTTAAACCATTGGTAGGAACTGTATGAACCCTCATCTACCGACTTCCCAATTAAAGTACACCTCACTATCTCTCTTGTAATAATCGTTTTCTTCCTTTCATTATCTTCACACGCGATCTGGATCTATAATTGCAATTCCTCTACATCATTCATCTGTCATCAATAACTAAAACTAGAATTTGGAATAATTGTCCTCGTGACGTTAGAAATTGTACATCCCTAACAACTTTCAAACGTGCATGTAAATATTTCCTCTTAAATTCGTAGGCCAACTAAAACAATTTGTGTATGAATGTGTGAGTGAATGACCAAAGTAAAACTCCATGGATTGTTATTCCTGTATGTAATTGGTATAGCTTAGTTAATATCACACAGTTGCCCCTTTAATTCTAGTATTTAAGTTTTCCTAGTATTTTAAAATTGGTGGGTTAAGTTTAGCATATTATATGAGTATTCACGTAAGTTGCACTGTGTGTGGTTAAGTGTAAGAGACGGCGTAGAGCCCTAACTTTACCACAATGAAGGCACCAATAATAATAATAATAATAATATAACAAAAAGTGATTTTCTATCAACACAAAAATTCGTCACTACAACACTCTCATCAAACCAATACCGCTATATGCATCTGAATGCTTTATTATATCCGAGAAATGTTTGCTCGAGAATTTAGAAAGAAAGAAAGAAAGAAAGAAAGAAAGAAAGAAAGAAAGATCCTACACATCAAACTTGGCCCGGACTACAAAAATGACATCTACATCAGAAAATCCAGGCAAGATATATACTCGAGGATAGTGAAGATCACAGACACAATGCGAAAACGGAGAGTTTGCTTCTACGGTCATATACGATGGATGATCGACTCCCGATGGACGAAACGTATCTCCAGTAGTCTATCATTGGCTCAAAACCGAAAACGGCAATGCCATGGTACGTTAACGTCTGTAAAGAAATGGGGATAGAGCAGAAGATGCACAAGACCGTAATCTTTATAGAGCAGCCATCAGGACGTTTGGGACTTCGCGGGACGAAAAACGGACAACTGGTGCGAAATGGACTGAAGAACGTCGTAATAAATACAGTGAGCTCATGAAGACAATGTGGATCAAGCGAGAAATGAACAAATGCCAGAATGTAAAATGAGGCTTATCGTGGTCCCTAGTTGGCCGATTAGCAAAATTAAATGAATGAAAATAATATAAATGAAATTTAATTAAATAGGCTGCAAATAAAATATATTTTCTGTTCGAAGATGTCGAAATGTAAATATTATATGTCAGTAAACTGTATCATAATGAGGGTCGTTATAGTACTATTCTTCATTCTGAAACAGTTTCTCCAGCCAATCAGAGCTCATTCATTGACCAATTAGGTAAGGATAGCTTCGCGCATGCGCTCAAAATCCAACATGTCGGACATGAATTACATGACTTGAAAGTTCAAATTGGATATCGGATCAACCATTGTAGTTACAATCCCAAACACAAAGATAAAATCAGCACGGACCTTTACGCTAACAAGAAAATTCTATGACATATGCAGTAGAAATGTAGGAACAAGGGAAGCTGTACTAACAAGGGAAGTCTCTGAACCGGGGAATCTCGGATCTTGCTGGAACTTTGCAGATACGTTGCTTGAGCCCAACTAGGCAGAACCGTGAAGAAAAATCTTTCGGAAATTAACTTCCCCTTCTACTAGATGAAACATTAAGATTTACACGTTTAAATTGGCGCGTCAGCGGTGTGAGCTTCATTGGCTGCGTCAGAGGTTGCTTCCCGGCCTACGGTGTACAGTCACCGTATGAGAGGCGACAGACCCGGCATACGCTTATATCCGTATACGGAGAGTGTCCCATGCGTTGCATAATGAATGTTAACATGGGAAAAGTTATCTGTTGCCTCGAGGAAAAATATGGGAAAATGTATGGAAAGGCTTCTCAGCATTCAAGAACAGGACCTGTTGGACAGTTTGGATGGTTTTGTGCCTATCTGGCTTTCTGGCGTTCGTCTCTTGTAACACGTGTGTTAGGTACGAAATACAAACAAAACGCTGTTCAGTATTGGAAAAGCGGTAAGAGGCGTCCGCTTTCCTTTTCGTCGGTAAAATGTAAGTTTTACCGTTTAAGAAGTAAGATAGATTTATATTTGTGAGCAGAGCAAGTGAAAAGGGGCGGCACCCACCGCGAGAAATTGAGGAGAATAGCATGTGCCTTAAAAGCCCAATTTGACATTGCCCGTCAGAATAATGACGTAATATATGACGTGACAATTCAGCAATGCGCTATGCTAGCTGCGCACGACGTAATAATATACGGGATTTAAAGCCAGCCATTCCTGGATGCAGCACTTTAAGGATCGCTATAATATCATTTCGCGAAAAATAGCAACTGTGGTGATATCAAAGAATGCCCATCGAAAAATGGATATTATGTCAGCAGCAGAAATATTCGTAGAAGAGGTTACATCGGTCCTAGATTCTCTCGGCCCTGGAAACGTACAGTATGTACTGTAATAGTGATCAAAGTGGGTTCAATTTGGAGATGTGTTCGGGTAGGACACTAGCTATAAAAGGGTCGAAAACGGTTTTCTCCCAAGTGCAATCAGTGGGGGCCACAACGCACAGTTATACAATAATGCCAACAGTAAGAGCAGCGGGCAAGCTGCTTTGACCTCTCTTCATAACTTTGAAAGTACCAAAAGGTGTGTTTGGTAAAAGGGTGAAAGAAACTATGTTTGCACATGACAATATTTACGTTGTTCCCACAAAATCTGGCAAAATGGGATCCGCACAATTGAAGAATTGGTTTCATAATGTTTTCAAACAGCATGTACCGTCTGGCAATGTGGGATTCCTTCTGGATTCCTTTTCTGGACATAATCGTTAGAAAGTGAAGAGCGCATACGACTGATGATCATCCCTCCTGGGTCCACAGCCTATTGTCAACCATTGGATGTATACGGCTTTAGGATCTGGAAAAGCTTTGTCCGTCGATTTTCGAACACCGTTCGGTTATTGAATTTTGACATCAATTTGGCCCAGAGAAATACAATCTTGAAAATGCAGTCTCTGACCACCAATTGTCGTCCTCTCGTTTTACTTCAATGTGACAATACGCATTGTACCGAAATCAGTATCCGTCCGACAATCCCGAACGGTTTTAACACCCTGTGCCATATTGTTTCGATATCAGTGCAATACAATGTAGTACTTGAACTCGCCCGTGTCTTTACGGTGAGGATGGTGTAAAAGCAGTTTGTGTTTCCAACATTATTACCACGAACATCACTGTTGTCAGACCTATGTGAAATAGCTTGGTCTCTTACTCACTCGTGTGACCATTGGTTCAGTTTACTCTGTGCTGTGTTGTAATTATATGTATTTGTGATACTTTACATTGCATGATTAATAATAAAGCACGACGTGCAATATTTTGTTAAGATGCAACATTAATGTCCCTTGCCGCAGCGAAGCTTATGAGCGCGAGTACGGGAGGGCAGTCGTTTGGAAAGTGATCTTTTGAGCCACCAATCAGGAGTGAGGCACACTCCCGCTTGACCAGCGCGCTCAGTTCAAAATTGTTGTTCTTACTGCCGTCTACGGTGGGTAGGAGTTAATTTCCGAAAGATTTTTCGTCACGGTTCTGCCTAGTTGGGCTCACGCAACGCATCTGCTAAGTTCCAGCAGGATCCGCTATTCCCCGGTTCAGAGACTTCCCTTGTAAGTCTTAGGCTGATTTTGGAAGGTAGAATAAGAAAAGATAAGAGAACGTTCATGGGATTTGTAGACTTAGAAAACGCTTTTGATAATGTTGATTGGACTAAATTGTTTGACATTTTGAAAATGATTGGAATAAAGTATAGGGATAGGAGGGTGATCCACAATCTATACAGAAACCAGACAGCAGTCATTCGAGCTGATGGACATGAGAGAGAAGCTGGTATTCAGAAAGGTGAGAGGCAAGGCTGCAACTTATCACCCATACTTTTCAATCTTTACATTGAACAAGCAATGAAGGAAATTAGAGAGAAATTTAAAGTGGGAGTGAAGATTCAAGGAGAAATAATTTCAACTCTGAGATTTGCTGATGACATCGTCATCTTGGCCGACACGCCTGAGGATTTGAATGAGTTTTTGAATGGTATGGACTCCGTCTTGAGGAAAGAATTCATGATGAAAATTAATAAATGTAAAACAAAAATATTGGAATGCTGCCTCAATAAATCAGAAACCTCTATGGACATCAAATTGGCGGGGGGAAAACTAAAGTAAGTAGGAGACTTCTGTTACTTAGGAAGCAACATAACCAGTGATGGACCCAGCAAAGAGGATAATTAAAAAGAACAGGTTTGCACAGGCAAGGAAAGCATATCTACAGAAAAGGAATCTGTTGAAATCAAAATATAGATTTTGGTATTAGGAAGTTATTTTTGAAGGCTTTCTCTGGAGCGTGGCGCTCTTGAAAGCGAAACTTGGACTTTTGGAACAGCAGAATAGGAGGAGAATTGAAGCGTTTGAAATGTGGTGTTACAGGAGAATGATGAAGACCAGATGGGTCAATAGGGTTACAAATGAAGAGATATTAGGACGAGTGGGAGAGGAGAGATTTTTCTGTCGACTGCTAATTAAGAGATAAGTTGGCAGGACACATACTAAGGCACCCAGGAATAGCAAACTTAGTTATAGAAGGAAGTGTCGAGGATAGAAACTGTAGGGGTAGACCAAGGTTAGAATATGTTAAACAGATTGCCTCGGATGTAGGGTGTGGTAGCTATGTAGTGATGAAACGATTATCTCAGGACAGAGAGGCATGGAAAGCTGCATCAAACCCGTCAAAAGACTGAAGACTCAAACAACAACATGCAAGAAATTTATGAATCTACGTCCAGAAGTTAGCAACACAGCATCCTTCTACATAACTTACCGACATGGAAAGTGAACCATCCCATATGTTCGCGTAAATAAACTGGAGAAATAGCACTGTACCTTAATATCCCCAACTCCAATTTCTACACAGCGCATTGCTCAAACGACTTCGGTGACAATATTAGTGAAAGCTAGTTCTTATGGGCACTAGACATCATGCAGGTTGTAAACAATAGCATTGCCAAGCGAAGTAAATGGTCTCTGCTTTCGCAATTCTTTGACCCACGCAAGCGCTCTGTTCAGTCAGCAAACCACCCAACGCACTCTGTTCACTAACTGAAGTTACTGAATCCCACAGATATGTATGGATATTTATGTTAATCATATAATAAGGTTATAATTATCGTCGAACATAAATAGTCTTATGCAACCCTCCTATAATGGTAATTAAGACACTCGTATGTAAATTATAAAACTCGCTACGCTCGTTTTATAAACATACTCGTGTCTTAATTATTGCCATTATAGGCTCGTAGCATAATGTACTATAACAGTCTAATATCCTGCCCTAGAATGGGTTAAAGTTCTATCATCGAGTATAATGAAGAGAACATCGTACAAGTTACATAATTCAAGGTTTAGTCAACATTAAATGATGGATGTGTCCCGTTAAAATCATGTTATTTTCACTTTGAAAGTTTTGCTGGGCAGGTGGGCTGTTTGTTCCGATGTAGCTGATAGTGATAGGTCAGCTTGTTGTACTGCTTTGTGCTTGCCTGTCAGGAGCAGACCATCCATCACTCTCCCCTGCTCGGCTTATATTCAATCTTGAGATTGTTTACGGTCTGGGGACCCTTTTTATATAAATCAGGACGTGATGGAAGAGAACGACACTCTAGACTTTTCTTCTCTATCCTGTAAGAGACTCTGTGCCTGTCCCTTTTCCAGCGGCTTTGGTGGTATTATGCTGAGCTTCCATGCCCAAGATCGCGGGTTCAAACCCGGCCGAAGTCGTCGGATTTTTTAAGAGCGTTAAAAATCCCTCAGTATGCATTCCTTTGAGGGGAAGTAAAGCCGGCGGGCCCATGTCATAGAATTATGACATGTAAAAGAACCAACGTCTACCGAGTCCACGGATAGCTTGTCCCCATGGCACTCGGAGAAAATCTCAGACACATTTAGAAAAGACGATTGACATTTTACAGGCATGTCTTCAGGATAGGCAGAGACTTACCTAAAGGATTCTTGACCTTGCCCTGTCAATGAAAGTTAAAACACCTGGCTGCTTGACGTTGGAAAAGATCTTCAGGAAATAGGCATCACAGTTGACATTGTACTAGACAGAGCAAAGTCAATAGTCACCGCTTTGCAGACCAACCAAGCACTATCACCTGGTCAGAAGATCGCAAGAGAAGCCACAGCGAGAAGATGAAGAGAATTTGGGTGAAAAGAAAGGCAATGCCATCAGCTAAATAAGTTCAATCGCGCTCCTCAGTCGGGCATGCCGAATAAGAAAGGAAGAAAGAAAGAAAGAAAGAAAGAAAGAAGCAAAGGAAGAAAGAAAGAAAGGAAGGAAGGAAGGAAGAAAGAAAGAAAGAAAGAAAGAAAGAAAGAAAGAAAGAAAGGAAGAAAAGAAGAAAGAAACAAACAAAGAAAGAAACAAACAAACAAAGGAAGAAAGAACGAAAAAAAGGAAGCTTGTAGTTTAACGTCACCGTTAATCTTGAGATCATGAGCCACGGGACCTCCTTTTTACGTGGAATTCGAACCACAGGACATGGCATTTCACTTCGAAAACTCACATGCATTGACCGGGAATCGAACCCGGACCGCCTTGGTGAGAGGCACACAGCTAGACCGCTGAGCCACCACGCCCCAAAAAAGAAAGAAAGAAAGAAAGAAAGAAAGAAAGAAAGAAAGGAAGAAACAAAGGAAGAAAGAAAGAAAGGAAGAAAGAAAGGAAGGAAGAAAGGAAGAAAGGAAGAAACAAAGGAAGAAAGAAAGAAAGAAAGGAAGAAAGAAAGGAAGGAAGAAAGAAAGAAAGGAAGAAAGAAAGGAAGGAAGAAAGAAAGAAAGAAAGGAAGAAAGGTGAAAGGAAGAAAGGAAGAAAGGAAGAAAGGAAGAAAGACATGAAGGAAGAAAGGAAGAAGGAAAGAAACAAAGGAAGAAAGAAAGAAAGGAAGGAAGAAAGAAAGAAAGGAAGAAAGAAAGGAAGGAAGAAAGGAAGAAAGGAAGAAAGAAAGGAAGAAAGAAAGACAGGAAGGAAGAAAGGAAGAAGGAAAGAATCAAAGGAAGAAAGAAAGAAAGAAAGAAAGAAAGAAAGAAAGAAAGAAAGAAAGGAAGAAGGAAAGAAACAAAGGAAGAAAGAAAGAAAGGAAGAAAGAAAGGAAGGAAGAAAGGAAGAAAGAAAGAAAGACATGAACGAAGAAAGGAAGAAGGAAAGAAACAAAGGAAGAAAGAAAGAAAGGAAGAAAGAAAGGAAGAAAGAAAGAAAGAAAGAAAGAAAGAAAGGAAGAAAGGTGAAAGGAAGAAAGGAAGAAAGAAAGGAAGAAAAGAAAAAAAAAAGAAAGAAAGAAAGGAAGAAAGAAGCAAACAAAGGAAGGAAGAAAGAAAGAAAGAAAGAATGAAAGAAAGAAAGAAAGAAAGGAAGAAATAATTAAAGAAAGAAAGACAGGAAGAAAGAAAGAAAGAAAGAAAGAAGAAAGAAAGAAAGAAAGAAAGAAAAGGACAGGAAGAAAGAAAGGAAGAAAGAAAGAAAGAAAGAAAGAAAGAAAGAAAAGGACAGGAAGAAAGAAAGGAAGAAAGAAACAAATGAAGAAAGAAAGAAAGAAAGAAAGGAAGGAAGGAAGAAAGAAAGAAAGAAAGAAAGAAAGAAACAAATGAAGAAAGAAAGGAAGAAAGAAAGAAAGAAAGGAAGGAAGAAAGAAAGAAAGAAAGAAAAGGACAGGAAGAAAGAAAGGAAGAAAGAAAGAAAGAAAGAAAGAAAGAAAGAAAAGGACAGGAAGAAAGAAAGGAAGAAAGAAATAAACAAAGAAAGAAAGAAAGAAAGGAAGGAAGGAAGGAAGAAAGAAAGAAAGAAAGAAAGAAAGAAAGAAAGAAAGAAAGAAAGAAAGGAGAAATGAACGGAAGAAAGAAAGGAAGGAAGAAAGAATGAAACAAAGAATAAAGAGAGGAAGAAAGAAAGAAAGAAAGAAAGAAAGAAAGAAAGAAAGAAAAGAAGAAAGGTGAAAGAAATGAAGAAAGAATGAAAGGAAGAAAGGACGAAAGAAAGGAAGGAAGAAAGAAAGGAAGAAAGGAAGAACAAAGAAAGAAAGAAAGAAAGAAAGAAAGGGAGAAAGGAAGACAGGAAGAAGGAAAGAAAGGAAGGAAGTACGGAACAACGAAAGGAAGAAAGAAAGAAAGAAAGAAAGAAAGAAAGAATGAAAGAATGAAAGAAAGAACGGAAGAAAGAAAGAAAGAAAGAAAGAAAGAAAGAAAGAAAGAATGAAAGAATGAAAGAAAGAACGGAAGAAAGAAAGAAAGAAAGAAAGAAAGAAAGAAAAGAAGAAAGGTGAAAGAAAGGAAGAAAGAAAGAAAGAAAGAAAGAAAGAAAGAAAGGAAGGTGAAAGAATGGAAGAAAGAAACAAACACACAAACAAAGAACGGAAGAAAGAAACAAAGAAAAAAAGAAAGGATGAAAGGGAGAAAGGAAGAAAGAAAGAATCATAATAATAATGTTATTGATTTTACGTCCCTTTTAACTACTATGGCTTTTAGAGTCGCCGGGTGCCGCAATTTTGCCCCGAAGAGGTTCCTCAACGTACTAGTAAATCTACAGACATGGCTCCCTCACATTTGCGAACCCTCAAATACTAACTGACTGCGCCGGGATTCGATCTTGCAACCTTGGAAACAGCAGGCGAGAACATTATCGCTAAGCCACACAGCTAACCGAAAGCATAGGAGCATTGCCACATGTGCTGAGTGCCAAAGTAGTGAGAGAGACAGAATATTGCCGTACCGAGTTCATTCGAGTGCAAACCAGTTTGGTAGAAAGAATTAGGTTGTCGAGAAAGGGTAGGACAGGAGAGAAAGCATAATGAACAAGGATTTAGAAACTGATTTTAATTCTCCAAGGAGTCTCATTTTCCCCTTCCACTCACACTATGGAGCTTGTTATTGTTGGATTCTTCAGTCATTTGACTGGTTTAATGCAGCTCTACATGCCTCCCTGTCATGGGCTAATCGTTTCATCTCCACATAGCTACCACACCTAACATCCGAGGCAATCTGTTTAACATATTCTAACCTTGGTCTACCCCTACAGTTCTTGTCCTCTGCCCTTCCTTCCTTAACTATGTTGGCTATTCCTGGGTGTCTTTGTATGTGTCCTACCAACCTATCTCTTCTCGTCAGTAGCATCTCTCCTCGCCCTCTCATCTTAACACCTCTTCATTTGTTACACTACCTACTCACATGATCTTTATCCTTCTCTTGTAACACCACGTTTCAAGCACTTCAATTCCCCTATTTTCTGATGCACCAATAGTCCAAGTTTCACTTCCATAGAGCGTTACACTCCAAACAAAGGCTTTCAAAAATGACTTCCTAATACCTAAATCTATATTTGATGTCAATAGATCCCTTTTCTGTAGAAATACTTTCCTCGCCTGAGCCAAGCTCGTGTTTATATCCTCATTGCTTCGTCCATCACTGATTATTTTGCTTCCTAAGTAACAGAAGTCTCCTACTTCCTTTAGCTTTTCACCTGCCAATTTGACGTGCATAGAGGTTCCTGATTTATTTTGGCTGCATTCTAATATTTGTATTTTTTATTTATTATTTTTCATCATGAATTCTTTCCTCAAGACAGAGTCCATACCATCCTCTGGTGTATCAGCTAATAAGACGATGTCATCAGCAAATCTCAGAGTTGAAATTATTTCTGCTTGAATCTTTACTCCTACTTTGAATGTGTCTCCAATTTCCGTCATTCCTTGTTCAATGCACTGATTGAAAAGTTGGGTGATAAGTTACAGCCTTGCCTTACACATTTCTGAATACCAGTTTCTCTCTCATGGCCTTCGACTGAAATAACTGCTGTCTAGTTTCTGTATAGATTGTAGATCACACTCTTATCCCTGTACTTTATTCTAATCGTTTTCGAAATGTTAAACAACTTACTCCAATCAACGTAGTCAAATGTTTTTTCTGTATGGTTTATTATTACTGTATATATATTCGTTTAAGGCCTTTAAAGACCACATTAGGCAAAAACTTCATATTATTGGAAGTCGTCTTCGCCGCCCAAATCTTCGCATTCTTTCTCTGGCAGCATGTCTCCGTTCTTCTGACCAACCACTGTTGAGTTTTGGTTCGTTGTGGAATCGTTGGAATTTGTTGATAACTGACCTAAACTTAGTGCGAATTTAGTCCAATCTCATGAAGATCCTTCTACACCTCCCTGAACCATTTGTCAGACAATTTAGGTCTACTGTCGAGTATTCTAAAAATCTTCTTCCTACGACTCTGCTCACCCATTCGAAATAAATGCCCAAAGAATTTGAGCCTCCGTTTTCTCATTGATTCCATCAACCTTTCATTGCCCTGGTAGAGTTCATCCCTTCCTCGCATCCTATATTGGCCGTCCACAATCGTTGAAGGATCTTTCTTTCGAATTTCTCAGCATCCCTCAATCCCGCCTTCCCTGATATGTGGAAGCATTCACTAGCATATAGGCATTCTATAAGGTGCGTTCAAATAGTAACAAGCCGGTGGCTGGAATGCACAAACCGGTGACCACATCGGCTAATCGTGGCGTGTGTAACGAGGTGTGGTTCCGACCAGAGCGCGGAAGGTCACAGGCCGTCGCTAGAGGGCACGCGTGCACGTCACGTGACGATACAAAGCGAGCAGCAGCATGCATCAATCGTCCAACGCTGGAAGTCGCATTGCAAATACTGACATGGAGGCGTCAACCGAAGATAAAAGAGGTTTTGTTCGGTTTCTGACAGCCGAAGGAGTAGGGGGAACGGACATTCATCGCCGAATGTCACAAGTGTACGGCGAACACTGCATGTCCCTTGCAAGGGTCAAGTCGTGGCACAAGCGCTTCAGGGAAGGACGGGTGTCGTTAGCCGATGATGCCCGGTCTGGGGCACCACCCTGCATTACCAATGACAACGTCCAGCTGGTTGATGCACTCATTATCCAGGACCGCCGAGTGACAGTGAACGCCATAGCCGCCGTGGTCGCTCCACGACAATGCATGACCTCATACGGCCAACACAGTCGGGGCACTCCTGCAGAAATTCAAATGGGAGGTTCTCAGCCACTCTCCATACAGTCCAGACCTCTCTCCCTGTAATTACGCCATGTTTGGTCCCCTGAAAAGGGCTCTGCGGGGCCAACGATTCACCTCGGACGTCGACGTCCAGCTGTACGTTCGGAACTGGTTCTCATCGCAGCCCAGGGAATTTTATGAGACAGCCATTCACCAATTCGAGTCACAGAGGGACAAGTGCCTCAACAGCCAGGGCCAATACTTCTAACATACAGGTACTGGTTTCTGTAATTATGCCTCCGGCTCGTTACTTTTCGAACCCACCTTATATTTTATCACTCTATTTTAGTGCCGTGCTTGCCAAGGTAGGTGAGTGGTCAACGTGTCGGTCTACTAACCCCAAGCTTGCAGGTTCGCTCCTGGCCGTGGTAAGTGATTTTTGCAAGACGGCAAAAATTACGACACCATGTCATACGATGTTGGCATGTCAAAGAACCCATTTGAATTCAGTAGGTCCTGTTCATAATGCCAACATTTATCTCGGGAGTTTCCACCACCACAAAGTTCCTCATTTCTCTCCTAGAAAGCGCTATAGTGTTCAAGAAGCTTAGATATCTAACCTCCTTGACTTTCATTGTGCTTCAGGGAACAACGAAATTCGACATGCAAGCTACCCTTTTGGTGTCAAATAACAAAGCTTGCACCCGGCACTCGAGTCCATACTATATTATTATTATTATTATTATTATTAGTGCCGTAATTTAGCCCGTTTCGAGATGGCTTTCTTCTGGTATAAAGTGTATGTTCAGCGGAAAACCACAGCCATCCTCTCCCGTCTGGTATTATTGACCTCCATTTCGCTAGTTTTTAACTGCACGAATTCACCCAGGTACTTAAAGCTGGGTTTATTAATTAATAAACCAAATATTTATTAAATCCAGCAACAACCGCCTTCACTAATACTACACAGACAGCCATGCCACCCAGTGTGGTACTTGCTTGCTGGCCGCATTAGAGCACTGCTATCGCGCGGTAAAACAAGTAGTTCCGTGAAAAATTCTACAGCCTATTTTCATATATCCTACTTATGTTAATTGCCTCTATCAACATACAAAATATCAGTTTGATTGCTGTAATAGATTCGTAGATATTGAGATCCATTTAAATATTTCAGATAGTCGCCATGTTGGATTGTTATATGTATAGGCAATAGAGTCGTGTACCATTAAAGGAAACTTATTGCGTAGGTTCATTATTCAAACTTTCACTTCGATCGCATGATTACGACACAAGAAATAAAAAATTAATTTTAAAATTCTCTCAGGCGCCATCTTGAGGTTATGTAAACCGTTGAACTAACTTAGATACCAATGCATTACAATGTATATAAACATTTCCTGTACCAAGTTTCATTGCGTTTGGATCATTAAATCGCGAGAAAGGTCTATTTAAAATTTTCAACTTCGCTTGGCCGCCATATTCGTTTTGTAGTTAACCGGATTTTGAAAGTCTTATAGATGAACTTTCATTAGTGTCCTTTATCTCCGTGCACAATTTCAGGGTGATACCGCTAATAGTTTCAGAGATATAGAATGCCGGTGAAATATTCCGCACAGCCACCATCTTGAGGTTATATAAACAATTGAACGAAATTAGATGTCGGTGCATTACAATGTGTATAATGTACCAAGTTTTATTGCGTATGGTTGGTTAAATCGCGAGAAACTTCTATTTAAATGTCGCAACTTCGGATGGACGCCATATTGGTTTTGTAGTTACCAGGTTTTCAAAAGTCACATAGATGAACTTCTAGTAGTTTCCTTTATCACCGTAAAATATTCCAGTGTGATATCGGTAATAGTTTCGGAGATATTGAATGCTGGTGAAATATTTCGCACAGCCGCCATGTTGGATTGGTGAGACATAACAAAATTTGAAGGACACGCTCGGGGTCATCCAGAATAGTGCTATGAACTTACCGAGTTTCATTGAAATCGCTCCAGCTGTTTAGAAGTTATTAGGGGGGAAGCACACCATATCTCTCTCACACACACACACACACGCACACACAGACAGACACAGGGACAAAAGGAGATCTGATAAGCCTATTTTTTTTATAAATGAAAATAGGCTAAAAAAGGAGCCAAGGTTCGTGACGGTGTACCTATATTAGATTGTGCTGCACACATCGAAAAATAATCAGGAATAAACAGCAAGTACAATAAATGTCAGAGACAATAAAAGTAAATATTCTCTCTAAACTGGAGACGTTTCTAACATAGGCCGTTCACTTCCCGTATATAATAATAATATGTAAGAGCACCATTGCATTATTATGGTGCCATATAACAAAAAGGTAATATAAAATCATATATTAACTAAATTGTGTGTCAATTTTATATGTGTGTGGTAGAAAGGGAACGCTACGTAAGGCAATTGGCATGATGCCCTATCGTGATCTCTCTCTCCCTCTCTCTCTCCCTCGTGTACCTCTGTTTCTTCCGCTGACATATCCAACTCTCTTCCTCTGACTTGTTTACCCACATACACTCTATCTCTGTCTAGCTTGCCTGTTGTGTGCCAAGAAAAGTTGGAGAAGTGCGCGGAAGAGAAGTTTGCGTGTCTCTTTGTATTTGCCTCATTGGGAGACTTCCAAGAGAGGAAGTTTTGCATCCTCCTTTACCCCGGAACTGCCAAGGGATGAAATAAGCACCTTGTTTATGATATTATGTTGTTCATCCATCTCTACTACCAGTATGGGACGATCCTCCTTAAGATAATTATATTACATAATCTTGATGCAGAGCGCTAATATTGCACAGCCATTCCATCACTTTCGTCAATGTACAGTGTGGGAGGGATATTATTAGAACACCTGGAAAATACATTTCATAAATATAAGGAGTGTTCAATTGAAAAGGTACGAAACGATACTGTGGGTACAATTTATTCTCTATTCAAAAGTAATCACCACAGACCTGTGCATAGGTGTGCCATTACTTCACTAGCCACAGGATTCCCTGTTCCCAGAAGTCTTGTGATTGTGACAGCAGCCAATCCTGTACGGTGTCCTTTAGTTCGTCGTCCGATTAGAAACGTTTTCCCTTGAGATGTTTTTTAACGGACCAAACAGAAAGTTACAAAACTGATCAACAACCAGCTACAGGTGTTCATAAACAGATGTCTGCGTCGCATCATGAATGTGAGGTGGCCGGACATAATCTCAAATGAAGATCTTTGGACGATCACCAATCAACAACCGATTAGCATCCAGATCAAGGAGAGGAAATGGCGCTGGATTGGTCATACACTAAGGCAGCCGAACGGAGCTGTTGAGAGGGCGGCGCAAGACTGGAATCCTCAAGGCACCAGGAAGCGAGGTCGACCTAAGAAGACCTGGAAGAGGACGATCGAAAATGAAATTGCAGAGGTGGACAAGAACTGGAGTCAAGTGAAGAGAATGGCCAGGAACCGTACTGCGTGGAGAAATTTCGCCAAGGCCCTATGCTCCGGAAGGAGCGGCAGGAATTAAGTAAGTAAGTAAACAGATGGAAGTCGCAGGGTGACAAGTCAGGATTGTAGGGCGGAAGCTTAAGTTGCTCCCACTTGAACGTGGCCAATACACCTTGTGTGACGTTAGAGACGTGTGGGCGGGCGTTATCATGGAGCAGAATTACTCCCTTCGTGAACAGTCATGGCCTCCTGCAGTCAGAAATCTGATGACACCGCTTTGCTGGTGAAGTAGTTTCGGCCACATTGTGTTTTTCATCAGCATAATCTTAAGAAAAACAAGTAGTTCCGCGAAGAACTATACAGCCTATTTTCATACATCCTATTTATGTTAATTGCCACTATCAACATACAAAATTTCAGTTTGATTGCTGTAATAGTTTCGTAGATATTGAGAACCGACTAAATATTTCGGATGGTCGCCATGTTGGATTTTATATATGTAGGTCCTAGAGTTATGTACTGTTACATGAAGATTATTGTGTACGTGCAGCATTCAAACTTCAATCGCATGATTAGGACACAAGAAGTAACAAGGAGATTTTAAAATTTCGCTCAGATGCCATCTTGTGGTTATGGAAACAATTGAAATAAATTAGATGCCAGTGGATTAACATTCGTATGAGGATTTATTGTACCAAGTTTCACTGCACTCAGATGGTTCAATTGCGAGAAACGTCCATGTGAATATTTATACTTCGCGTCGCAGCCATGTTGGATTTGTGATCACCAGGTTATTTAAAGTCCTATAGGTGAACTTAAGTTCATAGCTCCTATAAACTTAAAAAAATCAGTTCGGTTGCTATAATAGATTCGTAGATATTCAGAGCCGTCTAAATAATTCGGATGGTCGCCATGTTGGTTTGTTAAATGTATAGGCCATAGAGTCATGTACCATTAAAGGAAAATTATTGCGTAGGTTCATTATTCACACTTTCACTTCGATCGCATGACTACGACACAAGAAATAATACATTAATTTTAAAATTCGCACAGTCGCCATCTTGAGGTTATGTAAACAATTGTACGAAGTTAGATGTCGGTGCAGTACAAAGTGGATAAACATATACTACTGTACCAAGTTTCATTGCCTTTGGTTGGTTACATCGCGAGAAACGTCTATTTAAGAGTCGCAAATTCGCGTGGCCGCCATGTTGGTTTTGTATTTACCAGTTTTTCAAAATTCACATAGGTGAACTTCTAGTAGTTCCCTTTATCACCGTAAAAAAATCCAGGGTGATATCGGGAATAGTTTCGGAGATATTGAATGCTGATGAAATATTTCGCACAGCAGTCTAATATGGGAATTACAGTGATGATTTTTGTTATGGAGAAACACAGATACCTGTAGAATATTCTACATGGTAATACTGCAGCATAACAAGTTTCCACTATGCAAATTCCCCAGTTTTATAGCTCTAAAGAGAACCGCAGAAAGAGGTCATAAAACATATATTTGGACCAGGTTAGGGGGGAAACCCTTCAACTTGGTGGTATCGCGTTCATGTCAAGTTGTAGTGTCAATATCGTACAACAGGTTCCAGCACTGATTGGATCAGAAACAACTTTCTTCTTGCTGCATTTCCCATTCAGTTTGAAGGTCTGTTAGTGATCTTTTTCTGTGGTTCTCTTAAAGCTATAAAACTGGGGATATTTTTAATGGAAACTTGTTATGGTACATTATTACAATTTAAGATATATCATAGGTATCTTTGTTTCTCCATAACAAAATGTATGACTGTAATCTTCATAATAGACTGCACAGATTAACGGACACGCACAACTATAAGATTCCTTCCTTCCTTTTACATTAATAATTCATAATAACAAAGTGACACACAATGTCGACAGTACTCTCAAATACTGGGAGCACATTCCTCAGCAACCATAACATTCATTATTCTCAAGGCTCTCATACAGTTCGTCATAAACAATCAAAACATGGTTTCCTACAATCATGAAATGACCTAGTCTCACATATGATGAAAATACAGCTTTTATTCCACTCATATAACAACATTCTGTTATGCATTTAATATTTGACTACTCACCCACAGCTTGACAATAATGCCGCTTAATTAAATGTCATTTGTCGTCTTTGTCCTACCCCATGTGATATTCAACCTTGAACGTGAAGCTTTATAAACTGCTCAATGACAAATGAAAGTCGGTGAAACATTTGCCACTGTGCTCGTCAAACCAGTGCCTGCTAAATGCACTGCCTACTGTATTGCCATAACATTCTCGCGCTACAGAGCACACACTGCCTTGTTTCCAATACACACATTTTCAATTGTGCATCCAGCTGGCAGTGCGTCTTCACTTCCATCCGATCCACTTCCGCCCGATTCACTTCCGTCCCCAATTTTCAAAATCACTCCCACAAAACTATCCAGCAACCGAGCGGAAAGATGTTACACATCAAAAATCCGACGACTTCGGCCGGGTTTGAACCCGTGATCTTGGGCATAGAAACTCAGCATGCTACCAACTCCACCACCGAAGCCGCCGATCTGGAGTTTATATGGATCTTATGATTAAGCGCTAATTTTACACATTCAAATAAAGAAGTGTCACTCTTGACATATTATGGACCCGTAAAGTTCCTCCTAGGTTATGACATATCTCTGACAGTATTCCAGCAGTGGAAGCAGTCAATGAGCTTGTTAGTTCATCGTGGTGACATCATTAACATTCCTCAAGTAAGCTACTTCGCCGTCTAAGCTGTCCTGGAAGATCTGGTTCCATCTGTAGATTTATTTCCAACTTGGCACTGAAACACGTTGACTGTGATATTGGAACGGAGAGTTATGACATCAGCTATACGAACATGGATGGGTCAACAAGCAGAAGGATGATGACTGCCTTGGAATTTCCGGCCAAATGTCAATCCCTTTCTCCAAGCGTAAAGAGAAGTTCACTTATTATTAGTGAATGTTACCGCGACCGGGAGTATGAACGTAATTTCACCAACATGGATAAACTATCTATTAAAATAAAACAAGGTGAATATTCAATAGTGCGTGAAACAAAGTTCAAGTCAACGATATGGCAGACATTTGCTTACGTTTTCAATGGAAACGAAAAGATGAACGATATAGTTGAGTGTTTTACCTGTAAAAAAGTGTATTCATACTAAGGACACAAATCAGGCACATCAAACTTACTGAGTCACAAGTGCAAAAGTAGACCAAAATGTATAGCCAGTTTTTTTGTCTAAAGCGGAGGTCAAGAAACCAGAAGTGTCATCCAACTCGAAGTTCCTTGCAATGAAGCAAATTGTCAGGAACGACTTTCTCGTCAAATGTCTAAATGTATTGGTTTAACACTTTATGCTTTATCTAATAAATTAATAGTACATTATGCAACGAGCCTATAATGGCTATAATTAAGACACGAGTATGTTTATAAAACGAGCGTATGCGAATTTTTATAATTTCCATACGAGTGTCTTAATTACCATTATAGGCGAGTTGCATACGACTGTTTATGTTCGACGATAATTATAACTTTATTATAGGTTTTAACATAAATATTCATAAATATCTGTTCAGTCACTAGAATTTTGTGATCGGGTGCTGCGCTGGGTAGTATATCTCTGTTTTCCAAGCTCTCTGGCTGACCGACGCATGCGCTCTGTGTGCTTCAATGCCATATGTTCAGATTGTGCACCAGTATTCAGTAAAACTGTCACCGAAGTCGTTTGGAAACAACGCGCTGTGTAAAAATTGGTTTTGGGGATATTAAGGTACAGTGCTATTTCTTGTCTCATATTCACCAGTTTATTTACGCGAACATATGGACGGTGCACTTTCGGTAATTTATATAGACATGTTGGATTTTGAGCGCATGCGCGAAGGTATCCTTATCTAATTGGTCACACAGCTGTTTCTTGAGCTCTGATTGGTGGGAGAAACTGTTTCATAATGAAAAATAGTGTTATAATGAGCCTCATTATGATACAGTTTTCTGGCACATAATAGTCAGGGTCGAACATAAAAATAATATTGAAATATCAGCGGATTTTGGATAAAAGTCGTGCGGATGCGGGGCGGATGCGGGGCGGATGAGGATAACGTTTTGTTTAACCACGCTGGGCTCAAGTATGATTAAGCGCTAATTTTACACATTCAAACAAAGAAGTGTCACTCTTGACATATTATGGACTCGTAAAGTTACTCCTAGGTTATGACATGTCTCTGACAGTATTCCAGCAGTGGAAGCGTAAGCCTATAAGGAAAGTTTGTCCCACTGTCCGCTCTGTCAAGCTGGACACTGTGTAACATCTGCGTGTAGTGGGATATTGATTGTGCCCACCCAAGCTTCTCGTCTCGTCTTCCCTCATCTCGCTCGGCGCTTTCCAGTCCAATACAGTGGATAACAGCAACAGGATTGCGATGATGATGATGATGATGATGATTTAAGGGGCCTAACATCTAGGTTATCGGCCCCTAATGGTTTGGGCGATCGTGAAGATGAACATGAAATGCAAACTATAACCAAAAACTAACTACTAACTTATAGACTAGAAGACGAAATGGAAAACAAAAGAGAATAAGGCAAATAAAGGACAGGAGGAAAAGAAATGCCCTCAACCCTCGAAAAATGCGGATTGAGGGACTTGGAAGGAAGGAGAGCCATGAAAGGCAGATAGGAAAGTGAAAGAGGAGAGGGTCCACCCCACAGTTAAGTGAAAAAAGGGGTAAACCGGACCCAGCTCAGGAATCCCTCGGGGTCGCCAACTCCCGAACTCACCAGCCGTGAGCCCCTGAGGGTGTAGCAATAACTAGGGTCCCCCAGAAATGGTGGGGCTACATTCACCCTGCCTCCTTGAGGGCCTTAAACAGAAGGCAGGAGATAGCAGGAAAAGAAAAAGAAGGCTGACCCCCCTCGAAGAAGGAGGGTATCAGAAAAGATGAGACAAGGGCCAATTAAGGCGGGAAAGGAAGAGACTCCCTAGGCCTCGGAAACCCTAATACCGTCGGGGTCGGAAAAGAACAAGAGTTGACCAAGTGAGGTCGACAGGAAAGAAGACAGAGAGGGGCCCGGCACAAGTAAGTGGAAACAATGCCGGACTCAGCTGGGGTCCCGAGGTCGCCAACCCACGTCCCACTAGATGTGAGCCCCTGGAGGCACAACAGGATTGTAAAGAATAGAATAATTATTCTTCTGTCCGTCTCGTTGCATAGTGGCGGAGGCCCAGCTTCCATTCCCAGCTCTTCGAAGAAATTTAAGACAGGTCTGAGGGCTGGAACGGGGTTCGCTCAGCCTCTTGAGTAAAAACTGAGAAGTGGCGAGATCGATTCTTACCTCAACCATCCATGGTTTCACACTTCCACTCCAGGCAAATTCCGAGATGGTTCCTAATTTAAGTTCACCGCAACTTCCTACCCAAATCCTACCTCAACTACAAATACACACCCAAGTACATGGGGCTACATAAAACAATGTCGCAAAGCCCCTAAATAATCAACAGCAACAACAACAACAACAAGTTCCGTGACGAACTAAGGAGCCTACTTTTCTTAAAATTAAGATGATTAATCTACAGTATATGAACCTAACTAGAATAATGACGTAATTAAGTTGGTAATATTGAAATGTCTAGTTAGTTCGAAATATGCCTGGTATAATGTTGCCTAATAGAGCACTACAGTTGGCAGCCCTGGTGACTGAATATATTCTTAGTTCCATCTCGTAAGGTACAGAATAAAAAATTTGGCTGAAGTACAATGAACGTTACATGCAGTTAGACATTGGATCTATCAGTACGCGTAAAAGCATGTTGGCAACAATGTCATGCGTGTGCTGGTCAGAAATAATCTGAAATATTATGATATCTTGTTGTGCCAATTTTGGACGAAATCCATTTGTTAGTATAGAAGTTACATGTATTTTAAAATTGGACCTATCATCAGACATATAATCATGTTGACAGCACTGACTTATATTAATAACTCCAAATTAATTAAGAATGTCAGGTGCTATACGTGTGCAAAGTATAGGGCTGTTGGCTTGCATACTTTCTGATATATTGATATTTGGGTAAAAAAATATAGATAGCATTTATTAACAGTTGGCAGCCCAGATTGCTCTTAAGAATACTCATAGTCTTATCTGTTATATTACACATAGCAAATACGAAATTTGATTGATATCCAACTGATAGTATAGAAATTACATGTATTTAAAAATTGGTCCTATCAGCAGGCTTAGAACCATGTTGGTAGAACTGACGAATATAACTTACTCCAAATTAATCTAATATGTCAGGTACTATACGTGTGTAAAGTTTAAAGCTGTCGGTTTGCATACTTTCGGATATAATGGTATTTGGATAATAAATAGAGAAATGAATTATTAACATTTGGCAGACCTGGTGGCTCTTAAGAAAACGCTCAGTCATATCTGTTTATGTACACATATTATATACAAAATTTGGTTGAAATCCAATTGATAGTGAAAAGTTACATGCATTTAATTATTGGACCTATCAGAAGGCTTAAGATTATTTTGGCAACACTGTCATGCATGGCCTCCTGGAAATTAAACTGAAATAGTATTATCTACATGTGTGCCAATTCTGGAATAGCTCCCATGCATACCGTCCAAGATATCCAACATGGAGCTCAAATTTCTAGTGCGTTTTTTCAGCAGTTGGTAGCACTGACATAATTTTCAAATATGGGCTTGAGATATTCCGGTATATATCTTTACTCATACTAAATTTGGTTTCAATTGCTGCAGCCGTTTAGGAGTTGATAGGGGACAAACACACACACACACACACAGCCAGACAGACAGACGGACAGACAGACATTTTCCCGGATCGATCTCATAAGTCTACTTTTTCCTCATTTTTGCAAAATGTGAAAAGTAGGCTAAACATCTTTTTATTATAGGCTATTTGCTTTCAAGAATGACTTTCTAATACCTAAATTATTATTCCATGTCAAAAGATTTATTTCTGCTTTCCTTGTCTGAGCCAATCATCTTTGTATATCCTCTATGTTCGACGATGTCGATAGGTTAATATTATATGTCAGAAAACTGTTTGATAATGGGTGTCATTAAAGTACTACTTTTCATTATAACACTGTTTTTCCAACCAATCAGAGCTCAATATTCTCATTCATTGACCAATTAGGTAAGGATAGCGTTTGACATGCACAGAAAATCCAACATGTCGGACATGAATTACATGATTTGCAAGTTGACAATGTAGCCTATATTGGATCAACCATTGTAGTTACAATGTATAAACAAACTGGGCAATATTGCAAAAGAAATACACTGTACCTTAACATCCACAACCCCAATTTCTACACATTCGTAAGATTTCGCCAACAATTTTAGTGAATGCAGTTGTTGTCATAAACACACCATAACGTCATGGAGGAAGCAGGCATATGACATTAGTTACACGGAAATTATAAAAACAGCTCTCTGTTCAGTAAATGGATTTCTTATGCGAAACCTTTCCGCCAGTTACCGTTACTGTTCTATTTGCGACTAAATTGATTTGCCTTCCGTTGACATTCCATACGCATCGAATTTGAAGAATAACTAGTTGATAATACGATACATTTTAATTTTAAGGCGTTTGTAACAGCCTATTTTTTGTTATTTGACCAAAAACACAAAATGATCATACATAGTACCTGTGCGCTATCTGTTGGAGCTACTTCGGGATGAACAATGTTTCAAATCTTTGGGATCCGATATTGGGTCGAGATCAAATGCTGAGCCCACACAATTCCCAAGAAGAAGAAGAAGAAGAAGAAGAAGAAGTCAACCGACAGAATCCCACAGATATTTATGAATATTTATGTTAGAACATACAATAAAGTTATAATTATTGTCGAATATAATCAGTCGTATGCAACTCGCCTATAATAGTAATTAAGACACTCGTATGGAAATTAGAAAACTCGCTTCGCTCGTTCTATAAACATACTCGTGTCTTAATTATTGCCATAATGTACTATTTTGCTTCGTCCATTACTGGTTATTTTACTTCCTAGGTAGCAGAAGTCTCCTACTTCCTTTGAATCTTTTCACCTGCCAATTTTAAGTCAATGTTGGTTTTTGATTTATTTTGGATGGATTCCATTATCTTTGTTTTACATTTATTGATTTTCATCATGAATTATTTCCTCAAGACGGAGTCCATACCATTTAAAAACTCATTCAAATCCTCTGGTGTGTCGGCTAAGATGACGATGTCATCAGCAAATCTCAGAGTTGACATTATTTCTCCTTGAATCTTTACTCCTACTTTAAATGTTTCTCTAATTTCCTTCATTGCTTGTTTAATGTATAGATTAAAAAGTAAGGGTGAAAAGTTGCATCTACTGTATATCAACTTAATTAATAATACTTTTGTTACATTACATGGTGGCCACCATTCTAATTGGGGTTCTTGTAAAGTTTACAACGCAAAAAAAAAAAAAAAAAAAACTTAATATTATCCTAATCAAAAATCTAACATTTTATATTTATTATTATTATTATTATTAACATGTCGCCTCTGTGGTGTAGTGGTCAGCGTGCTTAGCTGCCACCCCGGAGGTCCAAGGTTCGATTCCCGGCTCTTCCACGAAATTTGGAAAGTGGCATGAGGACTGGAACGAGGTCTACTCAGCCTCGGGTGGTCCAAATGAGTAGAGGTTGTTCAATTCCCACCTCAGCAATCCTCGAAGTGGTTTTCCAAGGTTTCCCACTTCGTCTCCGGGCAAATGGTACCTACCACAAGGCCACAGCCGCCTCCTTCCCTCTTCCTTGCCTATCCCTCCCAATTTTCCCCTCCCTTCCCATCCCTCATGAAGCCCCCCTCTTCGCTTTGCAGATGAAGCCGCCTGGGCGAGGTGCTGGTCTCACCTCCCCAGTTGTATCCCTCGACCAGGTGTTTCAAGCTCCACGACACTTCCCTGGTGGCGGTAATGGTGAGATCCCTTTCTGAGTCCGAGGGAAAAGCCAACCTGGAGGGTAAACCAACTTTAAAAAAACTTATCAAAATTCTAACATTCTATATTTTTATTTATTATTATTATTATTATTATACAGAATGTGTACAAAAAGGAAGAAAAGTAATTTAATTAATAAGAAAACACTGATTTGTATGAGTCTTTATCCACATACGCGCCATAAATGTTTGTGGAATCTCGTCATTGTAAATATTTTACCATGAAAACCATGTGCAGCGTAAAGCGTTTAGACGTGACGTATCTTGAAGTTTAGTCCTTTCTATACGTGACTCTTCATTGCTTCGATATCAACAAATTATCTTGGAATTTTGAAAATAAAATCCACAGATAGATTTTCGGATCAATTTGTGAAGCAATTGAGTGGCGAAGGAGAAGAACAAGGAACTAAAGGAGTTGTATAAAGAACCCGATGTTGTTGCGGAAGCTAAGACAAGAAGGCTGAGATGGGCTGGCCACGTGTATAGAAGAGAAGAGGGATCTGGACCGCGAGAAGAGTGTGAGAAAAAGCCAGACGGACGAAGACCTATAGGCAGATCAATAATGAGATGGAGAGACCAGGTAGCCAAGGACATCTAGCTACTAAGAGCACGAGAGGAAGATGCCAAGGACAGAGCGAGGTGGAGGAGGCTACTTGACGAGGCCAAGAACTGACTGCGGTTTGTGGAGCCAGGACAGTAAGAGTAATAAGTATATTTTTGAAAGCCCTTTTCTAGAGCGTGGTGCTCTATGGAAGTGAAATTTGGACAGTTATTTTATCATTTTAAATGATCTAGTGCTTGACACTGAATAAAAAAGGGGATCTTCAGGAAGTAGAAAAAAAGGAGAGGAAAATTTTGCGGAAAATTTTAGGACCACAGAAAACTGCTGACGGGACATGGAAGAACAGAAAGAATGATGACCTCTATAAACATACTGAAAAAATTACTGTCACAATGCGGAAGCGAAGGTTGAAATTCTACGGACATTTGGTGAGAATGGACGAGAACCGACTGACTAAGAGGATATTCAAGTATATTACAGAGCTGAAGGCTACAACTAAGTGGGTAGAAGAGGTTAAAAGAGACGCCAAGGAAAGTGGACTCACAGTGGATGTGATCCACAACAGAAAAGAGTTTAGAAACCGAATTGACAACATCAAGATATTCGAGGAGAAAACACCTAAAATTAGAGCCAAACTGGTAATATCCGAGGAGGAGCGAAAGATCAGAAGTGAACGAATGAAGAGGTTTTGGGAAGAGAAGAGGAGATTAACCAGAAAGCCTTAGGTTCCATGCGGTCCACAGGCGGCCAAATTCGGAAGAAAGAAAGAAGATCTAGTCGACTTCGACGTTACGTTATGGCGACGTCACAAAATGTACCGAGTATGCACTGAGGTGTGTGACGTCATAGTACCGCTTGGTGCATGTGTACTGAGTTCACTGATAATGATAATAATAATATCCTATGGCCTCGGGTGCCAGGTGCAAGCTTTGTTAATTGACACCCAGAGGGCAGCTTGCATGTCGAATTTCGTCGTTCCTTTGAACGCTCTGAAAGTCAAGGAGGTTAGATATCTAAGCTCCTTGACACTACAGCGCTTTCTAGTAGAGAATGGAGGAACTTTGTGTTGGCGGAAAATCCCGAGATTAATTTTGCCATTGAACACGACCTGAGACTGATTTCAAATGGGTTCTTTAACATACTAACAACGTATGACATGCATGTCGTGATTTTTGTCGCCTTTCAAACATCACATTCCACGGCCAGGAGCGAACCTCCAAGCTTGGGGTAGTCCAACACGTTAACCACTCACCCACCGTGGCAAGCAGTTCACTGGTGAGCTCTGGCGTTACGACACGGCGAGCGTGACGTCATCCAGTCAGCTCCCTCCCTCCTTTCACCGCGCGCTCCAGCTCCCTCATGACTTGTAACTTTCCAGCGTTCTGATAGTTTCTTGATCCCTAACATGTCAAGAGTCTTCGAGCGAAGCGAGAAGCCTCCATCCTTTCTACCATTTTTCAGCATTTGTAGCATTTAAAATGATATAAAGTTCTGTCTTTCAGACTGACTGTCTCTTTTTCTTCTTCTTCTTCTTTTTTTGCAGAAGGACAGAGGGACACCAGAAGCATTTGAAGTGTCGTGTTACATGAGAATGATGAAGATTGAAGTGGTAGATAGTGGAACAAATGAATAGTTATTGAGACGAGTGGGGTAGGAGAGATGTTTTCGGCAAATGTTAATATTGAGAAGAGATAAGTTATTATTATAGAATGACTAGCAGGTACCCGCAGCTTCGCTCGCGTCATATTCGTGTCATATTGTTATTCAATGAAATGCAGGTTTAACCCCGTTAACACCCCTTTAGAACCTGAATATCCAAAATTCCCTCCTTAGTAGACGTTTTCGACACACAATAAACATATCCCCAAAATATCATTCTTCAAACTTTAATAGTTTTGTTTGGTCGATGAGAGTGAATATCCAAAAATCCTTCCTATTGGACGTTTTTCTTCCAGAATTTCACCCCTCCCCATGGGCCCCTTAAATTGGATCCATGAAAAAACGGTCGAACACATATTTATTTAATTATTAATTTATTTATTCTTAAGCTGATTTTTTCCTCTGAGTTTCAAACTCCTCGCCTATGTCGATTAAGAGATGCACGCTCCGTTAGGAATCCTTCAATCCCCACTTTTCCCCCCTTTCACTCAAAATATACACCACATCGAAAAACCATTAGACATGTGTCAGCTTATTTTTAATGATTAGTTTATATGCCAATTATCACATCCCCAAATGAAACCACTCGTGACATATTGTTATTCAATGAAATGCACGTCTACCCCCTTAACACCCCTTTAGAACCTGAATATCCAAAAATCTTTCCTTAGAAATACATACAACGAACATATCCAAAAAAAAATCCTGTTCCTAACTTCAATAATTTTGGCTGGGCGATGATGAGTGAGTGAATCAGTCAGGACAATTTTCTTTAATTTTTTTGAAAATTTCACCCCTCCCCATGAACCCCTTAAATGGGATTTATGAAAAAAGAAACGGTTAAACACATATTTACTTATTTATTAAGCCGATTTTTTCCCGCTGAATTTCAAACTTCTCGCTAATGTCGTTTAAGAGAAACACGCTCCGTTAAGAATCCTTCAACCCCCAATTTTCACCCCTTTCTCCTCATAATATACACCATATCGATAAACCCTAAGACATATGTTTGCTTATTTTTAAAAATTAATTTATACGCCGAATATCACATCCCCAAATGAAACAACTCGTGAGATATTGTTAATCAATGAAATGCACGTTTTACCCCCTTAACACCCCTTCAGAACATGAATATCCAAAAATCCATCCTTAGTGGACGTTTTCGACATACAACGAACATATCCCCCAAATTTTTTAAGTATCTAACTGCAATAGGTTTGGCTGGGGGATGATGAGTGAATATCCAAAAATCCTTCCTTAGTGGACTTCCATCCCCAGAATTTCACCCCTCCCCATGGGCCCCTTAAATTGGATTTATGAAACAACGGTCGACCACCTATTTACTTATTTTTCAAGCTGATTTTCCCCCCTGAGTTTCGTACTTTATGCCTCTATCTTTTAAGAGATACTTGCTCCGTTAGGATTCCTTCAACCCCCACTTTTCACACACACACCTCATAATATACACTACATCGAAAAAAACCTCAGACATGTGTCTTCTTATTCTTAATGATGAGTTTATATGCCGAGTATCGCATCCCCCAAGAAAACCAATCGGGAGATATTGTTATTCAATTAAATGCAAGTCCACCCCCTTAACACCCCTTTAGATCCTGAATATCCAAAAATCCTTTCTTGTTGAATGTTTTCGACATACAACGAACGTGACCCCAAAATTTCATGTTTCTAACTTAAATAATTTTGGCTGGGCGATGATGAGTGAGTAAGTCAGGACATTTACTTTCATTTATTTATCAGAATTTCACCCTTCCAATGAACCCCTTAAATTGGATTTATGAAAAAAAACGGTCGAACACCTATTTACTTATATTTTAAGCTGTTTTTTTCGCTGAATTTTAAACTTTTCGCCTATGTCGTTTATAGATACACGCTCCGTTAAGGATCCTTCAACCCCCAATTTTCACCCCTTTCACGTCATAATATACACCACATCGATAAACCCTTAGACATATGTGTGCTTATTTTTAATGATTAGTTTATATGCCGAATATCACATCCCCAAAGAAACAACTCATGAGATATCGTTACTCAATGAAATGCACGTTTACCCCCTTAACACCTCTTCAGAACCCGAATAAACAAAAATCCATCCTTAGTTTACGTTTCCGACATACAGCGAACATATTCCCAAAATTTAATGTTTCCAACTTCAATAGTTGTTGCTGGGCGATGATGAGTGATAGAGTCAGTCAGGTCATTTTCCTTCAATTATTTTTACCAGAATTTTACCCCTCCCCAAGGGCCCTTTAAATTGGATTTATGAAGAAACGCTCGAACAACTATTAACTTATGTTTTAAGCTGTCTTTTTCCCCTGAGTTTATGAGTAAGTGAGTTAGTCAGTAGTTAGGACACTTTACCTCCTTTTCCCCCCCGAATTTCACCCCACCCCATTGGCCCCTTAATTAGAATTTATGAAAAAAACAGTCGAACACCAATTTACTTATTTTTAAGCTGATTTTTTTTCTGCTGAGTTTCAAAGTTCTCGCCTATGTCGTTTAAGAGATACACGCTCCGATAGGAATCCTTCAACCCCCAATTTTCACCCCTTTCACCTTATAATATACACCACATCGAAAAACCCTTACACACATGTCTGCTTATTTTTAATGATTAGTTTATATGCCGAGTATTACATCCACAAATGAAACCACTCGTGAGATATTGTTATTCAATAAAATGCAGGTTTAACCCCCTTAAGACCCCTCTAGAACCCAAATATCCGAAAATCCTCTCTTAGTGTACGGTTTTGACATACAACGAACATATCCCCAAAATGTCATGTTTATAACTTCAATAATTTTGGCTGGGCGATGATGACTGAGTGAGTGAGTGCGTGAGTGAGTGAGTCAGGACTTTTTCTTTCATTTTTTTTCTTCAGAATTTCACCCCTACCCAAGAACCCCTTAAATTTCAGTTATAAAAAAAAGCTGTCGAACTCTTATTTACTTATTTTCAAGCAGTTTTCTCTCCCTGAGTTTGAAGAGTGAGTGAGTCAGTCAATCAGTTAGGACACTTTCTTTCCTGTTTTTTACCCCCCCCCCCCCAGAATTTCACCCCTTCCCACGGGCCCCTTAAATTGGATTTATGAAAAAAAAACGGTTGAACACCCATTTACTTATCGTTTAAGCTGATTTTTTCCGCTGAGTTTCAAACTCCTCGCCTATGTCGTTTAAGAGATACACGCTCCGTTAAGAATCCTTCAACCCCCACTTTTCACCCCTTTCACCTCATAATATACACCACATCGAAAAACCCTCAGACACGAGTCTTCTTATTTTTAATGATGTGTTTATATGCCGAGTATCACATCCCCCAATGAAACCAATGGAAGTTATTTTATTCAATGAAATGCAGGTTCAACCCCCTTAAGACCCCTTTAGAACCTGAATATCAGAAAATCTGCCCTTAGTGGACGGTTTTGACATACAATGATCATTTCCCCAAAATGTCATGTTTCTAACTTCAATAATTTTGGCTGGACGATGGTGAGTGAGTCAGGACTTTTTCTTTCAATTTTCTTTTTTCAGAATTTCACCCCTCCCATGAACCCCATAAATTGGGTTTATGACAAAAACTGTCGAACACCTATTTAATTATTTTTAAGCAGTTTTTCCCCCTGAGTTTGATGAGTGAGTCTGTCAGTCAATCAGTTAGGACACTTTCTTTCCTGTTCCCCCCCCCCCAGAATTTCACCCCTCTCCATGGGCCCCTTAAATTGGATTCATGAAAAATCGGTCAAACACCTATTTACTTATTTTTTAAGCTGATTTTTTCCCGCTGAGTTTCAGACTCCTCGCTTATGTCGTTTAAGAGATTCACGCTCCGTTAGGAACCCTTCAACCCCCACTTTTCACCCCTTTCGCCTCATAATATACACCACATCGAAAAACCCTCAGACACGTGTCTTCTTATTTTTAATGGTGAGTTTATATGCCGAGTATCACATCCCTCAATGAAACCAAGCCGGAGATATTGTCATTCAATGAAATGCAGGTGTACCCCCTTAACACCCCTTTAGAACCTGAATATCCAAAAATCCTTCCTTAGTGGGCGTTTTCGACTTACAACGAACAAATTCCCAAAATTTCATGTTTCTAACTTTAATAGTTTTGGCTGGGCGATGATGAGTCAGTCAGTCAGTCAGTCAGTCAGTCAGTCAGTCAGTCAGTCAGGACACTTGTTTTTATATAAGAGATTTCCAGTCCGTCAACCCAGATTATGCCCAATTAGGCGGGAAAATAAGTATTTAAACACTCCTACTGTAACGTGTTTTTCGAGGGTATTTTACGCCACTGGCATAAGTCAGTAGGAAGCCATTCAATACTTATTTACGCGGCAAATTGTTCAGCCAAGAGAAGTTTTCATGTAACTTATTATTATTATTAACTTATTATTATTATTAATTTACTTTTTGGAGCATTTTCTTATAAAATTATAAGCATACAGATAGGTTTTCTATGTTATAGAAAACACTATCAAGCAAATTATTACGATCAACATTAGCGTAGAAAATTATATGATTACGGAATTTTACGGAGTTTGTCAGTTAGGGTGTTATGAGAGAGATGACTCATTGGGAATTCGGCAACAGGCTTAATCTTGTCAAGAAGTATGACGCAAGCCTGGGTTGCAGCGCCAGGAAAAGGCGAATTGGCCTGGAACGGCAAACGACATCATCCGCGCGCTGTGTGTATTGAGCCGGAGGAGGGGAGTAGCGGGGTGGCACAGCCAATCAGTGGAGACCACGTAAGGTGGAAGTCGGGACCGAAGTGGGGGAGCCGAGGAGTGGATATATCGTTTGGCGCGCCGTGGAGTAAGGGACAATCTGTGTAGAACTTACCGAGTATGGTTGCGCGTTTGTGTGGCTCCGATGTTCAGTGGAGTGAGGGACTATCTTTGTAAAACATAACCAGTGTGGTTGTACGTGTTGGTTCCGATGTTCGGACCATAAATCATCATAACTACAAAATAATCAACTAACGAAGAAAATGACGACATCCAGGAGGCTGTGGGAAGCTCACTTCAACATCCAGTACGAGGGAAATGCTTCGGCAATTTCCAGTGGTAAGCGCGAATGACTCAGAACTACGCACTCTCTCGTTTCTCTTTGTTTTATATTCAGTATTCAGTAACTTCATAGCTTGGGAATAAGAGTAAAATCAGTAATTTATCCGAATCCGTTTTCACGTAATTTTCTAGCGGTAATATTCAAATCGCAAAGCTCCAATTTCAATTTTATACTTATTATTATTATTAATTTTGCAAAACTTGTTTTATATAATAAATTCATTTCTTTTAACCATGCAATCTTTGCTCTCAGTAGGTAGCATTAGATATAGACCAACTCCTTCTCCTGATACAATTGTTTGATGGGTTAATGATCAAATCATACCACGATCTGAGTGAATAGATTCTTGAAGGTGTTCTACCGGAGCTAGGTGTTGTTAAATTCAAATTTAGATTTCAACATTGCGTTGAGGTCTTGGCGCCCATTAAAACAACATATTTTAGGCAGAGTAAATATTTCAAAGTGCAAGTAAGCACCAGTCAAACAGTTACACTACCTGAGAAGACAGGTACTTAGTGTAATTGGATTACATGTTTCGTTCGCCAGGCGAGCATCATCAGATCCTGCTAACTTAGGCTTAGATAAGGTACGTTGTTTATGTACTACACCAGGAGTGCGCAGCCTTTTTTTTTTAACTGAGTGCCACATTGTAAATAGTTGGGGAACCATGCGGGCCAATGATACTCCCGAGGGTTTGAGGGGCATGGAATTTAAAAATATAGGTGCAATATGGTGAGTTTTGAGGCTGTCTGAGCTTAATTTTCTTAGAATTGTTGACATTTTCTATATTTATCTGTAGTGGATTCAGAAATAAAACTCTAAAAATATATTTGATTATTTTTAATAAATCCCTTTAAAATAGAAGTTACAATGATATCCAATACGTTCACACGTCATGACTGACAAAGAGTGAGTATTTATGTTCATTTGACACAAATTATGAAATAAAGTTCATGATAATTTAGTTTGGTGCGGCGACTGGATCTGTTTCAAAAGTTTTGGCGACACGGTGCGGGCCGGGCAAAATGGCCGTAGTTTGGGCAGTCCTGTACTACACTTATGCACCAATATACACTGAGTGGCCGAAAGTCACGGGAAGGTTAGTCCCTTGAGAAAATGGGCCGTGTATGACTCCTGAGTGTTGCGGTGGAGCAGAGCAGTCTATCATATACAAGAGTGTAGTGAAATTGGCAACACGTCCTGAGTTAACCGACTTTGAACTTGGGATGATCATCGTCGCACAGCACATGGACCATAGCATTTTGGAGATAACACCTGAATTCGGGTTTCCGAGGTCAACAGTGTCGAAGGTGGATCTTCGATGTCCCAGAGATATGCATTCATTCATTTTATTTATTTATATATTTATTTATTTATCTATTGAATATCCCAACAGTATGAAACCTATTGTACTGTTAATGAGTATATTAGGGTTATAGTTTTCATCAGTTAATTATTGGTCCATTAACACAAAATGATGAAACTAGATTATTGTCGTGAAAGAACTTAAAGAACTGTTTGTAACAGCAGGATTTCTGAAAGTTCCATATTACAATATTGTTCAGGTGACACTCAAGATCGAATCTTGTCCTGCCAAACTTGGCACACTCGAACAGTAAATGGTCCACTGTTTGAGAAGATCCACAAAAGCACAAATTAATATTAATTTTAAAACGTTCAAAGTAACACTTAATCTTTCCATGACCAGAGAGAAACTGCATAAGGATGAATTCGGGCACTAATGTATTGCACTGGAATCGGCTATGCCGGGGGAAATTAATTCTCTAGTGACAGACCCTTTTGTACTGGATGCCCAGAGGTTGTTCCACTGACTTATTAGATGTGTTTTATCGCAGAGATAAAGTTATCATCCACAGATGTTTAACGAACGGACATCACGTCACCTCAGCAGAACCATACGGGGCGATCGAAGAGCTACTGTGAGTCCGATCACCAGCCAGCGGAATGTTGGGAGTCAGGAACCCATTTCTTGTCGAGTCAATTGGCTCACCATATTGCTGCCGTTATGAAGGCTCGCGGAGGAACAACCCGTTATTAACATCACATTCCGTGCCTTCCCATGGCTTTGGCCGCTGAGTGTTGGTTGGTTGGTTCCTCAGTTTAGGGGTTGCGACAACGCGGTCATGTAGCCCCGTGTACTTTGGGTGTATGTAGAATCTGTCTAATAACCGGTGTTAATAGCGATGGCTGTATTAGTACCACTGAGTGTAATACACTATTTATATTACAATAGTACATTATGCAACGAGCCTATAATGCCAATAATTAAGACACGAGTATGTTTATAAAACTAGCGAAGCGAGTTTTATAATTTCCATACGAGTGTCTTAATTACCATTATAGGCGAGTTGCATACGACTGTTTATGTTCGACGATATTATAACTATTTTATGTTCGAACATAAATATTCATAAATATCTGTCGAGATTTCACCAGTTGTATGTACTGAACAGAGCACATGTGACGCAGAGAATACCTTGTATTTTACCATGGCCTCCTCAAATACCCCCACTATGATACTAGCCACGCAGTGAAATTTAAAATAGAAGGCCGTGGAATTCCACGCAGATGTGATGTGCTATCCTTACCTAATTGGTCACACAACTCTTTCTTGAGCTCTGATTGGTGAGAGAAACTGTTTCATAATGAAAAACAAGATGTTCAGTAAAGAACATATAGCCTAATTTCTCCTAAATGCATGGGTATTGTTATAACTCTTTGTCCTTTTCAAGGAGTATGATTGAATGTTGGTTGTAGTAGCTTGTTGAAATACAACGTGCTATAGGGATATTAAACATGAATATGAGGTGCCCTTTGCTAGTGCTACCTCTGTACCAAATTTCGTTCCATTCGGTTTCACCGTGTTCGAATTGATAAGGGGAATCGATTTTCACACAAAGATGGCCGCCATCCGCAAAATATTAGGCTGATGACCTATTAGTTTGGTCAAAGGATGCTCCCTCCATAAAGGTATGTTGTTGCTAAATTTGCTAGAGATCGGATGATTAGGCTAATCGTAATTTGATTTAAGCTTTGAACATTTGTGTGGCCGCCATTACGTTTCTGTCAATATGGCGGCGATATAAATCATGACACTGGGATGCCCTTTGCTAGTGCTATCTCTGTACCAAATTTCGTTCCATTCGGTTTCACCGTGTTTGAATTAATAGGGAGAATCGATTTTGACACAAAGATGGCCGCCATCCGCAAACTATTAGGTGAATGACCTATTAGATTGGTCAAAGGATGCTCCCTCCATAAAGGTATGTAGTTGCAAAATTTGGTAGAGATCGGATGATTAGGTTAATCGTAATTTGATTTAAGCTTTGAACATTCGTGTGGCCGCCATTACGTTTCAGTCAAGATGGTGGCGATATAAAACATGACACTGAGGTGTCCTTTGCTAGTGCTACCTTTGTACCAAATTTCGTTCAATTCGCATTCACCGTGTTCGAATTGATAGGGGGGGGGGGGGAGGGGACAGACATTCAGAGTACACACACTCACACACACACACACAGACACACAGACACACACACAGACTCACACACACACATACACACACACAGACAGACACACTTTTTTTCGCCCTGTGTTGATCTCATAAGTCTACTTTCATTTTTTGCAAAAATCGAAAGTAGGCTAATAGTGTTATAATGACCCCCATTATGATACAGTTTTCTGACATATAATATTTACATTTCGACATCGTCGAGCGTAAATGTTCGTAAAAAGCTTTTGTAACGTGTCAGAGGTTGAAGGGGCAAATACGAAGGCATCCCGGAAGAGAAAACTAAGGTATAGAAGAGAGCCTTGTTGTTGTTGATTCACTTGGGGGTCTTGGACACCATTTAGCCCCGTTGTACTAGGGTGAGTGTGGAATGTTATCTGATAATCTGTGTTATTGTGATGATTGTATTAGTGTGTGTATTTGTAATTAAGGTGAATATTGGGAAGGAAGTGGCAATGGCCTTTTAAATTAGGCACCATCCTGGCATTAGCCTGGAGTAGAAGTGGGATACCACGGAAAATCACTTTCAGGATGGCTGAGGTAGCAATCGCACCTACCTCTTCTCAGTTTTACCTTACGAAGTTGAGTGAACCCCTTTCGAAATTTTCGGCAGAGACGGGAATCGAACACGGGCCTTTGCGGAGTATAGAAGAAAGCGTCGATGACAAGAACTGTAGGGGTAGACCAATATTAGAATTTGTTCAACATTTTGCTACGGATGTAAGGTGTGGTAGCTAATCTATACAAAGATGAATTTTTTAGCTCTGGACAGGGAGGCTTGCAGTCCTGCATCAAACCAGTCTGAAGAATGAAAACTTGCTATTTCGAAAATAATATAAATCTTTTTTTTTTTTGCTATTTCTGATCAGGGTCAGTGTCCCTTGAGATAATAATAATAATAATGTTATTGGTTTTACGTCCCTTTTAACTACTGTGGAGATTAGAGAATCCTGAGTGCCGGAATTTTGCTCTCACATTTGCGCCCTCTCAATTGTCAGCTGATAGCGCCTATATTAGATCCTTCAACGTTGGGCACAGCAAGCGAGAACATTACCGCTGAGCCACGCAGCCAGTCTGTCCCTTAAGACGACGATTGTTAAAGAGTAAGGAAGGAACGTACGATCTGACGATTCTATTTGAGGAGCTTATTGTGTTCCATTGTATCGAAAGAATGGCGTGGTGGGCGATGTTGACAGAATTCAGATACATCATCTGTTGCTGGCTACATTTATCAACACATTTTGTCAAAGAAGCTAGCGCGCACAAACCGCATTGAATCTCTCCGTTGTTGAAGAGAAATACATTTAATTTTTGGTCAATGTGAATGCGACAGATGGACAGGATTAGAGAACTCAAACGACCGCCAGGGTTTACGACTGTGATGCTATATATCTGCTTCGTATTTTCCCTTTTAAATATAACCAGAGATGGTATAGTCTCGGCTATAACTAACCGTATTGCAAAGAGTGAAATCAAATGATAGTCATCTCTCACTCATGAATATGGAAATAAAAACCATTCACCATGAGAGGGATCATAATATTTTAACGTATTTGTATTTGTATGGTTGATTAACCCTGCAAATAACTCAACCATTACACTTCCAAAGAGTAAACATAATTGATACTGAAAATACATTACAGACACGATATGTTTCAATAGGCAACGTGTTTTACTAACATATCTCCAGTCATAGAGGTTTTACGTTATCCATCAGACCAACAGGGAATGAATCAGGTTATACGACCTGAAGATTACAAGATATGAGAGAGTCTCCCTAAATTTCGGAAGGTCTTTTGAATCTTCACAGGAAAAGATAGCAAATCTGCAATTCTAGAAGGCCTATTATCTTCCGAAATTTTTGTAGTGCTCAATTTTAAACAGAACATTTTAATTTCGAGGAAATCTATTTTCAGCCTATTTTCATTTTATTAAAAAAATGGGCTTATGAGATCACCTTGTGTCCGTGTGTCTGTGAGTGCGTGTGTGTGTGTGTGTCCCCCTAATAACTTCTGAACGGCTGGAGCGATTTCAATGAAACTCGGTAAGATCATAGCACTATTCTGGCCGTCCCCCACCGTGCCCTTCAAATGTTATTGTGTTTCACCAATCCAACATGGCGGCAGTGCGAAATATTTCACCAGCATTCAGTATCTCCGAAACTATTACAGATATCACCCTGAAATTTTGTACGGTGATAAAGGGCACTACTTGAAGTTCACCTATGAGGTTTCAAAAACTTGGTAACTGCAAAACCAACATGGCGGCCAGGTGAAGTTGAGACTTTTAAATAGACTTTTCTCGCGATTTAACCATCCAAACGTAATGAAACTTGGTACAGCAAGAGTTTATACACATTGTAATGCACTGATGTCTAACTTAGTTCAATTGTTTACATCACTTCAAAATGGTGGCTGTGCAAAATATTTCACTGGCATTCTATATCTCCGAAACTATTACAGATATCACCCTGAAATTTTGTACGGTGATAAAGGGCATTGATACAAGTTTATCTATGTAACATTCAAAAATCTGCAAAGTACAAAACGAGCATGGCGGCCAAGAGAATTTGAAACATTTTAATAGACTTTTCTCGTGATTTAACCATCTGAGCGTAGTGAAATGTGGTACAGTAAATGATTATACATATTGTAATGCACTGGCATCTAATTTAGTTCAATTGTTTACATAACCTCAAGATAGCGGCTGTGCGAAATTTTAAAATTAAGCTTTTATTTCTTGTGCGGTAATCATGCGATCGAAGTGAAACTTTGAATGATGAAGCTATGCAATAATTTTCCTTTAATGGTACATAACTCTATGGTATAGACATATAACAATCCAAAATGGCGAGCATCCGAAATATATTGACGGTTCTCAATATCTACGAATCTTTTACAGCAATCAAACCGAATGTTTTTAGGTTCATAGAGGCTACGGACTTAAGTTCACCTATATGACTTTCAGAAACCTGGTGAGCATAAATCCAACATGGCGGGGACGCGAAATATAAATATTTAAATGCACGGTTCTCGCGATTTAACCATCCGAATGCAGTGAAACTTTGCACGTTAAATGCATATACAAATGTTAAACCAATGCCATCTAATTTATTTCAATTGTTTTCATAACCACAAGATGGCAGCAGTGCAACATTTTAAAATCTCGTTTTTACTTCTTGTGTCCTAATCATGCGATTGAAGTTTGAATACCACACGTACACAATAATCTTCGTGAAATAGTATGTAAATAAAAATCCAACATGGCCACCATCTGAAATATTTAGACGGTTCTCAATATTTACGAATCTATCACAACAATAAAATTGAATTTGTGTTTGTTGATAGAGGCAATTAACATGAGTAGGATATAAGAAAACAGGCTGTATAGTTCTTCAAGGAACTACTTGTTTTCTTTTACCATACTTTCAAAAGTTTTGACGATTCATTTTTATAGACCAATACCTAGCTTGTGCTTCCACATCATAGCCCACTGTATGTAAAACTGAAATCGGACCTGTTTCGCCTTTCAGTGCCATTATTCACTTCCCATGACAATAACAGAACCGGTCCGATATAACTTTTTAGCTTTTAATTAGTTGTAATTTTTAATGTTTAATTTAGAATTTTTGAATTTTCGTATTTTCAATTTTTTATTTTTCTTAAGTTTTATTTTGTTTTGCTTCTTAATTCTTTAATTACTTTTTAAATATTTTTATTTATTTATTTTTAATTGTTATTTATTTATTGAAAATGAAAATCCACAGGCTGTTTCCAGTCGACCAACCGGGTCAGGGAATAGAATGAATTAAGTCCCTAATCTAGCGGCGAGGATATGAACTGTGCCGGCTGCCGAAGCCTGTCGCACTGGCCTGGGGCAATGTTAAATGAATGACAGATGAAATGAATTGATAGTGGAGAGTGTTGCAGGAATGAAATTGTGACAGGGAAAACCGGAGTACCCGGAGAAAAACCTGTCTGCCTCCGCTTTGTCCAACATAAATCTCACATGGAGTGATCGGGATTTGAACCACGGACCCAGCGGTGAGAGGCCGGCGTGCTGCCGCCTAAGCCACGGAGGCTCCTATTTTGTTTATTAATTATTATTATTATTATCATTATTATTATTATTAGCTTGCCACGGTGGGTGAGTGATTATAGTGTCGGACTACCAACCCCAAGATTGCAGGTTCGCCCCTGGTCATGGTAAGTGATTTTTGAAGGCGACAAAAATCTCGATACTCATGTCATACGTTGTTGGCATGTTAAAGAACCCATTTGAATTCAGTAGGCCGTGTTCAATGGCAAAATTAATCTCGGGATTTTCCGCTAACACAAAGTTCCTCCATTCTCTACTTGAAAGCGCTGTAGTGTCAAGGAGTTTAGATATCAAACCTCCTTGACTTTCATAGCGTTCAAAGGAACGACGAAATTCGACATGCAAGCTACCCTCTGGGTGTCAATTAACAAAGCTTGCACCAGGCACCCGAGGCCATACGATATTATTATTATTTATTATTATTATTATAATTTTTTGCCCATATGAACTGTGTTTGAACTCGAAAATCTCGGGGGGCGTGGTGGCGCAGCGGTCAAGCTGTTGGCCTCTCACCAAGGTGGAACGGGTTCGATTCCCGGTTAATGTATGCGAGATTTTCGAAGTGAAATGCCATGTCCAGTGGTTCGGATTTCACGTAAAAAAAGGAGGTCCCGTGGCTCATGATCGCATGATTAACGGTCACGTGAAACTACTGCTCGGTTCCAAGCTCTGTGAACTTGCGGGATGAAGAGCAGAGGCAGAGTAGGAGCAGGCGAGAATTGACAAGCCTGTCGACAGCTCACCGTGTTACCTGACATTCTCGTCTATTCCAATACTGCTAACATGGGTCTTTTCTGAAACCAGTGTAGCGTTGGAAATGAGTGACTGAGTCACCGACTAATGTATTTGCTTCTGTTACTACGTAACGACCGAGAAACCGCATCACTCGTCACCACCACTACTAATAGTCTGCGATGCACATTCCTCTCAGGTCCACGCAGCTTAGACTCCAGCAGTGAAAGCTTCCTTCCTTCCTTCGAAAATCTCACGATGACACAATTTTCACTTCTTTCCCTTCTTCCTCTTCTCGTCCCAAAATCTCTTCATCCTTTGACAGTGTTCCTGTTTCCTTTGTTCTGACCACAATGTTCCCGTCTTCTTGTTTTCAGGTACTATACATTATGTATTGTTAATTTTGTTTCTGAATTCTCCTGTATCGCCTATCATTTGCCTCGCAGGGCACCGAGTTTTACCAAAGTGGTTTCGTCAAACTGATTGCACGATACCGGTGCGACAAATGTCTCAATGTCAGTGGCGACTGGTGTATGACAGTTTTACAATAAAGGGTCCATGAGAACGTTACCGCTTAGCCACGCAGCCAGTCGTAATTAAGAAATATTTATATGTACAAAAAGGAAGGAAGATAGTAGTTTTACGTGACCGTGAATCTTGTTATTATGAGCCACGGGACCTCCGTTTTACGTGGAATCCGAACCACAGGGCATAGCATTTCACTTCGAAAATCTCACATGCATTGACCGGGAATCAAACCCGGACCGCCTTGGTGAGAGGCATACAGCTAGACCGCTGAGCCACCACGCCCCCCCCCCACCCCCATTTATATGTACATATTGTATATATCGTATTTCAATTGATTTTAATTTATTTTTTTATTTTTTTTATTTTTTGTCCTTTTTAATTTATATTGTTTAAGTTCTTTTTCTTCTTCTCTAATTTTAAATTTTATTTCTTTTTATTTATTTTTAATTTAAATTTCTCATTAATATTTTTATTTTATTTTAATTTTGGTTTTAATTGTTATTTTAATTTATTTTTAATTTTATTCTCAATTATATTTTATATTTATTTGTTTTTATTTTTATTGTAAAATAATTCCGTTGATTGGAATATGTGGAATTCAAATAATTGGGTTTTATTTTTTGTTGCCCAACTAAAAGTTACAATATCAACAGTTGATTGTACCAATCTCTTACACCTTGTTTCTTTCTTGTTTTGTTCCGCTCATTTTTAGGGCCCTCTCCGTTCGTGCCCTTGACGGGGCCAAACTCGTCACCCCTTGGGATGGCCCTGCGATTGCCTACCGCTGTTGGTAATGTCACGAGAAATGCTATGTAGAAATCGGTGGTGAATCTAATGGCGCTTTACATGCTATAGATCTTGTGTTGAAATAACAACTGTGAGCGAGATGGATTCTCACCACATTGCACTATACATCAATCAGTGCTGCCAATGTCTGCACAGCTTGCGGCAACCCACAGCCGGTCGAGCGTGACGTAGGGGCTCGCCAGCATAGCTACCAACTTAAAGTTGATACATCTGACAAGAAAATATACTACACTATATTCAGGAAATATGTTTCAGTTTTGTTCCTTGCGAAATTACCAGCGACAGATAAATGAAATTCGAAATATACGGTAAATAATATTAAATGCTTTTGTAACAATTCTTCTGGAATACAAAATAAATAATAATAAAAATAATAATAATAATGGTAGTGGTAAATGTTTGCACCTCCAAAAATACCAATTTATAGACTTCTGAAAATGAGGATGTTCACTGTCAGCTTCTAATCTCTACCAAGTATAAAACAAAGTCCCCGATTCTTGGATGTAACGGATAATCTCGAGAACCACTGGGTGGATTTTGATGCGGTTTTCACCATTCTGTAAAGGATATTTTGAGGAAGGTTTATGTAGAATAAATATTCATTTATGACCAAAGGAAGCCGAGCAGTACCAATTTCAGTGTTCGAGTAGATGAAAAACCTGCCGTCCGTGAGCATTTTAAGCTTCGCTGGGTAAACCGATAAGAATATCTATATTACTATAACTTTGAGAATTGTTCAGCAAAACTTCTACATAAGAGTCCTTAACCTCTATCTTTAATACATCGCCCATTATAAGTGTTTTTACGTGTTCATTTCTTTCAACAATCTCCATTCAGTAAACTGGGAGTGAAGATTCAAGGAGAAATAATTTCAACTCTGAGATTTTCCGATGACATAGTCATCTTGGCCGACACGCCTGAGGATTTGAATGAGTTTTTGAATGATATGGACTCCGTCTTGAGGAATGAATTCAAGATGAAAATTAATAAATGTAAAACAAAAATATTTGAATGCAGCCGAAATAAATCAGAAACCTCTATGGAGATCAAATTGGCAGGTGAAAAGCTGAAGGAAGTAGGAGACTTCTGTTACTTAGGAAGCAGAATAACCAGTGATGGACGAAGCAAAGAGGATATAAAAAGTAGGTTGGCTCAGGCAAGGAAAGCCTTTGTACAAAAAAGGAATCTGTTGACATCGAATATAGATTTAGGTATTAGGAAGTCATTTTTGAAGGCCTTTGTCTGGAGCATGGCGCTCTATGGAAGTGAAACTTGGAGCAGCAGAAAAGAGGAGAATTGAAGCGTTTGAAATGTGGTGTTACAGGAGAATGATGAAGATCAGATGGGTAGATAGGGTTACAAACGAAGATATATTAAGCTAGTGGGAGAGGAGAGATGTTTCTGGCGACTGCTAATGAAGAGAAGAGATAGGTTGGTAGGACACATACTTAGACACCCAGGAATAGCAAGCTTAGGTAGGGAAGGAAGGGTTGAGGACAAGAACTGTAGGGGTAGACCAAGGTTTGAATATGTTAAACAGATTGCTTCAGGTGTAGGGTGTGGTAGCTATGTAGAGATGAAACGATTAGCTCAGGACAGGGAGGCAAGGAGAGATGCATCAAACCAGTCAAAAGACTGAAGACTCAAACAACAACAACAACATTCAGTGGAAAGTTAAATTACCAGCTTAGGAGCGAGTTTATCACCCCAGCTTCGGCCAGCATCAAAATGTTGAGTCATGCGGAGTTAATACTTCAGAGAAGAGTATATGTGTTTGGAGTTTCGCTGTTCACCTCGGCTTTTCTGAATTGCGTCTGGGGCCTGCCGTCTGTGCGTCTTTTAAACGACGCTGGGTAAACCATTAAAGATACCAGGCGAAGCCCAAGTGGGTTGCTAGTAATGAATACGACTAATAACTACTTTCTAAATTTACATTAATAAAAGGGGGAAGATGACCCCACTGTTCCGCCCCTTAAAACTTCAATAACTAACTAACTAACTAACTAAGTAACTAACTACACAAACTAGAAGTCCGCCTCTTTGCTTAGTTTAGTCCACCTCATTGCGTAGTTCAGTCCGCCTAATTGTGTAGTTTAGTCCGCCTCGTTGCGTAGTTCAGTCCGCCTCGTTGCGTAGTTAAGTCCGCCTCATTGCGTAGTTCTGTCCGCCTAATTGTGTAGTTTAGTCCGCCTCGTTGCGTAGTTTAGTCCACCTCATTGCGTAGTTCTGTCCGCCTAATTGTGTAGTTTAGTCCGCCTCGTTGCGTATAGTCCGCCTCGTTGCGAAGTGGCTATCACCGTGAAGGCCCGGGTTAGATTCTCAGCTCTGCCAAGAATTTTAAATCTGGTCTGAGGGCTGGAATGGGGTACACTCAGCCTCGTGAGGCAATAATGAGAAGTGGCACTAAGCCCTTAATGAATCAACAACAACAACAACACACTAGAAGAAGAAACAAAACAAATACAAAAACAATAACAAAATTAGAACTAAATCTAAACAAAGACGTTCTGTAGAAATGCTTTCCTTGCCTGAGGCAACCTACTCTTTATATCCTCTTTGTTTCGTTCATCACTGGTTACTTAGCTTCCTAAGTAACAGAAGTATCCCACTTCCTTTAGCCGTTCACCTGCCAATTTGAAGTCAATGTGGGGAGAGGGGGGGGGGATCTGATTTATTTCAGATGCATTCTATTATTCTTTTTCTTTTTATATTTATTGATTTTCATCATGAATTCTTTACAGTTTTAAACTCATTCAAATCAGCTGAAATGACAATGTAATCAGCGAATTTCAGAGTTGAAATTATTTCTTTGAAACTTTTCTCCTAAAACAAAAGTTTGGTGCTTTTCAGTCGGTCAACACGAATGTACCCGAAAGAGTTCGGTTAAATCCTAATCCTGAAAAAAATTACATGAGATTAATAAATGTTTATTAAATATTTAAATATGTATTAATGTCATGTAATTTTTTCAGGATTTGGGTATAAACCAACTCTTTTGGGTACATTCGTGTTGACCGACTGAAAAGCACCAAACTTTTGTTTACTAAGGCAACATTGAAAAATGGTTTCAAACCCCGTAATCTTTTCTCCTTCTTTAAATTCCTCAATTTCCTTCTTCTTCTTCCTCTTTCGAATTTGGAGAGTACGATGAATCAACATTGGCTATTGTCCATTGTAATCAATTTCCGTTGTTTCCAAATTTCTTTCATCCTTCTAGAGTGACGATCTTTCTCCTCTTGAGTCCTCTTTCTGCTAGTTGTTTGTTGCTTCCTTTCTTGAAATTCTGCCTTTTGAATAGCTTCTCTGAAGAGTGATCTGTTTGCTATTGTGTCTGTCTGAATTCTGACGTTTGTCAAATCTTTGTCAATTTCAAGGAACCATGTGGGTTTGGATTTGTAACTACTGTCGACCAAAGTATTATGTGTACTCGAGTTTGAAGGTTGTTTGTTAAGTAGCCAATATACCTACATAAAATCCAATACCATCAACATTTTCGTCGTTCTATTCTACGTTAGTTCATGTAGGTTTGGATTTTTAATTTATATTTTAATATTTTTATCGCAGTTGGAACACCAAAAAGTGCACGTTTTTAAGCGTGTTTCAACCATGCGTCACATTTAAGAATTATTATCTCAAAAGCCCGTCATCAGATCGAATCCAAATTTTAACACAATATACATTGGAATGTTGTATAACTGGTTTATTAATTTCAGAATTGTGTGTGTCCAAGAAACAAAGTTGTTATCATTGTTGTAAGGTAACTTTTTCTCGGCTCGGGGTGGTTGGAAAATGTACTTCTTGGTTGCGTTGTAATCGGTATACATCGAAAAGTTATGCTGTATGACTGTGAAATACGTAAATTAATTCACTTATTTTATATCGGTTTGTATTTCTACGGGGAAATAACACATGTTTCACCTGCTAGCCGCTCCGGCAAACACTGTACAGCGTTGCTGAGATGGAGCCCATCACTTCCGACCGAGACGCGCCATGATGCGTGTGGGCTCCATTACGGCAACGCTGTACAGCTATTGCCGGAGCGGCTAGCAGGTGAAACATGTGTTATTTCCCCGTAGAAATACAAACCGATATAAAATAAGTGAATAAATTTACGTATTTCATAGTCATACAGCATAACTTTTCGATGTATAAGGATTACAATGCAACCAAGAACTACATTTTCCAACCACCCCGAGCCGAGAAAAAGTTACCTTACAAAAATGATAACAACTTTATTTCTTGGACACACAAAATTTTGAAATTAATAAACCAGTTATACAACATTCCAATGTATATTGTGTTAAAATTTGGATTCGATCTGATGATGGGTTTTTGAGATAATTATTCGTAAATGTGACGCATGGTTGAAACACGCTTAAAAACGTGCACTTTTTGTGTTCCAACTGCGATAAAAATATTAAAATATAAATTAATAATTCCAAACCTACATGACCTAACGTAAAATAGAACGACGAAAATGATGATGTTATTGGATTTCATGTAAGTCTATTGGTTACTTCACAAACAACCTTCAAACTCGAGTGCACATAATACTTTGGTCGACAGTAGTCAGTAAGTTGAAGATCTGTTTAGTTAGTCTACTATTTTCCATTCTATAGATGTGCCCAAAAAACTGTCATCATCTGTTTCTCATTACATCAGTTAATTTTTTCACATTTCAAATATAACTCTCTATTTGGTCGTAACCTATATTCTGCGTAATTATTTCGTTTAGCTCCCAGTATTTTTCTCAGAATTCTAATTTTCTTCGTTATACATTGAACGAGCAAAGGAAATTAGAGACAAATTTATACATTGAAAAGTATGGGTGATACGTTGCAGTTTAGCCTTACATCTTTCTGAATACTAGCGATCAATTATCAACAACCTTCCTTCATTTTACTAGTTGTGAGACCTTGGGAGTGATTGCTCGTATGAGTATGCATGGTACAAACTCTGACATCAATAGCTCACAGAGGTAAACCTCACACACACTATCCCACGCTATCTATTGCTCCATTACTGTAGACTCCTCAGGAATTACAATAAAGGGAGCAACTCGTTCCCACAATGGCTTTCAAAAGCACCATCTATTTCCGCTTAAATTGTGCGGTTAGAGCTGTGAACTCGGGACGCCAGCCATTACTCTACTCCTGAATGATTCATGAATTGGCGAGATAGAATTGGAACTGTGAATAAACCCTATTAAATCCTCAAGTACTGTCACGAATGCCCTTTATTCCTGTACCAATACAGTGCTGGAATCTCTAAATGGGTCAAGCGTAATGTAGTTCCATAATAATGTTCTAGAGTAAATCTGTTTAGAGAAATCTGTTCTTGTTTAGGGTGACCAATCGTACAGCCTGATGATTAAAATAATAATATCGTATAGTCTCGGGTGCTGGGTGCAAGTTTTGTTATTTGACACCCAGAGGGCAGCTTGCATATAAAATTTTGTCGTTCCTTGAAACGCTATGAAAGTCAAGAAGGTTATATATATACAGTATATAAGCACCTTGACATTATAGCGCTTTCTAGTAGAGAAAGAAGGAACTTTGTGTTGGCGAAAATCCCGAGATTAATTTTGCCATTATAAACACGACCTACTGAATTCAAATGGGTTATTTAACATGCCGACAATGTAAGGCATGTGTGTCGTAATTTTTTTCCGCCTTTCAAAAATCACTTACCATGGCCAGGAGCGAACATGCAAGCTTGGGGTTAGTAATCCGACTCGATAACAACTCACCCACCGTGGCAAGCTAATAATGGACTGAAACCGAGAGAAATCAGAAACCCCTGTTTACACCAAATTGACAGGTAAATATTTAAAGAAAGAAGGAGACTTCTGTGATATAACCAGTAATGGACGAAGCAAAGAGTTCCAAAATGTTGATTTGAGTTATCACTAAAACATTCGGAAAACGAGCGACAAGCCTAAGTGTATAAATATTACATACCACACTGACAGGACGAAAAGTGGGTGTAAGTCTTTGCCTTATAAATCGAAACTCAAAAACTGTTGCTCATAATGACATATTTTTACCAAAATGTTCCTAAAGGATATGAGCATTAAAATAAAAAAATAATTGGAAAGTCCACTTTTAATGAGGTTAGCTGTATCAGGCCCCTTAATATCAAATTTGCATTTTCCTCCGCGGTAAGGCATTTTCCTAGAATTATTCTATAGAGTTCTCTTACAAAAATACACTGAAGAAAATGGAAATTGCAACACCCAGAAGGAGTGGTGCTACATTGCTGCAATTGAACATGCAGGACGAGTGTTCGGTTGTGATTCGATGATTACACTTTCAGGTCCCTCTGACCGCAAGTTTGGACAACTATCAATACAGAATGTGCCCACCACGAGGTGCAATACATTGATGAATTCGGCGAGGCATGGAGTCAATAAGGCCCTGGATCGCTTCCTAAGGAATTGTGGCCCATGCTTGCTGCACTGCATGGGTCAGTTGTTACAGAGTTGTGGGTGGCTGAGGACGGTTGGCCAGATTTCGACCCATCATGTCCCACACATGCTCAATAGGACTGAGGTCCGGGGATCTGGCGGGCCATTCTAAGGTTGTGATGTCGTGGAGAGCTTCTCTGGAGATGCGTGCAGTGTGAACCCGGGCATTGTCCTGCTGAAACATCCCATTAGCAATGTTCACCATCATAGGGACAACCACTGGATTGAGTACCCTATCAACGTACTGTCGAGCAGTCATAGTGCCCTCAACAAGCACTAATTGTGATTTCCCATTAAAGCCAAGAGCTCCCCAGATTATAATGCTTGGTGTTGGCCCTGTATGCCTCTCGACAATAAGGTCTGGGCAGCCCCTCCCCCCGGTACGTCGGCGCACGCGATTCCGGCGATCACTGCGGGCAAGACAGAAGCGCGATTCATCACTAAAGACGACCCTATGCTATTCGTCGACCCACGTCGATCGTTCTCGACACCAGGCCAGCCTTACACGTCGCTGTTGTGGGGTCTATGGAACACCTTCTGCAGGGACATGGGATCGTAAGCCAGCTGCACGCAGGTGATTACCAACTGTTTGTTGTGTAACGTGGGGTGCCACAGCTGCTCGAATTTGCGCTGCTGTTGCATGGGGTTCCATTCGGGTCATCCGAATGATGCGGCGATCCTCTCTCACAGTTTTCTGTCTTGCTGGGCCTGTGCCAGGTCTACGAGTGTGGGTACCTTCATTTGACCACTGCTGCCATACACGTTGTACCGTAGATGCCTGTCGGCCAACACGTGCAGCGACAGTCCTTAGCGATAATCCAGCCTCACACAGCCCAATTATCCGACCCCTCTCAAATGGCGACAGTTGTTGATAGCGTGCTCTTCTCTGTCGTCGAGGCATGTTTGACGGGGAACACTTCACTGCACAGACAGCAAGTAAACTACGCTACACCAGAGTCCGTATACTGGAGTTGATTCCTCCGCGACCAATCACGTGGGGAGACCTGTAGCAACAATCCAATGGGTCTGAAACTTTAATCGTTTACATACCTACATGGCATCCTTCCGTATCTTGAAAATCAACACAAACGACCAATGCCTTCATGGTGTTACAATTTCCATTTTCTTCAGTGTATTTAGTTTTGTCTTACTTATTTTGCATCTGTCTGTTCATTTATTCAAAATACGGTATGTGAAATGCAGGTATCCATGCAAACAATGATAAAGTTGCATTCAATATATGATAATTTATTCAGCAGTCTACTCGATTCAGAACCATACGATATTACGGCATTCCTGGACTCCGCTCCATTATTGTGGACAGGCAGGTATATATGATTATGACACGCTCTGGTATTTCAATTCATGATTCTCTAACTAGATCTCCAGTGGAGACAGGTTTCGCCCAGGGCAGCACACGCGATGTGAGACTCTTTTGTCTGGCATATATACAGCAGTATCTTGATTATTCTCAGGGACGGCACAGACTCACTCCTTATTTCCCCTCAAGGAATGAGGTAGTGGAGAAAACACTTGTTGAATAAACAGATTCAGCTTACTGCTCCTAAAAGCCTGCCTGCGCTAACATGCGATGCTAGGTTCTAAGGAGCACAAACTAACTAGTAAACCTTCCAATGAAGGTCCTAACTTTGGGCCATGACTACGTCCTTCCCAATCCTCACCTGATTACAAATACACACATTAATAGAGCAATCAATATAGCACAGGTTATCTGACGAAAATTACACACACATTTTTTTTAAAGTAGCTATGTGAAGACCAATTTGGTATCAAAACAAAAAAAAACATTACACATTGCTGAATATCTGGAGATAACAGTATCTATATGTATACATGTCTTCACATAAGTAACCAAGTTACAGTAGTGGTTGTACGGCCAAGATGAACCGGCCATCTGGCTTCTTGCATTCAGAAAATGTATGGCACTGTGACATTTTGATGTCCAATCATGGTCAGTTTATGAGCAGATAACACTCGTTGAATGAAATGTTGCACTTTTATCATGTAGGTGATTCTTGCTGAAATTAGAAGGAAATGTGAAACTACAAAACAAGAAAGTAGAAACATAGGAACAAGGGAAACTGTACTCTTAGGCTGATCTTGGAAGGTAGAAAACAATGATATAAGGGAACCTTCATGACATTTTAGACTTAGAAAAGTATTTTGATAACGTTCAGTAAGTTATTTGACATTTAAAAAAATATTGGAATAGAGTACAGTTATTAAAGGGTGATTTACAATCTGTACGAAAACCAGACGGCAGTTATTCGAGCGAAAGGACATGCGAGAGTAGCTGATATTCAGAAAGGTATAAGGCAAGGTTGCAACTTATCACCCATACTTTTCCATCTATACATTGAACAAGCAACGAAGTAAATTAGAGAAACATTTAAAGTAAGTGTAAAGATTCAAGGAGGAATAATTATTTCAACTCTGAGATTTGCTGATGACGTTGTCATGTTAGTCAAATAAGCAGAGGATTCGAATGAGTCTTTAAATGGTATGGAGTCTATCTTGAGGAAAGGATTCATGATAAAAATCATGAATCCTTAAAGCTACAGTAAATTTGTAAAATAATATGCGGAAATTAACTGCAAGTACTCTCTTGTGATGATATAGCAACAACGTAAAATACTTTTGTCTTCTACTAATGTGTAATAGATAAATGATTTCTAAGAGTTACAAAACTAGACTACTGTTCTCAGATGAAATGATGGATGGCTAGAATCAATAAGTAATTACTGTTAGGGGCTCACCTGGTGTTTGGATTGGGTTTGAGTGCCCATCAGATCACTTTCTGAGCAGATGTGGTCGATGTAATAATTATATTGACTAGATCCACAGTCAATGTTCTGCAGTAAACACATTAATTCTAATGATACGTCATCCTCCCACCTGCGCGTGCTTCTAACTCCCCATTTTAGGTAGATTTCTCGAGAAATTGCAATGTCTACCATGTTGCGACTCCCAAACAAATTTGACATTTCCTCTCGTTTCACAGCCCCCAGGCCGCAAAACCATCGTCAGTTTTGAAGTTAATATATCTCTACTTAGTATAAAACAAAGTCCCAGATTCTTGAATGTTACGGGTAAACTGGAGAACCACTGGATGGATTTTGATGCGGTTTTCACCATTCTGTAAAGGATATCTCGAGGATGATTTCTGTAGAAAATAATTTATTTATGATCAAAGGAAGCCGAGCAGTAACGATTTTAGTGGAAAAGTAGAAGAAAACCTGGCGTCCGAGCGCTGTGTGAGCTTAAGCTGGGCAAACCGTTAAAAATATATAAATACTATGAGTGTAAGAATTGTTCAGTATGAAATGTTCTACAAAAAAGTCTGGGAGAGCATATGTCTTATCTTCAATACATCACCCACTATAAGTGTTTTACGTGTTAATTTCCTCCAACCATGTCCATTCAACTAATGAGGCAACAGTTTACGAGCTAGCTAAGGGCGAGTCTATCATCCCTGTTACAGCCTAGCTAGCGGATGAACCTATTGCCCCAGATACAGCCAGCAGCAAACCGTTGAGTCGTAATGAATTAAGACTTCTGAGAAGGGTGGTTGTGTTTGGAGTTTCCCTGGAAGTGCAACTCGGGTTTTCTTCATTTCGCCTGTGAAACACAGTCAAGTTAAGATTGGTTGGAAGGGGGATGTGAGTTTCATTCACCCCGCCATTCCCTGGAAGTGCAACTCTCATTTCGCCTGTGAACTTTTCGTTCCGCAAAATTCAGTCAATTTAAGATTGGACGCAAGGGGGATTATATCATATTAAATTTAACTGATTGGCGTGTAATCTCTACTTAGTATAAAACCAAGTCCTCGATTCTTGGATGTCACGGGTAATCTCGAGAACCACTGAATGGATTTTGATGCGGTTTTCACCATTCTGTAAAGGATATCTTGAGGAAGGTTTCTGTAGAAAATAATTTATTTATGATCATGCAAAGCCGAGCAGGAACGATTTCAATGGCAAAGAAGAAGAAAAACCTGGCGTTTGAACGCTGTGTAAGCTTACGCTGAGCAAACCGTTAAAAATATCTAAATACTATGAGTGTAAGAATTGTTCGGCATGAAAAGTTCTACAAAAAGCCCGGGAGAGCATATCTCTATCTTCAATACATCGCCTACTATAAGTGTTTTTACGTTTTCATTTCTTCCAACAATTTCCATTCTGTTACTGAGGCGACAGTTTACAAGCTAGGTTACAGCTTATCTAGCGGGCGAGCCAATCGCCCCAGATACAGCCAGCAGCAAACTGTCGAGTCGTGTTGAGGTAATAACTATAGAGAAGAGTGGTTGTGTTTGGAGTTTCCTGGAAGTGCAACTCGGCTTTTCTTCATTTCGCCTCTGAACTTTTCGTTCCGCAAAAATCACAGTCAAGTTAATATTGGACGGAAGTGGGATTTGTGTTTCATGCACCTCGCCATTCTTAAATTACGTCTGACAAGAATTTGTTGCACATGCATCTCCATGATAATATAATTAATAGTCCACTCAGTGATTTTAACCCATCATGACGAGACGTAAAACGGATATTGGTCCTTGTTCATTGACATTGAAAAATTAAAGCATTCATAACTGTTCCCGGGCGAAGCCAGGTCGGGTTGCTTATAATCTTTATATCCACATATTAGACTAATTTTCGGTTAATCGATTAATAATACTTCCTTAATCGATTAATCGATCAATCGACTGGCCATTAAAGCAATTATTCGACTACCAGAATTTTAGATTATTCGGCTATCCGAAGAATCGAGATAGAGACAGTGGAAGTACAAACATCAATCAAATTTGGAAATGGTTTCGAAAACCGAAAACAAAGAGTTTTCAGCAAAGATTTTGAATTCTCGTTCAATTTAGGACAGGTACATTTTTGTTTTACTTTGTTTTAACCCAGTTTTCGCAAAGAAAGTACATTAATTAAAAACAAGACGTTCATTAAAGAACATATAGCCTACTTTCTCCTAAATGCATGGGTATTGTAATAACTCTTTTTCCTTTTCAAGGAGTATAATTGGATGTTGGTTGTAGTAGCTTGTTGCAATACAACGAGCTATACGGATATTAAACATGAATAAGAGGTGCCCTTTGCTAGTGCTACCTCTGTACCAAATTTCGTTCAATTCGGTTTCACCCCAATCGAGTTGCACACATACATGGCCACCATCTGCAAACTTTTGGGCTGATAATATTTTAGTTTAGTCAAAATATGCTTCCCACATAAAGGTATGTTGTTGCAAAATTTGGTTGAGATCAAATGATTAGGTTGGTCGTAATTTGATTGAAGCTCTTAACATTTGGGTGGCCGCCATTCCGTTTCCGTCAAGATGGCGGTATAAAACATGACACTGATGTGCCCTTTGCTAGTGCTACCTCTGTACCAAATTTCGTTAAATGCGGTATTACCGTGTTTGAATTAATAGGGGAAATCGATTTGCAAACATACATGGCCGCCATATGCAAACTATTAGGCTGATGACCTTGTAGTTAAGTGAAAAGACGTTCGCCATATAAATATGTGTTGTTGGAAAATTTGGTAGAGATCGGATGATTAGGTTAGTCTTAATTTGATTTAAGCTTTGAACATTTGGGTGGTTGCCATTACGTTTCCGTCAAGATGGCGGCGATATAAAACATGACACTGAGGTGCCCTTTGCTAGTTCTACCTCTGTACCAAATTTCTTTCAATTCGGTTTCACCGTGTTCGAATTGATAGGGGGGGGGGACAAACATTCAGAGTACACACACTCACGCACACACACACACACACACACACACACACACACACACACACAGAGAGACAGACACACAATTTTTGGCCCTGTGTAGATCTGATAAGTCTACTTTCATTTTTTTTTTTTGCAAAAATCGAAAGTAGGCTAAAAATATGATACAATACTTTTTAATGAATTAAATGCAAGTTTTAATTATTCCATAGTTCATCTGTAGTGGGGATCTTGGAATATTCTGGTGCCCATTTACCATGGACTGCGTCTTCTCGTATGATATTATTAATAATGGATATAATGGTGCTCGGGTACTTGGTATGGCATTAGGAGGGGCGTTACGGTCTCAAAAAATTGAAAACGTCTGATTCTCTTCATATGACGTAACCATCTAAGTCTATTGATGTCGAATGGCCCACTGTCTTGGTCTTGGTTGGACTATTGATGCATGCTGCTGCTCGCTTTGTATCGTCACGTGACGTGCACGCGTGACCTCTAGCGACGGGCTGTGACCTTCCACGCTCTGGTCGGAACCACACCTCGTTACACACGCTACGATTAGCCGATGTAGTCACCGGTTTGCGCATTCCAGCTACCGGCTCGTTACTTTTTGAACGCACCTTATAGTTACTAATGAAGTGAAGAAATGTGATCACGACGCTCAGTAATGAGTAAGACGACTAATGTTGATGATTCTCCATTCTACATCTATTGACCATATATTTACCTTAATGCTTTTCTCTCCTAGCTCCGGAGGAGTTCTTCATCTGCAGCAGTGCGAGTCCATGTTTCTGATCCATATCTTACCACTGGCTACACTACTGTTCTTACTTACTTACTTACTTACTTACTTACTTATTTACTTACTTCGTTGGCCACACGAACCGAAGTCGGTTCATTGCCTCACTCTTTAGCCTCTTCCATTGGTCTCTGTTGCTAGCCATGTTCTCGCTGGATCCCAGTGTCTCCAGGTCTTTCTTGACTCCATCCATCCACCTCAGTTTTGGTCTACCCAGGGGTCTCGTACCTTGTGGCTTCCCTTCTAGCACTGTCTTTACCATTTTCTCTTCTCTTCTCAGGACATGTCCCAGCCATTCAATTCTTCTGCTCTTTATTACAGCTGTCACATCGGGTTCATTAAACAGCGTGTGTATTTCAATATTTTTTCTTCTTCTAAAGATTCCATTTTCAGATACTGGCCCAAAAACTTATCTTAATACCTTGTTTTCAAAAGTTATAATTTTTCTCTCCATTTTCTTGCTCAGTGTCCAAGTTTCCGCCCCATACATTAATACTGGTCGCACGATTGTCTTGTAAATGCGGAGTTTTGTTGTTTTCGTTAATAGCCTGCTGGTGAATAGTTTATTCATTGAAAAGAGACACCTCTCTGCAGATTTTAGCCGGTTCATTACTTCCTCCTCCATGTTGTTGTTGTTGGCATTGACTGTTCTGTACACTTTATTGTTTTATCATTTCAAATGATCTTGTCGACTTCTCGTCGTTATGCTTGAGTCAAAAGTTATGCGTTACGGAGACGGAGACGGTGACGTCATGCAGCCGCGCGGGAAGCCTAAGTTAATGGTTAATGGAGTCTGTTGAAAGAGTGCTGGGGTGTCGAGTGACCTGGGGCTTCGAGCGAAGCGAAAATAATACAGGGTGACTCCTAAAGAGGTGCACAAGATATCAGACGAGAATACTGGGTGACTCCTAAAGAGGTGTAAACAATGTCAGACAAGAATACAGGGTGACTCCTAAAGAGGTGCACAAGATATCAGACGAGAATACTGGGTGACTCCTAAAGAGGTGTACAAGATGCCAGATAAGAATACAGGGTGCCTCCTAAAGAGGTATGCAGGATGTCAGAGCAAAATACAGGGTGACACTTAACGAGGTGTACAGTATGTTAGATTCAATTCAAATACAGGGTGACCCTTAAAGAGGTTTGCAAGATATCAGACTCAAATACATGGTGACCCTTAAAGAGGTGCCCGCGTGGGAAGCCTAAGTTAATGGGTAATGGAGTCTGTTGAAAGAGTCCTGGGGCTTCAAGCGAAGCGAGAAGCCCTCCTGAGCCTTTCTAGCATGTGTAGCATTTGTAGCATGCGTTTTTTGAAATAATATAACGTCTAGTCTTTCGGACTGACTGTATATATATATATATATATATATATATATATATATATATATATATTTTACTAAATCTGTGTCAGGAGGAAAAGATTTAAAGATCTGTGTCTTTCAACAATAGAATAGCATAGAATTAAAACAAAATAGCAGGTACTGTACTACGAGTAGTTATGTCGATACAAATTCAGTCCAACTAGTGACGCACACTGCTTTTGAAGTGCATCCCGCATAGTGGTACATAACCAAGTTCTCCGCAAACTGATCAATCGTGTAAATGACCATCAAATAGCCCTCTGTCTAGCTTTGATAGTTTATCGGAAAGCATTCGATTCTGTACACAGCTTTGTTGTTATACGCGTTATGTTGGAACATGGTTCAGATGCAGTTTCTGTCACTACGGTGTGTTACATCCAGGGCCCACCCACCTGGGGCTGTTAGGCCATATTTCACAAATTTTGTTTAATTAATGTCTTTTAAAATTACTTAACAGATCTTCTACTTGAAATAAGTGTTTTCCCTTCTAAAATCTCTAAAATCAGTACACATAACTCATCCCTAGCTTAAGTTCCTGACAGTCTCGTACGGTGTATTGTAATGGCGAGGGCCGCTCTACTGAACCTTCCATGTAAAGTAGGTGGGATGAAGGGCCGGATGAGAAAACAGTGAACATAACACTGCTTTGTACGCTAATTGTTCTGTGCTATGAAAGGAGTTATATTTTCTCTTCAAGGATCTGGAGAATTGGCCCTTAACGTTGCGTTAGAACGAAATAGAAGATCTCTCCATTTCACTTTCTGCTTCTGTCTCTGTTTGAAGGTCAATCAGATTACGGGAGATGGGTCTTCCTCTCGCCCTAAACAGGTACTTAGCTGTTGTTCACAGCTTGCTGATGTTAGGATTTTACACAAAATATATTTGTAAGTGTTCAGCTGTCTGCTGTTAGAGAGTTCTGTGAATGAACTTCATTTCTATAAATTTATGTGTTTTATTTTTTGAGGTTTGGCACGAAGTACGACATAGGAAAATTAATGAAGTGGAATTTTTAGCCTACATTTCTCATTTTGTAAAAATGAGGAAAAAGTAGACATGGGATCGATCCGGGCAAATGTGTGTTTGTCTGTCCGACTGTCTGTCCTTCTGTATTGTCTGTGTGTCCTCCACCCCCGCCCCTCCTTACATTTAAATAAATTATCTCATCTCCTCTCTTCATGGGCCAGTATCATGTACTTTGATTTTCCTATGTTGACGATTAGGTCAGATTTTTTCGATTATTCCCCAAGTTCTTCATAAGCTGTGATATGACTCTTATCGTTCTCCCTAGAATTAATACATCATCAGCGTAAGCTAAATATTGTACTGCCTGGTTATATAATGTTCCCGTTTGAATAGGATTTCTACCACGTATAAAACCTGCTAATGCACCTTCTCTCTCATCTATGTTTCAACGTACAAGGATCAAGGGGATATTAAATACACCAGTGGTAAAAGAAAAATAAACACCCTGAAAAAACGATCCCACATAAATGCAATTTTATTCAACAACTAGCAGAAGTACCCGTTCTTCGAACGGTCTTCGGTGTTAACACCAGACATTATCAATTGAACTACTGTTGCAATGGTTAGTGGTGTATCATTTCTTCATAAGTTTATCAGAGCGAAGTTAGTTTTCTGGGAATATCACACACTGTTAATGTGGTTTTCGGACACCCTTTATAGACTCCCGAAATTTGTGTCTCACATTGAGAAGCGCAACATATAGTCTATGCTTTGGTCATCCTTCTTGGATAATTCTTATATTTCGGCTATTTTAGCATGTATTTTGAAAACTTTTTCCCTATACCCACCCTTCTGTGAAAAGTACGGTGTAGAGTTTTATAAATGATCGGTGTATTGACTCTCATGGATACCATACCTATTTTTACGATGCACCAAGCATCCGAATACGAGTTATAGGCGTACGGTACATAAATATACACAGAAAGACAGACAGACAATTCCATTGTCTACTACATATCACCCAGATATCCAAATATGGGGATATCTACCACACAGTATAATAAAACAAGAAGTTCCGTGACGAACTAAAGAGCCTACTTTTCTTAAAATTTAAAATTCATGCCAATAATTAATCTATATGGATCTATCTAGAATAATAACGAAATTAAGTTGGTAATATCGAAATATCTAATTAGTTCGAAATACTGTATAACTGGCATAATGCAGCCTAATAGAGAACTACAGTTGGCAGCCCTGGTGACTGAATATATGCTTAGTTCCATCTCTTAAGGTACAGAATACAAAATTTGGTTGAAGTCCAATGGATAGCATGGACGTTACATGCAGCTAAACATTGGATCTAACAGCGCGCGTAAAATCATGTTGGCAACAATGACATACATGTATTGTTCAGAAATAATCTGAAATAATATGATCTATTGTTGTGTCAATTTTGAATGAAATCCATTAGTTAGTATAGAAGTTACATGCATTTTAAAATTGGACCTATCAGCAGGCTTAGAATCATGTTGGCAGCACTGGCGTAGGCCTATATTAGTAACTCCAAATTAATCTAGAATGCCAGGTACTATACGTGTGCAAAGTTTAGAGCTATTGGGTTGCATACTTTCTGATATATTGATATTAGGGTAACACAAATAGAGACGGTATTTATTAACAGTTGGCAGCCCTGGTTACTATTAAGAATCGGCATAGACATATCTGTAATGGTACACATAGCACTCACGAAATTTAGTTGAAATCCAATTAGGTAGATTTCATTAGAAAGCTAACTATTGCAATGGGTCCCATGTTTCGACTTCCGGAAAATTTCGACATATCTTCGCGTTTCACATCCCCCAGACCCCAAAACCACCGTCAGTTCAAAAGTTTATATATAATTTATGTATATATATATATATATATATATATATATGTATATATATGTATATCAGTTTCTTGTGGACACGATAACTGCCGTAATTTTGCACCAATTACTTCGAATTTTTTACCGAAGATGTATACCTATAAAATCTCGGTCGAGTTCGTTACTGGGCTAAATCGGTCGAAGGGGGTGAAAATGGGGGGCTTTTTTCGAAAAAGTGAAATTTTGCTATAACTCTCTTAATACGTGCAATATCGAATCCATTCAAAGTTCATAATATGTGTCGGATAAGTGCCAAAAATTTATGTCAAATAAGATTTTTGATAGCACCAACCATTGACCAAAGGGGTGGAAAAAAGTGGGTTTTTCGGGAAACATTAATCATATCTCTCTTAATAGGCACAATATCAAAACCGTACAAAATGGACAATATTCCCCTAATAATTACCTAAAACTTTTGTCTGAAAGAATTTTTGATACGACCCACCATTACGCCAAGGGACGAGAAAAATGATTTCGGAATTATAAGAAAATGCCAAGAGCTATCAGTGGTTGCCATGGCAACACTACTAAATTGATGAGGCATGGACCATCAGACGTTGCCATGACAACGCACTTGCACGAGATCAGATTCAGTATTTCCATCTGATTAAGTGGTTGGTTGGTTGGTTCTTAAGTTTAGGGGCTGCGACAACGCGGTCATGTAGCCCCGTGTACTTTGGGTGTGTGTAGAATCTGTCTGATAACCGGTGTTAATTGTGATGACTGTATTAGTGTGTGTTATCTGTTTGTTAATTTAAGTACTGCAACTAACAATTTTTCAGATAGTTCCTACTTTTGCCGCCAAGCGCCACTGTCAACGACTACGAGGCCAAGTTCAGAACTGAGCTACTAGACGCCGCCGCAGTCGGCTCTTGGCAACGAACATAGAAACCTAAGAGCGTTGTATACATTCTTAACCTATCCAATTTAGCTTCACACAGGTGCAATTAGTGGAAGGATCTTTAACATGCCATAAATCTATGACATGGGACCGCCGGCTTTACTTCCCCTCCGAAGGAAGGCATACTGAGGGATATTTAACGCTCTTAAAAAATCTGACGGCTTCGGCCGGGTTTGAACCCGGTATCTTGGGCATAGAAGCTCAGCATGTTACCGACTACGCCACCAAAGCCGCCTGATAAAGTGGGAAGCGGCTTCGGTGACGTAACTGGTAGCATGCTGAATGTCTATGCCCAATGTCGCGGTTTCAAAGCCGGCCGAAGTCGTCGGATTTTCTAAGAGCACTAGAATCCCTCAGTATGCTTTCCTTTGGAGGGGAAGTTCCAACGTTCGTTGCGAGTTGATGGTTGGGGTGGCATCTAGTAGCCAAGTTCACAGCTAGGTGTCGTTGACGGTTGTACCTGGTAGCAACATTAGGAACTACTGCTTGAAATTGACCGTCTGCAGTACTTACATGAATTAAGACTAATACAGCCATTACAATTCACACCGTGTATCAGACAGATTCTACACTCACCCAAAGTACACGGGGTTAGATGACCGCGTTGTCGCAGCCCCTAAACTGAGGAACCAACCAGAGGTAGATTTCGTTAGAAAGATAACTATTGCAATGGGTACCATGTTTCGACTTCCGGAAAATTTCGACATATCTTCGCGTTTCACATCCCCAGGCCCCAAAACCACCGTCAGTTCAACAGTTATATATAATTTATGTATGTATATGTATATCAGTTTATTGTGGACACGATAACTGCCGTAATTTTGTACCAATCACTTTGAATTTTTTACCGAATACGTATACCTATAAAATCTCGGTCGAGTTCGTTACTGGGCTAAATCGGTCGTTGGGGGGTGAAAATGGGGGGATTTTTTTTTTCGAAAAAGTGAAATATTGCTATAACTCTCTTAATATGTGAAATATCGAATCCGTTCAACATTCATACTATGTGTCGGATAAAGCCCAAAAATGTATGTTTGAAGAGTTTTTTTATAGCACCAACCATTGACCAAAGGGGTGGGAAAAAGTGGGTTTTTCGGGAAACATTAATCATATCTCTCTTAATAGGCACAATATCAAAACCGTACAAAATGGACAATATTCCCATAATAATTACCTAAAACTTTTGTCTGAAAGAATTTTTGATATAACCCACCATTATGCCAAGGGATGAGAAAAATAATTTCGGAATTATAAGAAAATGCCAAGACCTATCAGTGGTTGCCATGGCAACACTACTAAATTGATGAGGGATGAGCCATCAGACGTTGCCAAGATAACGCACTTGCACGAGATCAGATTCAGATTTCCATCTAAGTGTGAAGCGGCTTCGGTGACGTAACTGGTAGCATGCTGAATGTTTATGCCCAAGGTCGCGAGTTCAAAGCCGGCCGAAGTCGTCGGATTTTCTAAGAGCGCCAAAAATCCCTCAGTATGCTTTCCTTTGGAGGGGAAGTTCCAACGTTCGTTGCGAGTTGCTGGTTGCGGTGGCATCTAGTAGCCAAGTTCACAGCTAGGTGTCGTTGACGGTAGTACCTGGTAGCAACATTAGTAACTACTGCTTGAAATTGACCGTCTGCAGTCCTTACCTGAATTACAGACTAATACAGCCATCCCAAAGTACACGGGGTTACATGACCGCGTTGTCGCAGCCCCTAAACTGAGGAACCAACCAAAATCTCTGCGGTAGATATAATTTTGCGTGAAGAAGTAACAGACCGTTACATAGTTGCACATCAGTGTCGAAACCTAGCATAAGGACAGTGTGACCACAAGTATAAAAATGGACCCCAAATGACAAGAAGGTTACCGTTCCCATAAGACAATAAAATGTTTAAAATAAGCATAAAATGACGAAAAACAAAGTTAATTAAGCTCCAATTATAAAATACCTTCTCGCATTAAATGAGGTCTGATCCTTCTACGAAAATCTGCATATTCTGCCTATTTTCGCCTATCCCCAAGTTTGTCCGGTGAAATCTACCTCCGCCTTCCGGCGTGCCGAGAGGACTTTTTGATAGTATAGAGGTTACATGTATTTAAAGTTGGACCTCTCAGCAGGCTTAGAATCATGTTGGTAGCACTGACGTATATAAGTTACTCCAAATTAATATAGAATGTCAGGTACTATACGTGTGCATAGATTAAAGATGTCGGCTTGCATACTTTCTGATAAATGGGTATTTGGATTTAAAAAATGAGGGCATTTATTAACAGTTGGCAGCCCTGGTGGCTCTTATGAATACGCTCAGTCATATCTGTTTATGTACACATAGCACATACGAAATTTGGTTGAAATCCAATTGATAGTGTAGAAGTTATATGCATTTAAAACTTGGACCTATCATCAGGCTTATAATCATTTCGGCAACACTGTCATGTATGGTCTCCAGGAAATTACTCTGCAATATTATTATCTATACGTGTGCCAGTTTTGAAAGAATTCTCATTCATACCTTCCAAGATATCCAACATGGAGCACAAATTTCAGTTGCGATTTTTCAGCAGTTGGCAGCACTGACATCATTTTCAAAAAAGGTCGTGTGATATTCAGGTATAGATCTATACTCCTATCAAATTTTGTTTCGATTGTTGCAGCCGATTAAGAGTTGATAGGGGGGGGGGGGGACACACACACACACAGCCAGACAGACAGACAGAAGGACAGACAGACAGACACACATTTGCCCGATCTCATACGTCTAATTTTTCCTCATTTGAGCAAAATGTGAAAAGTTGGCTAAAAATCATCCTTACGATGAACCCGTATGTCGACAAAAAATAATTAGTTAAAATGTGCTCTCAAACTAAATTTACCTAACGTATACTTCCTGACGAGAAATAAAATTGAAAGCCTCGTAGACGAAACGCAATACACGTCACATAAACCTGACCCTCACTGTTATGTCCGTTAGCCTCAAATGGTCAAAATTCCTGAAAGCCGCAAAGAAAATGCTGATTCAATTCAGGAATTATTGAAAATAATGTCGCTGTTTGGAGATATAATATACCTTCTGTACGATATATCCCACGTGAAAATCACGTGAAAAAAATTCTAGAGTACCTCTTGACCCCCCCCTTACTTGCATTGATGAATTATACAGTCTAAGTTGGTTCCGTCATAACCTTATAGCCATTTGCAAACTTTCACAGAAATGTAATAAATGGAGTGACATTGCTTCTTACAGAAATAGATGGAAAGTTGAATGTCACCCCATGAGATACTGTTGTCATGGTTACCGACTTGCATTCCTTCATTAGTTTATTAAATTAAATTAAATTTGCTTTCTGGGAATATCTCAGAAACTGTTCGTTTTAGAACCTTATAATATAGTTTTCGGGGACCATTTAGGGCCCCCGAGTTTTGTTTCTGGCACCGAGTGGCTTTGTCTCGTCGTTGTGGGCCATAATATAATAATAATAATAATTATAATAATAATAATAATAATAATAATAATATAATATAGGGATAGGAATATAATAGACCTACCGTACCACACGCGCAGGTGCAAATCACGTGAAAAAATTCTACTGAACCCCTTGACCCCCTTAAGCGCATTAAACGTATTGATGAATGTTACAGCTTAATTTGGTTCCGTGATAACCTTCTAGCCATTTGCAAACTTTCACAGTAATGAAATAAATGGAATTGCATTGGGTCTTACAGCAATAGATAGACCTCTGAGATTCTGTTGACATTGTTACAGGCTTGTATTCGTTCATTAGTTTATTAAATAAAATTAGTTTTCTGGGAATATCTCAAAAACGGTAGGTTTTAGGACCTTAAAAATTCGAGTTTTGTTTCTCACGTTGAGGGGCTGAAAATGAGCATTGTCTCGTCCTTCTACGCCTATTTCGGCATGTATTTTAAGGGGTTATGCCCCCTATTATCAGAGGTACGGAGAAGAGTTACATCAATGATTAGTGTCGTGCCTCTGATGAATATCTGTACCAAATTTTACGTTGATACACCCAGCCGTTCTCGAGTTATAAGGGAACAAAATTGTCCACTGACAGACAAACAGACAGACAAAAATATTATTTTCGAGCGCATCCATCATAAAACAGTCTTAAACGCGAAAATAACTCAAATTTCCGTAGAAATTCCGAAAAAACAGACAAATTTTCAGTTTTATATATAGAGAGATTTGCCGGGTCAATACTTTTAGATTGAGTATAACAATTTTCCATTTCTGAAATTAAAAAATCCGTCTCGGCACGGTGGAAAGTGGAAGTAGATTTAGTGCATTCGGAATATTTTTCTTTGCCCGGTGAAATCTACCTCCACCTTCCGGCGAGCCGAGAGGGATTTTTAATGTCTATTGTCTAATATAGAGGAAAATTTAAAAACTCTATAAGAGTGGGTTTATTAATCGCATGCATGGCTGTGAGAAATTATAAGTAAATTAGCCTTAGGAATAAGCCATGTAGATAATGTTATATACTATCACAAAGCGAATGGTCCTCAGCTTAATATGACTAAAAGAACAAGTAATTCCGTGAAGAACTATACAGCCTATTTTCATATAACCTACTTATGTTAACTACCACTATCAACATACAAAATTTCAGTTTGATTGCTGTAATAGATTCGTAGATATTGAGAACCGACTAAATATTTCGGATGGTCGCCATATTGGATTTTATATATTTAGGTCCTAGAGTTATGTACTGTTACCTGAAGATTATTGTGTACGTGTAGAATTCAAACTTCAATAGCATGATTAGGGCACAAGAAGAAACAAGGAGATTTTAAAATTTTGCACACCTGCCATCTTGTGGTTATGGAAACAATTGAAATAAATTAGATGCCAGTGGATTAACATTCGTATAAGGATTTACTGTACAGAGTTTCACTGCACTCGGATGGTTAAATTGCGAGAAACGTCCATGTGAATATTTATACTTCGCGTCGCCACCATGTTGGATTTGTGATCACCAGGTTATTTAAAGTCCTATAGGTGAACTTAAGGTCATAGCCCCTATGAACATTAAAAGAAATCAGTTTGATTGCTATAATAGATTCGTAGATATTCAGAGCCGTCTAAATATTTCGGATGGTCACCATGTTGGATTGTTAAATGTATAGGCCATAGAGTCATGTACCATTAAAGGAAAATTATTGCGTAGGTTCATTATTCAAACTTTCACTTCGATCGCATAATTACGACACAAGAAATAAAAACTTAATTTTAAAATTCGCACAGCCGCCATCTTGATGTTATGTAAACAATTGAACGAAATTAGATACCAGTGCATTACAATGTGTATAAACATTTCCTGTACCAGATTGCATTGCGTTTGGAACATTAAATCGCGAGAAAGTTCTATTTAAAATTTTCATATTCGCTTGGCCGCAATGTTCGTTTTGTGGTTAACCGGTTTTTGAAAGTCTTATAGACGAACTTCCAGTAGTGCCCTTTATCTCCGAACAAAATTTCATGGTGATAGCGCTAATAGTTTCAGAGATATAGAATGCCGGTGAAATATTTCGCACATCCGCCATCTTGTGGTTATGTAAACAACTGAACGAAGTTAGATGTCGGTGCATTACAATGTGTATAAACAAATACTGTACCAAGTTTTATTGCGTTTGGTTGGTTAAATCACGAGAAACGTCTATTTAAAGGTCGCAAATTCGCGTGGCCGCCATGTTGGTTTTGTAATTACCAGTTTTTCAAAAGTCACATAGGTGAACTTCTAGTAGTTTCCTTTATCACATTCCAGGGTGATATCGGGAATAGTTTCGGAGATTTTGAATGCTGGTGAAATATTTTGCACAGCCGCCATGTTGGATTGGTGAGATGTAACAAAATTTGAAGGGCACAGTCGGGGTCGCCCGGAATAGCGCTATGAACTAACCGATTTTCTTTGAAATCGCTCCAGCCGTTTAGAAGTTATTAGGGACACACACACACACCTCACACAAACACACACACACACACACACACACACACACACACACACACGGACAAAAGGTGATCTCATAAGCCTATTTTTTCAAAATTGAAAATAGGCTAATGACATATCGAAAGTTTTGAAGATTATCAGCATTACGGAGCTCCTTAAGATGCTAGAGCAGGGGTTCCCAACCGGTGGTACGCGGGAACGTTCCAGGTGGTACGCGAGGGTGATACAATTGTTAACAAGTACATGAGGAGAATTTATCTTCATTTCCTACTGTATCATAATTTTTTGAAGAAAATTAAATATCTCCAATGCCAGATGTGGTTGCTGATATTGTTCATTTGGAACCCCTTCTAGAATGTTTTAATAAATATTCCTCCGAAGATTATTCCAAATTTGACTGGATCAGAAATTTGTTTTCGGGAACCTCACCAAATGAGTTGAAATTATTAATATACATATTTTTTTTATGTGTAACATCTTTCCACTCGGTATCTGGACATTTTTGAGGCACTCAGTAGCTGGACATTTTTGTGGGAGTGATTTTGGAAAAGGGACGGAAGTGCATGGGACGGAAACAATGAGCGCGCGTGGTGGCGGAGATCGGTACAACGACGTCCTGTAGGCCATGTGGCTATGGGGAATGTATATCGCATACAGTTTAGTTCAAGGTTTGGAGACACCATTTAAGATATTCCTACAATAAATCATCTTCAAGTTGTCGCCCTTTTTGGTGTGAAAATATTCATTATATCATATTTGTGAAAAACATTGCGATTTATTAAATCTTCATGCTTTTGCTCTATTTTTACTTAATGTAAGCACTCGATGTATTGTCGGCCATGTTGCTATGTGGAATATATATCGCATCAACAAACACTCCAAACAACGTAGGAATTCAATATATTAACACCGACTATTAACAATAATTGAAACTTCGTTGGTTTAAACGTATCACTGGGAGAAACACATTTAATATACCTACTGCACACCTAATTTTTAATCGTGCCTATACTTGTCAGTGCGCTCTATTGGCAAAAAGAGGCCATTTCCAATAACATCGCTTGCATGGGTTCACTAACTGGCCGGTATAGAGCGCAGCTCGCATCAAGTAGGCTAACATATCACATGTTACACATCATATGCGACTACTGTAAGGCTCGTAATTTTTTGTTTCCGACTTTGGCCAACTGTGGACCGCATGGAACCTAAGACTTTCTGGTCAATATTTTCTTCTTTTCTTCCCAGAACCTCTTCATTCTTTCACTTCTAATCTTTCTCCGCTCCTCTGTTATTACCAAATTTAGCCTGTGTTGTGATGGTTTTTCTTTCAACGTATTGATATTGTCAACTCGGCTTCGAAACGTTTTCCTATCGTGAATAACAAGTTCAGTTAGTCCAACTTCAATGGCGTCTCTTTTGACCTCTTCTACCCATTTTGTAGTGGCTTTCAACCCTGTGATGTATTTAAAACTTTTCTTTGTCAGCCGGTTCCCGTCCATTCTCACCAAATGCCCGTACAATTTCAGCCTTTTTTTACTCATTGTGACCACAATGGTTTCGGTCTGCATATACAGATCTTCATTTATCCTTTTTTTTTCTCCATATTCCGTCATCATCTTTCCGTGGTCCGAGAATTTTCCTCAGGATCATACTTTCTTTTATCTCAAGTTCCCTCAGCTCTCCTTTATTTGTTAAGGGTTAGACACTCGGAGGCATACAGAACCTCTGGCTTTACCACTGTACTGTAATGTCTGTGTTATGCTTTGTATGATCTTTCTTTCTTTCTTTCTTTCTTTCTTTCTTTCTTTCTTTCTTTCTTTCTTTATTCGTGTCTGAGGTATCAATATGAATATAGAATATTGAATACAGAATATCTACATTACTACCATACATATACACAGGTCTATTATACAAAACAAATCAAATATTGAGCAACAAATGTGAGAGATGATTTTTGGCCAGTATAGGGCGACGTCAGTAGCACTGGAGGAGGCTGCAATCAAATCTTTCATAGTGCACTTTGAAGGACATAAGTCACACTGACATAGTCTGCTGCTCTTTACAGTCACAGAGTGATGAGTCGCTTGAGAAACCCCACTTCCGCAGATGTACTCTTGTCCTGCCGACTCCTGTACGGAGTCTGTTAAAGGCTTTCCAAGTTGTCCAATTCTCCTGGTGTCCACATGGAAGACTTTCCTTCGGCTCCATCCAGTTGGAAAGGTGGTTAGTTCTTTCTTTCCACATCTTGATCCTAGCATTCTCTGCTTTCCCTTGAATCTTAACTGATGTGGGGAGAAAACACTTTCTAGATTTCAGCCCGTGGTGCCCCTGCATAGGTAATCGGATTTGAATGTCCGTTACTGAACTGAACGTCAGCATTCCAGAAGTATCATGACTAAATCACTCCTTACAAAAAGGTCTTTATCAAGATCAACACACAGCATTAAATCTGTAAATATTGAAGGCTTTGTATGATAATTAATATACATATATCTATATAAATATTTTAAATAAAAATTAGTAAGAAAAAATGAAAATAATCTATATATATTTATTATCGTCTTGGATAAAGGGCAGAAAACATCGACATACAAGAGAATTATTTATTAAATATGAAGTTTTCTTAGTAATTTATTTGCAATAAACAAGCCATTGGGCACTTCTCCGACTTTAAATATATGTTCCTAAAAATATATATAGGACTGTTGGTACGCCAAAATTTCTAAAAATGTCAAGTGGTACACAGTTCCTAAAGGTTGGGAACCCCTGTCCTAGAGGATGTAATGCCGCAGTGCCGGGATATCCCTCATCTCTATACGAGCTCAAGAGAAGTCTTGTTGTTACCGAGGAACCTGCTTTGCACATTATTCTCAGTCAGTCTCTCAACTATCATTACATTGTGGGACCATGGTTACTAAATTATTAATGGGCTCTTACAGCTTCCTCAGTACATTCCAGCCTCTGGTGTTATCCCGATATCTCCCATCTCGAGCGCCAGGAATGTAGGCTATTCTTCATTGGGGCCCGTTCGTTGGAGTCCCCTGAGCCAATATCAGATCCGGCAGTCAGTACGACTTAATTACACAATATACCCGGAGTCAACTTACATAGAACGCTAAAAAAAATATTTCGGCCCAGACAAAGTGCTTACATATTTACTTTCCTGTTGTTGTTTGAGTCTTCAGTCTTTTGACTGGTTTGATGCAGCTCTCCATTCCTCCCTGTCCTGAGCTAATCGTTTCATCTCTACATAGCTACCACACCCTACATCCGAGGCAATCTGTTTAACATATTCTAACCTTGGTCTACCCCTACAGTTCTTGTCCTCGACCCTTCCTTCCATAACTAAGCTTGCTATTCCTGGGTGTCTTAGTATGTGTCCTACCAACCTATCTCTTCTCTTCATTAGCCAGAAACATCTCTCCTCTCCCACTCGTCTTAATACCTCTTTGTTTGTAACCCTATCTACCCATCTGATCTTCATCATTCTCCTGTAACACCACATTTCAAATGCTTCAATTCTTCTCTTTTCTGCTGCACCAATAGTCCAAGTTTCACTTCCATAGAGCGCCACGCTCCAGACAAAGGCCTTCAAAAATGACTTCCTAATACCTAAATCTATATTCGATGTCAGCAGATTCCTTTTTTGTAGAAATGCTTTCTTTGCCTGAGCCAACCTACTTTTTATATCCTCTTTGCTTCGTCCATCACAGGTTATTCTGCTTCCTAAGTAACAGAAGTCTCCTATTACCTTCAGCTTTTCACCTGTCAATTTGATCTCCATAGAGGTTTCTGATTTATTTCGGCTGCATTCCAGTATTTTTGTTTTACATTTATTAATTTTCATCATGAAATCTTTCCGTAAGACGGAGTCCATACCATTCAAAAACTCATTCAAATCCTCAGGCTTGTCGGCCAAGATGACGATGTCATCAGCAAATCTCAGAGTTGAAATTATTTCTCCTTGAATCTTCACTCCCACTTTAAATTTTTCTCTAATTTCCTTCATTGCTTGTTCAATGTAAAGATTGAAAAGTATGGGTGATAAGTTGCAGCCTTGCCTTACACCTTTCTGAATACCAGCTTCTCTCTCATGTCCTTCAACTCGAATGACTGCTGTCTGGTTTCTGTATAGATTGTATATCACCCTCCTATCCCTGTACTTTATTCCAATAGATTTCAAAGTGTCAAACAATTTAGTCCAATCAACGTTATCAAAAGCCTTTTCTAAGTCTACAAAAGCCATGAACGTTCTCTTATCTTTCCTTATTCTACCTTCCAGAATCAGCCTAAGACTTAGTACAGCTTCCCTTGTTCCTACATTTCTCCTGAAACCAAACTGGTCTTCACCCAACTCCGTTTCTATCTGGCTTTCAATCCTCTTGTAAATTATTCTAGACAGGATCTTTGAAGCATGAGTAATCAAGCTGATTGTACGGTAATCTTCACATCTGTCAGCTCCCACTTTCTTTGGTATAGGGATGATTACATTCTTCTTGAAATCAGGGGGTACCTCACCTGTCTCATAAATCCTACACACCAAGTGAAATAACTTTCCTAACTGCCGTATACTCACGCTGCATTAGCATAACAGAAGGTCAATTATAGATAACATCATTGTGCGAAAAATAACAAGATGTTCAGATAATAACATATAGCCTACTTCTTCGTAAACACAGTCGAACTTCTATAGATCAAATTTTCGATATCTCGAAGTAATTTTAATTTGCCGGCGAAGTTCTACACAATTTATATGTCACATCTCTACTTAGTATAAAACTAATTCCCCGATTCTTGGATGTCACGGGTAATCTCCAGAACCTCTGGATGGATTTTCGTAAAGTTTTCACCATTCTGTAAAGGATATCTCGGGGACGATTTCTGTAGAAAATAATTTATTTATGATCAAAGGAAGCCAAGCAGGAACGATTTCAGTAAAAAACAAGATATTCAGTAAAGAACATATAGCCTACTTTCTCCTAAATGCATGGATATTGTTATAACTCTTTGTCCTCTTCAAGGAGTATAATTGAATGTTGGTTGTAGTAGCTTGTTGAAATACAACGTGCTATAGGGATATTAAACATGAATATGAGGTGCCCTTTGCTAGTGCTACCTCTGTAAAAAAAACTCTCAATTCGGTTTCACCGTGTTTGCATTGATATGGGGAATGGATTTGAACACATTCATGGCCGCTAGTTGCAAACTATTGGGCTGATGACCTTGTAGTCAGTCATAAGATGCTTTCCACAGAAAGGCATGTTGTTGCAAAATCGGGTAGAGATCAAATTATTAGGATGGTCGTAATTTGATTTAAGCTTTTAACATTTGGGTGGCCGTTATTTCGTCTCCGTCAAGATGACGGCGATATAAAACATGACACTGAGGAGCCCTTTGCTAGTGCTACCTCTGTACGAAATTTTGTTCCATTCGGTTCCACCGTGTTTGAATTAATAGGGGGAATCGATTTTGACACAAAGATGGCCGCCATCCGCATACTATTAGGTTAATGACCTATTAATTTGGTCACAGGATGCTTCCTCCATAACGGTATGTTGTTGAAAAATTTGGTAGAGATCGGATGATTAGGTTAGTCGTAATTTGGTTTAAGCTTTGAACATTTGTGTGGCCGCCATTACGTTTCCGTCAAGATGGCGGCAATATAAAATATGACACTGAGGTGCCCTCTGCTAGTGCTACCTCTGTACCAAATTTCGTTCCATTCGGTTTCACCGTGTTTGAGTTGATAGGGGGGATCGATTTGCACACATACTTGGCCACCATCTGCAAACTATTGGGCTGATGATCTTGCAGTTTGGTCAGAATATGCTTCCCACATAAAGATATGTTGTTGCAAAATTTGGTAGAGACTAGATTATCAGGTTGGTCGTAATTACATTTTAGCTTTTAACATTTGGGTGGCCGCGATTGCGTTTCCGTCAAGATGGCGGTGATATAGAACATGACACTGAGGTGCCCTCTGCTAGTGCTACCTCTGTACCAAATTATGTTCCATTCGGTTTCACCGTGTTTGAATTAATAGGGGGAAGCGTTTTTCGCAAAAAGATGGCCACCATCCGCAAAATATCAGGCTAATGACTTACTAGTTCGGTCAAAGGATGCTCCCTCCAGAAAGGTATGTTGATGCTAAATTTGGTAGAGATCGGATGATTAGGTTAATCGTAATTTGATTTAAGCTTTGAACATTTGTGTGGCCGCCATTACGTTTCTGTCAAGATGGCGGCAATATAAAACATGACACTGATGTGCCCTTTGCTAGTGCTACCTCTGTACGACATTTTGTTCCATTGGCTTCCACCGTGTTTGAATTAATAGGGAATCGATTTTGACACAAAGATGGCCGCCATCCGCATACTATTAGGTTAATGATCTATTAACTTGGTCAAAGGATGCTTCCTCCATAACGGTATGTTGTTGCAAAATTTGGTAGAGATCGGATGATTAGGTTAATCGTAATTTGATTTAAGCTTTGAACATTTGTGTGGCCGCCATTACGTTTCCGTCAAGATGGCGGCGATATAAAAAACGACTCTGAGGTGTCCTTTGCTAGTGCTACCTTTGTACCAAATTTCGTTCAATTCGCGTGCATCTTGTTCGAATTGATAGGGGGGGGGGGAGACATTCAGAGTACACGCACTCACACACACAGACACACTTTTTTTCGCCCTGTGTTGATCTCATAAGTCTACTTTCATTTTTTGCAATAATCGAAAGTAGGCTAAAAAGTCTGCATCAAATCAGTCAAAAGTCTGAAGACTCAAACAACATGGATTACTGAAGAAGGAGGAGCAGAAGAAGGATTTAATTAATAACGTCGTTAAACCCTCGATACCGTAACAAGTATTATTAGTAGCGATGTTCAAGTTTCTCCATGAATCTGCTGCCATCTTTGCTGGTTTGCTTAAGGCCGCTTGACTACAATGTAATTGTTCTTACATTTTAAATATCCGTCCTAATTCCATCTCACATTAAATTTGTGAATGAAGCCTCCGTGCTTAGTCGGCAGCACGCCGGCGTCTCACCGCTGGGTGCGTGGTTCAAATCCCGATCACTCCATGTGAGATTTGTGCTGGGCAATGCGGAGGCAGACAAGTTTATCTCCGGGTACGCCTGTTTTCCCTGTCAAAAATTTCATTCCAGCAGCACACTCCACTATCATTTCACTTAATCATTCCCCAGAGGAGTGCGACAGGCTTCGGCAGCCGGCACAGTTCATGACCTCGCCGCTAGATGGGGGGCTTCATTCATTCCAACCCTGACTCGGTCGTTCGACTGGAAGCAGGCTGTGGATTTTCATTAAATTAGTGAACATTCATTTCCACGGTGGGTGTGTCGGACTACCAACCCCAAGCTTGCAAGTTCGTTCCTGGCCGTGGTAAGTGATTTTTGAAAGGCGACAAAAATTCGCGACATGTCATACGTTGTTGGCATGTTGAAGAACCCATTTGAATTAGGTAGGCCGTGTTCATAATGGCAAAATTAATTTCTGGTTATTCCGCCAAAACAAACTTCTTCCATTCTCTACTAGAAAGCGCTATATAATGTCAAGGAGCTTAGATATCTAACCTCCTTGACTTTCATAGCGTTCCAAGGAACGACGAAATTCGACATGCAGGCTACCCTCTGGGGTAAAATAGCAAAGCTTGCACCCGGCACCCGAGGCCATAAGATATTATTATATTTCTTTAATTTGAGACTGTTTTGCCTTTCAGAGCCCAGTCTAGTCTGCAAGCCTCTGATTGCGAAAAAGTCGCCTCCATGATCCCCTATTAGCAGTTAGCACTGCGGCCTCCTCTGTTTCTACACCTCTCACTTTGAAATCGCTCAACACTGAACCTGACCATCGCCCCCCTAGGTTTACTTCTACTTCTCTTACCCTCTACAGCCGAACACCTTAACCTCTTAAATAATCTCTCCTCCTCCGTTCTCTTCACATGACCCCACCATTTAAATCGGCTCATACGAACAGCTTCATCTAGCGTGTTCATTTCTAACTTAGTCTTTATGTCTTCATTATGAGAACCTTCCTACCATTGCTCCCATCCATTTGTCCCAGCAATCATTCATGCTACCTTCATATCAGTTACCTCTAACTTATGTAACGGATATACTGAATCCGCCCAGGTCTCACTTCCATACAAGCTTGCCACGGAGGGTGAGTGGTTATAGTGTCGGACTACCAACCCCAAGATTGCAGGTTCGCCCCTGGCCATGGTAAGTGATTTTTGAAGGGACAAAAATCACGACACTCATGTCATACGTTGTTGGCATGTTAAAGAACCCATTTGAATTCAGTAGGCCGTGTTCAATGGCAAAATTAATCTCGGGATTTTCCGCCAACACAAAGTTCCTCCATTCTCTACTTGAAAGCGCTGTAGTGTCAAGGAGTTTAGATATCTAACCTCCTTGACTTTCATAGCGTTCAAAGGAACGACGAAATTCGACATGCAATCTACCCTCTGGGTGTCAATTAACAAAGCTTGCACCAGGCACCCGAGGCCATACGATATAAATGATATAACTTCCATACAGCAAGGTCGGTCAAATACTGAGCGATGTAGGGAGAGTTTCGTCGCTACACTAACTTCTTCCTTGCAGAATACTGTAGATTGCAACTGAAAACTCACTGCATTGACTTATCCACACCTCGACTATGTAATTAAGTAAATTAATTCATTTTTAAAATTGATGATGATGATGATGATAATTGTTGTTATAAGGGGCCTAACATCTAGGTTATCGGCCCCGAATGGTCTGGGTGATAGCGAAATTGACAATGAAATACTGACAAAAGGTAATATAGAAGGAAAATAGCCTACTCACAAAAGGAATTTAGATTGAAAAAAATCCACAAAATGTAGTTTAGATTCAAAATACTCACAAAATTCAATGTAGATTCAAAATACTCAACAAAATGCAATTGAAATTCAAAATACTTACGAAATGCAATTGAAATTGAAAATGCTTACAAAATGGAGTTTAGATCGAAAATACTTACAAAATGCAATATTGATTGAAAATACCTACAAAATGTTGTTCAAAATCAAAATACTCACTAAATGGTATTTAGATACGCGGTGAGCCAATTCATAAAAACAGGGCGGGAATCTTAAAGAGAAAAAAAAAATCTATAATGAAAAGAAAAAGAAGGCTGATCCATAGAAGAATGAGGAATCAGGAAAGATGAGAGAAGGGTCAATGAAGGGGGGAAAGGAAAAGACTACCTATGTCTCGGATACCCTAATACCGTCGGGGTCAGAAGAAAATAAGAGTTGACCATGAGAGGTCGACAGGAAAAAAGATGGAGGGGAGCCCGGTACAAGTAAGTGGAAGCAATGCCAGTCTCAGCTGGGGTCCCGTGGTCGCCAACCCACGTCCCACTAGATGTGAGCCCCTGGATTTTCTTTTAAATTAAATTTCATGCCCGGAACTTAATTTACCTTCAATACCTCTGTTTGATACTGAATACAGTAACTACGTCTGCTGGGTTATAAATATTTAATTTTACATCCCCACACGATATTGGCTACTGCATATTTAATTGTAATCCTCTTATTTAGTTCGTCCAAATCGTTTGTATGGCTCTCTGGTAACATACCTGATCCATCCACTGAATCCAACGCAGGATTGTAATATTCAATTCCTTTAATTAAATATACTCCGTCATATGTTTGCTTTTCGAAATCACCATGGATACCAAACTGCTACACTGTGAGTATTAGGCTACCAAATTCAACTTCTTTGTCGTGAGGCCCAACGTGCGGGGCTCTGAGACTGCTGCAGGCTCGAGTCCAGCCAAGGGCACGGATGTACAGGGTCTTTCATATAAAGTAAGAACGGCGAGCGGCGGTTTTGTCATCCGCTGCTGAAGCCGGCTTGGCCGAGCTTGTGACGCACCACGGCCCACTGCTGTAGTATTGAAAGCGTGCGCATGGTACAAACTTGACCTTGCAATAAGCGTGCAGGTGTTGTCAGTCGCCAGTCTGAACCACAGCTGGTAACATGTTGAGACAGTTATCATTGCAACATCGTATTTTTGTATGTAAAATTTATTTTAATTACGATTCGGCTCGGCGGGTACGTGATGCATTTGTTCATCAATTTCCTGATGAAGTGCCACCTTCACTAGCACAGATTCACGTAATTGTAAATAACTTTGACACTACTGGTTCAGTGCTCAATAAAAAAACACAAAATAAAAAATCAGAAAAAAACAGTGGCATGACTCACTCGCGTCAGCCAAAATGTGGTTACCAGATACAATGCCTCTATAACCCAGGAAGGACGACACTTCCAGCAACTTTTATAAGGTAATATTTCATAGAGGATTGTACACACGCTTAGAGCAGGGGGCCACAGCTCGCCACAAGCTAGGTCAAGGCCACCACACTAGCGGATAACAAACCCGCCGCTTGGCGTTCTTACTTTATATGAAAGACCCTGTATGTTCTGTCCTTAACATTAGGTTAGGCCCCAAGTGTACGTAGGTCTTGTTACTCTTTTTAACATAGGTATGTTTTGGGTTTAAGGTCAATCAAAAATTTGCGTAACATCACCTAAAATTTTGACGGTCATCTAGGCCTCCTCTATGGTTACCAAGGTAACAAGTATTCATCATCTAAATCTGAAGTGTTAAGACCATCTAGACCTCTTATATTGTTACCAAGACACAAGTATACATCAACTAAATCCGAAAGTTTGGGGAGTTACACCCATTATAATTCAATACGATGGTGTTGACCGACTGAAAAGCATTTCATCTCGTCTACTAAGGCAACACTGGCATCTGGATGCCATCACGATAATAATAAACAGTCGAAGAATGTAATCTATAACTGAAGCTAGTGTAAAATGTTTTACAATCATGGTCCAGTAGTGTATATCAAGTTTTGAGGCTTCTTGCGCTCTCATCTTCAATTGGAATGCATGAACTTATTTTGTGGAATTGTGATGTAATTAAATGTATGCTTCTAATAATTAGAGTGGACTAAGCAAGTGAACTGAAATTAATATCGAGGGTGGATGGGGTATTTAATATTTGTGCAGCAAAGGCAATTAGTATAATGCACAAACAAGAGCATTAAAATCATATTGAATTGTAGGCAGGAAAAGTATGGTTTCAAAATTTACTTTATCAATGGCATGTGAAATGGAAACGATATTGATGATGTTATGAATATGACATGATAACAGAATGGGAAATTAACTGATAAAACACTCAATAAGAGATACGTATCTACATTTAACATAGACAGGATGGTTGGCTGGCTCATATATGAGCTGTGTAACTTCGTGGTTATTTGGCCGTCTGTACTTGTGTGTGCGTGAATTCAACTTTTATTGTGTCTCACCAATCCAACATGGCGACAGTGCGCAATATTTCACCAGCATTCAGTATCTCCGAAACTATTACCGATATCGCCCTGAAATTGTGTACGGTGATAAAGGGCACTACTAGAAGTTCACCTATGAGACTTTTAAAGACTTGGTGACTACAAAACCAACATGGCGGCCAAGCGAAGTTGAGACTTTTAAATAGACTTTTCTGGCGATTTAACTATACAAACGAAGTGAAACATGGTACAGCAAATGTTTATTTTATGAACCCTTGCAAAGAAGCATATGAGACTCAGATTCGGGGCGTAACAGGTCATATTCGTAAGTTGCTGTCAGGGCGCTTCATTAACTTGCAGGGTAACATATAACAAAATAACATGCAGGAAAGAGTGAAGCCAGGGTTAAAAACAACTGAATTTAATAACAAATCACCATATTTACACATAAACAATTAACAACAAAAACTCCCAACTGACTCCCGCTTAATAAAAATGCCAAAAACTAGGCGATATCTCTGGAGAGATTAATTACCTGGACCAAGTGTCCTTAAATAAAACGATACAAAAGTGACCATATAAGTGCGTATGCCGTTCTACATGCACCACGATGTGTACTTTGAATGCGTGATTCGTTATAATCCAGAATGACCCTTCAGACAACGAATCCGCATTTCCTAGAGCTAGACCGACACAAGGGAACACAACTACAATACATTAAATTAAACCGACACTTCCTAAATCTACTATAAACAAACACAAAATTTCCGCGTGAAATTGGACTTAAACTGCCGTAGCAACATTTACTGCCTAAAAACTTAGGACTTCTCACACAAATCAACACAAGTACATTAACACGTGACCAATAGAAAAATACTCAAATGACCGCTGTCAAAATTTACAAATACTCTACCACTACACCAAACGGGTGTGACAAACAAAATTACATGAAATCGAGTCATCAACAAAGCAATAGGCAAACAGCCAACATTTACGTTAATCACAATATTCTTATCCATACAAGGTACAACAATCCGTTACACACATGGCGAACTCCCCAATTAATTATGGCTTAAAATTAGCCATCACAATGAACAGGTTTGCTGCATGAAAGCTTACAGGGTTCAGTCGGACAAATAGGACTGCCTATCAAAATAAGTCACAGGCAAAACGGGCGGTTTGTGGAACTCTGCATGTCTGTCAACCCACGTGTCAATAACCTCGACCTCCCAGAGCATGGGGTCGAACCTCGAAGAAATGTGCCCCAAAGCACAATAATACGTGTGTGTCAGAAAAACATATGGACAAGAATCAGCAGTCTCCCAAGAGCACTCTGTCTTTCCATCTAAAATACAACAGCAGCAAAAATATATAAGGGCGGTAGGACAACTACCCCCTCCTCACGTAGAATCAACACACACTAGACACATCAACACACACTGAACCACACGTATGGGTTTTGACAGACCCTGAAATAAAAGACACAAATAATATCCACATGCTGGCGCCATCGTTCTATGCCGTGACTAGTCACCTGAAAAGGACTCAAGAAAAAACTATCAAATTAGAACGAAGGTGTTCTACAATTACTTTTAAGTTGGTGCACTCGGCTACCCTAACATGAATAATAACCTGTTCAGCAAAATGTTTTACAATCAATTCCTCCCATTCCTATTTCAAATATTAACGTTAATAAAGCACCATTTATCGAATGTAACGGGTTCCGCAATGGCAAGGATAAAAAATCACGCACGCACGCCGCGTACATTACACATGACTCAAGAAACAAAAATCAGAATATCAACAAACACATTGGCCACGCGCCAACGGACATTTAAACATATAGTGTCGGTACAAGAAAAACAGCTATAAAACAAGAAAGAAAAACATGACTATTTACAAAGTTCCCCGGCCAAATCTAACTACATAATTGAAATAATCCAATTTTAGTACATCACCGCTTCTGCATGTAGGACTAAGGACATCCTCCTCAACCCATTGCCCTATGGACAATTTAGCACTCCATAGTAGTCGTCTGCGTTGATTTCTTGAAGCTCATCCCAACTTCAAACCACGTGCTGATCATCTTGGTCTCGACTCCTTGGCAGAAAAGTTCAATGTTAAATATTTGCCTATCTATAATCGCTTGCAGGCTACTCAGTTCACCCACAATTGTCCTACTGCGATTAATAGCGAAGACTGGCCCTAATTATATCGCACATACGCACTATAAAAACACACATACAATACACACAATTTATACATAAAATATACATCTCGAGTCCGCGCCACTGGCTCGTTAACAAGTTCAAAATCCTGGCTGCACCAGCAGTCGCTATCTCGTCTGGTATTTCCGTCCCGTCTTGGACTTCGTTTCTGGTAAGCGCTAATTAGGGTGATACGATACTTCCCCCTTAAAGTTGAACTCGTCGTCTTTAAAAGAATGTTACAGTTTATCACGCGCTGGCGTGAAATATTTAGATCACACAATTTAGTTGATTTTAGAACAAAATGTATTATAGCGTTTAAAATTCGATATTGCAAACGCTGCGACTTTAGCTCCCCAGAGCTCAGAAAATAAATTAGCTTCACTGATTTTAGAGCGTAAAAATCACATTTTGAACTGGCGTGGAGTATACCTCTGAAGGCTCCACACAATAAGTACTCCGATAAATTCGAGCGTCAAAATCACACTTCAAACTGGCGTGGAGTATGCCTCTGAAGGCTCCACACAATAAGACTCCGATAAATTCGAGCGTCAAAAATCACACTTCAAACTGGCGTGGAGTATACCTCTGAAGGCTCCACAAGAATAGACTTAGATAAATTCGAGCGTCAAAAATCACACTTCAAACTGGCGTGGAGTATGCCTCTGAAGGCTCCACAAGAATAAGTCTTAGATTGGCGTCAGGCCAGACTATTTATGAGAAACTGACAAGGGCGGCGGAGTGGGGCGGAGTCGGATAAAAACTTCCAGAGTTTTTGTCTCACAAAGATGGGGCTAGTGTCATTCTTCTCCAAATAAATCCAACGTCTCAAATTACTCGAGCGGAGATTAATCCGTTCGGCGGTTCCTTAGATACACACTTCCGCGCGCTTTTTACTACTGACGCCGTCCACCTCGTGGTCACAGCTTGGTCTCTTGCGATTGGCTGATTCAATCGTAAGTTCGTTGAGAGGACCTCGTGATTCTTCCTTTATGTCTCCAATTTTGGTACAGTAGTTGCACAATTTGGCCTTGAACTCGACTAATTCTGGCCGTCCCCCAGGAATAGCTACCAACTCAGCTTCTGTTGCAATCATTACGAAATGCTGGCCTCCCTAATATCCAAGTCGACTTCCTTATGTGCTGCCTAGGCCGTAGTAATAATAATAATAAATATGAATACTTATTTATCGAAGATCAATAAGGGTTCATTTATCCTCAGCAAGGTTTTGAAATTCGAAACAATTTATTGGTTTGGATTTCAAAAACAAAATCCACTGTAGTAACAACACATCTCTTTAAATCTCACTCAGCTGCTCGAGTGTATGCCCCTCTGACTCAATTAGTGTGCTCCCTTCTCGCTGGAATGTCATTCATATTTTCTCTAGGTCTCCCCCTTCTCCTCGCGTAGTTGCCACTCCCGTCGTCTCAGCTGCTCGTTGTTTACAAACAAAGTGCGTACTCACGCGCTCCCCGTGGATTTGAGTGTTTGCTTTCAAAAAAAATTTAAATTTTTGGCAATACAGATTCTGCACATATCATCATTCCTAATCATCAAATGGTTCCCTTCTGTAGTACGGTTTCAAATTGGCGCTATTAAAAACAGATTTTGCACCAGTGCTCACTTCTTCTAATCTGTAGGCATTGTTACCCAGATTCTTAATTACCCGGAACGGGCCAATGAATTTTGGACAGAACTTGGCGAAGACTTTGTTCTTAGGGTCGGAGATTGGTGGTCTACGAACCAGCACTAATTCTTGTTCTTGTAACTCTCGGTGAAACTTCATTCCTCGGTACCGTCTCAGCCTTCGGTCCGCTTGGTTCCTCATGTGCTCTCTCGTTCGCTGGATTCGCAAATCATGCGCTAATAATGGATCCCTTGGGCAAGGAATGATCTTGTCCCAAGTTCTTTCCGGCAACCTGTTGTGGTGTACAATCAGTGGGACTTGACCCGTCGACTCGTGCTTAGTAGTGTTCATGCACATCTCAATTTCCCCTACTTTGTCTACCCATTTATTGTGTTCGTTAGGAATCATTACTCTGTAGTATTTAGCGACACAGCGAATTGTTCTTTCGCTCGGATTTCCACAAGGATGACGAATACTTGAAAATATGTGTTTTATTCCTAGGCTCTCCAAACCTTGCCTAAAAACATTGCTTGTGAAATAGGTACCGTGATCTGATAGAATGGATTCCGGCTTCCCAAGCATCGGAATGACTTTGTTCTTAATTCGACTAAGGACTTGTCTTGATGTCGTCTTCTGAATAGGACATAGCACGACCATCTTCGAAAATACATCGACACATACCAAGCGGTGTCGGCATCCACGCTTTCCTTTTACTAAAGGACCAAAGCAATCAATCGCGAGCATCTCGCATGGTTTCTGCGGTAATAGTGGTCTTGGAGGTTGTTTCAGAATAAAGTTGTTCGGCTTTGTGCGCTGACAAGCGTCACACGTTCTAATTACTTCAACAATGGTGAATCTCATCTTGGGCCAAGTAAAGGTCTCCCCTATCGTAGCTTCAGTCTTATCCGTGCCGATATGTGCTAGGCTCTCGTGAACATGCCAAGTTAATCCCCTCTGTAGTGATGCTGGGACTAAGATCCGCAGTTTAGTATGATGCTCATCCACGTACTTATGTAACAAGTTATTCAAGTAGTGAAATCTCGCTTGTTTAGCACTGGCTTCCCGGTACTCCGGTGAATTTGGTTGTAACTCCTTCCTATAGAATTTTATCATCATCATCATCCATGGGTCAGCTTCTTGCTCCTTCCGAATATCCTTCAATCTTGCCAAAAACTCACGAGCCTTAGGTGTCAAGGTAATATTGTGAACTTCCGCTGTTACTTCGTTTCCGTCCTCAGGGTTTCTACTCAAGGCATCTGGTATGACGTTCAATTTCCCAGGACAATGCTCTATTGTGATGTCAAACTGCTGTATGTAGATGGACCAGCGCGTAACTCTCTCACTTGCTATTGTTGTCTTAAATAAAAATGTCAGTGCATGGTGGTCGGTTCTAACAATGATGGAATAACCATAGATCATCTTGCGCCACTGTTGGAGAGAATATAGAATTGCTAGTAGCTCAAGTTCCGTAACTGTGTAGTTCCTCTCATGTTTCCGTAATTTACGACTCGTAAATGCCAAATAGGATTTCTTCTTGGGTTCTTCAGCGTCCTCTTGGTACAGCATAGCACCAATCCCAATTAACGAAGCATCTGCTTGAATGATAAATTGTTTCTCAAAATCCGGATATCCAAGTTTCACACAGTTTTCCAATAAATCCTTCGTTGCTTTAAAAGACCTGTCGCACTCCTCGTTCCACGACCATCGATTCGCTTTCTTCAACATCTCCTGCATAGGCGCTACTGTTTCTGTGTAACCAGGGCAATTTTCTTTGAAGAAACCTGTCACTCCCAAAAATGCTCTAACATGTTTGACTTTGGTAGGTGTGGGAAATTTCTTAATAGCATCAATCTTGGCTGGATTAGGCCGCACGCCCTCAACATCAATTATATGTCCCAAATATAAAATTTCGCTCTGGCAAAAATGTGACTTTTTTAAGTTGATCTTGAAGTTCATGGTTCTCAGGTTGTCCAGCAGTTTATTTAAATTTATCAAGTGTTCTTCCATTGTCTCAGAAGCGATTAATATGTCATCAACATATCTCGTGGTGAAGTTCTTGACCTCCTCAGTCAGATTTCTATCGAGTGCTCTAATGAGTGCACATCCCGCAGTTTTCACGCCAAAGGGCATTCGACACCAGATATAACTTTGATTATCGAATAAAAATCCCGTCAACAGTTGGGATTTTTCTTCAAGTTCAAGATGGTGGAAACTATTCGTCAAATCAACACTTGAGTATATCTTCTTCCCGCGGAAGCCTTTCAAAACATTTTTGATCCTCGGTGCTTGGTCGTGCTCAACTAGCAGTTTGCTATTTAAAACTCGCGCGTCTAAGCATAGCCTAATTGATCCGTTTGGCTTGGTCACAGCCAATATTGCGTTCAGATAAGGAGTTGCAGCTTTCCTTATCATGCCAGAATCTAATAAGTTAGTAATAATGTCCTTCACCTGAGAAAAATGCTTCTCTGGGATCGGGTACAATTTACTTTTAAATGGGGTCCAATCTGTTACCTGCATCGCATATTGAAAATTTAAAACTTTCCCAGGTACGGTGTCAAACGCTCCTTTATGTAATCTTAAAATTTCTTCCAATCTTCTTCTATCAGATTCCCCTACGATGGCTTCCTTAAGTCGCTCCTGAAGTAGAATTTCGAATTTGGATCCGCCCATTTCTTCTTCCGCCAAATGCACCCAAAGTTCCTGCGAAATATCTCGGCTGTCCATTTCTAGCACTGCTGTCTGGTTCACTTGCCCTCCCCTCGAGATCTTATCTCCGGCCTCATTAGTGCATTCCTCAACAACCCAAGTATTGGCCTCTCTCTCCAGCGGATTCTCTTCCATATTTAAACCCACATGATCCAATCCTTCTACTTGTTTGAAGCTTACAGTGTTGTTATGTAAATCAATTACAGCATGAAAATCGCAGATGAAGTTGGCTCCTAAAATTATATTGTAGTTCATCTTTGGAATAACAATGAATGTTTGCGAAAAAGTATGGTTCAATATTTCCAGATCTAGAAATGCTTGCTGTTTACAATTCATAGTTTTGTCAGGAATGACACCTCTGACTTTCATTAGCGGTACCGGCATAATAGGAACAGTCTGTTTTCTTGCTATTTCTTTAATCAAAATTTCAGTGACTAAGCTCACCTGGCTACCTGTATCAATCAAACATCTCACCCTCATACCTCCAATCTGCGCGTAAATAATTGGTAGCTGTCTGATAACATTTTCACGGTTCTTCACCACTTCCTCCAGGCAGTCGTCTGGGAATGCTACCCACTCTTCTATATTGGCCACTATCATCTCTTCTTGCTCCCTGGCGATCTCCGTTTTTAGCCTGTCTCCTTTCAGTTCATTTGGTTTTTTTTATCCCGGGCCCCATTAGATGTGTTTCGCCGGTTATCATTCTGTCGCTCCTGTTGCCTCAGTAAACTCTCTGCCCCCTCTCCTTGATGGTTATCTGGGCTCTTTCTGTTCGCCATGGCACGCCCCCACTTCTCCTTCTCCGCTTCTTCATTACTTAATTGATCCAAGTATTTACGGGATTCAATATATCGTTCGTCCCAGTTATTCCTATAATCCCCTCTGTTTTCTTGGCGATAGTCCCTGCCGTAACTCCATCTACCATCTCCATTTCTTTGGTAAGGTCTACCTTGTTTCTGGTTTCCCCTCCAATTCGTGTATTCCCGCTGGTACGTCCACTGATTATTTTGATTTGGGTTATTCTGATGATATCTCCCGCGGTTATTCTGATAATTCTGATTGTTGTTATGGAACTGGTTTCGGCCGTCAAAATCTTGTCTTCTTGGCGTGAACTGTGTCCCTGTGGACTGTGTCTTACTTTGGTTCCCCTGGACGTGGTTATTTTGGAGTCCCTGAACTACCTATGCCGTGTTGACACATTCCAAATTCCTTCTTCCTGTCTGTGGGCTTACCATACTCGTCTCACCTAAGTGTCTGAGTAATTCTTCGGCTTGGACTGCGGTCTGAATATTTCCTGCGACTAATAATTGTTGGATATGCATTGGGAGTTGTTTTCCGATGGTTAGAACCATATTCGGATCGCTAGGCGGGTCATCAAAATCCCTGAATTTTACCAATTGCTGACTGAAGAATTCTGAAAAACGGGTTGGATGTGTACTGTGGTATTTGCGCGTGTACAGGTCCATTCTTAACCCCTGCTGTAACGAAGGACTCCAAAACTTCTTCAAAAACGCCTCGCGGAATTGAGTCATGTCTGTAAACGTGTACTTGAAACTTAAAAACCAGGTCAGGCTAGGTCCTTCTAAAAATTTCTCCACCAGTCTTAATTGTTTCTCCGGGCCGATGTGTTGGTCATTAAAGTAGTCAGTTAATTGCCGTAGAAATGCTTTGGGAGTGGTTCCTGAATGTTCTTTAAACTTATCGGGCTTAAAATCATTACCCCGAATGACTTGGATGACTTGGGCTGGTGCCAAGTTCGGTTGCGGAGTTGAAGTCTCCCCCCTGTACTGCTGGAATGCATTAGTCGTTAGTCTGGGACTTTGACCCCGACTCGTGTCCTCAGCCAACTTCGAACCTGCCGGACTTCCAATACTTGTTTGCTTTTCCGGAATATTTTCGTTTGAAAATAACGTCGCATTCTCTAACGATCTAATCTCGTTTTTTATGATTAATTCTGAATGTTCCTGTAATTTCGACTTCATATTTTCCTCCAGTGCCTGCATTCGCTTTAAAACTGCCAGCCTGTCTTCCTTATTCGCATGAGCCTGCTGGTCCCAATCTCGCCGGATCCTACTTTTTAAGCTATTTATTTTCTCCTCGTTCCTCTCCTGATTTTTCTCTAGCTCTTCACGTATCCGTTCCTGCGTTTTCACTAGTTGTTCCCCCACCTCTTCTCTCATAGCCTCTTGCGTTTTTATTAGCTGACCTTCCAAATTATCCTGAGTTTTGACGAGCTGCTCCCCTACTTCTTGTCTTATGACCTCTTGTGTGTTTATTAGCTGGCCTTCCATCTCTTTTCTTATGATCTCTTGTGTTCTGCCTAATTGCTCCTCTAAATTTTCCCGCAAGTGTATCCGCTCGGTTTCAGCCTTAACTTCGACTTTATCTATTTCCTTTATTAATTCCAGCACGTTGTTATCTACCGAATTAATTTGCTGCTGTAGTTTCTCTTGGGTCTTCTTCACTCCCGCGGTGTTACTGACACATGCTGCCTCTATCTGCTTGAGTTTATCTGCCACCATCTCGTCAAATTGTACTAATTTGTTATCAAATTTCGCCTCCAATTTCTTCATTTCGCCTAACTATTTGATGTTGTTTTCCGCAACCTCGCCTGCCAGTTTCTCTACTTTTTGAACGCTCTGATTAATATCATTCGTGATTTTTCCTAACTGTTCGGTTTGTGTTACCGCCTGTTGTGACAATTTGTGGTTTAGTTCATTGAATTGTTTGTCAGTGTCTAATTTCTGGACTTCTAACTGGACCGAAATGTTACCGCTCATATCAAGTAATTGTTTTTCACTATGCTCACGCTGAGCTTCTAATTGTTCTTTTAATTGTTCTTCCGTCTTTACGGACATCTGCACTAATTGTTCTTCCGTTTTCGCGGACATTTGGATCGACATCTGTTCTAACAATGCCTTTATCTCATCAACACTCGCCATATCACACACAAAATATATTCAGAGAAAAACAGGGTTATGGGCTAAGGTTTCAGCCCTATACGCACATACATGTCACACATTTAAATATTACTGGCTCTAATTTAATGAAAATTTCAGTAACAAAATTTACTGAATACAATGACACTTATTCCCAAACAACAAAATAACCCCTAGTGATCTGCTTTTAAATTCCTAACCAACAAAATTTACGAAACACCAATTAACCGAAGTCAATTAAATGTCAGATATAAGGCAACATCTTCCTGCTTTGACTGAGTTCATCAATAATGCAAATTTCTAATTTTAATGTGGGCGCCAGAACAAGTTTATAACAAATACCAAATCAAATTCTAACCTTGTTCAATATTTCTAACTTTAGGAACTCAGTGATTTTACTAATGCACATGGCGGTACAACATCGCCTCCATTTACTGAATTTACATGTCCGCTTGACCTGGCATCATTTCTCAACGAAATAAATATGAGATCAGCGAAGCAACAACAACAACAATCCCCACTTGGGCAGCCATTTTTGTTTTATGAACCCTTGCAAAGAAGCATATGAGACTCAGATTCGGGGCGTAACAGGTCATATTCGTAAGTTGCTGTCAGGGCGCTTCATTAACTTGCAGGGTAACATATAACAAAATAACATGCAGGAAAGAGTGAAGCCAGGGTTAAAAACAACTGAATTTAATAACAAATCACCATATTTACACATAAACAATTAACAACAAAAACTCCCAACTGACTCCCGCTTAATAAAAATGCCAAAAACTAGGCGATATCTCTGGAGAGATTAATTACCTGGACCAAGTGTCCTTAAATAAAACGATACAAAAGTGACCATATAAGTGCGTATGCCGTTCTACATGCACCACGATGTGTACTTTGAATGCGTGATTCGTTATCATCCAGAATGACCCTTCAGACAACGAATCCGCATTTCCTAGAGCTAGACCGACACAAGGGAACACAACTACAATACATTAAATTAAACCGACACTTCCTAAATCTACTATAAACAAACACAAAATTTCCGCGTGAAATTGGACTTAAACTGCCGTAGCAACATTTACTGCCTAAAAACTTAGGACTTCTCACACAAATCAACACAAGTACATTAACACGTGACCAATAGAAAAATACTCAAATGACCGCTGTCAAAATTTACAAATACTCTACCACTACACCAAACGGGTGTGACAAACAAAATTACATGAAATCGAGTCATCAACAAAGCAATAGGCAAACAGCCAACATTTACGTTAATCACAATATTCTTATCCATACAAGGTACAACAATCCGTTACACACATGGCGAACTCCCCAATTAATTATGGCTTAAAATTAGCCATCACAATGAACAGGTTTGCTGCATGAAAGCTTACAGGGTTCAGTCGGACAAATAGGACTGCCTATCAAAATAAGTCACAGGCAAAACGGGCGGTTTGTGGAACTCTGCATGTCTGTCAACCCACGTGTCAATAACCTCGACCTCCCAGAGCATGGGGTCGAACCTCGAAGAAATGTGCCCCAAAGCACAATAATACGTGTGTGTCAGAAAAACATATGGACAAGAATCAGCAGTCTCCCAAGAGCACTCTGTCTTTCCATCTAAAATACAACAGCAGCAAAAATATATAAGGGCGGTAGGACAACTACCCCCTCCTCACGTAGAATCAACACACACTAGACACATCAACACACACTGAACCACACGTATGGGTTTTGACAGACCCTGAAATAAAAGACACAAATAATATCCACATGCTGGCGCCATCGTTCTATGCCGTGACTAGTCACCTGAAAAGGACTCAAGAAAAATCTATCAAATTAGAACGAAGGTGTTCTACAATTACTTTTAAGTTGGTGCACTCGGCTACCCTAACATGAATAATAACCTGTTCAGCAAAATGTTTTACAATCAATTCCTCCCATTCCTATTTCAAATATTAACGTTAATAAAGCACCATTTATCGAATGTAACGGGTTCCGCAATGGCAAGGATAAAAAATCACGCACGCACGCCGCGTACATTACACATGACTCAAGAAACAAAAATCAGAATATCAACAAACACATTGGCCACGCGCCAACGGACATTTAAACATATAGTGTCGGTACAAGAAAAACAGCTATAAAACAAGAAAGAAAAACATGACTATTTACAAAGTTCCCCGGCCAAATCTAACTACATAATTGAAATAATCCAATTTTAGTACATCACCGCTTCTGCATGTAGGACTAAGGACATCCTCCTCAACCCATTGCCCTATGGACAATTTAGCACTCCATAGTAGTCGTCTGCGTTGATTTCTTGAAGCTCATCCCAACTTCAAACCACGTGCTGATCATCTTGGTCTCGACTCCTTGGCAGAAAAGTTCAATGTTAAATATTTGCCTATCTATAATCGCTTGCAGGCTACTCAGTTCACCCACAATTGTCCTACTGCGATTAATAGCGAAGACTGGCCCTAATTATATCGCACATACGCACTATAAAAACACACATACAATACACACAATTTATACATAAAATATACATCTCGAGTCCGCGCCACTGGCTCGTTAACAAGTTCAAAATCCTGGCTGCACCAGCAGTCGCTATCTCGTCTGGTATTTCCGTCCCGTCTTGGACTTCGGTTCTGGTAAGCGCTAATTAGGGTGATACGATACTTCCCCCTTAAAGTTGAACTCGTCGTCTTTAAAAGAATGTTACAGTTTATCACGCGCTGGCGTGAAATATTTAGATCACACAATTTAGTTGATTTTAGAACAAAATGTATTATAGCGTTTAAAATTCGATATTGCAAACGCTGCGACTTTAGCTCCCCAGAGCTCAGAAAATAAATTAGCTTCACTGATTTTAGAGCGTAAAAATCACATTTTGAACTGGCGTGGAGTATACCTCTGAAGGCTCCACACAATAAGTACTCCGATAAATTCGAGCGTCAAAATCACACTTCAAACTGGCGTGGAGTATGCCTCTGAAGGCTCCACACAATAAGACTCCGATAAATTCGAGCGTCAAAAATCACACTTCAAACTGGCGTGGAGTATACCTCTGAAGGCTCCACAAGAATAGACTTAGATAAATTCGAGCGTCAAAAATCACACTTCAAACTGGCGTGGAGTATGCCTCTGAAGGCTCCACAAGAATAAGTCTTAGATTGGCGTCAGGCCAGACTATTTATGAGAAACTGACAAGGGCGGCGGAGTGGGGCGGAGTCGGATAAAAACTTCCAGAGTTTTTGTCTCACAAAGATGGGGCTAGTGTCATTCTTCTCCAAATAAATCCAACGTCTCAAATTACTCGAGCGGAGATTAATCCGTTCGGCGGTTCCTTAGATACACACTTCCGCGCGCTTTTTACTACTGACGCCGTCCACCTCGTGGTCACAGCTTGGTCTCTTGCGATTGGCTGATTCAATCGTAAGTTCGTTGAGAGGACCTCGTGATTCTTCCTTTATGTCTCCAATTTTGGTACAGTAGTTGCACAATTTGGCCTTGAACTCGACTAATTCTGGCCGTCCCCCAGGAATAGCTACCAACTCAGCTTCTGTTGCAATCATTACGAAATGCTGGCCTCCCTAATATCCAAGTCGACTTCCTTATGTGCTGCCTAGGCCGTAGTAATAATAATAATAATAAATATGAATACTTATTTATCGAAGATCAATAAGGGTTCAATACATTGTAACGTACCGGAGTCTAATTTAGTTCAATTGTTTACATAACCTCAAATATTTCACTGCTATTCTATTACAGATATCACCCTGAAATTTTGTACGGTGATAAAGTGTAGTGATACAAGTTTATCTATGTAACTTTCATAAACTTGTAAAGTATAAATTGTTTGCATAATCACAAACTGGCAGATGTGGGAAATTTTAAAATCTCGTTTTTACTTCTTGTGTTCTAATCATGCGATTGAAGTTTGAATACCACACGTACACAATAATCTTAATGTAATAGTACAAAAATAAAAATCCAACTTGGCGACCATCTGAAATATTTAGACGGATCTCAATATCTACGAATCTATCACAACCTTTAAACTGAAATTTTGTATGTTGATATAAGCAATTAACCTGAGTAGGATATATGAAAATAGGCTGTATATTTCAAAACGGAACTACTTGTTTTTATTGACATTGATATTATAAATTTTCAAGTCAATCAATACCATGGGTGTTATGAATAACAAGTAGTTCCGTGAAGAACTAAAGAGCCTATTTTCATATTTCCTACTTATGTTAATTGCCTCGAAGAGCATACAAAATTTCATTTTGATTTCTGTCATAGAATAGTAGATACTGAGAACCGTCTAAATATTTCTGATGGTTGCCATGTTGGATTTTTAGCCTATTTTCAATTTTGAAAAAATAGGCTTATGAAATCACCTTTTGTCCGTGTGTGTGTGTGTGTGTGTGTGTGTGTGTGATTCGTGTGTGTGTTCCCCCCTAATTAAATCTAAACGGCTAGAACGATTTCAATGAAACTCGGTAAGTCCATAGCACTACTCCGGGCGACCCCGACCGTGCCCTTCAATTTTTTTTACAACTCACCAATCCAACATGGCGGCTGTGCGAAATATTTCACCAGCATTCAATATCTCCGAAACTATTACCGATATTACCCTAAAATATTGTATGGTGATAAAGGGAACTACTCTAAGTTCACTTATGTGACCTTTGAAAACCTAGTAACTACAAATCCAACATGGCGGCCAAGCGAATTTGCGATTTTTAAATAGACGTTTCTCGCGATTTAACCAACCAAACGCAATGAAACTTGGTACAGGATATGTTTATATACATTGTAATGCATCGATATCTAACTTCGTTCAATTGTTTACATAACCACAAGACGGCGGATGTGCGAAATATTTCAAAGGCATTCTGTATCTCTGAAACTATTAGCGGTATCTCCCTGAAATTTTGTACGGAGATAATGGGCACTACTGGAAGTCCATGTATAAAACTTTCAAAAACCGGTTAACTACAAAACGAACATGGCGGCCAAGCAAATTTGAAAATTTTAAATAGACCTTTCTCGCGATTTAATGTTCCAAACGCAATGAAATCTGGTACAGGAAATATTTATACACATTGTAATGCACTGGTATCTAATTTAGTTCAATTGTTTACATAACCTCAAGATGGCGGCTGTGCGAATTTTAAAATTAAGTTTTTATTTCTTGTGATGTATTCATGCGATCGAAGTGAAAGTTTGAATAATGAACCTACGCAATAATTTTCCTTTAATGGTACATGACTCTATGGCCTATACATTTAACAATCCAACATGGCCACCATCCGAAATATTTAGACGGCTCTGAATATATCTACGAATCTATTATAGCAATCAAAATGATTTTTTAAATGTTCATAGGGGCTATCAACTTAAGTTCACCTATAGGACTTTAAATAACCTGGTGATCACAAATCCAACATGGCGGCGACGCGAAATATAAATATTCACATTGACGTTTCGCGCAATTTAACCATCCGAGTGCAGTGAAACTTGGTACAGTAAATCCTTATACGAATGGTAATCCACTGGCATCTAATTTATTTCAATTGTTTCCATAACCTCAAGATGGCAGCTGTGGAAAATTTTAAAATCTCCTTGTTACTTCTTGTGTCCTAATTATGCGATTGAAGTTTGAATGCTACACGTACACAATAATCTGCATGTAACAGTACATAACTCTAGGACCTACATATATAAAATCGAACATGGCGACCATCCGAAATATTTAGTCGGTTCTCAATATCTACGAATCTATTACAGCAATCAAACTGAAATTGTGTATGTTGATAGTGGCAATTAACGTAATTAGGATATATGAAATTAGGCTGTATAGTTCTTCACGGAACTACTTGTTATATATGTAGGCCATAGAGTTATGTACTATAAGATGACGATTATTGCGTAGGTTCATTATTCAATAGTAGACTTCAATCGCATGCTTAGCACACAATAAAAACGTAATTTTAAAATCTCGCATAGCCGCCATCTTGAGGTTATGTAGACAATTGAACTAAATTACCTGTCAGTGCATTACATTGTGTATAAACATTTACTGTACCTTTTTTTCCTCCTCGCTCGGATGATTAAATCGCGAGAAAAGTCTATTTAAATGTTTCAACTTCGCTTGGCCGCCATGTTCGTTTTGTACTGAACAGGTTTTTGAAAGTCCCATGGGTGAACTTCTAGCAGTGTCCTTAATCAGGGTACAAACATCGAGGGTGATATCAGTAATAGTGTCGGATATATAGAATGCCGGTGAAATATTTCGCACAGCCACCATTTTGGATTGGTGATATATAATATAATTTCAAGGGCACGGTCGGAGTTGGAAAAAATAGTACTATAACCTAACCGAGTTTCTTTTATTAGGGACACACACACACACACATACACGGACAAAATGTGATTTCATAAGCCTGTTTTTCATAAATGAAAGTAGGCTAAGAATGAGCATGAACTTTGAAGTATACACAGTTTTGAGTATATACTTCCATTTCCCCTCCTTTTGGAGTATATACTTCACTTGCGCAATGAAGTTACTCTCGTTTCTTCGACCCACTTAGTCAGTCAACAGTTTTAAGTGCGATTATTTGTTAATGCAAACCAGTCGTCTGCTGTAGACTTGTCTGATTCACGTATCGTTTGTTAGGTGAAAGGTCCCGGTGAATTGACATTTCTGATACTGGAATGCATGTGATGATATTTCTTAAGTTTCTGAGTTGTCATTTGTAAGAATCGTCTGTGACTATCCCCCAGCATTTGATAAGACTTAAACACCCAATTCACGAAAGGACGAAAACGAAACTTAAAAGCCATAAATATTCGTTATGCTAGAAACCTTGTCAAAGGTATTACTGAAAGTCAAATACTGAAGAAAATGAACATTATGAAATACCGACTCAAATAGAAGATCGATTTGAAAAGAGCGGGCAATAAGAAAATTGTTCTCCAGGATGTAATGTTATACAATCCCTTTCTGAAACAGTTCTTCCTAGTGTATACACTTTCCTAATCCACAAGTTGTTTACATCTACGTACATAATTTCAGCCATCTTCAAGTGGGAGTGAAGATTCAAGGAGAAATAATTTCAACTCTGAGATTTGCTGATGACGTCGTCATCTTGGCCGACAAGCCTGAGGATTTGAATGAGTTTTTGAATGGTATGGACTCCGTCTTACAGAAAGAATTCATGATGAAAATTAATAAATGTAAAACAAAAATACTGGAATGCAGCCGAAATAAATCAGAAACCTCTATGGAGATCAAATTGACTGGTGAAAAGCTGAAGGAAGTAGAAGACTTCTGTTACTTAGGAAGTAGAATAACCAGTGATGGACGAAGCAAAGAGGATATAAAAAGTAGGTTGGCTCAGGCAACGAAAGCTTTTCTACAAAAAAGGAATCTGCTGACATCGAATATAGATTTAGGTATTAGGAAGTCATTTTTGAAAGCCTTTGTCTGGAGCGTGGCGCTCTATGGAAGTGAAACTTGGACTATTGGTGCAGCAGAAAAGAGGAGAATAGAAGCATTTGAAATGTGGTGTTACAGGAGAATGATGAAGATCAGATGGGTAGATAGGGTTACAAACATAGAGGTATTAAGACGAGTGGGAGAGGAGAGATGTTTCTGGCGACTGCTAATGAACAGAATAGATAGGCTGGTAGGACACATACTAAGACACCCAGGAATAGCAAGCTTAGTTATGGAAGGAAGGGTTGAGGACAAGAACTGTAGGGGTAGACCAAGGTTAGAATATGTTAAACAGATTGCCTCAGATGTAGGGTGTGGTAGTTATGTAGAGATGAAACGATTAGCTCAGGACAGGGAGGATTGGACAGCTGCATCAAACCAGTCAAAAGACTGAAGACTCAAATAACAACAAGTAAGACAGCTGAACATGGTAATAGCCAGACTTCAGACTACACTACAGAACATTTGTATTACATTCTGCTTATCTCTACTTAGTATAAAACAAAGTCCCCGATTCTTGGATGTCACGGGTAATATCGAGTACCACTGGATGGATTTTGGACAAATTCAACACTAGGGGCATGGTGGCTTAACGGTAAAGCTGTTTGCCTCTCACCAAGGAGGACTGAGCTCGATTCTCGGTCAAGGAATGTGAGATTTTCGAAGTGAAATGCCATGTCCTGTGTTTCGGATTCCATGTAAAAAGGAGGTCCCGTGTCTCATAATCGCGAGATCAACAGTCACGATAAACTACGAGCTTTCTACTAATTCAACACACACCCAACTACAAGGGGATGATGACCAAGGAGCTCCAAGTCTCCAAAATGAATTACTGTAACTACAACAACACACGGTTGTGTATTGAGGTTTCTTGTAAGTGAAGCCACCTTAGAGACTCGATCGGAGAGATGGAAAGTCTTTGAAGATGAGTCAACACGTCCCATATATCATAGCTTTTTATTGAGATGGTCCTTCCTTTAGCTGACCCCCAAGAGAGCGCCAAGAAGCTATAAATCTCCATTTATACCTCCCCCTTTCCCCCCTCCATCACCCTCCTACCCTCACTATCCACTCCGACACAGCTCCTGAAATATCGGCAAAAACTCACAGCGGGCCCCGAGGGCTTGTTAAAAAGTATTAGCTAACAAAATTTTGGTCATATATTTTAAATCGCCTTAAACTATTCGTCATACTTCCCCGAAGCACACGGCATTTTTCAGATGTTAAATACTCAACTTTCAACAGGCTAGAGGCATTTTATAACATATGAGGTTTAACGTTGTAAATGCCAATATAATAGGCTGTTTCTAAAACTGGGAGTTGCGATGGATTCTGGTGAAAATTGCAACTCCAGTATTAGGAACAGCATCTTCTAGTGCTTGAACATTTTTATCTATATATGGAAATTACATTTTATTTAAGACAAATTATTGTAAGGATATCAATTTTATTCTATTTTATGTTCGACGATGTCGATATGTAAATATTATATGTCAGAAAACTGTTTCATAATGGGAGGTCATTAAAGTACTACTTTTCATTATAACACTATTTTTCCAACCAATCAGAGCTCAATATTTTCATTCATTGACTAATTAACAAAGGATAGCTCTCACTTGTACTCGAAATCAAAATTGTCGGACTTAAATTACATGATTTGAAAGTTGACAATGTAGCCTATATTGGATCAACCATTGTAGTTACACTGCATAAACAAACTGGGTAATATTGCAAAAGAAATAGCACTGTACCTTAATATCCACAACTCCAAATTCTACACATTCATAAGATTTCGCCGACAGTTTTAGTGAATGCTGTTGTTGACATAAACACACAAGAACGTCACGGAGGAAGAAAAAATAATAAATTAATATTAAATATTAAAATAAAGAAATTTAAAAAAAAAATCAAAAATTATATAAATAATAAAATAATAATAATACTAATAAATAATAAATATTCCATTTAGCAACATTACAAGGTCGACCTCTACCTATGACGTCAACCACGGTCTTAGAGCGTGGTGGCTATCTTGCCCATTAGCCCCCGTGCCAGGATCGGCCTTTATATCCTACTCAAGTCTTTGTTATGCTGTATTGGGTTGACAGTGCTGTGTGAGCAGTTGAATAACTAACGGGATTTCATGTTAAGAGCCTCATTTTCTATACCGGTAGTGGAGAGCGCAACTCGCATCCAGTCGGCCGTGTCTCGTCTGGTGCTACTGTTGCCATGGACGACCGGCTTTGCCATTCCTTTATGAGTTTAATTTATGACTTTATTAGCCTTTGCTCGAGTGCTGAAAGGCCGAAATCAGAAGAATGAGAAAGACCATCGAAAATTCATGAAGCCAGTCGTTCCTTCTGGGTCCTAAACTATGTGTATGCAAAATTTGGTTGAGATTGGTGGTTCGGTGTAGATTTGTATACGGAACAAATCCACATGCATACATTCATACATGCATACAGTACATACATACTTTCTCTTTTATATATTAGATATAAGTCGTTTCTATTAATGGAGTTTTTATATCATCTCACTTCTTTCCGACAATTTACGGAGCTTCTTGGTGGTTTCTTCGTGGCAAACAGAGGTTTTAATGTAGGTTTAGCACACTTGATTTGAATAATAATCATTTTCCATTACATCAATCAATACGTTACGGTAGTTCGTTAACTAAACAATTTAATCACAGAAGAATTACAAAGCTGTGCTGTTGCACGAATAACTTGAAATATTTATTGCATTCCACTAGCATGGAGAAGCATGGCTCAGTAGTACGTGTTTAACTGACAATGGAGGAAAAATCCGAGCTAACGCGAGGTTTGCCGATAGCAGGCGAAGGGCCCTGAAGCCCCGCTGACATCTTGGTAGCTAAACGCAAGTGGTTGCAGCACCAACCTACTGTGATCGCCGCGGATTTCTAAAGGGGAAGATACCTAAAACGAAGGATTCTTAAGTTTTGGGGCTTAATATCGAGATTAATTATCAACATAAAAGAAAACAAAAAATACATGGTGGTGGAGGTGATTGATTCAGGGGTAACGACAAAGAGTTATAAGTATACCCATACATTTAGGAGAAAGTAGGCTATTATGTTCTTTGCTGAACATCTTGTTTTACCCTGTTGTTTTTTCGTATGTTCCAGCATTTGGGGTTTTGTTCTGTGACCGGCTAATTTTTTTTGTAATAGGCTATCAGTTGTAATATAAGGTGCGTTCAAAAAGTAACGACCCGGAGTCTGTAATAGGCAAACCGATGACAACATGGTCTAATCGTGGCGTGTGTAACGAGGTGTGGTTCCGACCAGAGCGTGGAAGGTCACAGCCCGTCACGTGACGATACAATGCGAGCAGCAGCATTCATCAATTGTCCAATCAACACAGTAGGCTATTCGACATGCATCATGGTGTGGTTGAAGACTGTGGGGCACCCATTGGGCACACACTTTCCGCAAGTGCAGTCGTTCCTCCATTTTTGTGTGCACACTTCCGACGCTCAATCCGACCACAGCGGCTATGGCGTTTACAGTCACTCGGCGGTCCTGGGTAATGAGTGCATCAACCAGCTGGACGTTGTCATCGGTAATGCAGGGGGGTGCCCCAGACCGGGCATCATCGGCTAACGACACCCGTCCTTCCCTGAAGCGCTTGTGCCACGCCTTGGCCCTTGCAAGGGACATGCAGTGTTCGCCGTACACTTGTGACATTCGGCGATGAATATCCGTTCCCCCTACTACCTTCGCTGTCAGAAACCGAACAACACCTCTTTGCTCTTCGCGTGAAGCCTCCATGTCACTGTTTGCAATGCGACTGGCAACGTTGGACGATTGATGCATGCTGATGCTCGCTTTGTATCGTCACGTGACGTGCACGCGTGCCCTCTAGCGACGGGCTATGACCTTCCACGCTCTGGTCGGAACCACACCTCGATACACACGCCACGATTAGCCCATGTCATCACCAGTTTACGCATTGCAGCCTCCAGCTCGTTACTTTTTGAACGCACCTTATAGAAATATGAACTCTACCAGCAAAACTGTCACCTACAATACTCGCTGAATGATATCATTTTTATAATTGTGGCACCATTATTTTAGAAGTTGACCACAGAAAAGGCTTGAGTCTTATTTTTTTGTAGTAAAACAGTATAAAGCTTCGGGCGTTTCCAAGCTAATCATGCAGTATTCAGACCGCCAGAGAGCACGTCACTGTGTCACATCGCATCAGTCCTACGAGCATTCCGTGAGGGGAAGTGCTGCTCCACGACGTAGAAGTAATCATTCCGACAGTCCGTGAGGGGACGTAACTCTGCGTTACATCGATAACAGCTACCAGTACTCCTTGAGGGGAGAAAACGCTATTTTACATCACCGAAGTAAGATCCAATAGCCACAGGCGTCACAGTAGTAACGACTTGCTGGCCTCCATAAGGAGCAGTCAAGACGAAAATTAAAAGTATCGCCGTAGTGAAGTATTAGGAAAATCCTAATTATAGGATTTAGGCCGACTGTATACAAGTTAAAGTGAAGATTCGCAAGATATAGTCAGAGCAGGCTGCGAACGTCGGACTTAAAGGCGATAGGTCGTTAAATGTAACGAACAGATCATAACGTACGGAAGTATCGTACCAGACAGATAAACTGTTATTTAAGTTGAAGCAACCTAAAAAGGAAGAACAGAATAAGGTTCGAACGTAGGAGCGTTAAAAAACAGTTCAAATAAATAGAATAGGAGACTATAAGCATTAGCTCCAGATAGCAGGCGAACAATTATAATAGTACTAGAATCAAAAAGTGCTAGCTGCTAGAAACTAATCTATAGGTCTTAGAGGAGACCTCGATCCATATAGACTCTCGTTAGGATCAATAGACAGATCTACAGAGAAGCCGTTCAAGCGAGATAATAGCCAGTTATCCAGGATAGGAATAGCAGAATTGAACTCCAGGGAACAGTAGATGTTTCGGGACTTTCGGATTCTTCAGAATAGGAAGCCGACATCAGATAAATCTCACGCTTGGAAACGGGAATTTAAGAAGATCACGTGTGATAGGCGCAGAAACGCGGCCTAGTGATCGAGTAATTGTGAAGTGTAAAATAATCAAGATTGTGTGTTAGATAATATTTTTAGTGTTATTATGTGTTCAAAAGGGACACACCAGTATATAAAAATGTCGTCAATATTAAGTGTTCTAGATATAGGTCCAAAAGTGTTTTTTACGTAAGATGAATACCTTTAATATGGTGTAAACAGTTCGAAGTGGGCCCAAAAATGAAACGCCACACCAGATTTAAGATCGTGGGATGATCTGAAAATATGTAAGTACAAAATTCATTTTTATTTTGGTGTCAGAAATTGATTGTGTACAACTCACCGGAGTTTTGAGTGAAAGGGATGTGTTTTAATGAATGAATATTGAATAATCAAGAATACGGTCTGAACAATAATAAATAAATAGAGAAATTATGAATAATGATGTAAAGAATAAATTCCGTAGAGAAATATGTGAATAAAGGGTTAATGTATTTAACAAATGTCATAAGAGCAAGCGAAATATCATTTAATTATCATGAAAGACGTTGAATAAAGTAAAGTTGAGATATGAAAGAAATAGCCTTTGAGCTTGTATAAAGAATAAAGATAATAATAATAATAATTAAATATGGAAATGTTAAATAAAAATCAAATAAATTGATATGAACATAAGAACGTTAAGCCTTAACGTATGTGTAAGAAATGAGGTTCAATGGAATATTTTAAAACAGGGAGTGATTTATCGACCATGGAAAGATTAATATGTGAATTAAAATAATATGAATTGTTACTAAAAAGATTTTATCAGTTCTTGGGAAGACATTTTCGGCTTGAAATAATGCATAGCGCGTAATGAGCGCAAATATAATATTAATGTGTCACGCTAGGAACGCGTAGTGGTTAAATACTTGGTACATTACTTATGGAGGGTAGTTGATTGCAGTGAATTGATAATTGTGTAAGTCCTCTATTAGTGACATTAGTATCACGAGGCATTGTGTATGTAGTTAAAAAGGGAGCTAATATATGGTATTATTGAGCGTATGTCATACGGGCCACGGCCGACTCTAAATCGCATTTTGTATAAGCCCTCTGTACGGGATTAGTTCCCGAGGCACCTGAAGAGATTCGAATGCAGGATCTTCTTATGATAAAAGCCCCTGAAATTCTTCGTCGTCGTATGTGTATTTAATCTTCCCAATCAATGAGGACCCTCTCATAATTAATAAATGCCAAGGATATGATAATGGTCTTTGAACCAAATAATAGTTGTTTGAATGTATACGGTACAATAAAGCCCGGTCTCCCCAGAACTGAATGAATGGAAAGGTTTGTTTTGAAAGCCTTGAAAATAAGCTACTAAATGTTGGGCCAGACGGGATGTCTCCCCACCCTAACGTGTCATAAATCGCACCCCATGTAGTGGAGTCTAGCCTTCTTAAAGCGAGAAGGAACTGAGACCGTCTCGTAAGCTGTTTTAAAGAGAAACGAATACACCAGGAGTGTTTAAAGTTGTAAACGACCCGGGCGTTGAACCGAGGTCCTTAAAGATAGATATTTCGTTTGCCAGTTCAGATCGTAGTTTCTTATATGATAATGGTCTATTTAAGACATAAGAGATAAATAACAATCCCTATTGTAATAATGTATGGACGTGGGATTCCACGAGTTGATTGAAGGCAACTGAGTTCGGGAGTAACTATAGTTTTTTGACTGTGTCAAGTACCTTCACGCTCTGGAGTACACAATTGATTTTCTGATTACCTTAATATGTTTGTGAAATAAAGAGAGATGATAACAACTGAACGTGTGGACATGCCCAAAAACCTTGAATTAAATAATTAACAGAGATTTTAAATATAATTATATATTGTTCTTGAGAAATAGAAATATAAAAGACAATATTTGAGGTGTGCAAGGATGACACCGTAATAATGTAAATGCATGGAGCCAAAGAGCTCGGAGTTATGTAAACTTTATGTTAGTGCTTTATGGAAGTGAGACTAAGTAAGAATTGTTGGTTTATGTGGAAACCACAGGTTTTGAATTCAATATTTGTTTATTTTATTTTGTGATCCCTTGTTCATTTGGAACAAGCAGTTGATATTTGGGTTAGTAATTAATTGTTTAATTGTTTGTAGCGCCATTAATTTTATTAATTAAATATGTTTAAAATAGGAATTGATTTTGTTGTTATTTTGCAAGTGTATCCTCTAATTAATCCAAAATATGTGAGTCACAGAGTGGGGGAACTTACCGCTGACCCGAAATCCCGAATTGAGCTACGCTGGTATACTGTGATTGGCATATTTCTTGCTAAATGGGCACAATACATGCCGATTTCCATTGATATAATTATATTTTCTGCATTTAAGTCCTTCATTTATTGTTTTCCAAAAATAACGTCAAATTTGAATTCAGCGACCCCAAAAACCGTATTATAACAAGAAGTTCCGTGACGAACTAAAGAGCCTACTTTTCATGCCAATGATTAATCTACAGTAATTGAACTTATCTAGAATAATGACGAAATTAAGTTGGTAATATCGAAATGTCTAATTAGTTCGAAATATTCCTAGTATAATGTAGCCTAATAGAGCACTACAGTTGGCAGCCCTGGTGACTGAATATATTCTTAGTTCCATCTCTTAAGGTACAGAATAAAAAATGTGGTTGAAGCCCAATGGACGTTACTTGCAGTTAGACACTGGATCTATCAGCAGGCGTAAAAGCATGTTGGCAACAATGTCATGCGTGTGCTGGTTAGAAATAATCTGAAATATTATGATATCCTGTTGTGCCAATTTTGGATGAAATCCATTTGTTAGTATAGAAGTTACATGTATTTTAAAATTGGACCTATCAGCAAGCATAGAATCATGTTGGCAGCACTGACTTATATTAATTACTCTAAATTAATCTAGAATGTCAGGTGCTATACGTCGGCAAAGTATAGAGCTGTTGGCTTGCATACTTTCAGATATATTGATATTAGGGTAAAAAAAATATGGACAGCATTTATTAACAGTTGGCAGCCCTGATTGCACCTAACAATACTTATAGTCATATATGTTATGTTACACATAGCACATACGAAATTTGGTTGAAATTCAACTGATAGTATAGAAGTTACATGTATTTAAAAATTGGTTCTATCAGCAAGCTTATAATCATGTTGGTAGAACTGACGTATATAAGTTACTCCAAATTAATCTAAAATGTCAGGTACTATACGTGTGAATAGTTTAAAAGCTGTCGGCTTGCATACTTTCTGATTTATTGGTATTTGGATTTTAAAAAATTGAGAGAGAGAGAGAGAGAGCAATTATTAACAGTTGGCGGCCCTGGTGGCTCTTAAGAATACGCTCAGTCATATCTGTTTATGTGCACATATTACTTACTATATTTAGTTGAAATCCAATTGATAGTGTAGAAGTTATATGCATTTAAAAATTGGACCTATCAGAAGGCTTAAATTTATTATGGCAACACTGTCATGTATGGCCTCCTGTAAATTAAACTGAAATAGTATTATCTACATGTGTGCCAATTTTGGAATAGCTCCCATACATACCTTCCATGATATCCAACATGGAGCTCAAATTTCTAGTGCATTTTTTCGGCAGTTGGTAGCACTGACATCATTTTCAAATATGGACGTGAGATATTGCGGTATACATCGTTACTCATACTAAATTTTGTTTCGATTGCTGCAGCCGTTAAGAGTTGATAGGGGGGGGGGGGGGGGGGCACACTCACAGCCAGACAGCCAGAAGGACAGACAGACACACACACATTTCCCGGATCGATCTCATAAGTCTACTTTTTCCTCATTTTTGCAAAATGTGAAAAGTAGGCTAAAAATATAGGCTATGTTAAAAAAAACCATTTGCATTCATTGCACACATTTTTCAATTTCATCTTCGCCATATTGGATCCGCCATTTTGTTTTCTGAAACAACAATGTCAAATTTGAATTCAGCGACCCCAAAAACCCTATTGTAGTGACGTTACTGAAAAATCAATCATGTTTTTGTCTTTTTGCCAGGTTTTTGGCACTTGGCCCCATTGTGCACCACCGTCAACGACCAACTAGTTCTGAACTTGGTTACTAGATGTCACCGCAGTCGGCTCCTGGCGACAAACGTTGGAACCTAAGAGCGTTACTCAAATTCAGCATATAATTTAGCTTCACACAAGTGTAATTAGTGGAAGGTTCTTTATCATGCCATAATTCTATGACGTGGGATCGCCAGCTTTACTTCCCCTCCGAAGGAAGGCATACTGAGGGATTTTTACGATCTTAAAAAATCCGACGACTTCGGCCCGGTTTGAAACCACGACCTTGGGCAATGTCTACAATGTTTCCTTATTTACAATTGATATTGTAACTTTCGGTCGGTGAACACAATGTAATTCCAGTCACTGGAATATGTGGTGGGAAAAACTGATACAAATTACATGATTGTGATTAATAGGCTTCGGAAGTTTAAGACCTAAAAAAGTAAAAAATATGCAAGCAAATATGACCTAAAAACTATAAAATATGACCTAATAAACATGGCATTTCCTTGTTTGCTACTTGATTCTGAGCTAAATATATCTACTGGAGTGGCATTCTATTGAAAGGTGGAAGCACACAATCGTCAAGTTCCGTGTCCTCATTCGTACAGTGTCGCAATCCAACTTGTCCAGAAAGATGTGCTAAAAGACGTCCGTAGAGGAGCGCCTCCTTGGAATCAGGTCTTCTAAAACTGCTATCTGCCTGTTCCGGGAAAAGAAAGAAAAATATATCTACGACACTATTCAGAAATCCTGTGTTTGAAACTCGACGTAGATAACACGTACCTTGTTAACGACGCCTAAATGTAAACAAAAATGCTGAAATTATAACCAAATATGACCAAATATGACCAAAACAATAAAAATGGCCGAAAAATGCTTTTATAGGCAACATCAAATTGCTTTAAACGTGGTCAGGGACCCATCATTCAAACTTATTTTTCAGATATGAGTTTTCCACAACATCCGAACCTTAGTGATTATGCTATAGGCTATATTATGTTATGGACTATAGAAGAGAGAGAAAATTAAGGGATGACATGTTTCGCTCGCCTAGCGAGTATCATCAATCCAAATATGAAGAACAAATAGCTCTACTAAACACTATCAACCCTACAATGAAACCCACAGACAGTCTCTGCCCTTTAACAGAGGAACGGAAGAATAAGCTGATATATATGGCCTTATGAGATACTGGCAAGATGTCAGAGCCGGCAAAAGAACAAGACGCAGACACTGAAATGAGATCGGTTGTTAACACTAAGAGTGCGGGCGCCGTACTATTACGTTTGAAGGTAACTTTTTAAAAATGCGGCGAGCGTAATATTACGTTGATCAATTTCTTGTGCTTTGTGTTGGAGACGAACGTAATATTACAACTCTAGCACTCGCGTGTGGGTGCCAGTAACCATGAAGTTGCACATACTATCGCTAGATAGCACCACATCACTGTTCAGCGGAAGAATATCGATCTGTTCGAAGGCAAGCGAAGGAGCTTCCCTCGTTGGACTTTGTGTCACCCCTTGTTTCAAAATTTACCATACCGTAGTGCATTATGAGAAGTGACAGTTTTGGCTTTAAGTTCAAATTAGGGTGTTATGTCAATGAAATGATTATTGAGATTTATTTCAACAGTGTTTATCCTTCCTTCCTCAAAAAAAGATGTGTAATTTTACGGCAATTTTTAGCCTACTTTTCACATTTTGCAAAAATGAGGAAAAAGTAGACTTATGAGATCGATCCGGGAAAATGTGTGTCTGTCTGTCTGTCTGGCTGTGTGTGTGTCCCCCCTATCAACTCCTAAACGGCTGCAGCAATCAAAACCAAATTTAGTATGAGTAAAGATGTGCACCTGAATATCTCACGTCCATATTTGAAAATGATGTCAGTGCTACCAACTGCTGAAAAAACGCACTAGAAATTTGAGCTCCATGTTGGATATCTTGCAAGGTATGCATGGGAGCTATTCCAAAATTGGCACACATGTAGATAATACTATTTCAGTTTGATTTCCAGGAGTCAAACTATAACAGTGTTGCCAAAATAATGTTAAGCCTTCTGATGGGTCCAATGTTTAAATGCATATAACTTCTACACTATCAATTAGATTTCAACCAAATTTTGTATGTAATATCTGTACATAAACAGATATGACTGAGCGTATTCTTAAGAGCCACCTGGGCTGCCAACTGTTAATAATTTCTCTCACTTTTTATCCAAATACCTATATATCAGAAAGTATGCAAGCCAACAGCTTTAAACTATGCACACGTATATTCTGACATTTTAGATTAATTTGGAGTAACTTATATACGTCAGTTCTACCAACATGATTATAAGCCTGCTGATAGTACCAATTTTTAAATACATGTAACTTCTATACTATCAGTTGGAGTTCAACCAAATTTCGTATGTGCTATGTGTACCATAACAGATATGACTATAAGTATTGTCAAGAGCAATCAAGGCTGCCAACTCTTAATAAATGCTGTCTATATTTTGTTTACCCCAATATCAATATATCAGAAAGTATGCAAGCCAACAGCTCTATACTTTGCACACGTATAGCACCTGCCATTCTAGATTAATTTGGGGTAATTAATACAAGGCAGTGCTGCCAACATGATTCTATGCCTGCTGATATGTCCAAATTTAAAATACATGTAACTTCTATACTAACAAACGGATTTCATCCAAAATTGGCACAACAGATATCATAATATTTCAGATTATTTCTGACCAGCACACGCATGACATTGTTGGCAACATGCTTTTACGCGTGCTGAGAGATCCAGTGTCTAACTGCATGTAACGTCCATTGGACTTCAACCAAATTTTCTATTCTGTACCTTAAGAGATGGAACTAAGAATATATTCAGTCACCAGGGCTGCCAACTGTAGTGCTCTATTAGGCTACATTTTACCAGGTATATTTTGAACTAATTAGATATTTCGATATTACCAACTTAATTTCGTCATTATTCTAGATAGGTTCATATACTGTAGAATAATCATTGGCATGAAAAGTAGGCTGTATAGTTCTTCACGGAACTTCTTGTTTACAATATAGTTTATTTTCAATCGTGTCGGATTTCTATTAAATTTGTAGTGTAAGGGTTCGGAAATCGAACGGACTTTCCAATTTATTTGTAACTCAAAGCACATTCAGTTTGTGCAATTCTGAACATAGCCATAAGTTCTGGAAATCAGCCAGCACACGCGTGAGGAGCAACATTTGAGGCATCAGCAGGGTAAGTGTTCACGCAGTCCATAGAGGCTAATTTCAAAGTGAAATGCCATGTCCTGTTGTTCGGATTGCACGTAAAAAGGAGGTCCCGTGGCTCATGATCGCATGATTAACGGTCACGTAAAACTAAAAGCTTCTTTCCATAGAGGCTCAAGTCGACAGTTTAAAAAAATGTAACTAAACCATTGTTCCAGCTCAACCACGGACCTTTAACGTGTTTTGGCGCTTGCTGACTGGGGAAATCCTATGTTACCAATTGCCAGGTTAGGTTACACTCCACTCTTTACATCTACTGTGAAACCCCCTAGTGTAGATTCTACTGTTACAAAGGAGCGAAGGCCCAGGACCCGAGGCGCACAGTGCTTTACTGTATGTCTACTTGCTGACAGCTTAGTCGGCAGTGGACTCCACAGAGAGCGTCTTGGTCTCGAAGATCTCCCTCAGGACACTGGCCAGTCACTTAGACTGGCACTCTCAAAGGGTTAAGTCCACAAAGGAAAACTAAGTACATGTTGCTCCTACTCTACATATTAGATTTAATTCTACAGAGCTGTGCATATTGTTAGAATTTAACTCATTCACATTTCTCTTTTGTTCTAAATCATTTTATTGATGACCTACTGATATATTTTACGTATTACCACACTTACTAATGTTTTCTTCCCTATGGACTTACAACTTTTCCATAAGGAATTGCGCCTAGAAATTTTGGAATTGTTGATTCTGAGGGATGCCTTATTCGAGCCTATTATCTCGTTAACCCTACAATACTAACATTTACGTGTATGCATAATGTAACTGCTTAGAATTCCCTCTGTATCCATCCCCACCCTACCATAGTTAGTTAGTTATTGTTGTTTTAAGGGGCAGAACTACGAGGTCATCTGCCCCAACCCTACCATCTTTCAGCAGTGCTTCTACTGGTACATGGTGGTGAGTTCATTGCTTTTGTTATTAATGCTAATCAGTTCTAGAGGCATAATCATGGGGCATAGAAATGCCTGGAAACTATCCTTGAATTTAATAAACATATTGGTTTCTCCATGGCAAAAACAAAGAGGTGGGGTATGATGTAGATATGTCACATCACTTCAGAGGGATTATAAAAGCAACCTCATAAAACCAGAGACTGTATAAGAGGCTGGAGAGATTACGTACTGCTATTTATGTCAAAGTAAACGATTTCTGTATTTGTTGTTTTTAAGATGGAACTTAGCGTATTCAACTTCAAAGACCACAGAGGATTCAGTGAATATAAATAATGTTACATACGAAATATGCTACATGTGACAATAAAGTTCGGTGAATTGTCCTGTACAATCAACATAGATGAACAATGCACGACAGTGACCCTACTGTCCTTCGAAATAGCCCCCTCCCGTAACTATGCAATGCTGAGATCGACGATAGATGTCCTGGAAACTTTGCAAGAAGGCGTCCTTTGGGATGGTGTTCAAAAGCCTCGTCACGTTGCGTTCGGTGAATAAAGTCAGAACGGTCGACCTGGCAACATTGGCGACACACAACTCAACGTGTATGACCTGTTTGACACAGTGCGTGTTTAGAAGGATGAATTTATGCAACCTGCCACGCACACCTGTTCGGCGGGTGACAGTGAGAAGGGTGAATTTATGCAACCTACCATGCACACCTGTTTTGGCGGGTGACAGTGAGAAGGGTGAATTTATGCAACCTACCATGCACACCTATTCAGCGGGTGGCAGTGAGAAGGGTGAATGGTCTGTGGAATGGAATAGCTCTGAAAACGATCGTCACGAGCGACAAGACCTGCTGTCTGAGGTACGACCCCGAAGTCAAGCGTCAAAATATGGAGTAGCAGGGTCCAGGTACAGGGTCACTGAAAAGCCCTGAAAGGCTAAAGGTTTTCGGACGTTTCGTACATCCAACGTAATGTGACGACCCAACCGAAGTCTATCTCTAAATAGTTTCCAGGACTTGTACAGACATTCTCAGAAGCGCATAACAATCCACGGGGATTATTTCGATGGACAGTAACTGCTGTTTCAGGTAAGCCACCAATCCATTCGTAATATAGACCCATTCACCGAACTTTTCGGTCAGAGGTTGTATATTAATTTCAACCATTTAACTAATTGGCGCCTTAGCACAAAGTTCGTAATGTACTTAAATTTAACGTATTGTTACGTACTACCCCACTGTAGCACGTTCGTTAGTTGGATCAAAGTAGGTAAAGCACAACACAAGAAATATTAGCTTTATTGCAGGTCTAGAAATTTACACCACACAATAAGCAAATAGAAACAATTAGCAATCTTACTCAAGTTTGCTCCTTGCGGAGGACACTCACCCCTTTCACTTGCTCATGCAGCTAATCCTCCACTAATAAGGCCCGTCCTCGCTAGAAATAGCAACAACTCTTCCTCAAGTTCACGAGCCACAGTCTGACACTCACAGTTCTTGAATACCACACACTGTTTCGCAATACACACGTCACCGCATTACCTTTTTCGCACAGGTATAAACACACTCACTGACTCTGGCCAGGGTTGCTCTTTATATATCGGGGCTGACGACTCACAGATATTTCTAGAGTAGACCAGGGTTCACAGCTACTCTCAGACTCCAGACATTCTGGACCATGCCTTTTGTTCTCGCTGCGCAAGTGGCCGGCCGACACAGAGCCCGGGGGTAGCCTCGGTCGGCTGCAAGTCACGCGCAATGGAATGAAGCAACCCCGCGCCCGTAACAGTATTATTAAAATTAAGCATAAATATAATAATTTTAGTATTCTAGGATTAATTTATTACTTTGGAATGTACCCTCCAAATCAGATGATTTCAATCCAAGGTCCACCAACCATTGAATAGTCCAAGAGGGGACTCTTCAGTATAAACACTTTGAATCCCTCTGCTTTAAATTCACACGAAAACCAGAATAAAGTATTCGAAACAAAACGTATCACATTTTGTACTAGCAAGGTTCCTTCTGTAGCGACAAATCAAAATAGTCATTTTACTGTGAGTTTCTTAATAGAAAATATAATAAAACTATTGGTTTAACATTTAAAGTAATTCAGCGCATTGCAAACATTCTTACTGATTTAAGTCATCACAAGTAAAAAATGAAAACTCAGCCATTCTTCTAGGTTTGTGCCGTGTCTTGTGTGGGGTTTCGCCTAGGACACCAAGCAGGCTCATCAGCAGGCTCTTGGTGTCCCCGTCCGGACCCCCACAGGAGTAACGAACTGCGCGCTACCTCCCATTTTATGAAGCGCATCTGCGCCTCATTACTGCGAAAACTAAAGGCTCAAGCAGCGACAACCTCCCTATGAAAGCTTCCAAAAACATGGTATATTGGCCTTCACGGCCAGTGAATTAAGACTCGGCAATTCTTCTAGGTTTGTGCCGTGTCTTGTGAGGGGTTTTGCCTAGGACACCAAGCTGGCTCATCGGTGGGCTCTTGGTGTCCCCACTCGGACCCCCACAGGAGTAGCGAACTGCGCGCTACCTCCCTAGAAGAATTGCTGAGTCTTAATCCACTGGCCGTGAAAGCTAATATACCATCCTAAAAATGTAAAGTTCGGTTGGTTGGTTCCTCAGTTTAGGGGCTGCGACAACGCGGTCATGTAGCCTCGTGCACTTTGGGTGTGTGTAGAATCTCTCTGATAACCGGTGTTAATTTTGATAGCTAGTGTGTGCTATCTGTTTTTATTCAAGTAAGGAGTGTAGACTTTCGATTTTTAAGTAGTTCCAACTTTTGCTACCGAACGCCACCATCAACGACCACCTAGCTCTGAACTTGGTTACTAGATGCCACCGCAGTCAGCTCCTGTCGACGAACGTTGGAACCTAAGAGCGTTAGTCAATTCTAACCCATAATTTAGCTTCACACAAGGGTAAATAGTGGAAGGTAGTTGAACATGCCATAAATCTATGACATGGGACCGCCAGCTTTACTTCCCCTCCAAACGAAGGCATACTGAGGGATTTTAACGCTCTTAAAAAATGCGACGACTTCGGCTGGGTATGAACCTTGACCTTGGGCATAAAATGAAAAGTTTGAAAACTGGAATCTAGTATAATAATTTGCCCACCTCTGTAGCTTCAGAGTTGGAACGGAGTTCAATCAGCATTATGAGACAACAAAAAAAGAGTCGTTATTGATTGATTGTTTGATTCAGGGGCTTTGTGACATCGTGGTCATGAAGCCCCGTGTTCCTTCGAGTGTGTTGAATCTGTTTGATAACCTGTGTTGTTGTCGATTCTTTAAGAGGCTTTGCGACAACTTAGTCATGAAGCCCCATGTACTTCGTTAATTGTGTGGTTGAGGTAGGATTTGGACAGCTAGGAAGAGCACAGGGAACACCAGACATTTATGGACAGAGAAAAGAAAGCTGGCTCATAGTCAAAAGATGAATGAGTACTGGAAGAGGAGAAAACAGAAGGCCCAAGCAAAAAGGAGAGGGTCTAAACATTTTTCCTTTTTCCTTTTTATTTCTGTCTCCTAGTTTGGTTTTAAAACCATAAAGCTTGGCAAATAATTTAATTGGTTGGTTGGTTCCTCAGTTTAGGGGCAGCGACAACGCGGTAATGTAGCCCTGTGTACTTTGGGTGTGTGTAGTATCTGTCTGATAACCGGTGTTAATTGTGATGACTGTATTAGTGTGTGTTATCTGTTTTTAATTCAAGAAAGGACTGCAGACTTTGAATTTTTCAAGTAGTTCCTACTTTTGCCACCAAACGCCACCGTCAACGTCTACTAGCCAGAACTTGGCTACTAGACGCCACCGCAGTCGGCTCCTGGCAACGAACGTAGAAACCTAAGAGCGTTGGTCAAATTTTTAACATCTAATTTAGCTTCACACGGGTGTAATTAGAGGAACGTTTTTTAACATGCCATAAATCTATGGCATGGGACCGCCGGCTTTACTTCCCCTCCGAAGGAAGGCTTACTAAGGGATTTTAATGCTCTTAAAAATCCGACGACTTCGGCCGGGTTTGAACCCGCTATCTTGGGCACAGAAGCTCAGCATGCTACCAACTACGCCACCGAAGGCACTAAAATAATTTAATTATATCAATCCTTTTACGTGAAAATGATGTGTGATTTAAAAAAAACTGTTCAGGTTAGGGGAAAGTTGGGCAATTGTGCGCAGCGGGTAATCGTGCGCATCTACATTTTTCGAGTTGTTAGTACAACTAGCAACTCAGTTCACTGCTACCCGCAAGCTGTCATCGTACCTATCAGATAGGGCCAGTCAGCATGATGCCAGTTGCTATGTGATAGCCGTGAGTCTTGGATGAAGAAACCTTACATGTTGCATGTTATTTTCTGTAGCCAGCAAAAATAAGAAGGTAAGCCTACAGTTGTAATTCAATTATTAATTAAAATTAAATTTAGTTCTAAATGGCAGTGTTTACTGGTGTTTTTGCATGTATTTATTTTTGAATATAATAGATTAGTTTACCGGGATTCAGTGAGTTAGACCTACGTTTTAAAAGCAGAGCGGGGTAATGGTGCGCAGAACATATGATTGTGTTTTGTTGTGTTTGAGTCTTCAGTCTTTTGGCTGGTTTGATGCAGCTCTCCATGCCTCCCTGTCCTGAGCCAATCGTTTCATCTCTACATAGCTACCACACCCTACATCCGAGGCTATCTGTTTAACATATTCTAACCTTGGTCTACCCCTACAGTTCTTGTTCTCGACCCTTCCTTCCATAACTAAGCTTGCTATTCCTGGGTGTCTTAGTATGTGTCCTACCAACCTATCTCTTCTCTTCATTAGCAGTCGCCAGAAACATCTCTCCCACTCGCCTTAATACCTCTTCGTTTGTAACCCTATCTACCCATCTAATCTTCATCATTCTCCTGTAACACCACATTTCAAATGCATCAATTCTCCTCTTTTCTGCTGCACCAATAGTCCAAGTTTCACTTCCATAGAGCGCTACGCTCCAGACAAAGGCTTTCAAAAATGACTTCCTAATACCTAAATCTATATTCGATGTCAAGAGATTCCTTTTTTGTAGAAAGGCTTTCCTTGCCTGAGCCAACCTACTTTTTATATCCTCTTTGCTTCGTCCATCACTGGTTATTCTGCTTCCTAAGTAACAGAAGTCTCCTACTTCCTTCAGCTTTTCACCTGCCAATTTGATCTCCATAGAGGTTTCTGATTTATTTCGGCTGCATTCCAGTATTTTTGTTTTACATTTATTAATTTTCATCATGAATTCCTTCCGTAAGACGGAATCCATACCATTCAAAAACTCACTCAAATCCTCAGGCTTGTCGGCCAAGATGACGATGTCATCAGCAAATCTCAGAGTTGAGATTATTTCTCCTTGAATCTTCACTCCCACTTTAAATTTTTCTCCAATTTCCTTCATTGCTTGTTCAATGTAAAGATTGTAAAGTATGGGTGATAAGTTGCAGCCTTGCCTTACACCTTTCTGAATACCAGCTTCTCTCTCATGTCCTTCAGCTCGAATGACTGCTGTCTGGTTTCTGTATAGATTGTATATCACCCTCCTATCCCTGTACTTTATTCCAATAGATTTCAAAATGTCAAACAATTTAGTCCAATCAACGTTACCAAAAGCCTTTTCTAAGTCTACAAATGCCATGAACGTTCTCTTATCTTTCCTTATTCTACCTTCCAAAATCAGCCTAAGACTTAGTACAGCTTCCCTTGTTCCTACATTTCTCCTGAAACCAAACTGGTCTTCACCCAACTCTGTTTCTATCTGGCTTTCAATCCTCTTGTAAATTATTCTAGACAGGATCTTTGAAGCATGAGTAATCAAGCTGATTGTACGGTAATCTTCACATCTGTCAGCTCCCACTTTCTTTGGTATAGGGATGATAACATTCTTCTTGAAATCAGGGGGTACCTCACCTGTCTCATAAATCCTACACACCAAGTGAAATAACCTGATCAGACCTTCATCTCCTATGCAGCGTAGCAACTCAATCGGTATATCATCTATGCCTGGTGCTTTGTTCCTGCCTAAGTCCTCTAATGCTCTGTCAAATTCTGATCTCAATATTAAATCTCCTTTTGCATCCTCATCAATTTCCTCCTCCCTTTCCATTACATGATTCTCAATCTTCTTTCCCTTATACAAGCACTCTATGTAAGCTTTCCATCTCTCAACCTTTTCTTCCCTATCTGTTAGAGGCTTTCCATTTGTGTCCTTAATATTACAGCACTTACTCTTATTTTCCCCAAAAGTATTCTTAATCCTTCGATAAGCTGTGTCTACTTTTCCTAATTTCAGACAATTTTCTATACCTGCACATTTCTCTTTCAACCATTCTTCTTTCGCTTCCTTGCACTTCTTGTTAACCTCATTTCTCAGACGTCTGTATTCTGCTTTCCCCTTTTCATCTCTTAGATTCTTGTGTTTCCGCCTTTCATCCATCAATTCTAGTATATCCTGAGTGATCCACGTTTTTCTACCTATTCTTTCTTTCCTACCAATGTTTTCTTCTGCGGATTTTGTTATTTCATTCTTCAAAAGTGCCCATTCGTCTGCAATTGAAGTTTGTTTAGGGGTTTTGATTAGTCCTTCCTTTATACTCTTCTTGAATCTTTCGTTTACATCCTTAACTTTCAGTCTGTCTATTGCCCACCTTTTTGGCTTTTGACTTTACTTCAGTTTCTTCAACTTTAATCTGCATTTCATTACAACCAGATTGTGGTCAGAGTTTATGTCAGCACCAGGATATGTTTTACAATCCAAAATCTGGTTTCGAAACCTCTGCTTGACCATAATGAAGTCGATTTGGTAACGCCCTGTATCTCCTGATCTCATCCATGTGTATATTCTTCTATTGTGGTTATCGAACAAGGTGTTAGCTATGACCAACTCATGTTCGGTGCAGAATTCCATCAGCCTGCTTCCTCGATCATTCCTTTCACCTAATCCGAAATCTCCCACTATCTTCCATTCTCTCCCTTTTCCTACCACAGCATTCCAATCTCCCATTACTATAACATTTTCATCACCTTTGATGTACTTCAGAATGTCATCTATTTCTTCGTAGACCTTTTCAACATCCTCATCATCAGCTTGACTGGTAGGCATATAGACTTGTACCACTGTGGTGCACGTAGGTTTAGTATTGATTTTTGCTACAATAATCCGTTCACTGTATTGCTCATAATATTCCACCCGCTGTCCAAGTTTCCTACTCAATATGAGACCAACCCCTGCTTGGCCATTGTTTGATTTAGTGCTAATGACCCTATAGTCTCCTGACCAAAAGTCCTGCTCTTCCTGCCAGCGCATTTCACTAATCCCAACCAAATCCAACCTCAACCTATCCATTTCCCTTTCTAAGTTTTCTAACTTTCCACTTCCTAGCAGACTTCTAACATTCCACGCTCCGATCCGTAGAATATCTGATTTCCTCTTTGTCACTTCTGTGATGTTAACCCCCTCTCGAGTATGATTTATGCGCATAATTCCCCCCACATACTATTAAATACAACGCGAAGTTAACCACAAAATATTTCGTGTTTGTTCTCCAGATGCCACGAAATTATACGCGGAAAACGGAGAAAAACTCCTACCCAGCAGTAAATGTGCAAAAAGCTCTACGTACAATTAAGGATGATAGGAGGAAAATAAGGGAAGTCTGGAGAAGTTTCAACATTTCCGAGTCAACCCTACGAAAGCAGTTGCTGCAAAATAGGCTTGCTCCACCTCGTCGAGGCCGTAAACCTGTTTTTACCAACGAAATGGAGGCACAATTATCCGAATACCATTTGACATGGGCAAAATTATTTTATGGCTTAACGCCCACCGAGCTCAGACGGTTACCGTTCAAGTTTGCAGAGGAGAATAAGATTACCCATAATTTCAATAAAGTTAAAGGTCTAGCAGGCAAAGATTGGTTGTATGGATTATTGAAGAGAAATCCTGCTTTAACGTTGAGACAACATGGAGGAACATGCTGACGAAACGAAGATGATTTATTCTAATATCAAAAACTGCAGATTTTTATTATCATTGCATTGTTGTGCTATTGTAAAATGCATTGGAATATTCTAATATTAATGCTCAATGCATGTTTCAGCCAATTCACATTGTTATATTGTGGCTTTCCAACATTTATCCCATTCACACAATTTCCCAACCCATGCGCATGATTAACCTTCAGGGTGCAAATGCATACATGCGAGATTTTGAATTATAGTCTACTAAATTTATTTTTAAATAAAATTTGTTTCTGCACATCGAACATAGAGTTACCAAGGCTCCCTTATTCATAATTGCAGTTGTGTTATCTATTATGAGATCATCAAAGACCAATTCATGATTAAGTGCGCACAATTCCCTAACCCTCCCTTAATTCTGTCAATTGTTAAAATAACACAGTGAGAATGGAAAGTGGTCTTAAACTTCAAGCTGAAACTGTACATAAGACAGCAAGTTGTGCATAAGCTGTTATAAGACAATTACTCTGATGCGATTGCACTCTCGTTACTGCGAATGAGATGAGATGAGATGGTATCAGCTGAGGTTTGCGTGCCAGGAAGTATAACATTACTGGTGACCTCCATTTCAGAGGTCATCACGCCTCATACAACAGCTGGGATGGAGTGATCTTGCCACACAATTACATTACAGCAGATCAAGAACGCCACAGCACGCTATCCTTCAACAGCCTCCCTCATCTTAGCGCAAATCACTGTGCTCAATTCTAATACGAACATTAAAACGAAAGCATTCTGCAGTAATTCTGAACTATACTCTGGATGATAATCATGATGATGATAATTGTTTCAGGGGGCCTAACATCGAGGTTATCGGCCCCTAATGGTTTGGGTGAATTTATTTAGCGCATGTCTTTTAATGCTGGGAGTGTTCGAGGACATGTTCGACTCGCCATAGTTTGTAGCTGCTTCTAGGCGGACACCCATGGGGTGAGCTACAAGTACCGTCACGTGTGGATGAGAAGAAATGAATGAAGATTGAAACCAGGCAAGTTCAATTTCAAGTAGTTCCAAATTTGGCTACCAGATGCCACTGACACCTAGCGACGAACGTTGGAACTTGATAGAGCGATTCTAATGAAATATAACCTACACATTTGGCTACACACTACCAATTGTAGTGGTAAGTTCTTTTTCATGCCATAAATCTATGACGTGAGCCCACCAGCTTTACCTCCCCTCCGAAGGAAGGCATAACCTACTGAAGGATTTTGTTGTTGTTGTTGTTGTTGTTGTTGTTGTTGTTTGAGTCTTCAGTCTATTGACTGGTTTGATGCAGCACTCCATGCCCCCTGTCCTGAGATAATCGTTTCATCTCTACATAGCTACCACACCCTACATCAGAGGCAATCTGTTTAACATATTCTAACCTTGGTCTAACCGTACAGTTCTAGTCCTCGACTCTTCCTTCCATAACTAAGCTTGCTATTTCTGGGTGTCTTATTATATGTCCTACCAGCCTATCTCTTCTATTCATGAGCGGCGGCTTCGGTGGCGTAGTCGGTGACATGCTGAGCTTCTATGCCCAAAATCGCGGGTTCAAATCTGTCCGAAGTCGTCGGATTTTTAAGAGCGTTAAAAATCCCTCGGTATGCCTTCCTTCGGAGGGGAAGTAAAGCCGGCGGTCCCATGTCATAGATTTGTCGCATGTTAAAGAACCTTCCACTAATTACACCTGTCTGAGGCTAAATTGTATAGGTTAAGAATATAAACAACGCTCTTAGGTTCCTACGTTCGTTGCCAAGAGCCGACTGCCGTGACGTCTGTTAGTTAAGTTCTGAGCTAGTAGTCGTTGACGGTGGCGTTTGGCGGCAAAAGTAGGAACTACTTGAAAATTGATCGTCTGCAGTCCTTACTTGAATTAAAACAGATGCACACACTAATACAGTCATCACAATTAACACCGGTTATCAGACAGATTCTACACACACCCAAAGTACACGGGGCTACATGACCGCGCTGTAGCAGCCCCTAAATATAAGAACCAACCAACCAATCTCTTCAGGATCAGTCTCCAGAAACATCCCTCCTCTCCCACTCGTCTTAATACCTCTTCGTTTGTAACCCTATCTACACTGACGACGAATCCGAAAATGAAAAATGATGGAATAAGCACCAGAACTAAAACAAACTGTAATTTACAACTAACTTACGGGCTAGGAGAAAAAGCGGATGAATAAGAATGAATAAAGGAAATGTTTCCTGATAAATCGTGAACACGATTTGTTTTTAATTGAAAATGGTTTTGTGATTGATGATGTTCAATGTCGTGATCAGCTGTGTAATTTAAACCAATTTCTTCAGCAAAGCAAATCAAGCTTTGAAATGATTATTAGTATTTATTATTTATCGTATGGCCTTTAGTGCCGGGAGTGTCCGAGGACATGTTCTGCTCGCCAGAGGCTGTAGGTGCTTCAATGCGGACTCCCATGAGGTGAGCTACAAGTTCTGTTCAATTTCAAGTACGGGAGTTCCAACTTTAACTACCAGATGTCACTGACACCTAGTATTAAACGTTGGAACTTTTATAGAGCGTTAAAACGAAATCTAACCTAGAAATTTAGCTTCACACAGGTGTAATTAGTGGAAGGTTGTTTAACATGCCTTAAATCTATGACATGGGACCGCCGGCATTACTTCCCCTCCGAAGGAAGGCATACTGAAGGATTTTTACACTCTTAAAAAATCCGACGACTTCGGCCGGGTTTGAACACGGAATCTTGAGCACAGCAGTTCAGCATGCTACGAACTAAGCCACCGAAGCCGCTTATGTATTAAATATCATGTTTTTATTATTATTGCAAATGTTTGGATCAGTACGATTATGCTCCAGAGGTCAAATGGTGAATTTAGTCAATAAATAAAGTATTTTATTAAGAGAACAACAGCCTCCGTGGCTTAGGCGACATCACGCCGGCCTCTCACCACAGGGTCCGTGGTTCAAATCCCGGTCATTCCATGTGAGATCTGTGCTGGACAAAACGGAGGCAGACAGGTTTTTCTCCGGGTACTCCGGTTTTTCCTGTCAAAAATTTCATCATTTCATTTCATCTGTCAGTCATTTCATTATTGCCCCAGAGGAATGTGACAGGCTTCGGCAGCCGGCACAGTTCATGTCCTCGCCGGCAGATGGGGGCGTCATTCATTCCATTCCCTGACCCGGTCGGTTGACTGGAAGCAGGCTAAGGATTTTCATTTTCATTAAGAGAACAAGTGGGGTCTTAAAAGCCCCAAGTGCTCATTCTCGCATTTTATTTACGTGCCCAGCCGAGGGTAAAATATAATGAAGCTCAACGCGATAACATATTATCCTAGAATTAATATACATCACAAATGTCAGCGCGCACGATCGTAAAAGCAGCTATGTGATCGTAAGAGGTGCCTGATTTAATTGGATACCTATCAGTAGAAAGGTGCTAAATGCCATTTTTTGAAAAAAGCCGTTTTTTTGCTAGAATGGTGCTATGTGCGATGTAGCATTACATATCAAAAGGGCTAACTCCTCAGTGGTTTCGAAGGACCTTCCAAGAGCATCACAAGATGGCACTAGTGGTAAGTCCTGCAGCTCATTCAGAAGAAAGGTGCAATGTGACAATCATTTGTTCTCATTTCCCTCCAATACGTGCATCGTTGACAGAATTGTTCAAGGAACTTAGAATACTCAATTATTAGCAGTTCGTACTGGTGGGAGCCTGTGTACGGATAGCACGGTTTGTTTCCCGTTGGACACGCGACTTTGCCGTGCTTTAGTCTCGCAAAATCTCGAAAACTACTGCTCCGATTTCAATGAAAATTTTACGATTTGCTCTCATTATGGTAGACAGTGTTTAGAAAGTGGTTTGAACAAAATCGAATTGGCAGTATTTTTAAATTAATTTACATTAAAAAGCCTTGCCAATATTGAATCTAATAACTTGACTGACAGATGGTGACACAGAGCATCCACTTCAAAATTTTCTATGAGCAAAGATAACATCCCGTACCATACCTTTTGATCAATAAGTGCAACAAAATAATACTTAACGTAACAGAATCATACTCTATAATCAATGTACAGCATATTAAAGTATGTTATAATAATATTACTTTTCACGTTAATGTGTTTCGACCAACATATCTAATGTGAGAATGTACTACTAACGGAAAGGATGTCAATATTGTCAAGTTCTCAAGGTAGGTTCGATAGATTTGAGTTACTATGAAAACAATTCCGTGTCGTTTTACAGTGTCCATTACATTACCGGTACTAAAATTCCATGCCATTTTAGAGTCCATTACAATCCCAAGGAGAGGAAGAGCTGACAGAGGTCGTCGAAGCCAGTTAAATGCGCGGCGAGCTACTTCACGTGCAAACCGCACTGATGACCAAAGAGCGACGGATAATGAAAATAGTCGTATGGGCATGTCTGACTTACGTTCGAGAGCGACTGAAAATGAACGAACAGCGAATAGATTCAGAATGCAATGAGTTCGTGAATATTAAACACAACGCCACCGAGCACGACACAATGGACATGACTGATTGCGCCGACGCGATGCTCCTATGAACCTGGAACATCAGTTGACCGAATCAAAGGAGGATCTTATTCGGCTTGTTTTTCCGAACGTAGCGCAGAACTTCAAAAACCATAATTGGCTGAGCGAACGAGCCATATTGGCAGCGAAAAATAAAGATCCCAACGAGTCAATTCAAAATTTCATTCCGGGACAGTTGTTTTCCTTCAAATCGGTTGACACAGTTATCAACCAGGATGAGGTAGTCAGCCATCTCACAGAATTTTTGAATTCGCTGGAATTGCCTGGATTACCACCTCACAATTTGCAATTGAAAGTAGGCTCAGTCATCATCATGTTGCGTAACATCAATCAACTTCGGCTATGCAATGGAACACGACTGGCTGTGGAAAAGCAAATGAACAACGTCATCGATGGAGAAGTAGTTTTGATTCCGCGCATCCCAATGATTCAACCGGACGTGCTATTCGATTTTAAGCGGTTGCAATTTCCCATGCTTATGGCCTTCGCAATGACCATCAACAAATCACAAGGTCAGTCGTTGGAAGTTTGTGGAATTAACTTGGAGTTTCAGTGTTTCGTGCATGAACAACCGTATATCACGTGTTTGCGTGTCGGAAAGCCGTCATCAGTGTTTAATTAGCACGTAGCACATTCGTAAAGACTAGTGGGCTTAGCACCTTTCATAACTTCTAACATTTCACGCAAACTGAATTCCACTATTTTCATATTATGAACCTATATCTGCCACTGGATAGCAAGGAATACTATATCTGTATGTTATTCAAATTAGAAGAATAAATACTCACAAATAAACTGACTAAACACTTTTTACTATAATACTCAATATTCATAAAAATGGCACTTAGCACCTTTCTACTGATAGGTATCCAATTATTTATAACCCGTTCATGAATTCAATTATGTGTCTGCCTGAGGGCGTAGATATTAATATGCTGTTCAAGGGTAAAATGTGTCTCTGACCCACCTTGAAATCGTACACCTGAGTGTAAAACACCGGAGGTACTCAAACATGGTGAGTACGTAGATGAACAGCGTAACTAAGGGCGTAGTATAACGCTGCAAAGAGGAGCTACAAATATAAAGGTCATAAGTTTGAGTCCCCGTGGTGATTGTTAAATTTAGGAGGGAAAACATGTAGGTCATCTGCCCCTAATGATAAATAATGAAAATGAATGAACTTGAAATGAATGGTTTTAGTTAATATTTCGCCCAGGATTAGTTATTTATTTATTTTCACAGGAAAAAAGGTACATATCTACATGATCTTGGTGAGACCTGTGGTCCTATAAGGCTGTGAGATCTGGGCCACGCCTCAAACACTTGAGGAACGTCTCTGCGATTTTGAAACGAAGGTCTTGCGCAAAATATATGGTCCACTAGGCCTATATAATGTAGAAACAGAAAGGTGGGAAAGAAGATCTCACCGAGACCTTTATCAACCCTTTGGGAAGACGAGCATCAACCGGATTCTGGAGAGGAGGAGGTTGCAATGGTTGGGACATGTCATTCGAGCTGAGGATTCCATATCCAATCGTGTTTTCAGTTCGACACCAACTGGGAGACGCCTGAGAGGCCGCCCTAGAACAAGATGGAAGGATCGAGCGATAATGTCACTGGTAAAGGTGGCAGCAACAGCAACTGTGGAGGATGCAAGGGTCAGAGAAAGGTGGAAGACCATCTGCGACCGATACTTGTGAAGAGTCTCAGTTCCTCCTGTTGTAATGCCTCTGGTATTTTATATATTAGTTTTTGTTTAATGCTCTTATTCACTGTCCTGGGTCATAATGGCCTGTTAATGCAATAAATGATGATGATGATGATGATGATTTATTGTATGGTTTTTAGTGCCGGGATTGTCCGAGGACATGTTCACCTCACCAGAGTCTGTAGCTGCTTCCTGGGTGCTACAAGTTCAGTTCAATTTCAAGTAGTTCCAACTTTCGCTACCAGATATCAATGATACCAAGTGGTGAACGTTGGAACTTTAATAGAGCGTTCCAACGAAATCTAACCTAGAAATTTAGCTTCACACACGTTTAGTCTGTGGAAGGAAAGAGAGCTTCTATGCCAGACTGTTCCAAATCCACGAGTTTGAGCACGGTTGGAGAGGGACTGGGGGTGATAGCCAATAAGTCACTGGAAGAAAGTCATAACACAAGTCCATGCGCTTCCTTCCAGTCGTGATGTATTCACCGCGCAGTGATGGCAGCCCCCACAGCAGAGCTGTATTGCATGTTGCAGGTTTACTCACGCAAGGCGGCAAGTACTCCTTTGCTCACTGGCGAGCAGCTCGGCTGGAACAGCCTGATCTAAGCGAATATTCCATGTGGTGTATTCCATGTTCAGTGAACAAGGTTCGTATTTTCCTGCATATCTCTTCTAAGTCGGTAAAGGACCATTTAACTATTCCAAATGAATATGTTATTATATATATATAATTCGTTGAGGCCATCTAGGACCACGTTAAGTCTTGCTACACTTGGCAATTTGTTTCGCCTTCCTCTGAGCCCAGAATTCCCACATTCTCTGTGAGTGGACCATCTTGCGCTCCGCTGTCCAAGTGGTACCTTGTCTTCTTTTCGGGTTCGATGTCTCGTCTCGGGTTAGCCCATTAGTCAGTATCTTTTTGCGGAAGAGATCTCTATTGAAGGCGTCGTCGGGTTTTAGATGCAGTATTTTGAGGTCGTCTTTGGTATTCATAAACCAGGGCATTGTGGTTTTGGGTTTGGAGTCAAAGAATTGAAAAATCTGTTTAGTCAGCCTGTTTCCGTCCATTCGTTTGAGATGACCGTAATACCGTGCCCGCCTTTTACGGATCGATTCTGAAATTTTCTCTATTTCACTGTAGACTTCTTTGTTGGATTTTTTTTGTGGATAACATTCTTGTAATTTGATCCCATTATACCTCTGACGATTTTGCGCCCTTTTTTCTCCAGTTCTTCAAGGAGTCCTTTATTAGCATTTAGGGATAGGGTTTCGGCTGCATACATAACTACTGGCTTCATAACAGTTTCATAATGACGTAGTTTAGTATTTTTGTCCAGGCATTTTGTGTTGTATGTTGAGCGCGATGTTTGATAGGCTATTTCGAGTTTGCGTACTTGAGTGTTTCTTTGTCCAGTCCACTTTTCATGATGATCTCTCCCAAGTACTTAAATTTTTCCACTCTGTTGATCTTCCCGTATTTTGTCTGCAGTTTTTCTGGGGCGTCTTTGATGTTGGTCATTACTTCTGTTTTTTCGAATGATATCTGCAAGCCAGTTTGTTCAGCGATTTCTTTTAAAAGGTCGATTTGCATCTTAGCAGTTTCTACGTCGTTCGACAGAATGGCGATGTCATCAGCGAATGCTAGACAGTCGACTATGATCCCCTTGGATTTTGCTCCCATTCTCAGAGGGCTATACTCAGTTTCTAATAATTTTGTTCGCCAGGTCCGAATGACTTTTTCGAGGACGCAGTTGAAAAGCATTGGAGAGAGCTCGTTTTGACCTGAAAGGAATCCAACAGACATCCCAGGAACTTGACTTTGGATTTTGTTTCAGTTAGGGTGGCTCTAATTAATGCCAGCAGTTTCAGGTCAACCCCGAATTCGTTGAGGATGTTCAACAGAACTTCGCGGTCTATCGAATCGTAAGCCTTCTTAAAGTCCACAAAGACTGATACGTACGATTTGGACCTGAGATTGCAATATCTAATGATTGTTTTGAGGTTGTGGATCTGTTCGGTAGTTGAACGACCCTTTCTGAATCCCCCTTGGTATTCTCCTATTTGATGCTCGACTTCGGCTTCTAATCGCTCCAGGGTAGCAAGTGAGAGAATTTTGTATGTTACCGGTAGGAGGGATATTCCTCTGTAGTTGTTGACGTTTTTCATGCTGCCTTTCTTGTGTAACGGATGGATCAAGGCCGTTCTCCAATCTTCTGGTAGAATTTCATTTTTCCAAATTTGTTCTATTTGCTTCTGCAAGATTTCAACTGCTTCTTCGGGAGCATATTTCCAACGTTCTGCAACTACAGAGTCTTCCGCGGGCGCTTTGTTGTTTTTTAGTCGAGCAATGTGACGCTTGATTTCGTCTTTGTTGGGTGGTCTTGATTCTGGGCATCTGCGAATGGGTTCCTCGGTCTTGATGGGATTTTTGGGTTGATCGCAATTTAGTAAATTCTTAAAGTAATCAGCTAGGATGGTACAATTTTCTTCATTTGAGGTCGCCAGTGTACCGTCCTTTCGCTGAAAGCATAACGACGGAGGTTTATAACCCGTAAGTTTCCTTTTGAACGTTCCGTAGTACTCTCTGGTGTTGTTTCTTTTAAAGTCTTGGTCGATCTTCTCAATAAGTGACTTTTCATATTTACGTTTCTCAGCTCGGATCACTTTAGCTGTCTGGGCTCGTTGGGCTTTGTAGTTTTCCCAATCAGTTTGCGATTTTGTTGAGTAATATTGTCTCCATGCATCGAACCTTTTCTTGAGAACTGAAACACATGTATCCTTCCACCAGGCATGTTTCCTGCTTCTTTTAATTTCAGCAATTTCCTTGGCAGCCTCGATCAGGCGGTTTTTTGTGTTGTTAAAGTCACAGTCGATTGGTCGAGCCTTTTCCTGGAACTCGGTTACATTCTGTTTGAGTTTATCAGTGTCAAAGCGAATAATTTGTTTGGGCGTCTTGTTGGTGTTTGCAGGGACTGGTTTGAATTTAATTATGGACATATAGTGGTCTGAAGCCACGTTTATGCCCTTTTTAACCTAAACATTCATAATCTCAGGGCTGTTTTTCCTAGAGATTGCGACGTGATCTATTTGAAACTCTCCGATGGCGTCGGCAGGAGATCGCTATGTTGTCTGCTTTCTGGGAAGATGGCGAAAGTGTGTCGACATGATCTGCAAGTTATGGTTTTCGCAAATGGAGACCAATCTCTCACCATTTTGATTGGTTCTTTTGTGGGCAGGATAGTTTCCAATGATTTTCCTATACTTGTGTTCTCGACCAAGTTGAGCATTGAAGTCCCCCATAAGAAGTTTAACATGGTGTTTAGGAATTTTGGCGAGCTTTTCATCCAGTAGGTCCCAAAAGTTATACACTTCGTCGGGGTCAGATCTGTTCTTGTCATTTGTGGGGGCATGTGCGTTAACTAGGCGTAGGTTTTGTTGGCGCATTTGATTGTTAATATGGATAATCGGTCATTAACTGGCTCAAAATTTGCGACCGACTTAAGGATTCTGGTTCTCACAGCAAACGCTGTTCCAAGCATCACAGATCCATTGAGGACCCTCTTTTGAGCTCTGCTCTTGAAAAAGCGGTAACCTTCAGATTCGAAAGTCTCTTCGTCTGGGTAACTTGTTTCTTGTAGGGCAATGATACATATCTGATTTTCATGGAGTGCGTCGGTGAGAGTTTTCAGTTTGCCAATTTGTGTAAGGGTGTTAATGTTGAACGTTACTAGAAAGGTTTTTGATTTGGTTCTGAGTTTCTGACTAGTTGGGATACACCGAGACGCTCCGACTAGTTTCTCGCATGATGTCGAGTCTCCCCCAGAATCCGAATGAGACTCGTGCGTCGCAGGTTTCACGACGAGTGATTTATCCGAAGACTTACCCCCTGGGGTAAAAGAAATGTTGAAATGTTTTGCCATCATGCTCACTTGACTTGAGTTTGTTTTGGACGCATACGCATCCATGTTGCAACTAAGGTTGTTAGCCCTAGAGGTTGCCTCAAGGTGTTTTCTGGCTTCTGTATACTACCAAGGCTTCAAGCCTGGGAGTCCCCCAGCACTGATCGGTTCGTCGACCCAGCTTCCCTCTGGGATTGGTTACCCAACCTTCCACTGGGTTGCTCGACTTAACAGGGGCACCTCGTGTAGGTTACGTGCTGGAGTTGGAGTGAAAGAGGCTAAGTTGGATTCTCTTGCTGAATCCAATAGGTTCATGTTGCAGATGTTAGCAACGACGCATTTCACTCTCATTTGCCAGAGTCACAATGACTCCTCCCAGGTTTATTCCTGGGACCCATATGTTATTATTATCATTATTATATTTTTGATTCCTTGTGCCTAATTAAGGAGCACGTTTGAACTTATTACCACTTTTACTTCTTCCCTTCCCAATGTATCTTCATCCTCTCGCTGTGTTACCTTTTACGCAGTTCTGTCCATCCTGTATTATGTCGGGTGGGATTCTCAGAAAATTAGTGTTTGTGAATTAAAGTTATGAATTTTGTTCTGTCTTGAATGGTTTCTTCATGACAGCCAATTTATGTATTTCCTCACTGATTTTTTTAGCCAGTTATTTTGATTATTCGTAGATAAGTCTAGGTTGAAAATTTTCTTTTTGAGACTATAATTATGCATTCTAGCCTATATAGGTGTCTGTTAAACTGTAACCGTCGTTTCGTTATGCTAACTGTGATTTTTCCTATAACTTAATAAATTTCATGTGATTTCTTTTTCATCCAAATTCCATTTTCACACTTTGGTCCTGGGATATTCCTTTCTTGCCTTTCGAACGTTTTTATTCGAGATTTGCCACCAATTATAATGGTTTCAGATGCATAAAGAGCTTCTGTTTTAACGGCTGTGTAATAATGTATTAATTTTGCTTTGATGATATAGTTCTTTAATTGTATCAGTTCCAAGTAATTTTGTATGCTCTTTGCAGGTTTGTAGTTCTCTCTCTTTTATCTTGCTGGTTCAATAGTTTCACCTAAATATTTAAATGTGTCTACTTGACCGATATTCCCATAGTTACTGATTAATGGTTATTAGACTCTTTTTTTTAAATTTCGTTAGGGTGCTTGTGTTTTAGCTGTTTCTTGATGTCATCGTCAGGCTTGCCACGATTAGTGTTCTTAGTGGTGGGTTTGGCAGCTGCTTTCATGTTGGTACCTCGAGCTTTTCTGATGGCCCAGTAGTCCTTCATTTTCCGGCTAAATTGAATCTTACGTTCCTCAGACCATTTCCTAGTCTCATCTTTTGGTCTGTGGGTAACTTCTGTGAGGGATGTTACGAAGGATTTAATTTTAAGAGCTGTATGATACTGTCATCGCGGCAGGAGATGGCAGTTGAACACGCTGCGACGGGGTGCGGGGGTCTTGTAGTACGCATGCGCGGCCGCCTATTCCTAATTTAAATATATCGGCTTGCCGCATGCCAATGGTTGTCATTGCAGCAGGCGACACTCAGCCACTGAAAGAAGGAATGTGCTGAGTGAGTGAAGCAAGTAGTGACCAACTGAATGTTTTTGGAATGCGTGATAGGCAGTGAGCGGGAAGACCCCTGCAGTTCAAACCCGACTGCCAACTCCTGACGCGATATCAGTAGTTACTCCGGTTGGCTATGTCATTTTCATTTATATGGAGTTCCGAAAGATCCTTCTCCACTTGCTCCTTCCACAAGAATCCAGTAGCTTTGCCCATGTTAGCAGCCTTGAAGATCCTATGGGATAACCTGTTTTAGTCCATTCTGAATAGATGTCCGTAAAAAGCCAGTCGCCTTCTTCTGATGGCATCTATGAGATTTTCTTGGTGTTTATATAGCTCACGATTTGGTTGATACCATCGGCTTCCATCTGGTAGAATTCTTGGTCCTACTATCCGTCTCAGGAACTTTCTTTCTTGTACCTCGAGGGCTCTTAATGGGGTCTTCTTAGTTAGACATAGGCACTCTGCTGCATAGAGGACTGAAGGTCTGACTACTGCATTGTAGTGTCTTAGTTTGACATTCATCGACAAATTTTTTGAAGCATATAGTTTTCTACAGGCATGGTAAGCCTTATCTAGTTTGAGTCTCCTGTGTTCAAGAGCCACTGTTTCGCTGAAGTCCTCTGAAAACCTTTCCCCAAGGTATTTTACACTTTTTACTCTCTTGATGTAGATGTTATCACTGACTCTCATCATTCTAGGGGCATCCTTGATGTTAGTAACAAACTCGGTCTTTCCTATGTTAATCAAACGACCCGTTTTAGCCGCTATTGAGTGCAGTGTTTGGAGCTGAGTAGTAGCCTCCTGTATGTCATTTGCCAATAAAGTCAGATCGTCTGCAAAGGCTAGGCATGGCATCCTTAGGTTGTCAGCTTTAATCCCCATCCGTAATCCAGTATTCTCTGGTAGGATTCTCGTCCACTCTCTAATGATCTTTTCCAGAACACAATTAAATAATATGCATGAGATGCCGTCTCCTTGTCTCATCCCTGTTTTAATGGTGAAACTCTCCGAGACCTGTCCTCTAAACTTTACTCTGGCTGTGGTGTTGCGCAGGGTGGCTTGCACTATTATTATTATTATTATTAATATTATTGTTACGGCTGTGAGTTTGTGTCATCGCTCGCCGCATGAGTCACAACTGCCCCAGGGCTGGGTTGTGCCCTGCCTCATGTATTGCGTGCGCCTTATGCAACAGGGCTACGAGGACAAAGGGATGATCCAGAATATTCGTGACTGAACCAGTGAAGGAAATGTCGAGAAGCCGTGTGCCCTGGACGATTCTAGAATTCATTGAGTCACCAGCCTGCTATATAAGCGGCTTCAAGAGTGAGGGGACCGAGTTTTCTGCGGGTGTGTGTTTGTGAGCAAGTGCGACAGAAGTGTGGTGACGAAGTGCCGTGCGAGTTACGAAATCCAGTGACATTGTTTCCCCAGCTTGTGGACAGCGAAACAGCGGGTAGCGGATTATCGTAAGTAACTGTGGTTGGTGTACATGAGGAAGAGGAGCAGGTAGTTTCTGTCAAGGCCACCGTACTCATTAAGACGGTTTAACTTTTGTGGTTTGTTGACAAGTGAAAGGGCCAAGAGCGCTCAAGGAAGAGACTTGAGGAAACTGGAGTAAGGTTCTAATTGTTTGCATTTGCTGATGAGTAGTGTATCTTTCTGGCCACAATAAAGGTAATTATTTCTTTAAGCAGTAACTGGTGTTGTGCTTCCTACCCACCGTAATCCAGTTAACAAAAGTGCCACTAAGGGGGTGGCACGTAACAACTGGTGTCAGAAGCCGGATTGCGAACTCAAGCACAAGCACAACACCTGACGGTCCTGGTTTTAAAACCCGAGCAGGTCATTTTTTTTTAATTTTCCTGTGAGCGCATGCCCCTTACAAGACAAACATCTAAAATGGAAGAGCAATTCGCAGCATTGCTAGAAAAGTTAAGTGGCATGGAAACCAAGATAGAAGACGGCCAGAAGAAGATGGAAGACGGTCAAAATAAGTTAGCGGAGGACCTGAAGAAGATGGAGGACGGCCAGAAGAAGATGGAGGACGTCCAGAAGAAGTTGGCCAAGGACCTAACTGCCAAATTAGAAGACGGCCAGAAGAAGATGGAAGACGGTCAAAATAAGTTAGCGGAGGACCTGAAGAAGATGGAAGACAGCCAGAAAAGTTTAGCCGATGACCTAACTTCCAAATTAGAAGAAGGTCAGAATAAGCTAGCAGAGGACCTGAAGGACGGCCAGAATAAGTTAGCAGAGGACCTAACCGCCAAATTTCTGGATGGCCAGAAAAATCTAGAAGAGTGTCTGCTGACGAAATTAGAGGAGAGCCAAAGGAAATTAGAACAGGGCCTACGTGAGTAAGTCGCAGCAGTGGAAAAGAAGTTCGACGCCTTACAAGTGGAAGTTGCCGAGCTGCGCCAACACCCGCTGATGGGGGTGGAGGAGAAATTCAACGCCTTGCAAGTGGAAGTTGCCGAGCTGTGCCAACGACCGCTGATGGGGGTGGAGGAGAAATTCAACGCCATACAAGTGGAAGTTGCCGAGCTGTGCCAACGCCCGCTGATGGGGGTGGAGGAGAAATTCAACGCCTTACAAAAGGAAGTTGCCGAGCTGGGCCAACGCCCACTGACGGGGGTGGAAGAGAAATTCAACGCTCTACGAGAGGAAGTTGCCGAGCTGCGCCAACGCGCGCCCACCGTTACACCGGGAATATCAGGAACGGGACATAGCAGAGTGACGCCCCCAACCTTCGACGGAAAGGTCCCGTGGAACACCTACTTACGTCAGTTCGAGGCGGCCTGTTCCATAAATAACTGGAACAACACAGAAAAGGCTACAGCTCTCATTGTAGCGCTGAGAGGTGACGCCCTTAACGTCCTTCAGGCCATCCCGACTGGATCCCAGGACTACGCTTCACTGATCGTCCATATGGAGTCCCGATATGGAGATAGCCATCTTCAGCAGGCCTACCAGATGCAGCTCCGGACCCGGGTACAGAAGAACGTGGAAACCCTGCAGGAGTTCGAGATGGACATCGCACGCCTCATAAGGCTCGCCTACCCAACAGCGCCGGCCGACTTTCTGGAGCAGATAGCGACGCAGACTTTCACCGACGGGCTACGGGACTCGGACACTCAACAGGCGCTGCGTCTCCCGCGCAATAAGACCCTGGCAGATGCGCTGAGCCACGCACTTGAGTTCGAGACGGCAAAACAGGCATCCAGAATGCATGCGCGGGTGCGTCAAGTGGACGTCGACGAACCAGTAAAAACCAACGAGACCAAGCCCCTGGCCGACGAATTAATGGAGGCGCTAAGCCGTTTCTTCGATAGTCGCGGCACCACCAGCAACGACACAGCTGGAAGGCAACCGGAGAGGCGGCCCGGAAGAGGACTACCGACCTGCTGGACCTGCGGTAAGAAAGGCCACCTGAGCAAGGACTGCGGTGATCGCCGCCGCCGAGGGTATCCGACGGGAAATCAGTCGTCTGAAAACCGCGCGACCCAGGGAAACGAGTATTAGCCAGCCTTGGGGGGGCAAAGGTTGGCTTGTGACAGTCGTCAAGCCCCGGCAGTCCAGGTTCGTGTGACGAAGTTACGGAGGGACAATAGCAGCCTGATGGTCGACGGAGTCGTCAACGGAGAGAGCTGGCCCATGCTAATCGACACGGGAGCATCGAGGACCATCGTCAGTCCCACCGTGATCCCGAAGTGGAGAGTGCAACCCACACAAAGGAACCTCCAGCTAATAACCGCGACCGGAGAGACCGCACCGGTACATGGCGAAGCATCACTGGAGTTCGTCATTGGTCGACGGGCGATAAAGCATCCAGTGCTTGTGGCTGACGTATCAAATGAAGTGATCATCGGACTGGACTTCCTGGACCAGAACAATATCATCTTGGATCTGAGTACCAACACTCTGCACTTCGGAGGTGAGGAACTTGCTTTGCAACCTCCGCACGAGTCCATCACCGCACGACGAGTAAGGCTGAGAGAAGACGTCATCGTTCCCGCCAGGACGGAGGTCAGCGCTGCCGTAATTGTCGACGGAACTGCTGAGGGAGTGGCGGCTGTCATCGAGCCAAAATATGAGGACATCCAGACAAAAGGATTGCTAGTTGCCAAGACTCTCATCAACACGACGCCTCGGCCGTACGTCCGCCTGTCCAACCTGAACGACTACGACATTACGGTTCACCGGGACACCAACCTAGGAGTCTGCGAGCCCGTTACCTGGATTGCCCGCATCACAGATACGACAGACGGACACCTGCAGACGGACAACCGAAGAAGACGCACACTGCCAGAAGAACTACAGAAGCTGTACCAAGGATCCCAGGACCATTTAGACGAGGAACAATCACGCCAACTCCAGGACCTGCTACGTGAATTCCAGGACGTCTTCTCCGTGGGGAGCAAAGACTTCGGCAGGACAAGCTTGGTCCAGCACAGAATCGACGTTGGGGACAGCGCACCGATTAGGACCCCATTCCGACGTGTCCCGCTCGCCAAGCAAGCCGAAGTCGACCGGATGGAAGAAGAGATGAAGGAGCAAGGGGTGATCGAGCCATCACATAGTCCTTGGAGTTCTCCGGTCGTGCTAGTGAAGAAGAAGGACGGTTCCACCAGGTTCTGCGTGGATTACAGGAGGGTGAATGACGTCACGAAGAAGGACAGCTACCCTCTACCCCGGATCGACGACACCCTGGACACCATATCAGGGTCGAGATGGTTCTCCACCTTGGATTTGAAGAGTGGCTACTGGCAGGTGGAGGTCCACCCTAAGGACCGCGAGAAAACTGCGTTCTCTGTGGGCAGCGGGGTCTGGCAGTTCACCGTCATGCCATTCGGTCTGTGCAACGCCCCTGCGACATTCGAAAGGCTAATGGAGTCCATTTTGAGGGGACTACACTGGAAGACCTGCCTGGTCTACCTAGACGACGTCATCGTTCTGGGGAGAAGCTTCGAGGAGCACTACAGCAACCTGAAGGAGATCTTGTTGAAGCTACGGGCTGCCCAGCTGAAGTTGAGCCCCAAGAAGTGTCAGCTCTTCCAGAAGCGGGTCCAGTACCTTGGGCATATCGTCTCCGAGGAAGGGGTGTGCACCGACCCAGAGAAGACCGCAGCTGTGAGGGAGTGGCCAGTTCCGAAGGACAAGTCCCAACTACGAAGCTTCCTGGGACTCTGCACTTATTACCGTCGCTTCGTGAGAGGATTCGCTGACATCGCCAAACCATTACATCGACTGACTGAGAAGGACCAACTCTTCACGTGGACAGCAGAATGCCACAGTGCCTTCGAACAACTCAAGCAGGCTCTGTGCACCGCGCCTATTCTGGCCTACCCCAGACCTGGAACAAGGTTCATCGTCGATACCGATGCCAGCGACTTTGGCATAGGGGGAATCCTGTCGCAAGTAGTGGACGGCGAGGAAAGAGTAGTGGCCTACTTCAGCAAGGCCTTGTCAAAGCCAGAAAGGAACTACTGCGTCACCAGGAAGGAGCTGCTCGCCATCGTGAAGACCATTGAACACTTCCACAAGTACCTGTACGGGCTAGAATTTCTCGTCAGGACTGACCATGCATCCCTGCGGTGCCTCTTGAACTTCAAGCAGCCCGAGGGTCAACTCGCGCGTTGGTTAGAGAGGCTTCAACAGTACAACTTTGAGATTCAGCACAGGAAAGGCCAACTGCATTCTAACGCTGACGCCCTGTCACGAAGACCGTGCCCCGAAGACTGCACCTTCTGTGCCCAAAGGGAGGAGAACACTGGGATACAGTGCCGAAGGACTACCGTGGAACTTCAAGGGAGCTGGAGCCGCGAATCTTTCACGCGGGCACAAGCAGAAGATGATGACCTGGGACTGATAGCCGAATGGAAGAGGGCCTGTGTCCCCAGACCCGGGTGGAACATTGTGAGTGACTGCAGCCCAAAGTTTAAGTCCTACTGGGCACAGTGGGACTCGCTGATTGTAAGGGATGGCCTCATCTGCCGTACCTGGGAGAGCACCGACGGCAAGACATCTCGGGAACAAGTCGTCGTTCCAAAGGCCATGACGGAGGAAGTCCTGAAGGAAGTTCATGGAGGATCATCTGGTGGACACCTAGGGATAAAGAAGACCCTGGAGAAGCTGAGAGAGCGGTTCTACTGGATCGGATGCCGAACAGACGTGGAGAACCACTGCGCGAGGTGCCACGATTGCGCAGCCAGCAAGGGCCCAGGACGAAGACGACGGTGTCCACTGAAGACCTACAACGTGGGCGGCCCCATGGAGAGAGTGGCCATCGATGTTGCTGGGCCATTCTCGTTAAGCGAGGCAGGGAACCGCTACATATTAGTCGTCAGCGACTACTTTACCATATGGCCGGAGGCGTATGCGCTCCCTAACCAAGAAGCCGCGACGATTGCAGAGACCCTGGTGAAGGAATTCGTCAGCCGGTACGGAGTACCCCTGGAGCTGCACTCCGACCAAGGGAGGAACTTCGAGTCGCAGGTGTTCCAGAACCTATGCCAGCTGCTGGGAATCCGGAAGACAAGGACAACGCCGCTACACCCTCAGTCCGACGGGATGGTAGAGCGATTCAATCGCACCATCGAAAACCATCTCCGAATAGTCGTCAGCGAGCACCAGAGGGATTGGGACAAACATCTTCCACTATTTCTCCTGGCCTACCGCGCCGCCGTGCACGAAGCCACCGGGTGCACACCAGCCCGGGCCATGTTTGGGAGAGAGCTCCGCCTACCTGTCGATCTTGCCTTCGGCCGACCTGGGAATGATCCGATCCCGGTATGCCAGTATTGTCAAGAACTGGTCGACCAACTGGAGGACGTGCACGCGTTCGCGAGGAGGAAACTGCGGATCGAGACCGACCGAATGAAGACCCGATACGACCAGCAGACGGATACAGGCGGATTCCACGAGGACGACCTGGTCTGGCTCTTCAACCCATTACGAAAGAAAGGCCTGCCACCCAAACTGCAGAAAACCTGGGAGGGCCCGTACCGAGTCGTGAAACGGATCAACGATGTCGTCTACAGGATCCAGCGGAGCCCGAGGGCGAAGATGAAGATCGTGCATCGAGATCGCCTGGCAGCCTACTTAGGGACACAGACGGACCAATGATTGATCGGGACGATCAGCCTTTTTAGGAAGGGGGTGGTGTTACGGCTGTGAGTTTGTGTCATCGCTCGCCGCATGAGTCACAACTGCCCCAGGGCTGGGCTGTGCCCTGCCTCATGTATTGCGTGCGCCTTATGCAACAGGGCTACGAGGACAAAGGGATGATCCAGAATATTCGTGACTGAACCAGTGAAGGAAATGTCGAGAAGCCGTGTGCCCTGGACGATTCTAGAATTCATTGAGTTACCAGCCTGCTATATAAGCGGCTTCAACAGTGAGGGGACCGAGTTTTCAGTGGGTGTGTGTTTGTGAGCGAGTGCGACAGAAGTGTGGTGACGAAGTGCCGTGCGAGTTTCGAAATCCAGTGACATTATTTCCCCAGCTTGTGGACAGCGAAACAGCGGGTAGCGGATTATCGTAAGTAACTGTGGTTGGTGTACATGAGGAAGAGGAGCAGGTAGTTTCTGTCAAGGCCACCGTACTCATTAAGACGGTTTAACTTTTGTGGTTTGTTGACAAGTGAAAGGGCCAAGAGCGCTCAAGGAAGAGACTTGAGGAAACTGGAGTAAGGTTCTAATTGTTTGCATTTGCTGATGAGTAGTGTATCTTTCTGGCCACAATAAAGTTAATTATTTCTTTAAGCAGTAATTGGTGTTGTGCTTCCTCCCCACCGTAATCCAGTTAACAAAAGTGCCACTAGGGGGGTGGCACGTAACATTATTAAAGCGGCTTCGGTGGCGTAGTTGGTAGCATGCTGAACTGCTATTCCCAAGATAGCGGGTTCAAACGCGGCTGAAGTCATTGGATTTTTAAGAGCGTTAAAATCTTTCAGTATGCCATCCTTCGGAGGGGAAGTAAAGCCGGCGGTCCCATGTCATAGATTTATGGCATGTAAATGATCCATCCACAGACTAAATTTGTGTGAAGCTAAATTTCTAGGTTAGATTTTGTTGGAACGCTCGATCAAAGTTCGAACGTTTACCACTAGGTATCAGTGTCATCAGGTTGGAACTACTTGAAATTGAACGGAACTTGTAGCTCACCCTATGGGTGTCCGCGTGAAGCAGCTACAGCCTGTGGCGAGCCGAACATGTCTTCGGGCACTCCCGGCACTAAAAGCCATACGTTAAATAAATAAATAAATAAATAAATAAATAAATAAATAAATAATATATTATTATTATTATTATTTATTATCATCACGTATACATAAACAACAGTTTTAGACCATTAGCTTATTAGCCGAATGAATCGCAGGTTCCATCTGTTGAGTTATGCCTAAGCTACCGATTGCTGTATGTTAGGTTCCGCTAGCTCAGTCGGTAAAATAAATAGCCTTGCGTAAACATTAGTCTGTGTTTGGTTATTCTTTTTAATTTTTCAGAAAGTGTGGAAAAATATTTAAAATAATCAGGGCATTTTTGGTAATGCTTTTTCTTATGTCAAAACGTTCATCGACAACATACAGTTCTGCAAAAGAAAAAATAACTCTAACATATGCAAGTTGGTTTTTAGTGTCTACAATAATCTGTCGGAAGAATAGCTTGATTCATAATTCAAAAAGTAAATGGTGTACAGGCTTTCACGGCCTGTGAATAGAAACTCAGCAATATTTCTAGGTTTGTGCCGTGTCTTGTGTGGGGGTTTCATCTAGGACACTAAGCTATACCATCTTTTTAGAAATCATGTGGTGAATCTCTCATATAAATCAATGGCAGGTAGCGAGTACCGTACATGTTGGAATGGACAGCCCTGACCGCCCAATCACTCAAGGTCGGTGGGAAGGAGCCACACGCTCCAGTCAGCATATTCGCCCCGCCTCACTACTACTCCGAGTGCCACAGGGATGTCCAGCTCCTCCAGCCGTCACACCTGCGTTCCAGGATGTCAGGTATGATTTCGGAGCCTTGCAGTTCAATCTGGCAGCTGATTGTCCACACGTTGTCCTCTTATAGTACAGCGATTAAGTCCACAAAGTTTCAAGATAGGTTTCGACCAGACTTACCTGTACTTCCCTCGTCAGCAAAATCGCATCATAAAGAAAGGAGATGATCTAAAGGGAATGCTTATTCTGTCTACATCAGGGCATGCTTTTCTTTTTACTGCCAGTGCTAGAATTCAATCAGCACTCCTTGACTGTACAGTACGTGTCGAGATGATAATGTCGTTTTATAGACACATTAAAAGTCAAGTGCTTTTGCCTTTACGATTTTTATTACGACACTCCTATCCTCTCCAGATATACCGGAGCGAACTGTTCTCATGTCATGTTGGTCATTTTTTTTTTTGTGGGGCTTAGTACTCCTTGGTCATCAGCCTCCTGTAGTTGGGTGTGTGTTGATACTGTCTGATAATGAAATGTGATGACTGTAGTAGTGTGTGAGGGCCTAATAGTATTATAGGATGATATAGGTGTCCCGGGACTTGAATTAAGATTTAAGCGGGCCGTTCATTCTTGAACGGTACATATTACGTGCGCAGTAATAATGAAAATGAAAATCCACAGCCTGCTTCCAGTCTCCGACCGGGTCAGGAATGGAATGAATGAAGCCCCCATCTAGCGGCGAGGATATGAACTGTGCCGGCTGCCGAGGCCTGACGCACTCCTCTGGGGCAATGATTAAATGAATGACAGATGAAATGAAATGATAGTGGAGAGTGTTGCTGGAATGAAATTTTGACAGGGAAAACCGGAGTACCCGGAGAAAAACCTGTCTGCCTCCGTTTTGTCCAGCACAGATCTCACATGGAGTGACCGGGATTTGAACCACGGAACCAGCGGTGAGAGGCCAGCGTGCTGCCGCCTAAGCCACGGAGGCTTCGCAGTAATAATAATAATAATAATAATGTATGTATGTCTACCCCTTATTATTCCCGTTTTTTCCAACGGGGTCGGGGATGAGATGCGATGGAAGATTTGTGGCGATGGTTTTTACGGCCGGATGCCCTTCCTGACGCCAACCTCATGAGAGGAGTTAATGAGAGATGAAATGAATGATGGTGAATGAAACTGGGCAAGGATGTGGAAGGAAGCGGCCGTGGCCTGTCAGAAGGTACCGTCCCAGCATTTGCCTGGTGTTGAAAATGGGGAAACCACGGAAAACCATTTCAAGGACGGCCGACGGTGGGGCTCGAACCCACGCGTCTACCGAGTCAGCAGAGAGTTTGGCCCCATGACCTAATGCTGCGCGTTAGCCAGCGTAGCCACTACTGTCGGTAATAATAATAATAATAATAATTGCTACGCCGGCCGGGGTGGTTGATTGGGCCAACACCTTATTTTCAGAGGTCCACGTCGCTTGCTGCAAAATCACCGCCAGATGACATGCCCCAACAGAAGAACACCGAAAGGTGGAAGGAAGGTGGAGAAGGGGAAAACGCACAGGCTCGTCTACGGACACAGTCCGATCACCAATAGAACTGCCACCGAAGAAATAATGCCACAACAGTTGCTTAATATTTAAAAGAAAAATTTAACTACCAAAAGGGGCTAAGAAAATAAAAATGAATAAAATCCTTCAGCCACAAAAAAAAATTAAAAAAACTACTACTGCCACAAAAAACAACCTCTCTGGTGATAGACATTGCTTAAGGCCAAAATAAGTTATTTACATAAGAAGGCAAGAGACGGCTTAACATGCTTGCTGATCGAAATGAAAAGATTTAATTTAAAATTAAATCAAATAAAGCCCAAAAGATAGAAAACCAGAATACAGGTATTACCAAATGAGAAAGGGCTTGATAATTTACTAAGGTATGCAATACCGACCCGACATGCAGACATCAAGGCCACGATGAAACGAAAAATTTAAAATTAAATTAATAAAATAAAATAGGATCAATTAACAAATCCACAATTTACATGACGGAGAAAAACTCGGGAACACTCACAAAAACACAAAGTTAAACCAACAAGATTAACAAAAAACATACTAAGCTACCACCACAACACGTTTGAGTCTCCCACTCGTCGCCTAGAGAATGTACTCTCAAGACCAAAATGCACTCGGGCAAAACAAAAAACAAACATGGCCACCAAAAGGATGACCGCATGTCCAATCGAATTACGGCAAACAATTAGCTTAAAATTAAATTTAAAATCACCAGAGAGAACAGAACGGGAGGAAAGAATTACGCCTTAACACTAATGACACGAGGCAATTTAGGCTGCAACGGATCGTAAATCAAATTAATAATAGGGCAATCCCAAAATATTACCAAAAACTAAACAAATAATAATTTACAACGTAAAATAAACTAGAAACGTGTCCCCAGAAGGTACGAAGGAAAACAACAAAATTTACATATCTGGTAACATTAGTAAACAGAAAAATTAGGCCTACCAGGCGAAACAAAATACAGAATTAAAACATTAATATAAGGCCAATATCGGAGTTCCCATAACAATATATATATATTAAATAATAACGTACTTTAAAAACTTCTCTGTGGAGACACAATAAAAATAATTAACACACAAATTAAATAATATTATAAGGCACTAGAATGCCTCAATATGGCTAACCCGCACATGCGCTGTTTAGGTAACAAGCACTCCTGTTTGCATCTAGTTGCGATTACTATTTCATACTTCTTCTTCACGGCGAAATGGCGAAAATACAGCCTTATTAGTACAGGCACTTCCTTTTTAGCATATATCCATATTTCGTAGAGGCTAGGGGCCAAAGCCCCCAGCACACGGAGAGACACTTTTTCACCAACAGACGGCTTGTTGCTTTCTTGACGACATACTAAAAAAATGCCAAGATGGCGGAGACTCCAAAGTCAAAGGCCGCACTGCATTAATGTTAATTGTAACTGTCCAATCACAGATCGACACATCAAGTAACAATGTGCATATTAAATAATTATTTTGGCGGCATGATGTATATATAGTCTTTTGTTCAATGACGTAGAATACAATATCCTTCAAATATGTCTCGATTAGGATGAGATCAGAAGACACCACAAACACACTCTAGCGGTCGAAGATACAACTCGGCTAGAGGCTACAACTCCGGCTAGAGGAGTCGATAGATGCTGCCACCTCGAGTTCATAAGCCCAACTAAGTCATCAGGCGGGCGCTTTAAAGGTCGGGATACATATATATAGGGGAGATGCATTTTAAAAACGTTGGGACGGGCTTTTGCACGTAACAATAATAATAATAATAATAATATCGTATGCCCTCGGGTGCCCGGTGCAAGCTTTGTTGTTTGACACCCAAAGGGTAGCTTGCATGTCGAATTTCGTTGTTCCTTGAAGCACTATGAAAGTCAAGGAGGTTAGATATCAAAGCTCCTTGAACACTATAGCGCTTTCTAGTAGAGAAATGAGGAACTTTGTGTTGCCGGTAAATCCCGAGATTAATTTTGTCATTATGAACACGGCCTACTGAATTCAAATGGGTTCCTTGACATGCCAACATCGTATGACATGGTGTCGTAATTCCTGCTGCCTTTCAAAAAAAATCACTTACCACGGCCAGGAGCAAACCTGCAAGCTTGGGATTGGTAGACCGACACGTTGACCACTCACCCACGCACAGTGAGCCTTCATACCTTAGTCATTAGTGCAAATAAAGTGCCCAATGTGACCTCAGCAGCGCATGTGCATATTCAGTGGTCTCACTGTTCTACTCGGGCTTGAAGAAGAATTCTCACAGGCCACGAATGACCGGCCCATCTATAGTATCACGGCATTTGCCTGGAGGGAGTGATGAAAAACTCGGGGAAGAACCATGCTCAGGATAGCCCCTCTCAGAGCCGCGATTTAAACCTGCGATGACCGGACGTTCTGCAGCTGCCCTCGTGGCCGTGGTGTACGATTCACTTAGCATGACCTCACCCCGAGGTATTATCACATCAAGCTGTAGTTATACACACAGTTTATTACTGTACCATATTATGTGCTCTTGAGGCGCACATCATATAAATTATGACTAATAAAGAATTTAAAAAATAATAGTAAAATTTTAAAATATACAATTTTGAAAAATATAAGTTGAACAATTTATAAAAATAAAGTAATAAAACTTCATAAAATAAAATACAATTAATTATAACAATTAAAGTTTAAAAGAAGTAAAAATAAGGATAAGAAAAAAAATCTTTTATATTAAAAATATTCAAAGGACATAGTTGTGACTTTTGTAGATTTTAAAAAGGCCTTTGACTCGGTTGATAGAGAAACCATAGATAATACAATTCGTGAATTTCGAGTGAAAACTAAATTGGCAAACCTAATACGTGAAACCCTTACTGACACGATTTCAAAAGTAAAATTTATGGGTGAGATATCAAAATCTATTAAGATAAATACAGGTGTATGGCAGGGTGATGGTTTATCACCCCTTCTGTTCAACTGTGTTTTAGAGAAAATTGTAAGAATTTGGAATGTAAAGCTAAAAGAACATAACATTTCGCCAGTAACTTTGGGGAGAAGAAACAAAGGCATTGAAATAAGTTGCCTAGCATTTGCAGACGATTTTGCTATATTGTCAGAAAACCTAACAAGTGCAACAACACAAATCAATCTCTTGGAAGAAATAGCCAACAAAACAGGGTTGAGAATCTCCGTAGAAAAAACTAAATTTATTACAAACATCAAGAACGCTTCAAAATATTTGGCAACAGATATTGGCCCAGTGGAAAAAGTAAAGAAATTCAAATATCTGGGAGAAATAATTCAAGAAAATTGTTTAGAAAAATCTTCGGTAGAAGAAAGGGTACACAAGATGGAAAGAGCATATGGTATCACTAAGAATTTTTATAACAAAAAGTGCTTATCTAAAAATCTTAAAATAAGGCACTACACTACAGTGATGAAACCGGAATGCCTATACGCAAGTGAATGTCTGGTACTAAACTATAGATTAGATAAACTTGAAGTACTAGAAAGGAGAATCATGAGGAAAATTTTAGGCCCAGTGAAAACAGCAGAAGTATGGAAATTAAGATCTAATGATGAAATATACAGGAACATAGAAAATATAACAGAAACGATAAGAAAAAGGAGATTGCAATTTTTTGGACATATTTACAGAATGGATGATTCCAGATTAACAAAAAGGATATTCAAGTACCTTTGGGAGAAAAGGGCAACAACTAGCTGGATTCAAGAAGTAAAGAAAGAGTTAGAAAGAAATAATATAAGTGAAGAAGAAACGGTGAACAGAGAGATCTCTAGAAAAAGGGTATTACGTATGAAAGGATTCCAAGGAAGATTGCCAAAGATACCTGGTGCGAAGTGGTCCGAGGGCAGAAAGAAGCAGCATAGTGAACGGATGAAGGAGTACTGGAGGGAACGGAAGAGAAAACAACAAAGTGTGAAGAATTGAAATTGGCACGTGGTCCCTATCGGAAAAAAGAAGAAGAAAAATATTTATGAAAATTTATCCTAGTCCGTGCGGCCATTCTATCCAGTCGATATCCTTCATTCTTTTTTTGATGAAAGGTATTCATGCACAGATTTGTCATCAAGTATTACAAATCACTTAAATTCCGCCTTTCTCAAATTATTTGATTTTTTCAACTTTTTCCAACTTTTTCCAACTTTTTCCAACTTTGAAACAATCATATATCTGGTTTTCATTGAGGTACGAAGGTCGTTTTCAACTAAGAACACTCAGTGAATCAAACGCTGTCATTTGAGCTCTTAACTATTCACATCGGATGATTCTGAGGAAAGTTATGAGTGATCATTCGATATTACATCTCATTTTTTCAACATTTTTTCTCATTGTAGCAATCATATCCATGGTTTTAATTGAGTTTCACAGTTCGTTTTGATCTAAGAACACTCAGTGGATCAATCTCTATCGTTTGAGGTATTAAATATGTAAATTGGTTGATTCTGAAGAATGTTATGAGTTCCGTTGCGTATATTAGAAATGTATATGAAAATTTAACCGAGTCCATCCGGCCATTCTATCCGGTCGATTTCCTTCATTCCTTTTTTAAATGAAAGGTATGCATGCACGGATTTGTTATCAAGTATTACAAATCACTTAACTTCTGCCTTATTCAAATTATTTGATTTCTTGAACTTTTTCCAACATTTTATTCCCATTGAAACAATCATCTATATTATTAAAAATATTTATGAAAACTTAACCGAGTCCGACAGTCCATTCTATCCGGTGGATTCCCTTCATTATTTTTTAAAATGAAAGATATGGATGCACAGATTTGTTATCAAGTATTACAAATCACTTAAATTACGCCTTTCTCAAATTATTTGATATTTTCAGCTTTTTCCAACTTCTTCAACTTAGAAGCAATCATATCATTGGTTCTAATTGAGTTACGAAGGTCGTTTTGGTCCAAGAGCACTCAACGGATCAGGCTCTTTCTTTTGAGGTATTAAGTATTTGAATTGGATGATTCTGAGGAAAGTTATGAATGCCGAAGCGAATATTAGAAATATTTATGAAAACTTACCGAGTCCGTCCGGCCATTCTATCCGGTCGATTTCCTTCATTCCTTTTTTTAAGAGAAAGGTATTCATGCACGGATTTGTTATCACGTATTACAAATCACTTAACTTCTGCCTTATTCAAATTATTTGATTTCTTGAACTTTTTCCAACATTTTATTCTCATTGAAACCGTCATCTATATTATTAAAAATATTTATGAAAACTTAACCGAGTCCGAACGATCATTCTATCCGGTCGATTTCCTTCATTCTTTTTTTAATGAAAGGTATTCATGCACAGATTTTCTCATTCAAGTATTACAAATCACTTAACTTCCGCCTTCCTCAAATAATTCGATTTTTTCAACTTTTTCCAACTTTGAAGCAATCATATCTTTGGTTCTAATAGAGTTATGAAGGTCATTTTGGTCTGCGAACACTCAGTGTATCAGGCGCTATCATTGGAGCTCCTAACTATTCAAATCGGCTGATTCTGATGAAAGTTATGAGTGGACATTCGATATTATATCACATTTTTTAGCCTACTTTCGATTTTTGCAAAAAATGAAAGTAGACTTATGAGATCAACACAGGGCGAAAAAAGTGTGTCTGTCTGTGTGTGTGTATGTGTGTGTGTGAGTCTGTGTGTGTGTATGTGTGTGTGTGTCTGTGTGTGTGTGTGTGTGAGTGTGTGTACTCTGAATGTCTGTCCCCCCCTATCAATTCGAACACGGTGAATGCGAATTGAACGAAATTTGGTACAAAGGTAGCACTAGCAAAGGACACCTCAGTGTCATGTTTTATATCGCCGCCATCTTTACTAAAACTGAATGGCGGCCACTCAAACGTTCAAAACGTAAAATCAAATAACGACTAACCAAATCATCCGATCTCTACCAAATTTGGTAACAACATACCTTCGTATAGGATGCGTCTTGTGACAAAACTACAAGGTCGTCCGCCATACCATTTCAGGATGGCGGCCGTGCGAATTATGCAAACTTTATAATCCATATCATGGGACCCACCAGTTCCGATTATCGAGCCGAGAATCGTTTTAACTGTTCTAAAGGAAGAGGCACGTACGAAATTAAAAGCTTATTTTGTAATACTATAGTGCAGACGTGATTTTAAAAAGCTCAGCTGATTCATTAATAAGACAAGATGGCAGCGGATATCTTGTGCCTGACTTATATTTCACTAATTTGAGTATTGAATGCAATATAGCGTACTGATAAAAAATAAATAAACTTTGTATGAAATGCTTTATATATAAATAATATACTCCAGTGATGAAATCGTTTAGTATAAATCATTATTTGCTAACAAGTTCTATGTAAGTCATTTTAAATAAAACGATATTCGTTGACACAATTAGCTCAGTGGTAGAGCGATAGCCTGTCGCTCAGATTCCTATGGTTCAAACCCGATCAGAGCTAGTTTTTTTGCTTGAAATGTTATATGTTTATTGTTTTGTAATGACTCAGATGTTTTAAAATTAAGCGTTATATTGTGCAAATTATGGTGCAAAATATATATTTAATTAAAACATAATTCGCCAGCAGATTTACTCGAGACATCTAGCTGCCAAAAAGGTAACTTCCAGATTTTATTGAAAAGTTTCTTCTTCTGGCCGCTAGAATGCACTCGCTCTGTTAGGATTATATTGTTCGATATTTCACCACTAGATGTCCCGACTAGTCTACGTGGGGATCCATTGATTACTATACCATTATCATTCTATGCGCATCGAATTTGAAGAATGACATGTTGATACTACGATACATTTTAACTTTTTATTTTAAAGGGTTTGTAACAGCCTATTTTGCGTTACTTGAAAATGTTATTAAGCGTTATATTGTCCACATTATGGTGTAAAATATATATTTAATTAAAACATAATTCGCCAGCAGATTTACTCGAGACATCTAGCTGCCAAAAAGGTAACTTCCAGATTTTATTGAAAAGTTTCTTATTCTGGCCGCTAGAATGCACTCGCTCTGTTAGGATTATATTATCGAAAATATCCACATAGTTTGTATACACACGTCTCTGTAGGGTCATGGAAAGATTTGTTAATTCAATTAGGGTTGTGAAAGCCATGCACAACCAGACGTGTAAAGACATGCCTCAAAGTTGGATGTTGCCCACGGCAGGTCGTAATAATAATAATAATAATGTTATTGGTTTTACATCCCTTTTAACTACTGCTGCTTTTAGAGACACCGGGGTGCCGGAATTTTGGCCCGAAGGGGATCTTTAACGTGCCAGTAAATGTACTGACACGGCTCCCTCGCATTTGTGCACCCTCAAATGCCAGCTGACTGCGCCAGGATACGAACCTGCAACCTAGGGCCCAGCAAGCGAGAACGTTACCGCTGAGCCACGCCGCCAGTCCGGTCGATTATGTCTCCAGATCCATAACATTCTTGATATACTTCTTATCTTTCTTTCTTTCTTCAATGATGGTAGCAGTTTTTATCTAGGTCGTGGCGTTTGGTAGAGGTAAATCGTTTCTAAGGTCTTCAACAAAGAATAGTTCTATTATACTCTTTGATAATAACAACGAGTTATAACTATACTCATACATTTAGGAGAAAGTAGGCTATATGTTCTTTACTGAACATCTTGTTTCAACATATTTTATCATTGTAGCAACCATATCTTTGGTTCTAACGAACGAAATTTCCTATTACACTAGCGTTTTGTATTACAATCAACAAAGCGCAGGGTCAAACGCTTCATAGAGTTGGAATCTACTTCCCTGATCCAGTTTTAGTCTATGTAATGTTGTATGTTGCCTTATCCGAAGGAAAATCATTTAAAAATGTAAAAGTAGATTTTAAACCTAAGGGTCGATGCACAGCGAACATTGCCTGGAAGGAAGTATTGTGAAATAAAGGTTATAAACTATTACATAATGTCATAATTTTTTAATTCCAATACTGAAAGATAATGCTGCAGAGCAGCACGGGCGCCCTAGCACAAATTTAAAATCTAAAATAAGGAGAAAAGATTAGAATAAACATTTAAAAAGGAAAATTATGCATAAAAATATGAATAAAGAAAATAAAAATACAAATAAGAATAACAATAAAAGATGAAAAAATAGGTAACTTATCAGAATAAATTTTAAAAGTATAAGTACGGAAAAGAATAAGCATTTCAAAAAGGAGTAGAGATGAGAATAAGTATAAACAATTTAAAAATTAAAAACAAAATTCACGGTGTTTGTAATGTTTATAAGTAAATAATTAAATAAATAATAATAGAAAAGATCACGGGAAATCAACACAGCTATCCAACAGAATTGTTGCTTTTTCAGTGAAGTAGAGAAAGATCTGTTGGAGACTGGGATTACACGTAAAGATATCCAGGAGAGTGGCCCACTTAGGGAAAACCCTTCAGAAACATCGGAGTTTTCAACTTAAGCTGAAGCTAAAAACTGGGAAGGCGTGGACGACGGAGAGATAGGTGCAACATCGATTTCGAATGAAGGAGTACTGGGCCAACATTAAAATGAGGAGAAAACAGTTGACATGACGTTGTCGCCACTCTCACCTCCTCGCTGGAGTTGATTTACCATTAACTACCCTCATTTACCACAAACCTACAGAATTTACTGCCTTTAAATACAGGCCACAAGTGATTTTAACATTACTCCCGACTTTGAATGGGCGCCAAGGTCGACCATATGGGTCTTCCTGAATAAAATAGGGTAAAATACGGTACATAACTGTTGCCCCGACTATGAAAACTCTTTCTCCCAGGCGTAGGGCATTTGGCATGCGTTTGCTGATGTACCAGGTTCATGCAAGACAGGAATATAAACACACATGGCTTTTAAAAAGATAATCTATTGGCTGTACCATACACATACATATACAAATATACAACAAAATACCCTTCATACACTCGTGCTAAAACTTTATACAGTACCTTGCCACTGAATTTAGGCTCTGAGAGCAGGAAAAACCCTACGGTCATATCAGACCCAGGCATAACAGCCCCCTATACATATTTCACTTGTACACAGAATATCTACACACGTTACGACTGGTTCACTCCACTTTCTTCCTTGTCGAACTGCTCGTTCCCGTCTCCATTCTCGCGTGACTTCGATGAAATGTTTACGACTGAATTATCCTTTAGGCGTGGTAAGTTGTTACCAACAGCCCATGGTATGGATGGACCCATGAAATGTACGTAGCATCCAATAGCCCGTAAGAGCTCAGTGGATAGCTAAAATTAGTCACTGCTCGTTCGTATTACGATACCATGATCGAGTAATACGACACTAAAATGCAAGTAGACTAACGGACTTTCGCTGTAATAGCAAGAAGACGATCTCTAACTGTCCGTTACGGAAACCATGTCACGTAAAACGACCCTGGGCGTTAGTAGATTAGTGTTCTGCCGATAAAACAATAAGACGAGCTCAGAACGCCAGACACGCCATTATATGCGCTGGCGTAAGGATACCATAACCCCAAAGTTTCTGCCGGAACTAAATTGCGCGTGGCCCGCTCCTAGCGGAATATCCGTGTCAACACACGAACATCAGACAGTCAAAATCCACACTGACGTCACACAATGGTATTCCTCACGAAGTTCATGGTAGTTCATGCCATAAATAGCCTAGGTAATCCCACACAAGCCGAATTACTGCCTGTCTTTTCCGGGTATGTAACAAATCCAGCACTCGAAAAGACCAATTCATTGTACCTTTATAGTACAGCCACGAATCTAACCTTTAACATTACTAGGTCAAAATAAAGCAATTAACCCCAAACCAAAATGAAATAATGCTTCTACTTAAATACAGTCTTATATCCTTATTCCCAAAACGTAATAAATCGCAAAACCCCGTATTTTATAATATCAAATATCCAAAAACCGATAATTAATAAACAGTGATCCTAGGTTGTCCGGACCATCCAAAAATGAATCCGTCCACAAAGACACACAGGCACAATAAAAATCACCTCTGCAACCCCACATTAACCCAATATAATAAGATACGAATAAAATACCCCAAACTAACTGCGCGAAGCAAAACCCGAGGGTGAGCTACTCTAACTGAATAAATTCTGTTACAAACGCCCCCACAAGGATCAATCTCTAAACTATAAGGCTATAGATTTACCCTTGTCCCTCACACAAATACACACTAGTACTCCTGTCTTGTCATCGTGAGCAAGATCTCTAGGTGACATATAGCTTGAGGTTAGCAACGTTATATGTACCTAGGACCTTGTCATCGTTGGAAATCAAGCTGTAGGCACATGCACCTACCCTGCGGTCTATAGCAAATGGACTCGAATGAAAAACCTCAAGAATGCAACTCTGCTCTACCGACAGCAGATGCTCAGCTCGCAACAACACCAGATCACCTATCTTAATTTTTACCCCCTCCCTTCCCTGCTGTTTCAAAACCATCTTACCTACAATTACAATAATCCTCAATTTATTTAATCTCTTAGGGTACAGCTTTCCCGGTTGAAAATCCCCAAATCCTACGATATACACAAAAAGAAATCCTTCCTGCAAACTACTAACTGCCACGCCCTCCAAACATAACCTACTGGTACCATCCCACATGGTCACCACCATCAGAAGACTAACAAACTGACTGTTACTTATCTCAAATATAATCTCATAAAGCATCTGACCAATCACCTCAACAACACCTTCCATGTAAGAGTAAGCTATAGGGTACCTAGGACCGCTCAAGCTAGACCTAACTGCGGTGTCAAAACTATGCCCGTAGCCGTGAGTACATCCAAGTTTCACCGAGAACACCACCCTGTGTTCCCTCAGAACGTCAATCACCTATGACTTCTGACCCTCGTCCAACATGGTATCTTTAACAACTACCTCCACACAGTGATCATCATCACTCAACTCATGATCATCTCCCATGACCCAGAAACAACAGTGATCCATATCACTCAACACACGATCATCTCCCATGATCCAGAAAGAACAGTGATCCACATCACTCAACACATGATCATCTCCCATGACCAAAATACAACTTGATACCATGCCGACACCTAATTCTTTCTCCACAGAAACCTCTTTTATCACCTGAATGCATCCAACGACACTAACAAAATCTCTACCATCAACCTGATAATCTAACCTAACCCAATCCTGTTGCTCACTCCACCCAAACTTCACTTGCGCCTTACTGTAATCTAATCTACAGCTCTGATCTCCTAACCTATCAGATCCTACATTGACATTATACTCTACATTATGTTTTTCTTCCAGAGCGTGAGCAGGAATACTATGCAAGGACTCTCCCCCTGCTCCATATAGTGAGTCCTGGCGAAGTTTAAACTTCCTGGCCTATTGCTTCTCTCAACCTGTCTTTCCATGGCACGCCCCCTATTTGCCTGCTCTACCTCACGTGGTCTGTTCCCCGGTTGATTGTTTTTCCCGTACCCCTGACACTCATTGTTATTTCTTCCTCTCCCATGATCTTCATACCAAATGTACCTATCCCCTCTACCTGGATCCCAATTCCTCTCTCTCCTCTGATTATAATTTCCTTCCCTTTGATTACCCCTATTTCTCTGACGTTGCCTACCTGTCTTTCTCAAGGTACCTAACCTTCCAAGTGACCTCTTTATGCCTGTAATAGCGACTATTTCCTGCACGCACACTGCAGTCTTAATGTCCTCAGAGAAATTACATACTAACTTCCTAACAAAATCATCACTCCCTCCTAGTTCCAGATTTTGACCACGTAGAATTCTACCTACAGTATCTTTCTCCATACTAGTCACCTTCTCGCTAACCTGGCTAATATTCTCATCTACCTTCTTCATACCATTCCCTAGCAAACTAATCTTGACTCGCTCATCCATCTCCACTACCTCACCACTCTCTTCACTAACTTCAGCACTCTCAAGCATCTCCACTCTCCCAGCACTCTCCCCACTAACTTCAGCACTCTCATCCTTCTCCACTCTCCCAGCACTCGCATCACTAACCACAACGTTCTCTTCCACGATGCCTACAATTTCCTCTTTCTGCTCTCCCAACCTATTTACCCTGGGAAATTTCTGGCTAGTCAAAAGTGCCTGGCTAGAAATCTCCCCTGCCAACATCACTTGTTGAGCATCCAACTTATCTGCTTCCGAGTCTACGCTATCTTCCTGAACAGCAATCTCATTACCTAGCTTAGTTTCCAGATTAGTGGCTTCTACACTGACTTCACTAACCTGGCTAGTAACATGGCTGTCGGGGATAATTTTTGACAATCTTTCCTTGACCTCATGTATCTTTGCTGACATTTCCTTTTTAAAAGTAGTCATCTGACAGGTCATCCTCTCCTTCATTCCTACAGACTTGTCGCTATGATACACGAGCCTCCTCAACATGTCCATCATACTTAACTCATTTCCCCCCTGCCCTGGCAAATCTCCCCTGACTCTACTGTTTTCCCCCATCCCTATAGAAAATTGCCTATCAACCCCTGCCTGATTCTGCCGCTCACCAGCACCGTCCCCCAACAAAGCAGAATTGCATCCTGGCTCTAACGTAGCCATCCCTAATTGAAATATGTAAAATTACGAAAATATGCCTACAGTTTAATACCTGTGTCCTGGTACACATCAGCATGTCTAAGGCCTCACGTTGGGTTCGCCACTGTAACACTCTCACCTCCTCGCTGGAGTTGATTTACCATTAACTACCCTCATTTACCACAAACCTACAGAATTTACTGCCTTTAAATACAGGCCACAATTGATTTTAACATTACTCCCGACTTTGAATGGGCGCCAAGGTCGACCATATGGGTCTTCCTGAATAAAATAGGATAAAATACGGTACATAACTGTTGCCCCGACTATGAAAACCCTTTCTCCCAGGCGTAGGGCATTTGGCATGCGTTTGCTGATGTACCAGGTTCATGCAAGACAGGAATATAAACACACATGGCTTTTAAAAAGATAATCTATTGGCTGTACCATACACATATATACAAATATACAACAAAATACCCTTCATACACTCGTGCTAAAACTTTATACAGTACCTTGCCACTGAATTTAGGCTCTGAGAGCAGGAAAAACCCTACGGTCATATCAGACCCAGGCATAACAGCCCCCTATACATATTTCACTTGTACACAGAATATCTACACACGTTACGACTGGTTCACTCCACTTTCTTCCTTGTCGAACTGCTCGTTCCCGTCTCCATTCTCGCGTGACTTCGATGAAATGTTTACGACTGAATTATCCTTTAGGCGTGGTAAGTTGTTACCAACAGCCCATGGTATGGATGGACCCATGAAATGTACGTAGCATCCAATAGCCCGTAAGAGCTCAGTGGATAGCTAAAATTAGTCACTGCTCGTTCGTATTACGATACCATGATCGAGTAATGCGACACTAAAATGCAAGTAGACAAACGGACTTTCGCTGTAATAGCAAGAAGACGATCTCTAACTGTTCGTTACGGAAACCATGTCACGTAAAACGACCCTGGGCGTTAGTAGATCAGTGTTCTGCCGATAAAACAATAAGACGAGCTCAGAACGCCAGACACGCCATTATATGCGCTGGCGTAAGGATACCATAAACCCAAAGTTTCTGCCGGAACTAAATTGCGCGTGGCCCGCTCCTAGCGGAATATCCGTGTCAACAAACGAACATCGGACAGTCAAAATCCACACTGACGTCACACAATGGTATTCCTCACGAAGTTCATGGGAGTTCATGCCATAAATAGCCTAGGTTATCCCACACAAGCCGAATTACTGCCTGTCTTTTCCGGGTATGTAACAAATCCAGCACTCGAAAAGACCAATTCATTGTACCTTTATAGTACAGCCACGAATCTAACCTTTAACATTACTAGGTCAAAATAAAGCAATTAACCCCAAACCAAAATGAAATAATGCTTCTACTTAAATACAGTCTTATATCCTTATTCCCAAAACGTAATAAATCGCAAAACCCCGTATTTTATAATATCAAATATCCAAAAACCGGTAATTAATAAACATTGATCCTAGGTTGTCCGGACCATCCAAAAATGAGTCCGTCCACAAAGACACACAGGCAAAATAAAAATCACCTCTGCAACCCCACATTAACCCAATATAATAAGATACAAATAAAATACCCCAAACTAACTGCACGAAGCAAAACCCGAGGGTGAGCTACTGTAACTGAATAAATTCGGCTACAACGTGGTCCTTAGTTGGCCGTAACGAAGCAAGAAGAAGAAGAAGAAGAAGAAAAGATCACGGACACCATTCGTAAGAGAAGGATAGTCTTCTATAGCCACATTGCTCTTATGATTTCTACAAGGTTGAGCAATAAGATCTTCAGTTTTCTTTTCTTAACAAAAAGAAACAAGGAGGAGTGGTTTACTAAGTTAGAAAAAGAACTGCGTGAAGTGGGGATTAACCCAGGAGGATAATAGAAACGTTTTCGTCTAAAGTCGAAGCTCCAAGAACATCATGGTTTCCAAGGAAAGCCAAAACTAAAATCTGGCAAATTATCGACTGAAGCGAGGAAGGAACAGCATAGGGAATACTGGGTGAACGTCAAAGGCCAGCTGCAACGACATGAAAAAGGACAGTTGAAATAGCGCGGTCCATAGATGGCCAAGGTGACAGCAAGGATCAATAATAACAAAAGTAATAATAATAATATAAATTTAAGTTAATGTGGTAGTGTATCGTAATCACCTTATCATGGCTAGGTCTAGTGTTACAGATTCATTCAGGGGATTTTCGTCATCGTAATCCTGTATCCACATGCACTTAGGTATGTGTGAATTCCTTTCGATAACCTGACTCAATGAAGACTATACTAACTTAGTGTGTGTCTTTGTAACTGGAGTTACTTTATGGGTAGGAGTCAATCATGGCCTTAATTTAGGTACAATCCCGCCTAATTGGAAAATTTAACAAAATACTATTTTTAAAGACAAATTAAATATTAAACAAGTAGTTCCGTGAAGAACTAAAGCCTATTTTCATACAGTATATCCGACTTATGTTAATTGCCACTATCAACATACAAAATTTCAGTTTGATTGTTGTAATAGATTCGTAGAAACTGAGAACCGACTAAATATTGCGGATGATCACCATGTTGGATTTTTATATATGTAGGTCTTAGAGTTATGTACTGTCAAAAGACGATTATTGTGTACGTGTAGCATTCAAACTTCAATCTCATGATTAGGACACAAGAAGTAAAAACGAGATTTTAAAGTTTCGCACAGCTGCCATCTTGTGGTTATGGAAACAATTGAAATAAATTAGATGCCAGTGGATTAACATGTGTATAAGGATTTACTGTACCTCGCTTCACTGCACTCGGGATGGTTAAATTGCGAGAAACGTCCATATGAATATGTATATTTCGAGTCGCCGCCATGTTGGATTTGTGATCACCAGGTTATTGAAAGTCCTACAGATGAACTTATGTTCATATCCCCTATGAACATAAAAAACAGTTTGATTGCTGTAATAGATTCGTAGATATCGAGAACCGTCTAAATATTCCGGATGGTCGCCATATTGGATTGTTATATGTATAGGCCATAGAGTTATGTACTGAACCCATGTACCATTGGCTCAAAGAGGGTCGAATCCATGTATTTGTGAAAGGAATGAAAGAAACATACAGTCTCTAATGGAACGGAGAGAGATTCAAGCAAGGGTTCTAGCCTAACGTTGCGCAAGCCGCTGGACCAGGTGTTCAGGAGATGAGATCATGCCTCTTGACTCATTGAGAAGGAGCCGGTCATGAGTATTAATAGAACGAGTGGAAAGTTTTCACTGTAAGACAGAGAAGCGTGACTCGGAAATCCAGCTTAGCTTGCAGTAAAACGGCAACAGCGCCGCTGTGCCAGTAGAAGAATAATTAAATTTAACCCATTTGCAGGAATAAAAATAAGTAAATAAATACAGTACTGTGAATCATTTCGGATTAGAGATTTTTGTGTAAAGAAAAAGCTTGTAATAATTGCACAGGAAATAAATGCAAACGCAGCATACGTCATTCGGGATTCACTGATACCAGAGGAGTGGGGAATTTAAAAATGAACAGCACCACCCACGCAGCTGAAGACTAAAAATTAATTAATATCTCCGAAATGCACGATCGATTCTTATGCGCAGTGAGATCATTTGACGTTTGGAAGACGAGCTTTCTGGAGATATAATTTTTATAATGGTACAACCATTATTTCAAAAGTTGGTCACGAAAAGGACTAGGATTTTATCTTTTTTTGACTAAAGAGTATAAAACTCCTGGCCTCACCAAGCCGAATGCAGTTATCAAACGGCCCGAGGGCGCGTCACTGTGCTACATCAGACACCGAATTCCGACAGTCCGTGAGGGGCGTCACGCTGAAACACCTCGAAGGCAGTTTACCAGTACTCCTTGAGGGGAAAAACGCTGTATCAAATCGCATAGACAATATCCGACAGCCACGGGCGTCGCGGTATCAATAACTTACGTGATCCGTAGGGAGTTGCAAAGAAGTAATATTACAGTATCGCCGTGTTGAAAATTAGGAAAATCCTAGTTACAGGATATAGGTCCGACAGTATAAAATTTACAGTGAAAAGTTCATAAAATACAGTCAAAGCAGGCTGCGAACTTAGGACTCAGGGCGATAGGTCTTTAAAGTAAACGACCAAAAGTATCATAACGTACGGAAGTACCGTAACAGCGAGATAAACAGTTTATCAAATTTAAAGAACCCGAGCAGGGAAAGACAGAATAAGGTTCGTAAGTATTCTAGAAGATTAGAAGTGCGAGAACCGAATAAGCGAAGAAGAGAAGGAAACTATAGACATTGTTTCAAGAAAGCAGACGAACTATTCAAAAGCACTAAGACTCGAGGAGTATTAGTTGCTAAAAATCCATAGGTCACCGATAGATTATCGAGGGGACCGTGAACAGAACAGACTTTCGCTAAGATCAATAAATAGGATCTAAAAGGGGAGCCGTTCAAGTTAGAGAAATAGCAGATCGTCAGGAACGGGATTCGAAGGAGTGCTATTGCAGGGAGGAAGTAGATGATTCGAGACTTTCATATTCGGAGAGGATAGGAAGCCGATATTACTAAATTTCACCCTTGGAGACGGGAGGTCAAGAGGTCACGTTTGATAGGCTAAATAGCGGCCTAGTGATCAGAATTTGTGAAGTGTAAATATATCAAGATTTTGTGTTAAAAGTAATATATTTTCAGTGTTTTTATTGTGTGTTCTAAACGGATACACCAGTGTATTTAAAATGTTATCAGTGTTAAATGTATACGTGTTAAATATGTGTCAAGATATGTCTGTACATGCAGTGAATTTGTACAGGATGGAGTAATTTAAAAGAGTGGGCAAAAATGACGCATCGCACGAGCAGGAAGCCCAGGAAACGACCTAAAGCATGTGAGTAACGATTTTCATTATGTTTTGGTGTCGGGGGAGTGTTTGTGTACAAATCCACCGGAGTTTTTGAGTAAAAGGGATGTTTCTAAATAACTAATTACAGAATAGGAACGCGGTCTGAACAAAAATAGAATTTTGAGAAATTATAAATAATTATGTGAAAGAATAAATCCTGTAGAGGAAATGTATGAATAGAATGTCAGTGTATTTGACGAATGTTATAAAAGCAAGCGTATTAATAATAATAATAATATAAAGGAAATATAAATAAAGATTAAATTGAATAATATGAAAATAAGAGCGTTGGAGCCTTAATAAAAGTATAAGACATGAGGTTAATGCATGTTCTTAAAAATAGAGCGATTATTGTCAAAGGAAAAGATTAATAAAAAAAATTGAGATATGTATCAATTGTTAATATGGAATTTATCAGTTCTTTGGAAGACGCTAGGCCGTAAATAATGTATAGCGCAGTGGAGCGCAATTAAAATAAAATGTCACGCTAGGAATGCGTAGAATTTAAAAGTACTTGGTAAATTACTTATGAGGGGTAGTTGATTGCGGTAATTTGAGATATGTTGTAAGTCCTCCAATAGTGACATAGATCACGAGGCCATGTGTGTGTTATTATGTAAAAGGGAGAAAATGTATGGTATTATGAGCGTAGGTCATGTAGGCCACGGCCGACCCTAAATCGCATTTTGTATAAGTCCTCCAATGTGGAAATGGTTCCCGAGGCATGTTAAGAGATTTGAACCTAGAATCCTCTTGTTGTTGAAGCCCCTAATTATTCGTCGTAAAACGTGTATTACTCTTCCCAATCAATGAGGACCTTTCATAATTAATAAATGCCAAGGTTACGAAAGTGGTTTATGAGCCAAATAATATTGTTGAAAGTAAAAAGAGAAGTAAAATGCCAGGTCTCTCCATAGAACTGAAAAGAAAGGAAGATTTGTTTTAAAAGCATTGAGGAGAGCTCCAACCGCAGACTAGACGGGAAGTCACCCTCCCAGTCATAAATCTCGCTCAAGTATATGGTCAGACCCTAATAGCAGGAGGGTTGGTGAAGGCCGTCTGTAAGAAGTAATAATACACCGTGAGTGTTTAAAAGTTGTTAATGACCCGGGAATTGAACCGAGGTCCTTGTAGATTGAAATTATCGCTTGCCAGTTCAGATCGTAGTTTTCTTATGTGATAATGGTCTTATAAGACAAATAAAATAAATAACAATCCCTATTGTAATGTTGTATGAACGTAGGATTCCATGAGTTTAATGAAGATAACTAGATTCTGGGAGTAATCATAGTTTTTTTGACTTTGTCAAGTAATCTTTATAACTCTGGAGTACACAGGTATTTTCCCGATCACTATGGTGAATTTGTAAAACTTGAGAGAGATGGTAAATGCTGAGAACATGTGAAATGCCCAAATATTTAAGTAAAGAATTAACATGTATTTTTAAATGTAATTAGATATTTGTTTTGATGATAAGAAAACATAAAAGTAGTTATTGAGGTGTACAAAAGAATGACACCGTTATTATTGGAAAGTATCGAGCCCAAGGAGCTCGTAGTTATATGGAACTTTAAGATAGATACTTTATGGAAGTAAAAATAATTATGAGTTGTTGGTTTAAAGGAAACCATTGTGTGTTAATATAATATTTGTTTAAATTCTTATGTTATTCCTTGTTCACTTTGAACAAGTAGAATGATATTGGTCAGTAGTTTATTTGTTTTATTATTTGTAGCGCCATAATTTTGGTTAATTAAATGTGTTAAAATAGGAGTTGATTTTGTTGTTATTTTTGCAAGTGTATCCTCTATTTAATCCAAAATGTGTAAGTCACAGAGTGGGAGAACATACTACAACCCCGAAAATCCCGAATTGAGCAATGCTGGCATACTGTGATTTGCATATTTCTTGCTGAAAGGGCACATGGTGGTATATAAAGTAATGTGCTTGGATTAATAACTAGAGGAACACTAAAGACGGTCATTTCATGTAAAGTAAAGTAATGATAGGAATAGCTACAACGTAAAATGTTAACTGACCGCATGGGTCCCTAGAAACTCACACCGAGCAGCCCTGAATCAAACAACCCCCCAGCAAATATTCGATTTTGGCGCCCAGTACGCAGGACTAAGTTTTCCTGGGGAAAACCCGAGTTTTTTCGAAAAATCAAAATTTTCATTTTTTGAAAAAATGGTTTTTCGAAATTTTAAATTTTAAATACTTCCATAAAGGTATTGGGATTAAATAAAGATATCAAAAGGGTACGTTGGAGTAAAAACCCGTACCAAAGTAAATTTTTGAAGAAATTGGGACACAATGGTTCAGATTACCATCTCTCAAGCATGTATTAGCGATGTGGCATGAGTAGCCCACTGTATTCTAATAAGATGGCATTGAGTGAGGAGATGCAACGGCTCTTGGAGGCCATAAACAATAAATTGGATAGCCAACTGAATACAAATAAAGAAGAGTTCAAATACCTAAATGAGAGTTTGAATAAGTTGGATAGCCAACAGACTGAAAATAAAAGGGATTTAGGATCCATAAATGAGAGTTTGAATAAGTTGGATAGCCAACAGGAGGAAAATAACCAAAAGTTAGGATCCATGAAGCAAAGTTTAGAGTCACTAAAAACTAATAGTGATAGCATGGGGACTAAATTAAAAGCTATCGAGGCCGACTGTATAAAAATGAACAATGAACTGAAGGCTAAGATAGAAGAGATTAAAACAGAGAGTGGGGATAACATCGCAGAACAGCTGAAAGTTATAAAAGATGAGACATTAGAGTCTATAAAAGCCGACAGAAAAGCAAATAACGATGTACTGACGGCTGAGATAGAAAGCAAATTCAATAGTATAAAAACAAAAAATTCAAACCATTTTTCAGCACAATCCAAGGTTTTAGAAAAGAAAATAGATAACAAATTTCAAGGATTTGACACTGAGTTTGGGAGTAAGTTAACTGAGTTCAAAGGGAAAATCACAAGTGAAATTAAAGAGGAAAATAAAGGATTTCATTCAGAGTTGCAAGGCCAAATAAAGACTTTAGATGAAAATATGGTAGATTCCCAAACTAAATGTCAAGAAAATTTTAAAATTTTAGAGGATAAATTTGGTTATATAGAAACTAAATTAAGTAACATGGAAGGAACGTGCAAAAAGAATGTAGACGATTGTAAAAATGAACTTGTAACCCAGATCCAAGGTGTGCAGGAAGAATTAGAAGCTCAGATAAAATTGAACAGCAATATCTGTGAAACCTCCCGGGATGAGATAAAAGAAAGTTTTAAGAAATTAGGAGACGAATTTAAAGGGGTAAAGGACCAAGTAGAAATACTCGAGAGAAAGGTCGATGGAGTTCAGAATGAAGTAACTGAGATAAAAAATCAAAATCAAAAAGATGTACAGGATATGAAAGGGCAGATTGATCTTTTTACCAGGCAGGTAGATGAGAACTTAAAGAGGCACGGGGAGGAAATAAATCAAAAGTTCGGTATATACGAAGAGCATCTCCAGAAAGAAAGAAAACAAAGAAATGAAGAAAATAAGGAAAGTACTCATAAGATAGATGAAATAAGTCGGGGTATAAATGAGGTTCAGGAAACCATTGGAACATTAAAGGTCCAAGTAGGGAAAATCTCATACTGAAGTAAACCAGGTCCAAGATGAATTGAGGAGATTATATAAGAGTCAAGGGAAAACTGAGGAAAAGCTTGAAGGAATTAAAGTAGATATGGTCAAAGGACAAAGAGAAATGGAGGAGAAAATAAAGGAAATACGAGAAGACCTAGATACCAGAGGTGACGTTAAACCAGAAATTATAACAGAACAGGTCATGGTCATCAAGAAAGAGGTAGAAGATCAATTAGCTGAAATCAGGGATAGTTTCAGGGAAGAGAAATTCCAACTCAAAAAGGTAGAGGAAGATAGCAAAAGGAATCAAGAAAGAATTCAAAATGAATTAAGATCCCGGTTGGAGAGGACTGAAAATAAGAACAGTCAAATGGAGATTCAACTCATGGCTAATGAAGAAAGTGCCCGAAGGGAAAGGAAATTAGAATTTGAGAGTCAGGATAAGTTTCCAAAGATAGGATGGGTAGATCCCCGTGAACAAGGCACAGATACAGATAGGGACTTAGGAGGGGAGAGCCCTTATAAGAACCCAGGATATCCGATGGCGATGTCAACCCCGTACATGAAACAGACAAATGGTCAGATAATAAACATCATCAAGTCGAATGAGGACAGACCGGTAAAGTTTACGGGTAATAACATGTCAATTACTCCAAAATACTGATTAAAGGAAGTCGCCGAGTACGTAAACGAAATGAAAGTTCCTCAGGATCGGAGACTGAGAGCAATTGAGAAGCTGTTGGCAGGTGATTGTCTTACTTGGTTCAGAAGCTTCAGGTACACCTTTGATACGGTGGAAGGCTTTAGAGAAGCCTTTCTAAAACGATATTGGGCAGCAGACGTCCAAGAGAATTTGAGGCTAGATCTGTACTCTAGGAAGTACAGCACAAATGCACCAACTAAGTACTCAGAATTTTTCACCGCTCAGCTGTGTAAATTCCGGGAACTTGACATTTCTCCAGCTGAGAACGACCTGTGTGCCGCCATTGCAAGACAACTTCCATATGAGATCCAGAGGCTGTTAATCTCATCCAAAGCCAGAAGTGCTGTGGAAGTGGAGAGTGTATTACGTCAATTAGATATGACGACTTCGCACGTTACTCCCAGGCATCAAAGACAGACTGAACAGGTACATATGGCCAGCAGTCAGGAAAACAGGGAGAAACCATCGACCAGAAATCAGTCCACTAGTACTGATACTCAGGGACTGGGTCGAGAGTATGGGCACCAAGAGCCTAAGGGAATACAGCCATACTACAGAGGAGGATATCGAGGAAGAAATCCTAGGAATACGGGTTCTAGGCAACAAGAGAGCCGACCCTATAACAATAACCATAAGAGGCAAGAAAATCGAAAGAGATGGGAGAATTATCCCAGAAGGAACGTAAGGCCAGAGGATAGGGATGATGAATATCGGGCCGAAATAGAAGAGAGATATAAGGAAAGTCTTCGTTATATGAATGAACGACAAGACGAACCTGAAAGGCAAAAAGTCCGTTGGAGTGAGGCAATAAAGAACCGGAAATCACCCGACCGACTAGACAGAGCTCAAAGCTTGGAACTACAAGCTCAATTAAAGAATGAGGGGAAAGGAAGCCCTCAGGATAAAAAAAACTTCAAATTTAAATCGTCAAAAGTGGAAACATACCAGGAGCTGGGAGGAGGTAGAAATTGTGAATTGGAGAGCAAGACCAGATGAGCTAATTAACGAGGAGTTGGAAGGAATCCCACCTATTAAAAGAGAATTACCCATAATTATGCTAAGGATAGAAGGATTACTGGTCAGGGCATTAATTGATACTGGATCCACAATAAGTTTAATTACGCAAACCCTTCTAAATGAATTGGAAATTAAAAATTCCCACATCAAGTGTAAAGATTAAGGGGATTATCCCTGAAAAATCTTTAACATGTAAATTTCAGGTATATATCGATTTGGTCATGGGTAACGCGGAAATTTCGCAATGCTTTTTGCTGGTAAATCAATTGCCGTATAATGTCATATTAGGTACTGATTTTATCCGTGAGAACAAGGTCATCATAGACCTAGCGCAAAACTGCATTAGAATTCAAAGAGAGGATGTGGATGAACAAAACATTAACCTACAGGAACAGGATGCAAAAATAGGAGAACAGGCATGGCATGTGGAAGAAGTAACTGGGAGGTTATAAGGACATAGAAAAAATATTTGAAGTCCTCAACATAGAACTCGAAGATAATTTAGAAACTGAGTTCGAGACCAACCTGTCAGGAAAAGTGGAGGAAGCTAAAGTTAACCTCGAAAATAAGGAACAATTAAAGAAATTATTATTAAATTTTAGGGACGTATTTGATTCCAAGCCAGGGAAGATTGAAAATTTTAAATACGCGTTCCAAGTCAATGATTGGGCACCGTTCAGACAAAAACCATACCCGGTTGCGGAAAAACATTACCCACAAACGAAGAAAACACTGCAGGAGATGATGAATGCAGGTGTTATAGAAAAGATGGCGACACCATATGTTAGTCCATTAGTGATTGTGAGTAAACCGGATGGCTCAGTAAGGGTGTGTTTAGATGCCAGAAATTTAAATGCAAAAATCATACCAGAAAATGATTCGGCACCACCCATAAAAGAAATACTGAGGAAATTCAAAGGCAAGTAGATTTTTACAAATATTGACATGACTTCTTCGTATCATCATCTCGAACTGGAAGATAAAACCAGCCTGTTAACTGGATTTCAGTTCGACCAACAAACATACTGCTTCAGGAGATGTCCGTTTGGATTGAAGACCGCAGGATCTGCCTTAATAAGAGCGCTTGATCGAAACCTGTCAGAGGAAGTGAAAGATTGCACTATCCGTTATGTGGATGACATTTGCTTACCTCGGAGAACATTGAGGAACATTTAGAAAAGTTAAAGAAATTATTGGAAGACTTAAGAAGGGCAAATTTTAAAATCAATTTAAAGAAGTCAAATTTTTGTCAAAGACAAGTAACATTTTAAGGGCATGTGATTGACAAGGATGGTGTTAAACCAAATCCATGCAAATTAGAATCGATAAGAGATTTTCCAAGGCCTTTGAAGGTGAAGAACTTTCGCCAGTTTTTGGGATTGATTGGATTTTTCTCAGGACATTGTCCATCATACACAAGAACTGTTGCACCACTACAGGACCTTCTGAAGAAGGGGGGCAAGTGGAAATGGACGGAGGAAACAGAAAAAGCATTTGTGGAGGCCATGGAAATGCTCTTAAACTATGTGAAGCTAGGATATCCTGATTTTAATCAGAGATTTATCATTCAAACAGATGCATCCCAGATTGGAATAGGGGCAATGCTATATCAGGAAAACCCGGATAACCCTGATAAGAAAAATTATCTAGCTTTCACAAGTCGGAGACTGAAACCACACGAGAAAAATTATACGATCAGCGAAATCGAGCTGTTAGCGATATTGCACGCGCTGCAATATTGGCGAAAGATCGTATATGGGTTTCAAGTCACTTTAAGGACGGATCATAAAGCCTTAACCTTTTTGATGAAGACTGATTTATCCAGTCAAAGGTTGATGCGTTGGGCTTTATACATCCAACAGTTTGATGTAGAGATAGAATACTGCCCAGGAAAAGAAAATGTAGTTCCAGATTATTTAAGTAGACAGCCAGAGTCCACAGAAGAGGAAGTAATGGCTATTGATTTGGAAGACAGGGATCAGCGTACTCTAAATGAGTTAAGAAGCATTAGTCAACGGCAACGTGAGGATCCATGGATGAACATGCTCATATCTTTCCTTGAAGGAAGTTTGATAAGGGGAACACCGGCGTACACGGAAGCTAATAAGGTAGCTCAAGATTACACATTTTATAATGGATTATTATATAAGTTTGTGGACTCTGACCATACACGATTAAGGATTGTTGTACCTGCAATTTTGCAGAGGAAAATAGTATGGTTAGCCCATAGATCGTTCGGACATATGGGAGTCGACAAAACAGTCTCGATGCTGAAAGAAGCATTTGTATGGCCGAGACTGAGAGAAACTGTAAGGGACACGCTAAAGACATGTGATCTATGTCAAAGGATTAAACCAAATGCATTTCTGATGAGACAAAAGCCTATACCATTGTTACCCGAGAGGCCAGGTCAAATCATTTCTATTGATAATTTCGGACCTTTGCCCAAGGCAAGAAGAGGAAATTGACACATAATGGTGGCTATGGATGTCTTTACTAAAATGGTTGTCCTTGCTCCCATACAGAAGACTAGTACCAAACAGGTGTTAAAACGACTCAAAGAAAAAGTGATACCGATTCTGGGAAAACCTGAGAATTTGTTGTCGGATCACGGTAGTTGTTTCACCAGTGTAGAGTTTAGACAGGAATTAGAAAGAATTGGAATACGTCAGATTTTGTCAAGTATTCGCCATCCTGAGGCAAATCCTGTAGAAAGAGTGATGAGGGAGACGGCCAAGTATTGTAGAATATACTGTGCCGAAGAAAATTGGAAGTGGATAGATATCTTGGATATTATCGGATTTTGTATAAACAACACAATCCATGAATCTACGGGAGAGATACCAATAACGTTACATCGGAATGAGCAACCAGAGAGACCTTGGAATCTGGTAATTCCTAGGCCAGCAGACGCTCAGCCGGGAAGAGATGTACGTATTAGAAGAGCCTTTGAGCATCTAAAAGCTCAAGCCGACAGGAGGCAAAGAAGAAATAGGCACAAGAGGTATCATCGGCCACTATTAGCAGGGGAAATGGTGTTAGTAAAAAGACCAGCCATTTCGGATCCAGGGAACCGCGTGTACAAAAAGTTCCAGAAAATGTACCACGGACCGTATCAAATAATAAGAGATTTGAGAAATAATGCCTATAGAATTCGGCACTGTGAAACGAATCACGAAGTGACCATGAATTCAGCGAATTTGGAAGTATATTACCCTCCCGAAGACTTCGATGAAGCCAATGAACAAGCCCTGGTTATGGAACAATTTAGAGATGAGGAATCCACTTTTGATAGAAACGAGAATATGATAGAAAAGGGAAACAGAGCTCAAACATTCGAGTGCGAATGCGAATTGGAAAAATTATATTGGGAAATCAAAGAAATAATTGATTTTGTTGAAGAAGAAAATTTCAATTTAAGAAAGGAGAATGATGAAATAAGGAAACGGGTAGGGATAGACCACACCCGTAAAGAAGAGTGAGGTTCTGGAGACTTGTAGTCCAGACAAATAATAAAGGAAAAGGAAAGAAAGGGTAGGGACAGAGCGTACCCAACCTACACAATTACCGGATATGACTTAAAAAGATGGAAAAACCAAATTATCGTGTGATTTTTAAGGAATAAAAATCAGAAGGTACGGATGAACGTTATGATGGCTTCGACATTTCAAGGAAAAATAAGATTTTTATGAATAATTAAAATAAATTTCCTCAAAATATTCGAAAATTTATTTACCTAAGGAGGGGAGAGATGAACCCATGTACCATTGGCTCAAAGGGGGTCGAATCCATGTATTTGTGAAAGGAATGAAAGAAACATACAGTCTCTAATGGAACGGAGAGAGATTCAAGCAAGGGTTCTAGCCTAACGTTGCGCAAGCCGCTGGACCAGGTGTTCAGGAGATGAGATCATGCCTCTTGACTCATTGAGAAGGAGCCGGTCATGAGTATTAATAGAACGAGTGGAAAGTTTTCACTGTAAGACAGAGAAGCGTGACTCGGAAATCCAGCTTAGCTTGCAGTAAAACGGCAACAGCGCCGCTGTGCCAGTAGAAGAATAATTAAATTTAACCCATTTGCAGGAATAAAAATAAGTAAATAAATACAGTACTGTGAATCATTTCGGATTAGAGATTTTTGTGTAAAGAAAAAGCTTGTAATAATTGCACAGGAAATAAATGCAAACGCAGCATACGTCATTGGGGATTCACTGATACCAGAGGAGTGGGGAATTTAAAAATGAACAGCACCACCCACGCAGCTGAAGACTAAAAATTAATTAATATCTCCGAAATGCACGATCGATTCTTATGCGCAGTGAGATCATTTGACGTTTGGAAGACGAGCTTTCTGGAGATATAATTTTTATAATGGTACAACCATTATTTCAAAAGTTGGTCACGAAAAGGACTAGGATTTTATCTTTTTTTGACTAAAGAGTATAAAACTCCTGGCCTCACCAAGCCGAATGCAGTTATCAAACGGCCCGAGGGCACGTCACTGTGCTACATCAGACACCGAATTCCGACAGTCCGTGAGGGGGCGTCACGCTGAAACACCTCGAAGGCAGTTTACCAGTACTCCTTGAGGGGAAAAACGCTGTATCAAATCGCATAGACAATATCCGACAGCCACGGGCGTCGCGGTATCAATAACTTACGTGATCCGCAGGGAGTTGCAAAGAAGTAATATTACAGTATCGCCGTGTTGAAAATTGGGAAAATCCTAGTTACAGGATTTAGGTCCGACAGTATAAAATTTACAGTGAAAAGTTCATAAAATACAGTCAAAGCAGGCTGCGAACATAGGACTCAGGGCGATAGGTCTTTAAGTAAACGACCAAAAGTATCATAACGTACGGAAGTACCGCAACAGCGAGATAAACAGTTTATCAAATTTAAAGAACCCGAGCAGGGAAAGACAGAATAAGGTTCGTAAGTATTCTAGAAGATTAGAAGTGCGAGAACCGAATAAGCGAAGAAGAGAAGGAAACTATAGACATTGTTTCAAGAAAGCAGACGAACTATTCAAAAGCACTAAGACTCGAGGAGTATTAGTTGCTAAAAATCCATAAGTCACCGATAGATTATCGAGGGGACCGTGAACAGAACAGACTTTCGCTAAGATCAATAAATAGGATCTAAAAGGGGAGCCGTTCAAGTTAGAGAAATAGCAGATCGTCAGGAACGGGATTCGAAGGAGTGCTATTGCAGGGAGGAAGTAGATGATTCGAGACTTTCATATTCGTAGAGGATAGGAAGCCGACATTACTAAATTTCACCCTTGGAGACGGGAGGTCAAGAGGTCACGTGTGATAGGCTAAATAGCGGCCTAGTGATCAGAATTTGTGAAGTGTAAATATATCAAGATTTTGTGTTAAAAGTAATATATTTTCAGTGTTTTTATTGTGTGTTCTAAACGGATACACCAGTGTATTTAAAATGTTATCAGTGTTAAATGTATACGTGTTAAATATGTGTCAAGATATGTCTGTACATGCAGAGAATTTGTACAAGATGGAGTAATTTAAAAGAGTGGGCAAAAATGACGCATCGCACGAGAAGGAAGGTCAGGAAACGACCTAAAGCATGTGAGTAAAGATTTTCATTATGTTTTGGTGTCGGGGGAGTGCTTGTGTACAAATCCACCGGAGTTTTTGAGTAAAAGGGATGTTTCTAAATAACTAATTACAGAATAGGAACGCGGTCTGAACAAAAATAGAATTTTGAGAAATTATAAATAATTATGTGAAAGAATAAATCCTGCAGAGGAAATGTATGAATAGAATGTCAGTGTATTTGACGAATGTTATAAAAGCAAGCGTATTAATAATAATAATAATATAAAGGAAATATAAATAAAGATTAAATTGAATAATATGAAAATAAGAGCGTTGGAGCCTTAATAAAAGTATAAGACATGAGGTTAATGCATGTTCTTAAAAATAGAGCGATTATTGTCAAAGGAAAAGATTAATAAAAAAAATTGAGATATGTATCAATTGTTAATATGGAATTTATCAGTTCTTTGGAAGACGCTAGGCCGTAAATAATGTATAGCGCAGTGGAGCGCAATTAAAATAAAATGTCACGCTAGGAATGCGTAGAATTTAAAAGTACTTGGTAAATTACTTATGAGGGGTAGTTGATTGCGGTAATTTGAGATATGTTGTAAGTCCTCCAATAGTGACATAGATCACGAGGCCATGTGTGTGTTATTATGTAAAAGGGAGAAAATGTATGGTATTATGAGCGTAGGTCATGTAGGCCACGGCCGACCCTAAATCGCATTTTGTATAAGTCCTCCAATGTGGAAATGGTTCCCGAGGCATGTTAAGAGATTCGAACCTAGAATCCTCTTGTTGTTGAAGCCCCTAATTATTCGTCGTAAAACGTGTATTACTCTTCCCAATCAATGAGGACCTTTCATAATTAATAAATGCCAAGGTTACGAAAGTGGTTTATGAGCCAAATAATATTGTTGAAAGTAAAAAGAGAAGTAAAATGCCAGGTCTCTCCATAGAACTGAAAAGAAAGGAAGATTTGTTTTAAAAGCATTGAGGAGAGCTCCAACCGCAGACTAGACGGGAAGTCACCCTCCCAGTCATAAATCTCGCTCAAGTATATGGTCAGACCCTAATAGCAGGAGGGTTGGTGAAGGCCGTCTGTAAGAAGTAATAATACACCGTGAGTGTTTAAAAGTTGTTAATGACCCGGGAATTGAACCGAGGTCCTTGTAGATTGAAATTATCACTTGCCAGTTCAGATCGTAGTTTTCTTATGTGATAATGGTCTTATAAGACAAATAAAATTAATAACAATCCCTATTGTAATGTTGTATGAACGTAGGATTCCATGAGTTTAATGAAGATAACTAGATTCTGGGAGTAATCATAGTTTTTTTGACTTTGTCAAGTAATCTTTATATCTCTGGAGTACACAGGTATTTTCCCGATCACTATGGTGAATTTGTAAAACTTGAGAGAGATGGTAAATGCTGAGAACATGTGAAATGCCCAAATATTTAAGTAAAGAATTAACATGTATTTTTAAATGTAATTAGATATTTGTTTTGATGATAAGAAAATATAAAAGTAGTTATTGAGGTGTACAAAAGAATGACACCGTTATTATTGGAAAGTATCGAGCCCAAGGAGCTCGTAGTTATATGGAACTTTAAGATAGATACTTTATGGAAGTAAAAATAATTATGAGTTGTTGGTTTAAAGGAAACCATTGTGTGTTAATATAATATTTGTTTAAATTCTTATGTTATTCCTTGTTCACTTTGAACAAGTAGAAAGATATTGGTCAGTAGTTTATTTGTTTTATTATTTGTAGCGCCATAATTTTGGTTAATTAAATGTGTTAAAATAGGAGTTGATTTTGTTGTTATTTTTGCAAGTGTATCCTCTATTTAATCCAAAATGTGTAAGTCACAGAGTGGGAGAACATACTACAACCCCGAAAATCCCGAATTGAGCAATGCTGGCATACTGTGATTTGCATATTTCTTGCTGAAAGGGCACAGTACCATTAAAGGAAAATTATTGCGTAGGTTCATTATGCAATCGTTCACTTCGATCGCATGATTACGACACAAGAAATAAAAACTTAATTTTAAAATTCGCACAGCCGCCATCATGAGGTTATGTAAACAATTAAACTAAATTAGGTACCAGTGCATTACAATGTGTATAAACGTATACTGTACCAAGTTTCATTGCGCTTGGTGTTAAATCGCGAGAAACGTCTATTTAAAAGTCTTAGGTTCGCTTGGCCGCCATGCTGGCTTTGTAGTTACCAGGTTTCAAAAGTCACATAGGTGAACTTCTAGTAGTTCCCTTTATCACCGTACAAAATTCCATGGTGATATCTAAAATAGTTTCGGAGATATTGAATGCTGGTGGAATATTTCGCACAGCCGCCATGTTGGATTGGTGAGACGTAACAAAAATTGAAGGGCACGGTCGGGGTTGGCCAGAATGGTGCTATGAACTTACGGAGTTTCATTGAAATCGCTCCAGCCGTTTAGATTTTGTTAGAGGGTGGGTGGACGACACACACACACGCACACACAGACACACGGATAAAAGGTGATCTCATAAGCCTATTTTTTTTTTCATAAATGAAAATAGGCTAAAAACGTACTAATGACAATATAACATTAATAAATTGTGGTTCAACCTCGGTATTCAAGTGTTTTCTTCACATGAAAGAAAAATCATTCCATCGAGACTGGTATTTCTTGTTAAATCGTGCTGTTTGTGATTCGTGACGTTGAAAAAAATCACAATTATTGCCCTAACAATAAATCACGCAATACTTTATATACTGTTCGCTTTTATACAGTATATGACATAAAAGCCCTATGAATTGACTATAACTTTCTAAGTTCCCATAATTCTATGTTACATATTATTGAAGCTATGATTTAATTCTTAACTGTGTGTAAAATCCCCCACTCGCGGTGTATTAGTCCCCTTAATTCTTTGAATTTGAGAAGCATTTATAAAAATGAGTTATCGGTTAGTTTAAAATAATATAAAAAATATATCTATCCTCGGAGAGATCAGAAAATTCTCATTTCCATATGTGAGAAATATTTTCAAACATGTCCCTTGCGCTTGAGAAGGTGATGACGCAGGCTAAGACTCAAGCCCCGTTTATGAAGTCTCACGTACTGCAGAGACACACGTCTTCTTTATTAGATTTTCATTTTATTAATAAATTCCGTACGCTTGGTTTAATACACGAGACCGAGATTACGTTTTATCAGTTCTTGTCTCGGACCAGAACCTCTCTCCATGAAGTAATATTGCTGACTAGTGCATATGCGACTCACACACAGAAAGGACGAAGGAAGAGATCCCAAAAGTAAGTTAAACCAAGCCTTTCTAGGCATATGTATTATTTTACTCAAACGTGCATATGTACATGAAAAGGTGGATGCTATTTAGGAAGCAAAATGACCAGCGATCGACGAGCCATAGGGGATATAAAGTAAGTTGCTTCAGGCTAGGAAAGCATTTCTGCAGAAAAGAGATTGTTGACATCAAATATAGATTTGGGTATTAAAAGTCATTTATGTTCGACCCTGATTATTATATGTCAGAAAACTGTGCTATAATGAGGCTCATTATAACACTATTTTTCATTATGAAACAGTTTTTCCCACCAATCACAGATCAATCAAGAGTTGTTTGACCAATTAGATAAGGATAACATCGCACCTGCTCTGAGTTCCAAGGCCTTCTAATTTAAATGTCACTGCGTTGCCTAGTGTCATAGTGGGGTAATCGAGGAGGCCATGGACAAATACAAGGCATTCTCTGCGTCTTATGCGCTCTGTTCAGTACATAAAACTGGCGAAACCTCGACAGATATTTATGAATATTTATGTTCGAACATAAAATAGTTATAATAATTATCGTCGAACATAAGCAGTCGTATGTAACTCGCCTATAATGGTAATTAAGACACTCGTATGGAAATTCTAAAACTCTCATACGCTCGTTTTATAAACATACTCGTGTCTTAATTATTGCCATTATAGGCAAGAGAGGTGTTATGTGAACGTGAAACTTGGACTGTTTGCACAACAGAAAAGAAAATAGAAGCGTTTGAAATCTGGTGTTACAAGAGAATGTTGAAGATAAGATGGGTAGATAAGAGTTACAAGAAGTATTAAGACGAGTAGTCGAGGAGTGATGTTTCGGGCGACTGCTAATAAAGAGAAGAGATAGGTTGGTAGTATAGACTACTAAGACTCCTAGGAATAACAAAAATAGTTATGGAAGGATCAAGGACAAGAGCTGTAGATTAATAAACAGATTGCCTCGCATGTAAGGGGTGGTAGCTATGTAGAGATGAATCGATTAGCTCAGGACAAGGAGGCATCGATCACTGAAATAGCCAGATCTGAAACCCTACGGGATAAGTTGTCCAGCCACAGGAGAGAAAAACCACACTAATTAAAATAATAAAAGTGGTAATAATGTTAACGACTCTGTACTGAACCCATGGGAGAGGTTCAGTATCGAACTCATATCCTTGTATTTCGAAGAAAAGAGAGAATTGATGCAGGCTTTAGAAGGGAATTATAAAGAGTTGAGAAGCAAATGCTGCATAAGATTGCGTGAGGCAGAGTCAAGTTGTGCAACCAGAGATGACCAGGCCACAGCTGCCCGGTGATGTCATCTGAACAGTCACCATAGAGCGGGTTACGCACGCGGTAAAATTAGATCAATGGAAACTTCCATGTACGAGTGAGAATGAAGTTTCGGAAATAGCCCCGAGTCGTCAATAAAATGGCATTATCGCATGAGAGGAGGGGCCTGGAAATAAGAGAAATAATTGAAATTAAGCCATTTGCAGGCATTAAAGTAAAGAAAGGACTCCACCAGTGATGATTATCCAGGGAATGAGATATTTTAGAGTGGATAAAGTTCATAGAAGTTATGCAGGAAAGAAATGCAAACTCATCATTACGTAGTTGGTGAATTCCCGAACCAGAAATTGATGGTGGGAGACAACAAAAATAAACTACCCACACATCTGAAGAGAACATTTAAATTAATATTAAAGATTTGTATGATCGATTCCTGGTAATTTAGATACCATTGAGACGTTTAAAACCTCAGCTTTCCAGAGATATTTTTTTAACATCGTACGACGATTATTTTGGAAATTGGTGGTGAGGAAAAAGAGAAAATTATTTATTTTTGCCAGAATCAGATATAAGTGCCTGTAGCCCAAGCAAGAGCATGCAGTTTTAAGGCAGACCGTGAGGGGTCACGCTGCATCAGTTTATCGAATGCAGTTTCCGACAGCCCAGGGGCGTCAGACTACATCACATCGCATTCAGTTTCCGTGAGCACAGAGGCGCTGCACGATGGACCAACAATAATTCAGCATACAACAAACTTCAGGGGAAGTTATACTGTTCGACAAGTACCAACAGTAAATGCAGTAACTCAACAGACCTCGTACTGGTCGTGCTGCTTGTCAGCACAGGAGGACTCGAACCTGTATCACGTCGCGGAAGTACTCTAAGTCGAAGTACTGTCCAGCATTCTTCAGTGTCGCCGCGCTCAAAATCGTTGAAGTTCATTTCAAAGGAAAAGTATAATTTAGAACTTCGAAAAATATAATAGTCTACGGTGGTAGGCCAAGCTATAAACAGTGTGCGAACATATACGGTAGCCGGCGAGGGCAATTGAAGCCCTGACACTAGTATTCGAAGTGAGAACATCGTATCTCAAAAGTATACGAGACATCAGCAAAGAGTAGATACTCTAGAGACGTTTTCCCAGTGCGTTAAGTATAGCACGATCGGGTAAAATATTTAGCTAATACCTAATTCTCCTGATTGAGGAGATTAGGGCAACACAGTGGCGATAGTATTAGGAATCCATAAAGAGATATCCGTAGCCACGTGGAGTTTCATAGAAGTACTCCACAGAGAAAAGACAATAGCCGTCTGAATTCAGTTCCGACGCAGAGTATCAGATAAACAATTGTAGAAGTACAGAATCATGACTTCAGGGGTTAGCGTGAAAATATACCGTTTTCCCATATGGACAATTGCGAACCGGAAAAGACTACATTATCGTGCAGTATTGGAAATGCCGATAAATTAAACACCAGAACTAGGAGGGAACTTTTTATCCAAGGAGGTTTCATTTTCGTACGAGACTGTCAACTTCAGAGTAGAAGGTAGAAGGCAACGTCGAAATTTGCACCACTGGGATTTGGTGAAGAAAGAATTCACGTGTATTTGTTACCCAAAAAGTGAAATTCTGTGTGTGTAAATATAATATTAAGTGAAGTTATAATCTTTTTTAGAGTAGTAAAAATGTTTGCAAACCCTCATATAAATTTTAAAATGTGTAATTCAGAGGGCAAATTAATAAGTGTAAGTGTGTGTATCAATATGATGAAATAAGAAATTTGATGTGGGCCGCATGTCGTTCCACTGGAATTCGGACAATGGGGCCGGATAAACCATGTAAGTAATACCCAAATTTATTATGTGTTTTGGATTCGGAAATCTCATGTAGAAATGATGAGCACGGAGAAAGTATTCTCCAGTATTGAAAATTCAGGGATATAAAACTGTGTGAAAATAATAAGTGCGGAATCTAATATGAAAATTGCTAAAATGGTTTGTTAATCAAATGAAATCGTATTCAGTGGAATACTTGTGAATATAAAAGGAATAATGCTATTTAAAAGGCAAACAGGATAATATAAAAAGGAAAATGTAACATACAAGTTATGGAAATAATATTCAAATATGAGCCGTAGTGGGCTAAAAATAATAAGAATAATATAATGAATAAATTAATTGTTGAAGTAATAATATTCAAGTATGAGCCGTTGTGCTAAAGTAATAATAATAATTATAGAACCAGTGGTGTTCTTGATAATGAAAAGTCGAGACTTAATAAAAGGCAAATCTATTAATTATGGACGAAGATAAAAATGATTTACGTTGAAAATAATTATTAAACTTTGGAAGGCATCACGAATGTTTTGATTGTCGCCTTTGAGCGTTAAATAATAAATGGTCACGCTAAAAATTGCAGTGAATATAATGCCAGGAATTATAATTGCGGGGACCAGCTGTATGAAGTAATTGATTGTGTATGTGTTTGCTGTGACAAATTTTTAAAAAGGGTGCTATATATTGTTGTCAAGCATGGAATTGAGTGCGAATACCTTTTCCCAGTTGCTTTTATTATTGTTAGGAGGAGTGGTGAAATACCCTCGCTCTATGGAATAGCCCTAAGACCTCAAGAATGGAATTGTCCTAGAGGCAGGCCAGAGAATCGAACCAGATGTCTCTTACGTCGGAAGCCCCTTAATTATGATTGGTTTTGAATTCTTACTTCCCAGTGTTAAAACTCCGAAATTATAATCATACCTGAGCTATAGTAGTAGGTCATTGGACCCTCAGAATAATGTTGTTATACTAATGTGATGTGTAGCCTTTCCAAGTTCTGTTCACGCTTGTTTGAAAGCGGTGTTTAAAGTCCAGTTGAAGAAGGAGGGAGCATTGACTTCTCCCCTAGGTCATAAATTAAACCGTAATGTCTCGACGTTTTCTTAATGGAGGTTGGTTAGGGTAGGTCCAGACAAAGACAGACCATGTCTGCACTCTGAAGTAATAGACCTTTTAATGGAACGGTAACCTGTACCGTGTTTTATATTGATCATTTATCCTTGCCGTTGTATTATAGATCCGCACTTCAAATTGTCAATTGAGACAATAATGAAAATCCCTGCGCATTGGGGCATGATAAATGTATTTGTTCCCAAGTAATTGTTGAGGATATCGAATAGCTGGGAGTCTATTTCGAATTGATTAAATCAGTAGTCTTTAACGCTTGTGGTACATGAGGTTCCCGAAGACAAATGCATTTTTGGTAGTGTTGAAGAGAGGGATGGTATGTTACGAATGTCATGTGGTACCCAAATAAATGCTAATTGTTAATACCATTGAATAGTAATTAACTCAAATTTCTTTTTGATATATTCAAATTTGGAATATTTGAAATGTTTCTTAAACATAGAATTATGTAATAAAATTAGCCAAGACTTTTAGAGCTCGTTTTTGTGAAAGTTTTAATGTTGCTAAATGGATGTAAAACTAGATTTGAGATTTGTTTTGGGGTTCAATGGAACCTAAATTATTGAATTTTTATGATTAATGTATATTATTCCGTGTTCATTAGAACAAGTGTGATGTTGATTTCAGTTTTTTTTTTGTATTGTTACGCCAAATTTTGAGAATTAAATAGTTTTATTAGTAGGATTTTGAGTTTCATTTCAGTGATGTGTTATCCTCAGCTTGATCCTATAATGTGTGAATCACTCAGTGGGAGGACGTTCTATGCCCCCAAAGAGATAAGACTAGCAGCTGGATAGTGATTTGCATACTTCTTTTACGAAAGGGCACAGTACGTACCGCTTGCGTCTTGTATATCTTGTTTTGATGATAGAATAATTTATTCTAATTTCATAAAACAAATATAATTGAAGTCTCTTCTATACCTAGATAAGTAATTAATATGAACAACATTAGATTATTTATTTAGCGTATGGCTTTTAGTGCCGGGAGTGTCCGAAGACATGTTCGGCTCGCCAGAGGATGTAGCTGCTTCAAGTGTACACCCATGGGGTGAGCTACAAGTTCCATTCAATTTCAAGTAGTTCCAACTTTCACTACCAGATGTCAATGACACCTAGTGGTAAACGCTGGAACTTCGATAGAGCGTTTCAACGGAATCTAACCTGGAAATTTAGCTTCACACAAGTATAGTTAGTGGAAGGATCTTTTACATGCCATACATCTATATCATGGGACTGTCAGCTTTACTTCCCCTCCGAAGAAAGGCATACTGAAGGATCTTAACGCTCTTAACAAGAAGTTCCGTGAAGAAATATACAGCCTACTTTTCATGCCAATGATTATTCTACAGTATATGAGCCTATCTAGAATAATTACGAAATTAAGTAGGTAATATCGAAATATCTAAATAGTTCAAAATATACCTGGTATAATGTAGCCTAATAGAGCACTACAGTTGGCAGCCCTGGTGACTGAATATATTCTTAGTTCCATCTTTTAAGGTACAGAATACAAAATTTGGTTGAAGACCAATGGACGTTACATGCAGTTAGACACTGGATCTATCAGCACGCGTAAAAGCATGTTGCCAACAATACCATGCGTGTGCTGGTCAGAAATAATCTGAAATATTATGATATCTTGTTGTGCCAATTTTGGATGAAATCCATTTGTTAGTATAGAAGGTACATGTATTTTAAAATTGGACATATCAGCAGGCATAGAATCATGTTGGCAGCACTGCCTTGTATTAATTACTCCAAATTAATCTAGAATGTCAGGTGCTATACGTGTGCAAAGTATAGAGCTGTTGGCTTGCATACTTTCTGATATATTGATATTAGGGTAAAAACATATAGACAGCATTTATTAACAGTTGGCAGCCCTGATTGCTCTTAACAATACTTATAGTCATATCTGTTATGGTACACATAGCACATACGAAATTTGGTTGAAATCCAACTGATAGTATAGAAGTTACATGTATTTAAAAATTGGTACTATCAGCACGCTTATAATCATGTTGGTAGAACTGACGTACATAAGTAACTCAAAATTAATCTAAAATGTCAGAATATACGTGTGCATAGTTTAAAGCTGTTGGCTTGCATACTTTCTGATATATTGGTATTTTGATTTAAAAAATAGAGAGAGAGCAATTATTAACAGTTGGCAGCCCTGGTGGCTCTTAAGAATACGCTCAGTCATATCTGTTTATGTACAGATATTACATACAAAATTTAGTTGAAATCCAATTGATAGTGTAGAAGTTATATGCATTTAAACATTGGACCTATCAGAAGGCTTAAAATTATTTTGGCAACACTGTCAAGGTTGGCCTCCTGGAAATTAAACTGAAATAGTATTATCTACATGTGTGCCAATTTTGGAATAGCTCCCATGCATACCTTGCTTGATATCCAACATGGAGCTCAAATTTCTAGTGTTTTTTTTCAGCAGTTGGTAGCACTGACATCATTTTCAAATATGGACGTGAGATATTCCGGTGCACATCTTGACTCATACTAAATTTGGTTTTGCTTGCTGCAGCCGTTTAGGAGTTGATAGGGGGGGACCCACACACAGCCAGCCAGACAGACAGACAGACACACATTTTCGCGGATCGAACTCATAAGTCTACTTTTTCCTCATTTTTGCAAAATGTGAAAAGTAGGCTAAAAAATCCGACGACATCGGCCGGGTTAAAACCCGCGATCTTGGTCACAGCAGTTCAGCATGCTACCAACTACTCCACCGAGACCGCTAAACTTTTCTTACGAGGTGCCGACACGATGACACATGGTAGACTGATGATTGTTCACCGGAAATTCAACCATATCCGGTTGCAGTTTGCCTTTTCTGCCACTACGAGCGCTAGTGTGAGTCAATGAAACTCAACCATATCCGGTCATTTGGATAAAACAGTTGGCCTTTTCTACCACTACGAGCTCTAGTGTGAGTCAGTGAAACTCAACCATATCTGCTCGATTAACAGTTTGTCTTTTCTACCACTACGAGCGCTAGTGTGAGTCAGTGAAACTCAAACATATCTGCTAGATTAACAGTTTGCATTTTCTACCACTACGAGCGCTAGTGTGAGTCAATGAAACTCAACCATATCTGCTCGATTAACAGTTTGCCTTTTCTACCACAACAAGCACTAGTGTAGACCAATGCAGAGTTTCACTTAAGCCGTAAAGATTTTTCAAAAAATAAAAAAAATGCCTGAGGGTATTGAACCAAGGAACGAAGTTTTATAAAAATGAGTTAATTTGGCTAGGATTGGAATTTAAAATATTTGAGTGAAGAAACAAGCGATTTTAGGCTGTTTTTACGGAACTGCTTTTAGGCCGGAAGTGATTTTTTTTTTTAGTTTAGACTCATAATTGGAAACCTTCTCGGGCCCTTAAGCCCTTCAACATTTCGCACAATTGAATCGGCTGGAGCTAAAACGTATTAAGTCACTTTTCAGGAGACAGATAAAACGTCATTGACAGAACAGAACTTAACAAACACACTATATTATATAAATAAATCATGTTTTTGTGCTAATGCCGGTTGTATTTAGATAAGAATCATACGTTTCGGAGAAACCTTGCCTCCTTTTTCAATGGAATCAAACAATGTTGCCAAAGAAAGTATATCAATGAGATTACAAAAATTACAAAAAAATATTGATTAATTCCTCGGTTCGTCACCAGAGAGCAGCTACCAGAAATTACTGTATGGACCATGGTAGACAGAGTAGTGAGTAAGGAGAAGGTAAAGGGGACGGGGTGAAAATATAGAAACTCCTCGAAGAATGAGGATGTCCAAAAGAAAAAAAGAGGGGGGGGGGGGGGAGGTGGGGAGGTGGGAGGGTTAGATGGATATAAGGAAACATAAACAAAAGGGAAGTGAATCTGAACGATACCTAACGTCATACAGGCAATGGCAAAGAAACAGATGGAAACTCCTCCAGTGACGAACAAAGGAGATCAAATTCAGGCTATGTAGCCATAGAGGAAAAAAGTACAATTTGAAATAGGTGAAGAACAGAGAGACTGAGAGGAACTATCTTCCTAGATCTTTAATAACTGGTAACCAAGTGTCACTTAGCTGATATCCAGTGTCTCTGTTAAAATTATTGGGATTTTTACGAATTTCAACTGCCTCCCTTATAATTCTAGACCAGTTGTGCTTAACAAGGGCAAGCGCATGAGCATCCTTGAAACATACATCGTGCCCTCAAGACAGGGCATGTTCAGCTATAGCTGATTTGTCAGGTTGGTTTAGACGGATGTTCCTTCGATGCTCTTTGATGCGAGTTGCAGTGGACCGTTTTGTTTGTCCAATGTAGACATTTCCGCAAGTACAAGGGACTTCATAAACCCCAGGTTGTAGTATTGGAGAAAATTTATATTTGTTAATGTTAAATGTTGACCAATTTTCGTCATAGTGCCGAAAAGTGATTTTATCTTGTTCTAATCTAAATACACACAGCATTAGCCCAAAAAACGTGAATTACCGTATTTATATAATCCGGGCCGTGAAAGCCTTAATATACACATTATTATGTTGTGAAGCAACTATTTAGGTTATATATGTGCTAGCGGAATATCATGTGACAAGATTTGAAGTATTGATTTTACGTGCTCTGTAATAGTGCTATTCGAGTAAATAAATAATAAACTTATTTTTCAAATCAATTTTGGTAAAGTGACTTAATGCCTTTCAGTTTAATGTGGCATAAAGCCGTCCAGAATAAATATTTCACATGATATTTTATTTTAAAATGATTTGTAACATAAAAACCACCCAAACCCTGTACAAATGTAATTTAGAATAGCACTGTAATAAAACGCGGGAATCTTGCAGTGTAGCCAACATTAAGTACGGAATACAGCGCTAAAACGCAGCAAGTCATTGATTAATGCTTTTTCCCTTTGATCGCACTACATGTAGCTGTGGTTTCTGGCTTAAACCGAAGGCTGACTTAATAATTTCCTCTGCCATTCCAAGGCCCTTGGGTCAATACTTCAAAATACTAATTGTTTTAAAAAATGACCATTTTTAACCTATTTTCAATTTTGAAAAAATAGGCTTATGAGATCACCTTTTGTCCGTGTGTGTGTGTGTGAGGTGTGTGTGTCCCCCTAGTAAAATCTAAACGGCTGGTGAGATTTCAATGAAACTCAGTAAGTTCATGGCGCTATTTCCGGCGACCTCGACCGTGCCCTTCAAATTTTGTTACGTCTCACCAATCCAACATGGCTCAATATCTCCGAAACTATTACCGATATCGCCCTGAAATTGTGTACGGTGATAAAGGGCACTACTAGAAGTTCACCTACGAGACTTTCAAAAACCTGGTGACTACAAAACCAACATGGCAGCCAAGCGAAGTTGAGACTTTTAAATAGATTTTTCTCGCGATTTAACTACCCAAACGTAATGAAACTGGGTACAGCAATTGTTTATAAACATTGTAAAACACTGGAGTCTAATTTAGTTCAATTGTTTACATAACCTCAAAATGGCGGCTGTGCGAAATATTTCACTGACATTCTATATCTCCGAAACTATTACAGATATCATCCTGCAATTTCGTACGGTGATAAAGGGTACTGATACAAGGTTACCTATGTATATTTCATAAACCTGTAGATTACAAAACGAACATGGCGACCAAGCGAATTTGAAATATTTTAATAGACTTTTCTCGTGATTTAACTCTCTGAGCGCAGTGAAATGTGGTACAGTAAATGATTTTGCAGATTGTAATGCACTGCCCTCTAATTTAATTCAATTGTTTACATAACCTCAAGATGGCGGCTGTGCTAAATTTTAAAATTATGTTTTTATTTCTTGTGTCGTAATCATGCGATCGAAGTGAAAGTTTGAATAATGAACCTAGGCAATAATTGTCCTTGAATGGTATATAACTCTATGGCCTATAGCCTACATATAACAATCCTAAATGGCGAGCTTCCGAAAAATTTAGACGGTCGCAATATCTATGAATCTTTTACACCAACCAAACAGATTTTTTTAATGTTCATAGAGACTATGAACATATCTTCACCTATAGGACTTTGAGTAACCTGGTGAGCACAAATCCAACATGGCGGCAACGTGAAGTATAAATATTTAAATGGACGTTTCTCGCGAATTAACTATCCGAGTGCCGTGAAACGTTGCACGTTAAATGCTTATACAAATGTTGATCCACTGGCATCTAATTTATTTCAATTGTTTGCATAATCACAAGATGGCTGCTGTGCGTAATTTTAAAATCTCGTTTTTACTTCTTGTGTTCTAATCATGCGATTGAAGTTTGAATACCACACGTACACAATAATCTTAATGTAATAGTACAAAAATAAAAATCCAACCTGGCGACCATCCGAATTTTTTAGTCGGTTCTCAATATCTACGAATCTGTTACAGCAATCATACTGAAATTGTGTATGTTGATAGTTGCAATAAGTGGGCTGTATGAAAGTAGGCTGTATAGTTCTTCACGGAAATACTTGTTGACTTAATGCTTTTCAGCTGCGACTGATTCAATTGAGGAAATTGCTTAATTTTTAGTTTTTGCTAAAATGGGGACCCTTACTTTGTCTGGTAAGAATTGCTTTCAACATTAACAAGAAGTTCCCTGCCGAACTAAAGAGACAACTTTTCTTAAAATGTAAGATTCATGCCAATCTATATATACCTATCTAGAATAATGACGAAATTAAATTGGTAATATCGAAATTTCTAATTAGTTCGCAATATACCTGGTATAATGTACCCTAATAGAGCACTACAGTTGGCAGCCCTGGTGACTGAATATATTCTTAGTTCCATTTCTTAAGGTACAGAATACAAAATTTGTTTGAAGTCCAATGGATAGCATGGACGTTACATGCAGTTAGACTTTGGATCTATCAGCGCGAGTAAAATCATGTTGGCAACAATGTCATGCATGTGTTGGTCAGAAATAATCTGAGATATTATGATCTCTTGTTGTGTGAAATTTGGATGAAATCCATTCGTTAGTACAGAAGTTGCATATATATTAAAATGTGACTTATCAGCAGGCTTAGAATCATGTTGGCATCACTGACGTATATTAGTTACTCCAAAATAATCTAGAATGTCAGGTACTATACGTGTGCGAAGTTTAGAACTGTTGGCTTGCAAACTTTGTGATATATTGATATTAGGGTAAATAAATAGAAACAGGATTTATTAACAGATGCTCTTAAGAATACGCTCACTCATATCTGTTTATGTGCACATAGCACATACGAAATTTGGTTGACATCCAATTGATAGTGTAGAACTTATATGCATTTAAGAATTGGACCTATCAGCAGGCTTAGAAAAATTTCGGCAACACTGCCATGTATGGCCTCCTGGAAATTAAACTGCAATCTTATTGTCTATATGTGTGCCAATCTTGGATTAGCTCCCATTCATACCTTCCAAGATATCCAACATGGAGCTCAAATTTCAAGTGCGGTTTTTCAGCAGTTGTTAGCACTGATATCATTTTCAAATATGGGCTTGAGATATTCAGATATAGATCTTGGCTCATACGGAATTTGCTTTCGATTGCTGCAGCCTTTTAGGAGTTGATAGGGGGGGGGGGCACACACACAGCCAGACAGACAGACAGACACACATTTGCCCAGATCGATCTCATAAGTCTACTTTTTCCTCATTTTTGCAAAATGTGAAAAGTAGGCTAAAAATGTAACAGAGCAGTACAGTAAACAATCGCAATCTGCATTCCGTCTTCCGTCAACTTTGATTGTTCGATTGAACGGATGGTGGAGGGATCTGCCGAAGGGTGCGGAACTGAACCAGTGTCCGGCTCGTCATTGTCAATAAGACATCTATGGTCAACTGAACGGAGCAGAACGGAAGCAGTGTTCTCCCTGCTTTAATTAAGTTTTGCGAACACAGCAGAGACTTCTGCCTCCTTTATTAGATTTTCATCGTAATACTAAATTCCGTACGCTCAGTTTAATATACACGACATGGATAATGTTGTATTAGTCTTCATCTAGGACCAGATTCTCACCCTCCATGGGGGGGTAGTGTTATTGCTGACTCAAGTTTGGTTCACGTGACACACCATCACCAAGGCGAGAAAGGGGCAAGCATAGATACGGAAAGCAAGTTGAATCAAGTCTCCCTACACATACCGTCAGCGTCGCCTTCCTACAACAGTGACACATTTTAACTCAAAACATTACTTAGTAAACGTTATTAAATCTTAGAGAATTGATTGTTAAATACGATTTCATGCCCCTCTCTGAATCCTGCCCTTTAAAATGGTGTGTAATACATTATACTGAGAGTTTGTTCTATATGCGACGGGGACCCTCGCTTGCCCGCTTGCCCGCTCGCCCGCGTTGTGCGTCTGTCTGCCGCCAGGCACTTTGCCGTTATGCGGCGCCTGAGCGGCACTGAGTCATTGAGTATAGGAATTTGTACTTACCTAGTTCACAGCTGGTGCTGAAAATGTTCGCCATTCACTGCTACACATCGCTGGCACTTCTTTAAGAAATTGTAATTTACTTTCTGAAGATCTTCAGCACCGATTGACTGTATTTCAGTTGTAATATAGCCTTTAAGCACATTCATAGTGTAAGGGTTTCTCGCAGACATTCTATTTTTAAGCGTCCCCCACAGATAAAAGTCACATGGTGATAAGTCATTGCTTCGCGGGGGCGACACGTTCCGACTTATAATCCTCGTACCGAAAATGCAACGCAATTCTGTCATGGATGCTTCGGCAGTGTGAGCAGTGGCAGAATCTTGTTGAAAATAAGTTGACAATCGCTCTCCGTAAGTCAGTTCAACAAAAAATTGGTCAAGGATCACATTGAAGTACAAATTCCTATACTCAATGATTCAGTGCCGCGCGAGTGCCGCAGAAAGACCAAGTGCCTGGCGGGAGACAGACGCGCAACGCGGGCGGGCAAGTGAGTGTCCCCGTCGCATATAAAACAAACACTCTGTAGTTTAACTATTAGAAATTGGCATAATTTTAATTCACACTTACGCTAACAATGAGATAATCATCTATGTGGAAAGTTTCAACAGCAGTTGCATTCCATTTACATATGTGTTCCTTTTTCTAGGCGAATATTCATCAAAGAGCTGCGAAAGTTTCACCACAAATGTGTCTCATAGAGGTTAATATTTTAAAGAATAAGTTTTCTTGTTTAAAATAAACCTGTTTGGATTTTGGCTGTCTTTTCTTTAAGAAGAAATAATTGCATTTTTTGACAGCTGAACAATAAAACTCACTCCTTTGAAGTCCAATATAAACATGTAGTTCCGTGAAGAACTATACAGCCTATTTTCATATATCCTACTCATGTTAATTGCCTCTATCAATATACAAAATTTCAGTTTGATTGCTATGTTAGATTCGTAGATACTGAGAACCGACTAAATATTGCAGATGGTAGAAAGGTTAGATTTTTATTTATGTACTATTACATGAAAATTATTGTGTACGTGTGGTATTCAAACTTCAATCGCATGATTAGGACACAAGAAGTAAAAATGAGACTTTAAAATTTCGCACAGCTGCCATCTTGTGGTTATAAAAACAATTAAAATAAATTAGATGCCAGTGGATTAACATTTGTATAAGCATTTAACGTGCAAAGTTTCACTGCAGTCGGATGGTTAAATCGCGAGAGACGTCCATTTAAATATTTATAATTCCCGTCGCCACCATCTTAGATTTGTGCCCACCAGGTTACTGAAAGACCTATAGGTGAACTTATGCTCATAGCCTCTATGAACATTTAAAAAATTCAGTTTGATTGCTGTAAAAGATTCGTAGATATTGAAAAACGTCAAAATATTTCGGAAGCTCGCCATTTTGAAATGTTATATGTATAGGCCATAGAGTTATGTGCCATTAAAGGAAAATTATTGCGTAGCTTCATTATTCAAACTTTCACTTCGATCGCATGATTACGACACAAGAAATAAAAACTTACGGTACTTTTAAAATTTCGCACAGCCTCCATCTTGAGGTTATGTAAACAATTGAACTAAATTAGATGCCAGTGCATTACAATATGTATAATCATTTACTGTACCACATTTCACTGCGCTCAGATGGTTAAATCTCGAGAAAGGTCTATTATAATGTTTCATCTTCGCTTGGCCACCATGTTCGTTTTGTACTTTACTGGTTTTTGAAAGTTACATAGATAAACTTGTAGCAGTGCCCTTTATCACCGTACACAATTTCAGGGTGATATCTGTAATCGTTTCGGAGATAATGAACGCTGGTGAAATATTTCGCACAGCCGCCATGTTCGATTGCTGAGACACAAAAATTTGAAGGGCACGGTCGGGGTCTGCCAGAATGGTGCTATGATCTTATCGAGTATCATTGAAATCGATCCATCCATTTTGAAGTTATTAGGGGGTGACCGCCATACGAATCACACTCACACACGCACACACAGACACACGGACAAAAGGTGATCTCATAAGCCTTTTTTTTCTTTCATAAAATGAAAATAGGCTAAAAACGCACCAGTAATATGTAAAGTAAGGTGTGATTGATATGTGACATAAATTTCATTATCATACCTTTATTACATTCTGAGGAAAAGGAAAATGAATTAAACAAATTTAACATTGGTAAGATAGACGATTCCGTATCCCCAGTAACATGATTTTGGGTTGGGGTCAATCAAAAATTTGCTTAATAAGGCTTAAAAGTGTTACGGTCTACATGGTTACCAAGGCAACAAGTATTCATCGTCTAAACCAGAAGTGTAAAGGCCATCTAGATCTGCTGTGTGGTTACCAAGGGAACAAATATTCATCATCTAAATTAGAAGTGTAAAGGCCATCTAGATCTCCTGTGTGGTTACCAAGGCAACAAGTATGCATCATCTAAACCAGAAGTGTAAAGGCCATCTAGATCTCCTATGTGGTTACCAAGGGAACAAGTATTCATCATCTAAATCTCAAGTGTAAGGACCACGTGGGCCTCCTATATGGTTACCAAGGCGACAAGCATTCATCATCTAAATCAGAAGTGTAAAGGCCATCTAGATCTCCTGTGTGGTTACCAAGGCAACAAGTATTCATCATGTAGATCAGAAGTGTAAAGGCCATCTAGATCTCCTGTGTGGTTACCAAGGCAATAAGTATTCATCATCTAAATCAGAAGTGTAAAGGTTATCTAGATCTCCTGTGTGGTTACCAAGGCAACAAGTATTCATCATCTAAATCAGAAGTGTAAAGGCCATCTAGATCTCCTGTGTGGTTACCAAGGCAACAAGTATTCATCATCTAAATCAGAAGTGTAAAGGCCACCTAGATCTCCTGTGTGGTTACCAAGGCAACAAGTATTCATCATCTAAATCAGAATTGTAAAGGCCATCTAGATCTCCTGTGTGGTTACCAAGGCAACAAGTTTTCATCATCTAGATCAGAAGTGTAAAGGCCATCTAGATCTCCTGTGTGGTTACCAAGGCAACAAGTATTCATCATCTAAATCTCAAGTGTAAGGACCATGTGGCCTCCTATATGGTTACCAAGACAACAAGTATTCATCATCAAAATCAGAAGTGTAAAGGCCATCTAGATCTCGTGTGTGGTTACCAAAGGAACAAGTATTCATCATCTAAATCTCAAGTGTAAGGACCATATGGGCCTCCTATATAGTTACCATGGCAACAAGTATTCATCATCTAAATCTTAAGTGTAAGGACCATGTGGGCCTCCTATATGGTTACCAATTTTTAGCCTATTTTCGATTTTTGCAAAAAATTAAAGTAGACTTATGAGATCAACACAGGGGAAAAATTGTGTGTCTGTCTGTGTGTCTGTGAGTGTGTGTGTGTGTGAGTGTGTGTACTCTGAATGTCAGTCCCCCACTATTAATTCGAACACGGTGAAACCGAATTGAACGAAATTTGGTACAGAGGTAGCACTAGCAAAGGGCACCTCAGTGTCATGTTTTATATCGCCGCCATCTTGACGGAAACGTAATGGCGGCCACCCAAGTGTTCAAAGCCTAAATCCAATTACGACTAACCTTATCTTCCGAACTCTACCAAATTTTGCAACAACATACCCTTTTGTGGGGAGCATCCTTTGACCAAATTACAAGGTCATCAGCCCAATAGTTTGCAGATGGCGGCCATGTTTGTATGCAAATCGATTCATCATATCAATTTAAACACGGTGAAACCGAATTGAATGAAATGTTGTGCAGAGGTAGCACTACCAAAGGGCACCTCATATTCATTTTTAATATACCTATAACACGTTATATTTCTACAAGCTACTACAACCAACATTCAATTGCATTCCTTGAAAAGAACAAAGAGTTATAACAATACCCATGGATTTTGGAGAAAGTAGGCTATATGTTCTTTACTGAATATCTTGTTTTTATTGTTGTTTTAATGAGCGGAACTACGAGGTCTCTGCCCCTGTATATGGTTACCAAGACAACAAGTATTCTCTCTATATACACACATCAAAAAAAGTTTTGCATCACCTCGGTTCCCAGATCTCCGACATATAGACGTTGACTGTGTATATTGTATCCAAGATACAGTCCCTTTGACTGTTCATAGATGTCACTAAAACTGCTCAAAGATGTAAACAACCATGCATGAGCAGGGCCTATTAGACGGAGGGGGTACGACAGCCGATCAGTTCCAGTCATTCCACCATGACGAAGGTACGCTGCTCATGTTGTCTGTAGTTCTACCATGCCTAGAAGGTCAATACCGCAGTTCGATCGCGTCCGCATTGTTACTTTGTGTCAAGAAGGGCTCTCAACAAGGGAAGTTTCCAGGCGTCTCAGAGTGAACCAAAGCGATGTTGTTCGGACATGGAGGAGGTACAGAGATACAGGAACTGTCGATGACAGGCCTCGCTCAGGCCGCCCAAGGGCTACTACTGTAGTGGATGACCGCTACTTACGGATTGCCGCTCGGAGGAACCCTGACAGCAATGCCACCATGTTGAATAATGCGTTTCGTTCAGCCACAGGACGTCGTGTTTCAACTCAAACTGTGCGCAATAGGCTGCATGATGCGCAACTTCACTCCCGACGTCCATGGCGAGGTCCAGCTTTGCAACCCCGACACCATGCAGCGCGGTACAGATGGGCCCAACAACATGCTGAATGGACCCCACGGAATTGGCATCACGTTCTCTTCACCGATGAGTGTCGCATATGCCTTCAACCAGACAATCGTCGGAGACGTGTTTGGAGGCACCCTGGTCAGGCTGAACGTCTTAGACACACTGTCCAGCGAGTGCAGCAAGGTGGTGGTTCCCTGATGTTTTGGGGTGGCATTATGTGGGGCCGACGTACGCCACTGGTGGTCATGGAAGGCTCCGAAACGGCTTTACGATACCTGATTGACATCCTCCGACCCATAGTGCAACCATATCGGCAGAATATTGGAGAGGCATTTGTCTTCATGGACGACAATTCTCGACCTCATCGTGCACATCTTGTGAATGCGTTCCTTCAAGATAACGACATCGCTCGACTACAGTGGCCAGCATGTTCGCCAGACATGAACCCTATCGAACATGCCTGGGATATGTTGAAAAGGGCTGTTTATGGACGTCTTGACCCACCAACCACTCTGAGAGATTTACGCCGAATTGTCGTTGAGGAGTGGGACAATTTGGACCAACAGTGTCTTGATGAACTTGTGGATAGTATGCCACGACGAATACAGGCATGCATCAATGCAAGAGGACGTGCTACTGGGTATTAGAGGTAGTGGTGTGTACTGCAATCTGGACCACAAATGCTGAAAGTCTAGCTGTATGATGGTACAACATGCAATGTGTGGGTCTCATGAGCAATAAAACGAGCTGAAATGTTGTTTGTGTTGATCTCTATTCCCTTTGTATTTAACGGTTCCGGAACTCTTGGAACCGAGGTGATGCAAAACTTTTTTTGATGTGTGTATAATAGTACATTATGAAACGAGCCTATAATGGCAATAATTAAGAGACGAGTATGTTTATAATTTCCTTGCGAGTGTCTTAATTACCATTATAGGCGAGTTGCATGCGACTGTTTATGTTCGACGATATTATAACTATTTTATGTTCGAACATAAATATTCATAAATATCTGCCGTGATTTCGCCAGTTTTATGTACTGAACAGAGCGCATGAGACGCAGAGAATGCCTTGTATTTGACCATGGCCTCCTTGATTACCCTACTATGACACTAGGCCACGCAGTGGAATTTAAATTAGAAGGCCGTGGAACTCAGCGCATCTAATTATCTAATTGGTCAAACAACTATTTCTTGAGCTCTGATTGGTGGGAAAAACTGTTTCATAATGAAAAATAGTGTTATAATGAGCCTCATTATAGTACAGTTTTCTGACATATAATAGTCAGGGTCGAACATAAAAATGATAGTTTGTCTGTTTTTTTTTTCTGAATTTGCACGGAAATTTGAGTTATTAACGCGTTTCAGACTGGTTTATGACGGTTGCGCAAAAAAGCAAATTTTTTATCGTCTGTCTGTCTGTCTGTCTACCTGTCTTGTGTACAACTTTGTACGCGCATCACTCGAGAACGGCTGAGTGGATCAACGTAAAATTTGGTACAGATATATCTATCAGAGGCACGAAAGTAATCATTGATGTAACTTTTCTCCGTACCTCCATAAAAGAGGGCCTACCCCCTTAAAATGCACGCTGAAATGGGCGTAGCAATACTAGACAAAGCTCATTTTCAGCGTCTCAATGTGAGAAACAAAAAGGCCCTATGGGCCCCGAAAACCACATATTAAGGCCCTAAAACCAACACTTTTTGAGATATTTCCAGAAAACGTATTTCAATTAATGAAATAATGCAAGCCGGTAACCATGGCAACACAATCTCAGGAGTCCATCTATTTCTACGAGACGCAATGGCATTCCATTTATTACATTACTGTGAACGTTCGCACACGGCTATAAGGTTATCACGGAACCAACTTAAGCTGTAAAATTCATCAATACGTATATAATGTGCTTAAGGGGATCAAGGGGTACTCTTGGATTTTTTACGCGATTTATACGTGCTGGTGTGGTACTGAAGGTCTACTGTATCCCTATCACAATATTATTAAATTATTGTTATGATTATTATTATATTATGGCGTACAAGGACGAGACAAAACTCATTTTCAGCCCCTCGGTGGCTCGGAGGCTACTACGTTTTAAGGCTCTAAAACCACGTTGCTAAGATATTCCCAGAAAACTAATTTCATTTAATAAACTAATAAATAGATGACGAGTACAGAAGAAGGCCAAATCAGGAGCTATATACTCTAGATATACTGAGATAATCACCGATGTCTGGCTTTCAACGGACATGTCTCAAGGATGAACCCAACAAGACTAACCAACCGGCTTTTCAACTACTGGGAGAATAGAAAGAGCGTGACACCATGGCTAACATAAGTTAACAAGGACATTCAAGAACTCAAGATAATGGAAAGTGATATTAGAAGCCGATCACATCTCAGAAATATACTTAAACAGTAGAGTTTTAGGACAGACCACCCTGTAAGAAAACCGGCATCATCTGGACAAAAGAGAGAAAGGAGAAACATAGCCAGAGAATGTGCGAATATGGGGCAAACATCAAGTCCCTCGCCAAGCTGAAAAGTTGAACGTCGTGGTCCTAAGCTGGCCCATCCGAAAGGAGAAGAACAAGAAGAAACTAATGAAGTTATGCAATCCGGGAACCATGACAACAGTATCTCAAGAGTTGACATCCAACTTTCCGTCTATTTATGTAAGAAGCAATGCTACTCAATTTTTTTTAGCGTATGGCTTTTAGTGCCGGGAGTGTTCGAGGACATGTTCGGCTTGCCAGTTTTGTAGCTGCTTCGAGACGGACACCCAATGGGTGAGCTACAAGTACCGTTGGGGAGGGAAGTGTGAATGTAAGGACGAGGAGTTGGAAGGTAGCGGCTGTGGCCTATAGTTAGGGACCAACCCCGGCATTCGCCTGGAAGGAAGATGGGAAACCACAGAAACCATCTTCAAGGTTGCCGGCAGGGGGATTCAAACCTCCTCGCCTCCCGGATGTGAGCGACTGCCAGCAGTCATGCCGTAACGACCACGGCTAACTCACCCGGTACTCAATTTATTAAATTACTGCGAAAGTTTGCAAATGGCTATAAGTTTATCATGGAAACAAACATTGAATATAAAATTCATCAATGCGCTTAAGGGGCTCAAGGGATACCCTAGAATGTTTAAACGCAACTTACTCGTGCGATATGTTGTATAGAAGGTATATTATATCTCCAAACAGCAACATTATTTTCAAAAATTCCTGAATTGAAATAGTGTTTTTTGCAGCTTTTGGAAATTTGGGGCATAGGAAGCTAAAAGTCCTGAATTTACATGCACCACAAGCCTTTATAATTTATTAAAAGGGTCTTCCTGGGGATGGGGACTTTTCACAACGGTGAGGGTAAGTTTTTATTTGACATATATTGCGTTGCGTCAACAAGGTTTTCAATATTATTTTCTCGTCAGGAAGTACACGATAGGTGAATTTAGTTTGAGTGCACATTTTAACTAACAAACGGGCTCATCGTATAGATGACACTGTGTGGTTGATATACCTTTATGTTTATGTACGCCTATAACTCGTGTTCGGGTGCTTGGAGCATCGTAAAATTAGGTATTGTAACCATGAGTCAAATTACCAATCATTTATAAAACTCTTCACCATACTTCTCATAGAAGGGTGGGTGTAGGGAAAAGCTTTTCAAGCTACATGCTAAAATACGCCAAAAATAAAAATTATCCTAGAAAGACGACCAAAACATATGTTGTGCTTCTCAATGTGTGACACAAAGCTAGGGAGTCTATAAAGGGTCTCCGAAAAACACATTTTTAAACCCTGAAATTAACAGTGTATGTGATATACCCAGAAAACTAACTTCGTTCTGATAAACTTATGAAGGAATGACAAGCCCCTAACCATTGCAACAGTAGCTCAATTGATAACGTCTGGTTATTAATACCGAAAACCGTTCGAAGAGCGGGTACCTCTGCTAGCCATCGTCTAAATCTGAAATGTAAAGGCCACTTAGGCCTCCTATATGGTTACCAAGGCAACGAGTATACATCACCTATATCCGAAGTGTAAAGGCCATCTAGATCTCCTGTATGGTTACCAAGGCAACAAGTATTCATCGTCTAAATCTGAAATGGAAAGGCCACTTAGGCCTCCTATATGATTACCAGGGCAACAAGTATTCATCATCTAAATCAAAAGAGTAAAGGCCATCTAGTCCTCCTATGTGGTTACCGAGGCATCAAGTATTCATCATCTAAATCAGAAGAGTAACATCTAAGCCTCCTATGTGGTTATCAAGACAAAAAAGCCCAATTTTGAAAGTCGTAGTACTTCTTACCTCATTTCTTACCCGAAGCACTATGACATTCAAAATCACCACGAAACGTAGGCAACGTGTTTTTTGAATACCGAAATATTGGGTATTTACATTTATAACTTCATTTGAATTAGCTACTCATAATTATTCACGAAGTCCCGGGTATGACGTTAAACTGCGCCCGACCGAGTGACCATCGGTATAAGTGGTCTCCCTCGTTCAAGCGTGGAGGAGGTAAAGGGCACTCTCTTGTCCTTGGGGTGAGAAATCACCCCTAAAGGCGGATGAACGAACACGGAATCGTCAACGGCATAGAATGCAGAAGGCAACGGGAAACCACTGCATTAAGGATCCTCTGGATATCCCAAGGAATAGCGGCTCATGTCATGAAACCTGTACTCGTAAAATGTTCCGGATTAGCCCCGCGATCAGATCTCCGGGCGGGGTGTGCTTGAACAAGTGCTCAATGTAGGAGACGCATTGCAACATGGAATGTTCGATCACTTTTACAATGTGGAAAGCTGGAAAACCTAAAGCTTGAGATTGGAAGGATGAATATAGATGTGCTAGGAATAGCCGAAGTGAGGTGGCCTGATAATGGAGATTTTTGGAGTGGAGATTACAGGATAATCCACACGGGGACTATTATGGACAAACCTGGAGAGGGAGGAGTAGGAGTGGTGCTGACAAAGGAAATGGGTCACCGAGTTAAAGGATACGTTCAGCAGAGTGGAAGACTGATTTTAGTGAAATTAGATACTAAACCAAGGGACACCGTGATCATTCAAGTCTACATGCCAACCACTGCCCACGAAGATGAAGAAGTGGAAAGAGTGTACGATGATCTGACAGAATTAATCAAAGGTGTTAAAGGAGATGAGAATCTGATAATCCTTGGAGACTGGAATGCTGTTATTGGAGAGGGTAAAGATGGAGTGGCTGTGGGCCAATTTGGGCTTGGCACACGGAACGATCGAGGAAACCGTTTATTGGAATTCTGTGCTTACAATCAGCTGGTGGTTGCAAATACATTATTTCAACACCATGCACGAAGACGTTATACTTGGACAATGCCAGGCGGTGGGAATAGATTTCAAATTGATTACATTTTAGTTAAGCAGAGATTTAAGACACAGCTGAAGGACTGTAGAAGCTGCCCTGGCCCAGATATTGGTAGTGACCACAACATGGTTTTGAGCGAATGCCAACTAAAACTGAAGAAACTGAAAAGGAAGAACAGTCGAAAATGAAATACCGAAGCTCTCCGAGATCAAAACCTTGCTATAGATTTTAAGAAGAAGACAGATGAACTTCTAGCAGACATATCAGCAATAGACTTAGGAAGTATGGGGAATAAATGGAATGCTTGGAAGGGAAGTGTTCTAACAGCAGCAACAGATGTTGTGGGAAAGCCGAAAGAACAGAACAGGAAAGCCTGGATAACAAATGAAATCATTGAGAAGATAGACACAAGAAGAAAGTTTAAGAACTCTGCGACTGAAGAAGGGCAACAACTATACAGGAAATTGAGAAACGAAATAAATCGAGAGGCGAAGGCAGCCAGAGAAAAATTTCTGGAATTGCAATGCATGGAAGTAGAAGAACTAGTTAAGAATCACAAATTTGAGACAGCGTTTCAAGTGGTCAAAAGGTTCTTCGGGGACAAGAGAATTAGGTGCAATGTACTGAAGACAGATGATGGAGAACTGGTGTATGACGATTCTGAAATTGGCTCAAAATGGAAAGAATACATTGAGAATTTATATGGAGGAAAACATACACCTTGTGAAATACTAAAAAATGAGGAGCTGGTAGATAAAGAAGAAGAGAGAGATGAAATACTCCTGGATGAATTTAATCAAGCAATGGAAAGGCTGAAAAACGGAAAGGCATCCGGGGTTGATGATATACCAGCAGAGCTGATAAAAGCCACTGGAGACAATGTGAAGAAAGCCCTATTTGATCTGATTTGTGAAATGTATAACACGGGACATATCCTATCGGACTTTAGGAAATGTGTCATAGTGCCCATTCCAAAGAAATCATCTGCTAATAGATGTGACCAATATCGCACATTAAGCCTTGTAACCCATGCTTCTAAAATACTCACCAGCATTATCTTGAAGCGCATTGAAGGAAAGGTAGAGTTGGAGTTGACAGAAGATCAATTTGGATTCAGGAGGGGTAGAGGGACTCGAGAAGCAATCCTAGCTTTAAGAATGATTATAGAGAAACGACTAAGAAAAGATATGGATACATTCATTGCTTTCGTAGACCTGGAGAAGGCATTTGATAAGGTTGAGTGGAATAGACTATTCATGGTGTTGAAAGAACTGGGTGTTAAGTACAAGGACAGGAGGACAATTTTGAAATTGTATGAAGACGAGATAGCCGTTATACGATGTGGAGATTCCACAACAGAGGCCAAAATTAAGCAAGGAGTTCGGCAAGGTTGTTCACTTTCACCAATTCTTTTTAATGCATACATCCAAAAAGCAATAGATGAATAAATGATAATTTGCCAATGACTGGAGGTCTCAAGATTCAAGGAGAAAGAATTACCATGCTTCGCTTTGCGGATGATATCGCAGTCCTGGCAGAAAACGAAGATGATCTGAATTATGCATTAGCAGAAATGGAATCCACCTTTAACAAATATAACATGAAGATCAACAAAATGAAAACCAAAGTTCTTCTCTGTAGCCGGCAGTATGAACCTCCTCGTTGTACTTTAAATGGAGAACAGCTGACAAATGTACAGGAGTTCACTTACCTTGGTAGCAAAATAACAGCAGATGGAAGAAGTAGAAGAGAAATAGTCAGCCGCATCAACCAAGCCAAAATAGCATTCAACAAGAAAGGAAAGCTCTTTACATGCAAAAACATTAGTATGAGCCTCAGGAAACGTCTTGTGAAGATATATGTGTGGAGCGTACTGTTATATGGTAGTGAAACCTGGACTCTTAGCTTGGCTGATAAAAAACGAATAGTAGCCTCTGAAATGTGGTGCTACAGGAAAATACTAAAAATTCCATGGGTGGACAAAATCAGTAATGAAGAAACGCTGAAGAGGATTGGAGAGAAGCCATGTTTATGGAATATGCTTACTCACCGAAGAGACAATTGGATTGGACATATCTTGAGGCATGAAAGTCTTCTGCACACAATACTGGAGGGAAATGTTGAAGGAAAGAACTGTAGAGGTAGACCACGGCTGGGATACATAAAACAAGTCATTCACGACAAAGGTTGTGATAATTACTTGGACTTGAAGAGACTAGCCACAGACCGGAGTTCATGGAAAGCTGCTACAAACCAATCTTCGGGTTGAACACCACAGAAGAAGAATTATTCACGCTGGGCTGACACATTCAAGAAATTTGCCGTACCACAATGGACAAGAAGAGCAGGAGACAGACAAGAGTGGAAGACCCTAGAGATGATCCATTTCAAAACATAGTATATGCGAGGAAAGGAAAGGAGCAACTCAGTGCAACATAGTGAACCCTTAAATACAATAGCGATAATGTATTGAGGACATTCAAAACTGTACTAAAATAAAGTGTACGTGCTAGAAACATTAACAATTTTGCAAATATTAGATATAAGAACAAGAATACAGAACATAGACAATACTGTAACTAGGTTAGAAATAGGTATATCAATAGCAATAAGAACATTCAAGAACAGAGACTAACATGCCAGAAAAGTGCACCACTAGGTGCCTCACTACTCTTTAGGACTGCTCACCTAATGAGTGTAATGGAGCAAAATCCCTGCCTAGACAGGAGGCCATTGCCCTTAGGGGATTAAAGGGTTGTATTTATTATTATTATTATTATTATTATTATTATTATTAATTATACAAATAAAATATTGTCAAATATATGTATTTTAATTCATTCCTTGTAAGTTTATCCATTTCTTTTATTAATTATTTTTGAGGTATAGTCATGGCAAATTATTGTTCTTTGTGATCAGTAATTTATAGATTTGACGCAACGATATCTTAAGTGATATTCTTTATTGAACTTTTAGTTGAAGATGGCTTCATTGTCCAGCCGGAACATGCCAATTGAACAATTGAATAGAAGTTCAAGAATTATTGAATAGTTGTTTCTTAATTTGTATTGATTATGAAGAATTAGACCAGTATTTACATTGTGAATGTTGTATGCAACAGTAGTGGTTTTGTGAGAGTTCAAGGCCCTCCACCTCCACACCCTCCACACAAGAGGGCGGCAGCCCAATAACTCCCGAACGCATGGTCGGATTTTGACGAATGAGGTGTCATTGAACTTGGGCTGACACCCCCTTTCCAATGGACAGCATATTTCCACCCAAAAATAAAACCTACCCCTACTAGGGGGTGAAATTGTAATTTCTTAGAGAATGTCTCTTTCCAATTGCAATATGTGAGAGTTTGAATGCTAATATGGATTTAAACGTTGTTCCACATAAAGTGCATGTGTTCGGTGGATAGCCACTGTGAATTAACATGCTAGTTTTTTTGTTTTTACACATGTCCACTCATAGGTTTGGTAAGAGGGCGGGCTTTTTAAAAGGTGGTGGCTGTAGTGTAACCTAACCCAACCTAACGGGTCATTGTGGACGGGTCATTGTGGGCGAGTCCTTGTTGACGAGTCCTTATGGACGAGTCCTTGTGGACGAGTCCCTTTAGACCGATCCCTTTAGACCGGTCCCTTTGGACCGGTCCCTTTGGACTGGTCCATGGTCTCTAATGCTATGATGAAATTAAACGTTGTTCCACATGAAACGCATGTGAAGAGCCGATTGCTACTATGAATTAACATGTTTGTTTTTTGTTTTTTACGCATGCGCACTTGAGGTTTTTGTAAGCGGGCGGGGTTTTTGAATAATGATTTATAGATGAGTTACTTTTTAAAAATTACCAAAAGATCCAAAACTAATAGGTCATTAGCTTTTTAATATCTCATGAATCAATAAGGCTAGGGACCTGTATGAGAGGTCGTTGGACTTGAGGGGACATTCTGTTTTTGAATATATTATTTATTTATGTCAAAAGGGCCTAACTGCACTTTTGTTGATATCTCGCTAACTAATCATCAGAGAGGGTCAAGTGAGGTGTCATAGGACTCAGGATGGTCAACCCTTTTCCATGACCAACGAATTCACCCAAAAGATCTAAGGTCATTAGCTTTTTAATATCTCATGAATCAATAAGGCTAGGGACCTGTATGAGAGGTCGTCGGACTTGAGGTGACATTCTGTTTTTGAATATATTATTTATTTATGTCAAAAGGGCCTAACTGCACTTTTGTTAATATCTCGCTAACTAATAATCAGAGAGGGTCAAGTGAGGTATCATAGGACTCAGAATGGCCAACCCTTTCCATGACCAACGAATTTACCCAAAAGATCTAAGTTAACCTACAGCCGCCATTTTAGAACTTTTTGATTACACTTCGTAGGTTTAGGTTAAGTTAGGTTAGGCTAGGTTAAGTAAAGCTACGGCCGCCATTTTGGAACTTTTTGATCACACGTTGTAGGTTAGGTTAGGTTAGGCTAGGCTAGGTTTGGTTAAGTTGCAGCCACATTTTTGGAACTTTTTGATGACACCTCGTAGGTCAGGTTAGGTTAGGTTAGGCTAGGTTAAGTTAAGCTACGGCCGCCATATTGTTAGGTTAGGCTAGGTTAAGTTAAGCTACGGCGGAGGAGGTGCTAGAACTGTCCAAAACACACTACTACTTTTGCACTCACTTTTGCACCCAAATTTGCACTCACTTTTACACCCACTTTTACACTCACTTTTGCACCCACTTTTGCATCCACCTTCGCACTCACTTTAAACTATTATTTCTATTATCGAGCGAAATTTATTGGAGATTATTTCATGCTTGAAAATTGATATGGAAGTATCAACGAATAGTTATGGTAAGCCATATGCATACTATAAAGGTTATACGTATATTGTAAAACGAACCAATAAAAATGGAACTGTTATTTGGCGTTGTTCAAAACAGTGTCAAAGTGAGTTAAAAAGTAAAAATAGTGAGGTCTTAAGTGTGAGTGATCATCAATGTAGTGTGACTGATAAGACATCGTTGCTGTTTAAAAAAACTCTTCAAATGTTAAAACACTAGTCCGAAAAAAATGATATGGTAACCCGCGTGTTGTGCAATCAATGATAGCCACCTATTTAAATATATACTGTACTTGTTTTCATTGACCTTAAAGCCTTGAGTATCCATCACCAGTGTATGTGACATGTTTACGCTTGCATAGATCAAAAACAACTGACTATTCACTGCTGGGGTTTAGAAATTATTTATATTATCGAGTGAACTTGCTAGAGATTAGTTCATGCTTGACAATTGACATGGAAGTATCAACAAATAGCAATGGTATGCCATACGCATTCTATAAAGGATATAAATATATTGTAAAACGAACCAATAAAAATGGAACTGTTATTTGGCGTTGTTCAAAACATCGTTCAAAACAGTGTCGAGGTGAGCTGAAAAGTAAAAATAGTGATGTCTTAAGTGTGAGTGATCATCATTGTAGTGTACCAGATAAAACATCGTTGCTGTTGAAAAAAACTCTTCAAAATGCTAAAACACTTGTCCCAGAAATAGATATTGCAGCTCAAGATAGTGCATTGTTTGTTAAGAAGCATGTATCATCTCCTCAGAAAGTAGTGTTAGGACAGTTGTCAATGTCTGAAAAACTCCCAACATTATCAAAGGCAACACAGACTGTGCAAAATGTGGTATTGCAAAAGGATCAAAAAGGACTATATAGTAATAGTGATGGGGATTATAATGATCATGATGATGATGATAATGATGATGATGATAATGATAATGGTTATGATGATGATGATGATGTTGATGATGAAGATAATAATGATAATGGTAATGCTTTGTTTACACCTAAAAAATCATTTGTTAAATTTGTCTACTGGAACAATCCAAGTAAGCTAATCTGGCGGCTTCAGCAACTGCATGTCTATAAACAGGCTGGTTATACTGAATATGAGGAAGAACTATTGGATATAGAAAATGCGCTTCGTCGTGCTAAAATTATTATGTAATGGATCCACATAACCGCTTAAACTATTTCTTAACAATACATGTTATATTTTCTACCACTCTGCTACCATTTTGCTCTCACTTTTGCTATCACTTCAAACTGTACATATTAAATATATATGCCAACGCTAAATGATTTTATTATCAGAACATTTATAACCTTTGTAGTGAGCAAGTCATACTAACAGGTTAGTTGCTACTATGGAACTTACTACAATTAACAAAGGTAAACAACGTGTACTCTATAAAGGCTACTCTTATAACTATAATCGTCAAAATGTAAAAGGAATAATATTTTGGCGATGCTCAAAAGAGAGGTCAAAAAGATGTCGAGGCAATCTAAAAAGTAGAAATGGTAAGGTTTTAAGAGTGAGTGATCATCAATGTGGTGTACCAGATGAAACACTGTTGGTGTCAACAAATAATCATGACAATGCTAAAAAGCTAGTACAAGAAAAAAAATGTTGCTACTCAAAATAGTGCAGTGTTTATTGAGCAACATTTAACCCCTGCTGTAAAAGTTATGTTTGATCCATCTTCCACATCTCAAGAGTCGTCAACATCACAGATCCTTCATATGCAAGAGAATCAAAAAGGACTAAATAGTAATAGAGAAAAAAGAAATGTATTTTTAATGTAACTATTGTACAAGTACTTATATTAAATAAATAAAAATATTGTATGGGTATTGTCTGTTTTTTCTTAATTGCTATACCCAAGTCCTACTATATTAATGCCATTGTTTACCATCAACAGTCTCCACCTATGTTCAGAAAGAAAGTGATCTTAAACAATACACTCTATCTATGGTTTGTGTACCGAGTATCATAATAATACAGTGTCGTCAAGCCATGTTCAGGCAATAGTAATGTTAGGTAAGGGGTTCGAACCCTTGCTTCCTTGTACAGGATTAGTTTTTACTCAACAGCAACCCATAATACTGTACTTTGAAACATGTCACATCTCATTACAAAATGTCAACTGTATCGTTTTCTATGACCCCAGCTGCTGTCTAGTAGCTAGCAGACTGTGCAACAGAAACAGTGTCACCATGTTCATCCTTTAAAAAAATTCAACATTTATTATTCTTTTTCTTATTATTGTTCATTAAGAGTAGTGTAAAGTTGTCTTTGTGACGTAACGGTTATAATAGTTAGCTGGCACTCTAAAGCTCTTGAGTTCAATTTGAGCTTTAACATAAAAATTTTAAAGTATATTAGTCCTCAAACAGGTCTACTCAGTCTCGGGTGATCCAAATAAGTAGATGTGGTTTGATTCACACATTAACGATAGAACACGACGGTTTTTTATTTTTTTAAAATAATGATAGCCATTTGTTCATTTTTTTTCATTTTCACATTTCACACATTGCCATTTGTCAATTTTCCATGTACACGATTTGAAAATGTCAGTTTAAAGTTATTGGATTTCATGATATGGAAACAAGAATTTTCCATTTTGTTGTTTACACATTTGTCAATTTCCCATTTACATTTTTAAATGTCAGTTTTAAGTTTTTAAATTGTTTTGACATGGAAACATGGATTTCCTATTTTTTCCATATCACAGACGACACGTTTATGATTTAGTCCATGCTGAAAGTTTAGTTTTGTAAAACACACATTTGCTGATTTAAATTTTCTTGAAATCACCTCAATGGAAGTGCTTGGCCATGGTAATAGTGCATTCTCTTTCTGTTTGTTTCCAAAAACATATAGGCCTACTACTACTACTACGGTAGGTAAGACTGTTTTACAAAATTACACCTATCTACTGCTGCATTAAAAAAACACAAGTGTTAAAAAAATACAGTATACTATTTACCATTTGCTATATACATTAATTACCCCACCATCCTACCTTGCCGTGTTTGCTTTGGTTAAAAAATCAATGCTACACACACACACACACACACACACACACACACAAGCTTTCTCTCTCTCTCTCTCTCTCTATCATTCTATCTATAGTCATACATTCACACAACCATACCTGTCTTTGAAAACAAATGCATCCACGCTATTTATCCTTGACATGCACACTTATCCCCAATAACTTTTAGTTATACATTTAACATTTACTAATTACAAAAAGAATGTATCCACTATTTACAATTACAAAAATGAATATTTACAAAATACTAAATCTACTGGTTACAAGAAAGCCATGTCTCTAAACAATAAAATATAGAAGTCACACCTCCATCTCGTGGTTATAACCCTATGGTAGGCTAATGCATAGGTCATTCATCTGCACTCATTTGCTATCCATCAAGGTAAAAGTGCATATTCTCTGTTCCACAAGATACAAATTTGATTGTTCGATTGTATCCTGCACTGTTTATGCGATATAGCTGTGCCAGTTCATAAAACCGCTAGGTAGTTTTCTACATATAGCGATTTTACCACTGCTCTACCTACGCCTTTTGCTATTTGGCTTTCTTACAGTCTAGTGTGTGATAGACAGCATTAACTGTATATCAAACCCAGTTCACCTTTGTATTTGTAATCCAAGTAATAATAATAATAATAATAATAATAATAATAATAATATCGTATGGCCTCGGGTGCCTGGTGCAAGCTTTTGCTATTTGACACCCAGAGGGTAGCTTGCATGTCGAATTTCGTAGTTCCTTGACTATGAAAGTCAAGGAGGTTAGATGTTAGATATCTAATCTCCTTGAACACAATAGCGCTTTCTAGTAGAGAAATGAGGAACTTTGTGCTGGCGGAAACTCCCGAGATTAATTTTGCCATTATGAACTCGGCCTACTGAATTCAAATGGGTTCTTTGACATGCCAACATCGTATGACATGCGTATCGTATTTTTGCCGCCTTTCAAAAATCACTTACCACGGTCAGGGGCGAACCTGCAATCTTGGGGTTAGTAGACCGACACGCTATCCACTCACCCACCGTGGCAAGATCCAAGTAATAATTTGAAAAGACACAAATGTAATCAGTTTTAAACGTTATCTCTGTTTTGTTTTGTTTAATATGTTTATGACATGCATATTAACCTGAAATCGAACCCTGGTGAAAAGGCTAACAGCTTCTTAGTTTGACTCGTTCTAGGCCTCAGACCTGGAAATCGAGTTAAGACCACCAGTATAAGAGCTAAAAGTGCTTAACACTACAACACAAAATGGATAGCTGGTAACATTATACAACCGGAAATGATTAAATTTCTGTTAGCAATGCATTTTGTCATCAGCCTACTGTCTGAGCACTGACAGCAACACAGTTTAGTTTAGAACAAGCGAGTGTGTGTGTATAGATTATTAGCTTCAGGTATTTAAAGCTTGTTGTGTGTAGCGACCATCTTGTCCCGGTAACCACTGAACATTTTTTTTTTTTTTTTTTGTGTTTTAGCTATCCTCTTTAACCAATCAATTAAAGATAGTCTACTCTTAATTCTTGAATCGATAAATCAGAGTTTGTGTGTACACCGTTCGTCATTTATTAACCCATACCTACAACCTATACTCTCTCTATACAGCAGTTTGATCTGAAAAACAAGTTTCAAAGGTAAAAGACTTGTCAATCACCATACATGTAGCCTACACTAATTCTCTCTCTACCTAGCTATATTCCACCACACATGGTAAACATCACACATGTTCGAATGCGATTATTAGTTTATAAAATCTCAGGTCGATGACCTTGATGCATTGGGTATTTTGGGTAAATTCATTGGCCATAGGAAAGGGTTGACCATTCTAAGTCCTATGCCACCTAACATGTTGATATTCGATTATTAGTTTATAAAATATTAGGTCAACGACCTTGCTGTTTTGAATCTTATGGGTAAATTCGTTGGTCATGGAAAAGGGTTGACCATCCTGAGTCCCATGACACCTCACTTGAGCCTCTCTGATTATTAGTCTATAAAATCATAGGTCAATGACCTTGCTGATTTAGATCTTTTGGGTAAATTCGTTGGTCACGGAAAGGGTTGGCCATCCTGAGTCCTATGACACCTCACTTGACCTTCTCTGATTATTAGTTAGCGAGATATTAACAAAAGTGCAGTTAGGCCCTTTTGACATAAATAAATAATATATTCAAAAACAGAATGTCACCTCAAGTCCGACGACCTCTCATACAGGTCCCTAGCCTTATTGATTCATGAGATATTAAAAAGCTAATGACCTTAGATCTTTTGGGTGAATTCGTTGGTCATGGAAAAGGGTTGACCATCCTGAGTCCTATGACACCTCACTTGACCCTCTCTGATGATTAGTTAGCGAGATATCAACAAAAGTGCAGTTAGGCCCTTTTGACATAAATAAATAATATATTCAAAAACAGAATGTCACCTCAAGTCTAACGACCTCTCATACAGGTCCCTAGCCTTATTGATTCATGAGATATTAAAAAGCTAATGACCTTAGATATTTTGGGTGAATTCGTTGGTCATGGAAAAGGGTTGACCATCCTGAGTCCTATGACACCTCACTTGACCCTCTCTGATTATTAGTTAGCAAGATATTAACAAAAGTGCAGTTAGGCCCTTTTGACATAAATAAATAATATATTCAAAAACAGAATGTCACCTCAAGTCCAACAACCTCTTATACAGGTCCCTAGCCTTATTGATTCATGAGATCTTAAAAAGCTAATGACCTTAGATCTTTTGGGTAAATTCGTTGGTCATGGAAAAGGGTTGACCATCCTGAGTCCTATGACACCTCACTTGACCCTCTCTGATTATTAGTTAGCAAGATATTAACAAAAGTGCAGTTAGGCCCTTTTGACATAAATAAATAATATATTCAAAAACAGAATGTCACCTCAAGTCCAACGACCTCTCATACAGGTCCCTAGCCTTATTGATTCATGAGATATTAAAAACGCTAATGACCTTAGATCTTTTGAGTGAATTCGTTGGTCATGGAATAGGGTTGACCATCCTGAGTCCTCTGACACCTCACTTGACCCTCTCTGATTATTAGTTAGCAAGATATTAACAAAAGTGCAGTTAGGCCCTTTTGACATAAATAAATAATATATTCAAAAACAGAATGTCACCTCAAGTCCAACGACCTCTCATACAGGTCCCTAGCCTTATTGATTCATGAGATATTAAAAAGCTAATGACCTATTAGTTTTGGATCTTTTGGTAATTTTTAAAAAGTAACTCATCTATAAATCATTATTCAAAAACCCCGCCCGCTTACAAAAACCTCAAGTGCGCATGCGTAAAAAACAAAAAAACAAACATGTTAATTCATAGTAGCAATCGGCTCTTCACATGCGTTTCATGTGGAACAACGTTTAATTTCATCATAGCATTAGAGACCATGGGCCAGTCCATAGGGACCAGTCCAAAGGGACCGGTCCAAAGGGACCGGTCTAAAGGGATCGGTCTAAAGGGACTCATCAACAAGGACTCGTCCACAAGGACTCTTCCATAAGGACTCGTCAACAAGGACTCGCCCACAATGACCCGTCCACAATGACCCGTTAGGTTGGGTTAGGTTACACTACAGCCACCATCTTTTAAAAAGCCCGCCCTCTTACCAAACCTATGAGTGGACATGTGTAAAAACAAAAAAACTAGCATGTTAATTCACAGTGGCTGTCCACCGAACACATGCACTTTATGTGGAACAACGTTTAAATCCATATTAGCATTCAAACTCTCACATATTGCAATTGGAAAGAGACATTCTCTAAAAAATTACAATTTCACCCCCTAGTAGGGGTAGGTTTTATTTTTGGGTAGAAATATGCTGTCCATTGGAAAGGGGGTGTCAGCCCAAGTTCAATGACACCTCATTCGTCAAAATCCGACCATGCGTTCGGGAGTTAATGGGCTGCCGCCATCTTGTGTGGAGGGTGTGGAGGTGGAGGGCCATGAACTCTCACAAAACCACTACTTGCAACGTATTTTGTAATATTATACACTGGTTGCTTATGAATATGATATACAGGGTGTCGAAAAATAAGAGGTAGAAAATCAAACCACGCATGGGGGTGGGTCTGGGGAGCAAAATGAGTTAAGATACCTGTGGGCTCAAACCAACCTGTGAGCATTTATAATTACGAGGAAACATGGCAACGTCACGCAATGAGCAACATCGAGTGTGGCGGCTACACTCTTGTGTGTTTCGAGCTGAGCAGCTGACCTGTGGTTCTGGTAGCTCAGTGGACAAGAGGCTGGCGTTGAACCTCATGCTCTGAACTGTATCGGACACTTACCCTCGGTTCAACCCAGAGCATGAGGTTCAACGCCATGCTGCTGAGAGGGCACGCACGCGTTGGAAGTTTCTGAGTATAAAAGCTGCGGCTCAGGTCAGTCGGGCTCAGGAGACAGATGGACCAGGCTGCGAGGTGTGAGAGTTGAGTGAGGCACGACGGAACGGAAGGCTGGAAGCAAGGTCACTTACCTACCGATCGGGAGACCGTAGAAGTGACATGACATGGGGCGCTTGTTGACCTAGTGGACTGAAGTCGAGCAGCAGTTGGGAAGAGGCGAGCAAAGGATCATGTGAGATCAATTAGTGTTAATTCCTATTCAGTGTGATTGATTCGAGTGAACCTTGTGTCTGCACGGCGTATTCCTTCGGAAACCTAGAAGGAATAAATCGGCAGTACATCAGAAATCTCTTTTATTGGGGAACAACCCCGTGTTCCTGAACTCCCTCATTCTCCTATCTTTTAGTATAAGTGATGTGCTGGCAATCGGTGGTAAGACAATCGGTAAGGACACGGTAACGATCCAGGCACCTGAGCTTGAAGAACCCCCAACTACAACGATCCAGGTAACTGAGGTTAAAGAACCCCTGAGCAGCCTATGGCTTAAGCCTATGCTCTCAGCTGGGTCTAACAGCAGTAGAACCCCCGTACGTAACAAGGGCGGAAGTTACGGTCGAAAGAGTGGTGAAGGCTTGAGGCCGTCCCACAGTCGTATCAAAACAGGAGCACACTGAATGGCGCCAGCGCCTTAACCACTGAGCTACGAGAACCACAGGTCAGCTGCTCAGCCCGAAACACACAAGAGTGTAGCCGCCGCACTCGATGCTGCTCATTGCGCGACGTTGCCAAGTTTCCTCGTGATTTTGAAATGCTCACAGGGGCTTAACGGTTGGTTTGCGCCACAGCTATCTTAACTCATATTGCTTCCCAGACCCACCCCCATGCGTGATTTGATTTTCTACCTCTTATTTTCCGACACCCTATGTACAATACATCATACGATTTTAATTTTGACGAAATTTACTGTTGTAACGGTTTGGCCCTCACGTTGAGTGACAATTGTAACGGTTTCGCTTTGCTCCTCGTTGAGCGTACAAATGAAATGTTTTGACTGGTCCTTACTTGTTGGTGATAAATGTAACTGTTTACCTTTGCCTAAGCTATGTTGTTTTAATGGGCGCCAAGACCTCAACGCGATGTTGAAATCTAAATTTGTATTCAACAACGTCTAGCTCTGGTAGAACATCTTCAAGACTCTATTCACTCAGATCGTGGTATGATTTGATCATTAACCCAACAAACAATTGTATCAGGAGAAGGAATTGGTTTATATCTAATGCTACCTACTGAAAGCAAAGATTGCATTGTTAAAAGAAATGAATTTATTGTATAAAACATGTATTGCAAAATTAATAATAATAATAATAAGTTTAAAATTTAAATTGGAGCGTTGCGATTTTAATATTACCGATAGAAAATTACGTGAAAACGGAGTTTGATAAATTATTGATTTTACTCTTATTCCCAAGCTATGAAGTTACTGAAATACTGAATTTAAATCAAAGAGAAACGAGAGATTGCGTACTTCTGTGTCATTCGCGCTTACCACTGGAAATTGCCGAAGAATTTCCCTCGTACTGGATGATGCTGTGAGCTTCCCACAGTCTCCTGGACGTCGTCATCTTCGTCGATATTTGATGATATACTTGCAGATTTGATGACTTTATGGTCCGAACTTCGGAGCCATACACTCGTACAACCACACTGGTTAAGTTTTAAACAGATAGTCCTCCACTCCACGGAACATCGGAGCGACTCCCGCGTGCAACCGTACTGGTCAAGACTTAAACAGATTGTCCTCGCCTCCACGGAACATCGGTGCCACTCGCACGCGCAACCATACTCGTTAAGTTCTACACAGATAGTCCCTTCTTCCACGGCGCCCCAAACAATATACGCACACGTCGGCTTCCCACTCCATTGCCGACTTCCAGCTTACGTGGTCTCCCCTGATTGGCTGCTCCCCACGTGCTACTTCCCCACCTCAGGCTCATTACACTCGGCGGGAGGGTGAAGTCGATTGCCGTTCCATACTATGCACGTTTTCTTGACGTTGCGACCCAGGCTTGCGTCATACTTCTTGACAAGCATAAGCCTGTATCTGAATTCCCAGCGAGTCATGTCTCTCAAAATACCCTAACTGACGAAACTCCGTAAAATTCCGTAATCACATAATTTTCTATGATAATGTCGTTCGTAATAATTTGCTTGATAGTGTTTTCTAAGACATAGAAAACCTATCTGTATGCTTAAAAATTTTATAAAATGCTCCGAAAAATACCTTAATAATAATTATAATAAATTAATAATAATAATAAATTAACATGAAAAATTCTCTTGGCCGAACAATTTGCCGCGTAAATAAATATAGAATGGCTTCCTACTGACTTATGCCAGTGGCATAAAAACCCCTCGAGAAACACGTTACATATTCGCCTCGGATCATCGGATGATTTACCGTGACGACGGTCCATTATCCGATTATCCCAGACACGTTAATAATCCCCATCCAAAATACATATTACATAAATGAAATCACCCTAAATTACAGATATATACACTCATAATTTTTTTTCACGCACTTTGCGTCAAAGTTTGTTGTCACTATGGATTGCACTTTGCAACCAGTCCAATGTTTTTCATATAGAATATGTTCCACGGATATTTCCGCCTCTCAAATTTCTCTATGTTGGAAAAATAGACATAATTACTGTGTGAGCACTATGTATATGAGATGTCACATCACACGCATCAAGGTGTTCTGATATATGTATATCTCCCTAGAACTTCCTAATTTCACTGGAGGTTCCTTCCTTATTGTGAAATTTAATCCCACGTATCACTGAGCACCCGATCACACTATTGTGGCAGCGCATCGTGACCATAATACTTAATCTCTCTTTATAACAGACGAAATTAATATTGACTTCTGAAAAAAAACAGTAAATGCGCATTACATATAACACCAAATATTTCTGTGCCGTAATCGCCCTGTCTTGTTAAGTTCCCGTAGACCATATTCTACTTATTACTAGTTCTCAACACAGACCAGTTCTCCTCACACAAATGTTACCATTGTACAAATTACCTTAAATTACTCACTTACAAATCTTACCTGGCGAGGCCGTAAACAGAAATCATGTGTGCTGTTATGTATGAGTTTCATGAAGGACTGTCTCACCTTCTGATGGCCCATCTTTTATCTCGTGGACGCCTTAAGCTAACAAGCCCTATACAAGCGCTCCCCCATCTCTTGGAGATAAATGGGACTCCACCAGCGCTACCAAATTCTGGCCTTGGTGTATCGAGACATTTTAGTGCTCAAGAGCATCCGACAATCCCGTCATATTTCCCTGAACCTTAAAAACTCTCATTTACTTACATACTACCCCCCTGTGTGACTTCTGATACGCCTGTCTGGAAGACCAACTCCTCCCACGCACCAAATACCACACTTACTCATTGGATAGGCTGGCTCGCCAGCTAAACATCCTCACTTTATGACACATACTTTCGGAGACTATGTATATTATACGTCCCGTATAATCTGTTTCCCTCACTATTCTCCAGCACATATGCTGTTTTCCCAATACGTTTGGAAACTATAAATGGGCCCTCGTAGAGATAAAAGAACTTGGACATGACTTTCTCTAGCTTATTTGACTGTTTCGGCACTTTAAGTAAGACTCTGTCTCCCGGCTCGAATAGGTCAAATCTAGTTTCTTTTTGTTGGCGAATTCTCTTATGTGCTGACTTAGATAAATTCTGTTTCGTCAACTGGACAATGTAATCCATCCCCGGTTGCTTACCCTAATTTAATCCCAACACCCTCGCTAGTTCATTTTGTGGTCTTTTTCCGAAGTGAACTTCGTATGGCGTCAATTTCGTGCTCTCATGCTGGACAGAATTCAGCCAAGTCTCGACCTTGGGAAGATGTCCAACCCAGGCCGCATGCTTGTCATGCATTAGAGTCCGAAAAAGACGAGCCACTTCCCTTAATGGACGCTCTGCAGCATTACCCTGAGGGTACCTTACAGAGGAATGAACGTGTGTTATACCAGCTTCCTGCATACTGGTTCTCCATTTCTTTGCAGTAAACTGTGGTCCACTGTCAGATAGTATCCTGAGAGGAATGCCAAACTCAGGTACATACTTATTAATGATCAGACGGCTACACGCTAGTCCCGTGGCTTTCCATAGCGGATATAGCTTGACATACTTACTAAAAGCGTCAATAACTATAAAAATGTACTCGTAGCCGTACTGTCCTTTAACGATCGGGCCAAATAAATCCACACACAGTAGTTCGCCGGCCGGGACTACTGGTGAGAACTGCAGATCTCTCCCCCACTAAATATTTAACTGGATATTTACTCCTTTGACAGGTGTCACACTTAGCTAAAATTCTCCTAACATCCCTTCCCATTTTACTCCAAATGAAGTCACGACCAATTTCGTAGAAGACCTTGGCAGCACCAAAGTGTCCTAATTCCCTATGAATGAACCAAATTAGCTCCTCCCGCAAAGTGGCAGGAACACATATTGCCCACCGATTATTCCTACATTTCCTTGCAAGAAGCCCATCCTGCATCATGTACGTGAACCGTCCTACCTTCACATACTCTTCTTCACCTATTTCCAACCTAGCCAGTGGCTCCCTTAACTTAACGTCCTCACGTTGCTCCACTAGCATATTTCTCAGTGTCTGTAACGATGCCCTGTTGCTACTGTCCACACATGCACATATTAAAATACCGTCCTCTGCTTTAACCACAGGATAATCCCTACATAAATTAGTGTCCCTAGATAGCATGTCTGCAAGAATGTTATCTTTACCTTTAATATATTTTACTGTGAATTCGTATTCCTGCAGAGCAAGAATCCACCTACTAACTCTGTTAGAACTGAGTTTACAAGTTCTCATATAGAGTAATGCATGGTGATCTGTATGGATCTCAAATTTCCCTCCTACTAAATACATTCTAAATTTCCCTAAACTGAAAACAATACCTAAAAGCTCTAACTCAGTAATCGTGTATCATTTCTCTGCTGCTGTCAGTCCTCGCGAGGCTAAAGATACAATGCACAGATTACCCTCATCATCTTTCTGACATAATACTCCAGCAATGCCTATATGTGAAGCATCTGTCATAACCACATATTCCTTATCTTTTAACGGATATTTCAGCACTACAGCTTTCTCAAAACCTTCCTTCAGCGCTCTAAAAGCCTGATCATGCTTGGACTCCCATCTCCACCGAGTCCTACTTTTAAGCAATTCCCTCAATGGTTCTACCAACCCTGAGTATTTAAGAACGAACCTCCTGAAAAAGTTGCAAATTCCCAGGTAAGTTTTTAACATTTTAACATTCTGTGGAACCTCTGCGTTAAGTATCTTATTAACCCTACTTTCTTCTGGTGTAACACCTCTACTCGACACTCTATGACCTAAAAATGTCACTTCTGACTGATAGAATGACGACTTAGACAGCTTCAAAGTGAACCCTGCCTGATCTAACTTCTGAAAAACTATATCTAAATGACGTAGATGCTCCTCAAAACTGCGTGAACTAATTACCATATCATCTATGTAAATGGTTACAAACTCTCCTGTGTCATCCCCTAATGCGATGTTTAAGCCATAATTAAAGCTGCTGAACTACTCTCTAACCCATAAGGTGTTCTACAAAATTGATAAAGGTTATATTTATGACTAAAAGCTGTAAATGGTCTATCTTCGTACATAAGTGGCACTTGCCAAAAACTGGAACTCAGATCTACACAAGTGAAATACTTCTTCCCCTCAAATGTTTGCATTAATTCCTCTATTGACATAGATTTCAGCTGATCTGAACTAATTCTACTGTTAAATAAACGAGCATCTAAACAAATACGAACTGTGCCGTCGGTCTTGGGTACCGTGATCAAAGAATTAACATACGGACTGTTAGAGTGCTCAATAATCCCATCTTCAAGCATCTGGTTAATTAGTGCCTCAACTGCACTCTGATAAGCGAAAGGTACAGGATATCTATGTCCTGTGAATACTGACCTATCAATAACGTTCAATGAATGTGTATAGCAATTGGCCATACCAATGCGATCCTCAAAAACTCTCCTATTACACAATAACAAATCATAGAGCCGAACACATTGTTCATCCTCTATATTTCCCTGAAATGCAGCATCACGTAACGAGTCCTGTTGACTTCCGTTCGTAATCACACTGTCCACAAAACATGGAGAACCCCGCTCTATGGCTGGCGATATCTCATTTAAAGTACAAATTACACCTACAATACTACTTCTCTGAATATGGTCATTGAACGCTACTTCTACTTCAGAATCTCCCCATTTAAATTTCACACTCCCTACATCATAACATAAGTTACCAGACACTCTACTTAGCCACTCTGAACCCAAGATAACACTGAATACTAAATTTGGAATTACAAGGCAAATCTGCTTCTCTACATGATTATTAATTTTAATGTCTACTAAAACTTGCTTAGAAATTACTTAAGACCTCTTCCCAACAGCTGTGATAACAAAAGTGCTTTTAATTGGCATCTCCTCAAAATTTACTCCAGTTCCTTTCATTTTATCATAAAATGCACTACTTATGCAACTCTTCATACAACCACTATCAATTAAAACATCTGTGTACGCCTCGGACACGTAAAATTTAACTATGGGGCTCTTACTAACCAGTTCCTGAATAATACCTTCATCATTTAGTTCATGTAATAATTCATTTCTTACATTTAGGTCATAGGGTTTCTGTATAATTGTATGGACAGGGCATGCTACAGACTGAGATTCTGACCTTACTTCGCAGCCTGGTTCGCGTTTGAAGAACCGCTACAGCTGGCCGTAGTACTACTAACTACTGCACTGGTCTGGTTGTTCTGGGCTGTGTTGTCATTGTTTGGCTGTATATTACCACCACTAGGCTGTCCTCTTCCTTGACCCCTATTCTGGTTGTAATTATTATCATTATAATTTCTCCCTTGATTTCCCCTGAAATCATTGTTTCTCCCTTGATTTCCCCTGTAATCATTGTTCCTCCCTTGATTTCCCCTGAAATCATTGTTCCTCCCTTGATACTGATTACCATAGCCATTTCCTCTGTTCTGGTTTAGCTGATTATTATTATTATTATTTCTATTTTGAGCGTTGGCCCCTTCGCCACTGTTCCCTTGAACTTCCTGATGCCTGGCTTCATTAGGCCTATTATTATTATTTCCCTGGTTCCTATTGAAATTGTCCTCATAACCCCCTCTCCCTTGTGCATCAAATGTGCTTAACAAATTTTCTACTTGTGATATAGTCTTTACATTCTGGATACAAGCAATCTACTTGATCCTATAGGGAAAGTGCCTTAGTAGCAACCTCACCACATCACTTTCCTCCTTCAAGCCATCAAGATATTTACACACTAATACCTGCCCTAAAAAGTATTCGGTCATGGCGGAGCTTCCTTTAGGGTTATATTTACCACACACTACTCCCTCACGATGCTGCGACTGAATAACCTCATTCCAGAACTTTTCACAGAATTTCATTTAAAAATCATTAATATCAATAAACTTGTCTCTGTAGACAGCAAACCAATTCCTCGTTTCCCCCACAAACACTTGTTCTAAAATTTCAACTACCTGGCACCACTCAATTCTACCATTTTCCAACCTCTCCCCGAATTTATTTTCTATAGTATTCATGAACTCCATTGGGCACCCCTGTCGATTGCTGAACTTACCCAGTTCTACCTCCCTGTGTGTGCTATTCACAAAAACTGGCCTATTCTGACTATTTTCTTGCCTGATCCTAGCTTTTAATTTTAATTCTAATTCTGCGATTTTCTCCTCAGCCTTCCTCTCAATACTGTTTACCGTTACTTTAATGTTTCCTTCTGATTCTTCTACTTTATCATATAGCTTTGCTTGTTTCTCCTCAATCTTGCTAATGCTCTCTCTATTACTCACTCTTAAATCATTTACTTCTGCAACTATTTGCGAGTGGACTTTCTCAATTCTACCCCCCAGCTGTTCCTTAACCTCTTTAGTAGCTACCTGAATTTTGTCAATTTCTCCCCCCAATTGTTTTTTGACCTGCTGTGTTTCCAGTTGCACTAGTTCTTTTAAAATTTCAGCCTGTGTACTGATTCTAATTTCTAACTCCTCCTGTACTTTTCCTAATTTTCTGTCTACATCTGCAATAATCTCTTTAGCCTTCTCTTCCATCACCCCTCTGATTTCTCCTCTAATCTGCTCTAATTTCTTATCTAGTTTTAGATTGTTCTCTTCAAATTTCTCATTTAATTTATTGCTCATTTGTTTACTGTTTTGTTCTAATTTAGCATTTAAACTTTCAGTACTCTCTCTATTTTCCTTACTATTTTGTTCTAATTTAGCATTTAAAGTTTCATTACTCTGTCTGTTTTCCCTACTGTTTTGTTCTAATTTAGCATTTAGAGCATCTGTACTTTCTTTATTTTCCCTACGGTTTTGTTCTAATTTTGCATTATTCTGTTCTAATTTTGCATTTAAGGCATCACTACCAACTTTGTTCTGATACATGAACTCGAGAAGTAAAGTTTTTAATTCTGGTTGGCCGCCTACACTCCCTTTTTCGGTATCGGGATTTACCTCCGCTACCCCGGTACTACCATCACTCGACATACTGCTCGTATCATCACTCTCCAGTTGATGACCACTACGTAACCTCATCTGTTTTTCTTTCTCATCCCCCATAATGATATACACTGATAAAGACAAATAACCCCCAAAATACAGGCACTGAAATATATACCCTTCTCCTTCCACAAATGTTATTAGGTTTTCAGCCCCACATTGGGCGCCTAATGTAACGGTTTGGCCCTCACGTTGAGCGACAATTGTAACGGTTTCGCTTTGCTCCTCGTTGAGTGTACAAATGAAATGGTTTGACTGGTCCTTACTTGTTGGTGATAAATGTAACTGTTTACCTTTGCCTAAGCTATGTTGTTTTAATGGGCGCCAAGACCTCAACGCGATGTTGAAATCTAAATTTGTATTCAACAACGTCTAGCTCTGGTAGAACATCTTCAAGACTATTCACTCAGATCGTGGTATGATTTGATCATTAACCCAACAAACAATTGTATCAGGAGAAGGAATTGGTTTATATCTAATGCTACCTACTGAAAGCAAAGATTGCATTGTTAAAAGAAATGAATTTATTGTATAAAACATGTATTGCAAAATTAATAATAATAATAATAAGTTTAAAATTTAAATTGGAGCGTTGCGATTTTAATATTACCGATAGAAAATTACGTGAAAACGGAGTTTGATAAATTATTGATTTTACTCTTATTCCCAAGCTATGAAGTTACTGAAATACTGAATTTAAATCAAAGAGAAACGAGAGATTGCGTACTTCTGTGTCATTCGCGCTTACCACTGGAAATTGCCGAAGAATTTCCCTCGTACTGGATGATGCTGTGAGCTTCCCACAGTCTCCTGGACGTCGTCATCTTCGTCGATATTTGATGATATACTTGCAGATTTGGTGACTTTATGGTCCGAACTTCGGAGCCATACACTCGTACAACCACACTGGTTAAGTTTTAAACAGATAGTCCTCCACTCCACGGAACATCGGAGCGACTCCCGCGTGCAACCGTACTGGTCAAGACTTAAACAGATTGTCCTCGCCTCCACGGAACATCGGTGCCACTCGCACGCGCAACCATACTCGTTAAGTTCTACACAGATAGTCCCTTCTTCCACGGCGCCCCAAACGATATACGCACACGTCGGCTTCCCACTCCATTGCCGACTTCCAGCTTACGTGGTCTCCCCTGATTGGCTGCTCCCCACGCACTACTTCCCCACCTCAGGCTCATTACACTCGGCGGGAGGGTGAAGTCGATTGCCGTTCCATACTATCCACGTTTTCTTGACGTTGCGACCCAGGCTTGCGTCATACTTCTTGACAAGCATAAGCCTGTATCTGAATTCCCAGTGAGTCATGTCTCTCAAAATATCCTAACTGACGAAACTCCGTAAAATTCCGTAATCACATAATTTTCTATAAAAGTGTGGTGAGACCTGCCATGCTATATGGAGCAGAAACTTGGCCAATAGTACAGTCGCAAAATAAACGGCTGGATGTAGCCGAAATGAAAATGCTGAGATGGATGTGTGGTGTTACTAGGAAAGACCACATCAAGAACAGCTTCATACGAGGAAGTGTCAAGGTAACCCAAGCATCAAGGAAAGTTCAAGAAAGGCGGTTGCTCTGGTATGGTCACATTAAGCGCAGGGATGAGACCTATGTGGGAAGAAGAGTGCTGGATCTTGAGCTGGAGGGCAGGAGGGAGAGAGGCAGACCTAGAAGAAGATGGATGGACTGCGTGCGGGAAGACTTCGCAGAAAAGCAGTTAACCGAAAACACCATTTGGGACCGAGGGAAATGGAAAATACTTGCCAAAAACGTCGACCCCGCATGAGCGGGAAAAGATGAAGAAGAAGAAGAAGAAGACATAATTTTCTATGATAATGTCGTTCGTAATAATTTGCTTGATAGTGTTTTCTAAGACATAGAAAACCTATCTGTATGCTTAAAATTTTTATAAAATGCTCCGAAAAATACCTTAATAATAATTATAATAAATTAATAATAATAATAAATTAACATGAAAAATTCTCTTGGCCGAACAATTTGCCGCGTAAATAAATATAGAAAGGCTTCCTACTGACTTATGCCAGTGGCATAAAAAAAACCTCGAAAAACACGTTACACTGTGTTTATAAGCCCTAATCCTATTGTATATAGGGTGCTACTGTAAAGGAGCTCTTGATCTCTAAGTGTAGCCGTGGAAATAAAATCAATCAATCGATCTCTCACTTAACCTCTTCAGATCAAAGACAAAATTTATAGCTAAGATTTTCTGGTTCTGTCTTTCTTATTAAATAATGGCAAAAATCACACATATCATAAGATTCAGAACATATTTTTAGTAAAGTATTAATATTACACACCACAGTTGCAGATTGGGATAGTTACGAGCGCGTAGTCTCGGTCAAAGGGCCTGACTAGACTGGAAAAACGAATGGGTTCGAATCCCTCAGCCAGACATTCTTGAAATGGGTGTCCATGCTTTTTGTTTTCAAATCCTGGCGAACTGGGACAGTACCTTCTATCACACCACGACTGCTTCCTTCCGACTTCTTGCTCAGTTAAATTCACCTCCAGTCATTTTTATCACTCAATAACACCCTGATAAGCTAAGTTTTGGGAGGGCATCCTGCTGTAAAAACCATCCCCCAACGTAAGACTTATCTCTCTTCTCCGATCAACCCCATAGAAATGGGAATTTTAAGTGAGAGAATGACAGTTCACGATTCATATAATACCAACTGCTGCCGAGAAAAATAATATTGAAAAGTGAAGGTCCACATATGGGTAAGCTAGATCTGAAGAAGATAGAGTAATACGTAACAAACTATGAACGCTCATATTTACTATATTTTATAAACTCATACGGTCACCAGCTGTGCCTGAAATTATCTGCCACCACCAGGCATTGAACGGAAGTTGTGTGTTGAAATGCCACAAATCAGCCCTACTTCAATTATCACTCGCTCCAACTCTATAATGGGAATTCAATTTGTGATGTGATGTTATGTTTAACTTGTATTTTCTAACTAAATGACATTTAACAAGTATTAAACGTGGGAATGTGAACAGCAGTGCTCGCTGACAGTTAACATGTTATCCTCTTCCTCGTCAATGCAATGATTCAAAGCCCACCTCGTGGTGTGGAGGCTCGCATGCTTGGTCTGAGAGCCGAAACGGGTTAAACTCAACCTCATGAGGCGAAACTGAGAAGAGGATGGTTCGATTCTCATCTCAGCCATCTTGGATGTGGTTTTCCGAGGTTTACCCACTTCTACTCCAGGCAAATGCCGGAGCAGTTTACCTCTTTCAAGTGTTGAGATCAATGAGTAAGCTACGTATTTTATGTTACACTTACAGTAGACGGATACGAGTAGTTAGTTTTATTATTTTATGATCGACGATGTCCAAATGTAAATATTATATGTCAGAAAACTGTATCATAATGAGGGTCATTAAAACACTATGTTTCATTATGAAACAGTTTCTTCCACCCATCAGAACTCAAGAAACAGTTGTGTGACCAATTAGGTAAGGATAGCGTCGCATATGCGCTGACTTCCACTGCCTCCTATGTTAAATTTCACTGCGTGGCTAGTGTCATAGTGGGATATTTGAGGAGGCCATGGTCAAATACAGCGTATTCTCTGCGTCTCATGCGCTCTGGTCAGTACATAAAACTGGCAAAATCTCGACAGATATTTATGAATATTTATGTTCGAACATAAAATAGTTATAATTATCGTCGAACATGAACAGTCGTATGCAACTCGCCTATAATGGTAATTAAAACACTCGTATGGAAATTATAAATATAAATATACTCGTGTCTTAATTATTGCCGTTAAAGGCTCGTTGCATAATGTATTATTATGTCCGACCATGCCGAAATGTAAATACAGTATCAAATGCCAGAAAACTGCATCTTAAAGAGACTCATTATAGTTAAAGTTTCATTATGATGCAGGTTCTGCAACAATCAGAGCTCAAGATTTTCAATTCGATACAGCTGTTTGACCAATTAGGTGAGGATAGCTACGAACCTGCGCGGACTTCCATGTCATCCTATTTTAAATTTCACTGCGTGGCTAGTGTCATAGTGGGGTATTCGAGTAGGCCATGGTCGAATACAATGTGTTCTGTGCGTCCCATGTGCCCTGCTCAGTAAACGCAACTGGTGGAATCTCGACAGATATTTATGAATATTGTTACGTGCCACCCCCCTAGTGGCACTTTTGTTAACTGGATTACGGTGGGTTGAAGCACAACACAGATTGTTCCTTTAAATGAAATAATTAACTTTATTGCGGCCAGAACATACACCACTCATCAGCAAATACAAGCAATTATTACCTTACTCCAGTTTCCTCAAGTCTCTTCCTTATGGAGAGCTCTTGACCCCTTTCACTCGTCAACAAACCACAGAAGTTAATCCGTGCTAATGAGTCCGGTCCCGTACGCTGGCTGGAAATAGCTGCACTAAGTCTGTCACTCACTGTTTTGCAACTCACCACAATGACCTCTGTCGCACTAGGTAAGCACACTCGCTCAAAACACAGGCAGTCCCCTGTATGCTTCTCACTCCCTTCGCTGTCAAGAGAATCGGCTTCACTAGGGGTTTCGCAAGTCACCACACTTCTGTCGCTCAGGATAAGCGCTCGCACTAGCTCGTAAAACACACAACAACCACTGCTTGACAGGTCGCTCTTATATAGCAGGCCGGTGACTCAATAAATGCTTCCAAACCCATCCAGGGTTCACGGCTTCTCGAGGCTTCCTTCACTGGCTGAGTCACGAATATTCTGGACCATCCCTTTGTCCTAGTAGTCCTGTTGCATAAGGCGCACGTAATACACTGATACAGAGCAGCCCAGCCCTGGGGTAGTTGTGATTCATGCGGCGAGCGATGAAACGAACTCACAGCCGTAACAATATTTATGTTTGAACATAAAATAAAGTTATAATATTCTTATTGTCGTACATAAACAGTCGTATGCAACTCGCCTATAATGGTAACTAAGACACTCGTATGGAAATTATAAAACTCGCGAATCTAGGGCCATCTAAGACCACGTTAAGTCTTGTCACATTTTGCAGTACAGTCTATTTTGCTTTCTTTTGAGACCAGTATGCCCTCATTCTCTGTGAGTGGGCCAGCTTGCACTACTCTGTCCAAGGGGCTCCGTGTTTTTTTATGTTGTTCGATTCGCCACCATCGTTTTACGGAAGAGATATCCCTGTCAAAGGTGTCTTCGGGATTGATTTGTTGCATTTGGTGTATCTAAACCAGGGCATTGTGCTTTGGGGATTTGAATTTAAAAGAGTTAAAGATCATTTTAGTCAACCCGTTTCCGTCCATTCGCCTGAGGTGCCAGTTTAATTATACCATCAGTTGTAGCTCTTCTGTCGGTCAACAGGTATTCCCCCAAACTGGATGCGGTACAAAGTATAGAATAAATGAATAATAAGTAAATAACACTCCCGGAAAGGGAAGGATGACCTGGTAGTTCCACCCCTTAAAACAACAATAACTGACTAACACTCCTGGAAAACAATACATGTATTATTTTATGATCACTGTTAAAATGGGTCAATTTTTGGGATTACACGTTTCAACATTCAAGCGGTCATCATCAGATCCTGATCACTGGATTGAGATTTAAATTTATATACAATGTTATCTAAGTTAACTACACACATTTTGTAGTCAGTGTATTTGGTGTTTATATTTTGACTAGCAGACCCGTGCGAGAAATCTCCCATATACATAAACCACACTTTCCCCAATAAGTTTATAATGAGAGACTTAAGGAGAAAGGTTGTTATATTTCTATTTCAACCAAATGATTATAGAACACTATTTATATTTCAGTTAGAATTCCAAGTTCTACGTTCCCTAACTTAAAAAGGCAATCACTGAAAATTGGATCATCATAACACTCACCGGCTATTCGATATTTATGAAATTATATGATTTGAGTAGTCATTCCTTTGATTTACTGTAAAGTGGACAACAATTATGGAGCGAATTTTCCTACAGCAACAGTATCTGAAAATCGCATACTTCGTACATTTTTTAAAAGTCATTTTTTTTAAGAAATTATAGATATTATGAAATTAGAGTGCAATTCGTCACTGCTAATGTCTATTCTCTTTCATTTGAATGCTCATTTGTCACGATCGGTCGCTTGTGAGCGCCGCAGGAGGGATCTATACTACTGAAATAATACATATGATTCCCAGTTTGTATCTCGTAACATCACGTTTGTTTTATTTATACGGGTTTTTGAATTACTGTACGTATGCATATTATTAACGTGTATTCAAATTAGAGCAACACAATACAATAAATAACATTAGAGCATGCACTTGAATTATATTGTGTAATATGGTTACTTATCTCGGTGGAAGTGTTGGTCGTAAACCGTTGTTACTTACTCGTCTGCCTACTCTCCACGGTTGATTCCTGGTGCCGGAGCGTTTTGGTTTGATAGCGTTACGCACGACATCTATTGACGGAAATTGTAACTTACTGAAGTTAGAATGTCTGATAAAAATGATGTAAGGAAGGAAAGGAAGGGAGATTGTAGTTTTACGTGACCGTGAATCTTGTGATTATGAGCCACGGGACCTCCTTTTTTACGTGGAATCCGAACCACAGGACATGGCATTTCACTTCGAAAATCTCACATGCATTGACCGGGAATCGAACCCGGACCGCCTTGGTGAGAGGCATACAGCTAGACCGCTGAGCCACCATGTCCCCTAAAAATGATGTAGGCCTATATATTATAGAAGTACGTATATCGTCCTCAAATGGTGTTTACTTGTGAAGTGAACCAAGAGTTTGGCTACGAAGCGTCAACATGTAACTGTGTGCACTGTATCCAGTTGCACATTCCCACGCAGTGGTCCTGAGTTCACCACTTAGTGGTCACTTGGTTGGAGACTAGACCTAGTTCAGTATATCACTGAGTGCTTGCGTTTGACTCCCGAACATGGGAATGCTTTTAGCTGACCTCAGGGCAAGTCTGTCCAAGGCCCGATTCATGGAAAAATACAATGAGCCCTAGGGAAGAATTTTCTTGACAATTTCCAAAGTATTATTATGATCAAGTGATTGTAGGTTTTCCTCATAAGAAAAAAGGAATTGATCTCCTTTCGATTATTTTTGTTTCTTTAAGGGGGTCCATACAGCTTAAGGATCGAAAACAATAACGATATTAATATTATAACTGTGTCTGCCAAAAATCTTGAACAACAATAAATTATATACATTTCCAAAGAAACGCACACATCTTTCTATTCGAAGCAAAGTATTAAATTTTCAAAATTTAAATAGTTACTATTATTATCCATTTTTCAAAATTTGGTTCTTGTTAGCCTATTTTCAATTTTGAAAAAATAGGCTTATGAGATCACCTTTTGTCCGTGTGTGTGTGCGTGTGTGTGTGTGTGTGTGTGTGTGAGGTGTGTGTGTGTACCCCCTAATAAATTCTAAACTGCTGGAGCGATTTTAATGAAACTCGGTAAGTTCATAGCACTATTCCCGGCGACCCCGACCGTGCCCTTCAAATTTTGTTACGTCTCACCGATCCAACATGGCGGCTGTGCGAAATAATTCACCAGCATTCAATATCTCCGAAACTATTACCGATATCACCCTGGAATCTTTTACGGTGATAAAGGGAACTACTAGAAGAGCGCCTATGTGACTCTTGAAAAACTGGTAACTATAAAACCAACATGGCGGCCAAGCGAAATTGCGACTTTTAAATAGACGTTTCTCGCGATTTAACCAACCAAACGCAATAAAATTTGGTACAGTATATGTTTATACACTTTGTAATTCACCGACATTAACTTGGTTCAATTGTTTACATAACCACAAGATGGCGGCTGTGCGAAATATTTCACCGGCATTCTATATCTCTGATACTATTAGCGGTATCGCCCTGAAATTTTGTACGGAGATAAAGGGCACTGCTGGAAGTTCACCTATAAGATTCTCAAAAACCGGTTAACTACAAAACGAACATGGCGGCCAAGCGAATTTGAAAGTTTAAATAGATCTTTCTCGCGAGTCAATGTTCCGAACGCATTGAAACTTGGTAGAGTAAATGTTTATACACATTGTAATCCACTGGTATCTAATTTATTCCAATTGTTCACATAACCTCAAGATGGCGGCTGTGCGAATTTTAAAATTAAGTTTTTATTTCTTGTGTCGTAATTAAGTGGAAGTTTGAACAATGAACCTACGCAATAATTTTCCTTTAATGGTACATTACTGTATGGCCTATACATTTAACAATCCAACATGGCGACCATCCGAAATAGTTAGACGGCTATGAATATCTACGAATCTATTAAAGCAATAAAACTGAATATTTTTATGTTCAAAGGGGCTATGAACATAAGTTTATCTATAGGACTTTCAATAACCTGGTGATCACAAATTCAACATGGCGGCGACGCGAAGTATAAATATTCACATGGACGTTTCTCGCAATTTAACCATCCGAGTGCAGTGAAACTTGGTACAGTAAATCCTTATATGAATGTTAATCCACTGGCATCTAATTTATTTCAATTGTTTCCATAACCACAAGATGGCAGCTGTGCGAAATTTTAAGATCTAGTTTTTACTTCTTCTGTCCTAATCATGCGATTGAAGTTTGAATGCTACACGTACACAATAATCTTCATGTAACAGTACATAAACCTAGGACCTACATAAATAAAGTCCAACATGGTGACCATCCGAAATATTTAGTCGGTTCTCAATATCTACGAATCTATTACAGCAATCAAACTGAAATTGTGTATGTTAAATAGCGGCAATTAACATAAGTAGGAAATATGAAAATAGGCTGTATAGTTCTTCACGGAACTACTTGTATTTTTTTCTTCTGATATTCATTGTTTCCCTCATATCTCCCATGTTGTTAGACATCTTTGAACTTATGCTTTTTAATAAAGTGGGTGTTAAATCTTCAGCTACAATATGAAAAGGAAGCTTGTAGTTTAACGTGACCGTTAATCTAGAGATCATGAGCCACGGGACCTCCTTTTTACGTGGAATCCGAACCACAGGACATGGCATTTCACTTCGAAAATCTCACATGCATTGACCGGGAATCGAATCCGGACCGCCTTGGTGAGAGGCATACAGCTAGACCGCTGAGCCACCACGCCCCTAGCTACAATATGAATCCCACATATCTTCAAATTATTAATTATTTAAGCAAAATTAGAAACTACTTGAAATTGACCATCTGCAGTCCTTACCTGAATTACAGACTAATTGGCAACTCCAGCTGTCTGATATGACATCTAGCGGTAAAAATGAAAAACTTACCAAGTAGGGTACATTTGACACGTGGTGACTGTTCGTATATGGTTTGTTGTATTGGTAAGCAGATCGTGGTAAATTCTTAGCGTTTATACATAAGTTACAAGTTTTACTCGTTGATAAGAGTGCAAAATGGGTAAAAGCAAAGTATATTGCTCAGTTTACGGCTGTAAGTCGATGTATAAGAGGGCTGCGGATATACGTTTTCATTACTTTCCAAAAGATGCAAATAGCAATAGCCGAAAGGTGACGATACCAAATAAATACGGGCAACAAGAGCGGGTTGGACCACTCACCATTACACTCACTGACGACAGGACGGGTTGTTTACTTACGCCGAGCCAAGCCGCACCTAGACAGCCAAGCACAGTCTCGCCGAGCCAAGTCGTACCAAGACAGCCAAGCCTACACCAGCCGAGGACAGCCAAGCTTCGTCAGTCAGGTATCCTTCCCCGCCCCCTAGTTCATTTCCAATAACCCTACCAACCGCAATCACCTCGCTCTGCGATATCCGAGACATTCCACTATGAGTCATTCAGGTCTAATTTGACTTCGCAGGGTTAATAGCTACCATCCAAATCAAGCAATTCCTGTCTACCGCGAGTTTTAATACAAGTTAAACTCATCCCTTCGCCCTACCAAGCTGCAAATAATTTCTAGAGTCTATGGTACAGTGAGCAAACTCAAGTATAGCTTTTAAACGTAACAGCGCCATGACTCGAACTGCACAAAAACAAATACCAGCAGACAGCCGATGTTTGATAATATGCAATTGACACATAAAATCCAGTGGAGCACACAAATTAGATCACGTGTATCGCACAGTTATACATATATACAATTGAAAATAACACTTTCATTATTTTAGGGACCACATTTACTGATTATAACCGAAAAATAAAAAGTGTTCCATATCAAACGCGTGTTGTTGAGTATTTTTACCCTACTTATCCAGACCGACCGCAGCGCCCCAAGTGTTAGTTTGAGTTGCCAATACAGCCATCACAATTCACACCGGTTATCAGACAGATTCTACACACACCCAAAGGACAAGGGGTTATATGACTACGTTGTCGCAGTCCCTAAACTGAGTAACCAACCAACATCTCTGCGGGAGATAAAATTTGGCGTGAAAAAATAACAGACCGTTATATAGTTACACCCCAAATGACAAGAAGGTTACCGTCCCCATAAGACAATAACACGTTAAAAATAAGCATAGAAAGTCGAAAAAAGTTAATTAAGCTGCAATAAAATACTTTCTCGCAATAAATGAGGTCTGATCCTTCTACGAAAACCTGCATATTCTGGCTATTAGAGCCTATCCCCTTGTTTGCCCAGTGAAATCTACCTCCGCCTTCCAGCGTGCCGAGAGGATTTTTTTTTATTTCTCGTGTATTAATCATGCGATCGTAGCGAACGTTTGAAGAATGAACCTACGCAAACATTGCCATCTAATAGTACATACGTCTATGGGCTACATTTAAAAAATCCAAAATGGCGACTAACCGAAATATTTACACAGTTCTCAATATGTTGTTTTATCCCTTGGTTGGGGGGGATGGGATAAACACGGTAGTGTTAGTGTGCTAATTTTGAAGGCTGCTTCCGGATGAGAGTAGCTTCCCGTGATTGGGAGAGACTACCAGTGTAGTGTGTTGGTGTGAATGCTTAATCTATTGGGGGCGTCCCTGCAGGATGCAATTATCTGCCAGGGGATGAATGTCTAAATGCAGACTGCTAAACTAGCATGCCAGCTGAGTAGAATGGGCAATTCAATGAATGTGCAGAGTCAGTGACTCGACGCTCTGCAGTCGAGTCGCGTGCTCGAGTACAATAGAACCTGACAATGCAATTATTGGCTTCTACGGTCAGGGGCAATTATGACTAAGGTCAGGTGGGGTATAAGGATGTAAAGTGGAGTGTGATTAGTAATAAATGGTGTATGTTTACTGACCATGTGTTTATTGGCCAGTAGATGTGATGTGATGTCCCTCTTGGGGAGTTTGAACAAATATAAAATGTAGTACAATTTGTAATGTGTCAGGGTAGGTGTTTTACAAAGATAAAGGACTCTGAGCACAAACTAGATCTCACCTGGTGAAGAGCTGGAACGGACGTCGTCGGGCAGGGCCGCTGGCGAAGAACAGAACAGAACAGAACAGATAATCCCTCCTGTCCGGGTTCCATTCTTATATGTTTCGGCGCTGCTTAGTCAGCATTGCATCAGTGTAGCTGCCCCAGATAGTTGTTAGTGTAAATGTTTATGTGAGTTTTGCAAGCCGTTGGCTAACCTCCTAGGCTTAGGTGGTCGCTGCTTGCTGTGTAGAGATATGTTCTGGAATTATAGTGTTTCCAGTTAGGGTGGTTTTGGTGAAAGATGGCGGGGTGGGTCTCAGGGGGTACTTCCCCCGGGCTGTACAATGTATTAATCTATGATAGTAATCAAACTGAAATTTTGTGAGCACAAATCCAACTTGACGGCGACGCGAAATATAAATATTTAAATGGACATTTCTCGTGATTTAACAATACGAGAGCAGTAAATCTTGGTATGGTAAATGCTTATACAAATTTTAATCAACTGGCATCTAATTTATTTCAATTGTTTTCATAACCACAAGATGGCAGCTCTGCGAAATTTTAAAATCTGATTTTCATTTCTTGTGTCCTAATCATGCGATTGAAGTTTGAATACTACGCCTACACAATAATCTTCATGTAATAGTACATAACTCTGAAGACCTACATATAAGTTATAAAAATCCAACATGGCGAACATCTGAAATCTACGAATGTATTACAGCAATCAAACTGATTTTGTGTATGTTGATAGAGGCAATTAGCATACCTTAAGTAGAATATATGAAAATAGGCTGTATAGTTCTTCACGGAACTACTTGTTATTCCAAGCAAACTCAAAAAACCATGTTACGTTTCATAGAAAGATTAATTAAAGTCACAACGGTTTTGAGTGAGGTTCATTTTGTAGCTGAAGATTTAAAATGAATGAAGATTGAGGCACTTGGGAGGAAGGAGAGCCATGAAAGGCAGATGGGAAAGGGGAAAGAGGAGAGGTTCCGCCCTAAAGACGGAGGAAAGAGGGGATAAACGGACCAACAGTAGATTAGGAATGCCTTGGGGTCACCAACTCCCAAACTCACCAGCCGTGAGCCCTTGAGGGTGTAACACTATGCAGGGTGCACCTGAAGTGGTGGGGATACACTCACCCTGCCTCTTTAAGGGCATTGTGTAGAAGGCAAGACATATCATGAACAGAAAAAGAAGACTGACCTTTCGAAGAATAAGGGATCAGGAAAGCTGCGACAAGGGCCAATTAAGGCGGGAAAGTGAAAGACTCCCTAGGCCTCGGAAACCCTAATACCGTCGGGGTCGGAGGATAACAAGTGTTGACTAAGGGAGGCCGACAGGAAAGATAGCTGAAAGGAACCCGGCACAAGTAAGTGGAAACAATGACGGACTCAGCTGGGGTCGCGAGGTCGCCAACCCACGTCCCACACTTTGTGGGCCCCTGGGGTGTCCCGTAAAATGCCGGGATAGTTCCATGCATAGGCCTAACGCCACGACCACTTCCTTCCCAACCCTAGTCCATTGAAAACACTTACTCTTCAGCGGTCACTACAATAACACAGGTTATCACACTAATTCTGTGTATACACACACACAGCCAAGTACATGGGGGCTTAAGTGACCGCGATATCCAAACTCCTCAAATGAATCAACAAGGCTGAGTGTAGCCCGTTCCAGGTCTCAAACCAGAGTTAAATTTTTTGGCAGAGCCAGGGGATTGAACCTGGTCCTCCACGGTGACAGAGAAGAATGCTAATCACTACTACATGAGGTGAACAAATAGAAACGGCTAACAATCGAAACTAAATCAAAGTCAATCAATATGCAATTTTATCCTTACAGTGTGGATTTCAAAGAAATTACCATTTGTTCAAAGAGATGGCAAAATTTGACTTCCATGCGCTGACAACACACCTTGTAGTAGTCCGAGTAGTGGCGATTCTAAACGTCTATCGTACCCAGGAGCGGGCATAGGGGATGTATCCCCCTTAAAGGTCTGATTTTTCATGCCTAGTTAAAGTTTTCACCTGACACCCTACCCTCCCTTTCAAGTTTTAGGAGCAAGACAAAACATTAAAGTACACTTAAAAATAAGAGTAAAATAACCCGAAACTATTCTATAAATGATTTACTGTATTACTTTGCTTAGACGCAATTTCTTCATTCTACCGAACAGTCTGTTTCCCCCCTCCCCATTGCCCAACGAGGCGCTTTGAACTTTCTCCCCTACCGAGATAAATCGAGAAGGTGCATTTTCAAACTATTATTTGTCACCCCCGGTTTAAATCTGAGATAAGATACTGTTACGCACAAAATCATTGCTCCTATCTTTTCTTTTTTCTTTTCCATTCAATGTAAACAACACGACTCTTCCCTCGCACATCTCCCGTTTTAAGCACACCCTGCGCATGTGCCTTGCGTTGCGCCGACGGAGTTCAAAAAGCAGTGATGCACGTGACGTCAGAAGTTTGACATTTGGTGCTACGCTTGTGGAGCTCCAGCTTGTCATCTGCTACTGTCTAAACGTTGTTGATTACTTTGTTTAAATATGGCTTTTAGTGCCGGGAGTGTCCGAGGACATGTTCGGCTCGCCAGTTTTGTAGCTGCTTCGAGACGGACACCCAATGGATGAGCTACAAGTACCGTTGGGGAGGGAAGTTGGAATGGAAGAACGAGGAGTTGGAAGGTAGCGGCTGTGGCCTATAGTTAGGGACCAACCCCGGCATTTGCCTTGAAGGAAGATGGGAAACAACAGAAGACCATCTTCAAGGTTGCCGGCGGGGGGAATCGAACCTCCTCGCCTCCCGGATGTGAGCGACTGCCAGCAGTCATGCCGTAACGACCGCGGCTAACTCACCCGGTAGTTTTTCGGTGATATAGCCTAATAATATTAATATCGTATGGCCTCGGTGCCGGGTGCAAGCTTTGTTATTTGACGCCCAAAGGGCAGCTTGCATGTCAAATTTTGTTGCTCCTTGGAGCGCTATGAAAGTCAAGAAGGTTAGATATGCAAGCTCCTCGACACTATAGCGCTTTTATAGTAGAGTATGGAGGAACTTTCTGTGTTGGCGGAAAATTCCGAGATTAATTTTGCCATTATGAACACGGCCTACTGAATTCAAATGGGTTCTTTAAATTGCCAACAACGTATGACATGCGTGTCGTGATTTTTGCCGCATTTCAAAAATCACTTACCATGGCCAGGAGCGACACGATTACCACTCAACCACCAGAGCAAGCTTTCGGTGATGATGAGAAGGGTTAAAGACTACCTCCGATCTACGGTGGAACAAATAAGGCAGAATCATTGCTGCCTACTGGCCACCTACTCGGAAATGGTTGACAAGCTAGATGACACGCATCTTGCCAACAGTTTATAAACAATGATCGACGGCAATCAGTGCTCGTGTCTTTTGTTAGATGTTGACAATTTTTTTATGCTTTTTATTCATTTCTGACTATATTTTGTATTTTAATTAGACATAATGAATAAAAATCATCTTCTTATTTTTAGCCTATTTTCATTTTTGAAAAAATAGGCTTATGAGATCACCTGTTGACCGTGTGTCTGTATGTGTGTGCGTGTGTGATGGTGTCTGTGATGGCGTGCCCCCCCCTAATAACTTCTAAACGGCTGGAGTGATTTCAATGAAACTCGGTAAGTTCATAGCACTATTTCGGATGACCCTGGCCGTGCCATTCAAATTTTATTGCGTCTCACCAATCCAACATGGCGGCTGTGCAAAATATTTCACCAGCATTCAATATCTCCGAAACTATTACCGATATTGTAACGTGTTTTTCGAGGGGTTTTTATGCCACTGGCATAAGTCAGTAGGAAGCCATTCTATATTTATTTACGCGGCAAATTGTTCAGCCAAGAGAATTTTTCATGTTAATTTATTATTATTATTAACTTATTATTATTATTATTATTATTATTATTATTATTATTATTATTAAGGTATTTTTGGAGCATTTTATAAAATTATAATCCTGGCGCAGTCAGCTGGCATTTGAGGGTGCGCAAATGCGAGGGAGCCGTGTCAGTAGATTTACTGGCACGTTAAAGATCCCCTTCGGGGCAAAATTCCGGCACCCCGGCGTCTCTAAAAGCCAGAGTAGTTAAAAGGGACGTAAAACCAATAACATTATTATTATTATTATTATAAAATTATAAGCATACAGATAGGTTTTCTATGTCTTAGAAAACACTATCAAGCAAATTATTACGAACTACATTATCATAGAAAATTATATGATTACGGAATTTTACGGAGTTTTGTCAGTTAGCGTATTATGAGAGAGATGACTCACTGGGAATTCAGATACAGGCTTATTCTTGTCAAGAAGTATGTCGCAAGCCTGAGTTGCAGCGTCAAGAAGAGGAGAAATAGTCTGGAACGGCAAACGACATCATCCGCGCGCCGCGTGTATTAAGCCTAAGGAGGGGAGTAGCGGGGTGTCACAGCCAATCAGTGGAGACCACGTAAGGTGGAAGTCGGCACCGGAGTGGGGAGCCGACGAGTGCATATATCGTTTGGCGCGCCGTGGAGTGGAGAACTTTCTGTGTAAGACTTGACCAGTATGGGTGCACGTATGAGTGGCTCCGATGTTCCGTGGTGTAGAGGACTATCTTTGTAAAACTTAACCAGTGTGGTTGTACGAGTGTTTGGCTCCGATGTTCGGACCATAAAGTTATCAAATCTACCAGGATATCATCAACTAACGAAGAAGATGACGACGTCCTGGAGACAGTGGGAAGCTCTCTTCATCATCCAGTACGAGGGAAATGCTTCGGCAATTTCCAGTGGTAAGCGCGAATGACGCAGAACTACGCAATCTCTCGTTTCTCTTTGTTTTAAATTCAGTATTTCAGTAACTTCATAGCTTGGGAATAAGAGTAAAATCAATAATTTATCAGACTCCGTTTTCACATAATTTTCTAGCGGTAATATTCAAATCGCAACGCTCCAATATAAATTTTAAACTTATTATTATTATTAATTTTGCAATACGTGTTATATATAATAAATTCATTTCTTTTAACCATGCAATCTTTGCTTTCAGTAGGTAGCATTAGATATAGACCAATTCCTTCTCCTGATACAATTGTTTGTTGGGTTAATGATCAAATCATACCACGATCTGAGTGAATAGATTCTTGAAGGTGTTCTACCGGAGCTAGATGTTATAAAATATAAATTTAGATTTCAACATAGCGTTGAGGTCTTGGCGCCCATTAAAACAACATAGCTTAGGCAAAGGTAAACAGTTACATTTGTCACCCAACAGTGAGGACAAGTCAAAAAGTTTCATTTGTACTCTCAACGTGGAGCAAAGCGAGACCGTTTCATTATCACCCTGGAATTATTATTATTAGCGTATGGCGAGGAAATTATATACATTTATATAGCCTACAATATATACACAATAACAAAAAACATTGATTCACTTCAAGCATTAGTGTTATCCGTTATAGCTGAATGTCCAACTTTTGAACCCTCTGCAGTGCCTCCGCTGTTGGTGATAGCAAGTCTTCCAATCTACCTGGATAAGCCCGTAGTTGACACTCGCTTAAAATGTGGGGAATGGTCAGGCGAGGGGCTCCACAATCACATTCTGGAGATGGTACAAAGTTCCATTATAGAGGGAATTCCTGCACCTTCCATGACCTGTCCTGATCCTGTTCAGTCTGGACCAAGTTGCACGTGGTAGTTGGAATCCGTTAGCAATTTTTCCCCCTCTGAAGATGTTATGTAGGGGCAAGTCAGTGGAGTTATTCCAGCGGCCTTTCCATTCCTCCAAAGCATCGAAGTTGGTGGATGTCTTCAGGTCAGCATCACAAAGAGGTGGATGTCGTTATTTCAATCTTAGGAGACTAAGAGCTGGTATGTCGCCTAGAACAGGTAGCAGAGGATTCTTGCAGATCTTGTTGTACTCTCGAACAAGATCACTGGATCTTCGTAAGTTAGGTGGCATTATACCAGACAACAGTGGGAGTCAGTGGACTGGAGTTGGCCTGATGGTGCCAGATATATGATGCATGCTGGTATTCAATTGTGGGTCAATATACTTCGTATACGGGCTATTAAGCCACACTGGAGCACAATAGTCGGCAGTAGAGAAAACCAGTGCTAAGGCTGAAGAGCGCAGGATGTTCGCAGCAGATCCCCAAGTAGTACCAGTTAGCTTCTGAATAATATTGTTTCGGGTTTTCAGTTTCTTCGACAAGTTCAAAAGATGTTGCTTGAAGGATAAATTCCGATCCAAGGTAATATCAAGGTATTTCGGCAGTACTCTATTGGAAAAGATAATATTTAGTTTGAAGTTAGCAAGCCAGTTACTCAAATGGAAGCAAGAGACTTCCGTCTTGGCTGTACTGGGTCTGAGTCTTCAGTTCCTGAAATATTCTGTCAGGGTGGATAAGTCCTTAATCAAAATGTCTTCAGTTTTCTCAATGATCTTGTGTTGTGTGGCCTGGGTCAAGTCATTAGCATAGCAGAACTTTCTGGATATTGTTTCTGGAAGATCAGACATGTATAGATTAAACGTTGCTCACGACCGTAGGATTTACCTTCTCATTGCCCTGCACGTGACCCCCGGGTGGTGTTAAGCGAGCAACAGCAATGGGCAGCCAATCTATCCTAGGATCACCTGGCTATCAAATTATGCCAAATACACCCTGGAATATTTTACGTTTATAAAGGGAACTACTAGAAGTTCACCTATGTGACTTTTGAAAACCTGGTAACTACAAAACCAACATGGCGGCCAAGCGAATTTGCGACTTTTAAATAGACGTTTCTTGCGATTTAACCAGCCAAACGCAATAAAACTTGGTACAGTATAATTATGTTTATACACATTGTAATGCACCGACATCTAACTTCGTTCAATTGTTTACATAACCTGAAGATGGCGGCTGTGCGAAATATTTCACCGCTATTCTATATCTCTGAAACTATTAGCGGTATCACCCTGAAATTTTGTACGGAGATAAAGGGCTCTACTGGAAGTTCACCTATAAGACTTTCAAAAGCCGGTTAACTACAAAACGAATATGGCAGCCAAGCGAAATTGAAAAATTTTAAATACAACTTTCTCGCGATTTAATGATCCAAACGCAATGAAACTTGGTACAGGAAATATTTATACACATTGTAATGCACTGGTATTTAATTTAGTTCAATTGTTTACATAACCTCAAGATGGCGGTTGTGGGAATTATAAAATTAAGTTTTATTTCTTGTGTCGTAATCATGCAATCGAAGTGAAAGTTTGAATAATGAACCTACGCAATAATTTTCCTTTAATGGTACATGACTCTATAGCCTATACATATAACAATCCAACGTGGCGACCATAGGAAATATTTAGATGGATCTTAATATCTACGAATCTATTACAGCTATCAAACTGAGTTTTTCAATGTTTATAGGGGCTATGAACATAAGTTCACCTATAGGACTTTCAATAACCTGGTGTTCACAAATCCAACATGGCGGCGACGCGAAATATAAATATTCACATGGTCGTTTCTCGCAATTGAACCATCCGAGTGCAGTGACACTTGGTACAGTAAATCCTTATACAAAGTTAATCCAATGGCAACTTTTTTTTTCAATTGTTTCATAACCACAAGATGGCAGCTATGCGAAATTTTAAAATCTCATTTTTATCTCTTGTGTCCTAATCATGCGATTGATGTTTGAATACTACACGTACACAATAATCTTCATGTAACAGTACATAACTCTAAGACCTACTTATATAAAAATCCAACATGGCGACCATACGCAATATTTAGTCGGTTCTCAATATCTACGAATCTATTACAGCAATCAAACTGAAAATTGGTATGTTCATAGAGGCAATTAACATAAGTAGGATATATGAAAATAAGCTGTATAGTTCTTCACGGAACTACTTGTTTAAATTTAGCCTTAGGCTTATGCTTAGCTCTAAAGTCTTAAGAAAAAAAGAACATTCCCTGGTAGGCAACCACAGTTTGGGAGGAAGTTTATGCCCCTGTATGGAACCAATAGCAGAAGGGAAAATATGGCAAATCTTTACTTAGAATAAAACTAAGTCCCATATTCTTGGATGTTACGGGTAATCTCGAGAACCACTGGATGGATTTTGATGCGGTTATCACCATTCTGTAAAGGATATCTCCAGGAAGGTTTCTGCAGAAAATAATTTATTTATTTTCAAAGGAAGCAAAGCAGTAACGATTTCAGTGAAAAAGTCTAAAAAAACTGGCGTCCGTGTGTCTTTTAAGCTTACGCAGGGCAACCCGTTAAAAAATCAACTCACTATGACTGTAAAACTTGTTCAGCATGAAAGGCTCTACAAGAAAGTCCCCTAGAGTATATCTCTATCTTCAATATCTCGCCCTCTGTAAGTGTTTTTACGTTTTCATTTCTTGCAACAATCTCCATTCAATTACTGAGGTGACAGTTTACAAGCTAGCAAGGGGCGAGCCTATCATCCCAGTTACAGCCTAGCTAGCGGGCGAGCCTATTACCCCAGATACAGCCAGCAGCAAACTGTCGAGTCGTGTTGAGTTAAGACTTCAGAGAAGAGTGGTTGTGTTTGGAGTTTCCCTAAAAGTGCAACTAAGCTTTTCTTCATTTCGCCTGAGAACTTTTCGTTCCGCAAAATACACAGTCAAGTTATGATTGGACGGAAGGGATTTTTGTGCTCCATGCACCTCGCCATTCTTAAATTACGTCTGACAAGAATTCGTTGCACATGCATCTCCATGATATTATAATCAATAGTCCAGTCAGTGATTTTAATCCATCATGCTGAGACGTTCAACGTATATAGTTCGTAGTTCATACACATCGAAAAGAAAAGCGCTTATCACGTAATGTATTAATAACTGTTCCCGGGCTAGTAAATAATAAATAAATACAAGGTGTTTATTCAAACGTTTGGTGCTTTTCAGTCGGTCAACTTGATTGCACCCAAATGAGATGGGTTATTCCCTAATCCTGGAAAAATCACACAAGATTAATAAATACACTTAGGCTATAAAATCTATGTCTGAAAGGATGGGTGAAAATACATGGGTTGTTTTTTTAGTTTTGGCACTTTCGTTATAACTGGATTAATAACTCACTTAGATGGTTTCAAGTATCACAGGCCCTCGATGTAGTCCCCACCGTTGCGTACATCGTGTTCCCAGCGATGCGGAAGTCGTTGGATCCCGTTGGCACTGCCCAATCTATTGATGGTACGAGGAGAGCGCTCGGCAGCCTGCTTAACGTCTTCAATGGTACGGAAGCGCTCCCCGCGCATTGTCGTCTTCATCTTCGGGATGAGATCATAGTCGCAGGGACTGATTTCGGGAGAATATGGGGGGGGGGGGGGTGATAGAGGACCTCCCAGCGCCAGCGATCCAACAACGCCTGCTGTGTGTGCCCTAGCATTGTCATGCAGAACGATGGGCGGTGTAACCATGTGGTGGCACCGTTTCCTTCTCAGAGCTCCTCGGAGATGGTCTTGCAGAAACGAACAATAGAACGCCGCATTAACGGTTTGCCCTCGGGGAACAGTATGGTGAATGATCACACCATCCCAATCATAGGCAAGAATCAACATTACCTTCACATTGGTGAGGGTTGGTCGAACTGTTTGTTTCCGTGGTGATCCGTGGTGCCGCCACTCGTTCGATTGGCGTTTTAACTGTGGCTCATAAGATCTGGCCCACGTCTCGTCAATGGTTATGATACGCCGTAAGAAGGCCTCTCCTTCGCGCTCATAACGCTGCAAGTGCAAACGACAAGCGTCATATCGCAGCCATTTGTGCATGTCGGTTAAGTCATGCGGAACCCATTTGGACGCAATCTTCCTCATTTTCAGTAAGTCCTTCAGGATGTGGAGGACAGTTGAATGCGCCAGTCCGGTATCTTGCTCTAATTGACGAATCGTTACGTTCCGATCCACCTCCACTAATGCGGACACCATCCGTACATTGTCATCCCTTACTGGTGGGTGACCAGATCGAGGCATGTGCTCCACACGTTCGCGCCCATCTCGAAAGGCTGCAACCCATCTTGCTAACGTTCTGAACGGTAACGCAGCTGCACCGCACGCTTCCTGCAATCCTCGGTGACACTGTTTAGCACTGCGACCCCTAGCACACTGAATTTTTATCCACGTTCTCTGCTCCTGCCTGGAAAACATTGCGACTGTCTTTCGCGAGCGCTGGTCTCACACTACTCATCAAACAGGCGCGACTGCGCACGAGCGGTGGTGAGAACGGGCGAGGTCATGTGCTCTGAGGGAGGGGATGCAGGGCAGCAATCGTCGGTAAAAGTGGCAGCGCCCAACATTGTTGCAACTTGGCACTGAAGCATTGGTGCCAAAACTAAAAAACCAACCCAACTAGCGGACCCGTGCGAGAACTCTCGCATAATTTGTTGTGCGCGCCCCATGTGTACAGACTACCCACCCGACGCTAGTGCTATGCGGGCTTTACGTGACACAGTTCTGCCAGGGGCTATCGTCTTGTTTATTTGTTTAAAAACACTTTATAAACAAATACATAGGGTGACTTCACCAATGGTTGAACGGTTACAGGCCGGACGTTAGTTTTAGACGAGTGAAAAATCCTAATGGAAGCCTGGAGGCGAGTTACTACAGTACCTGTGTTGTTATCAGCTGCCTCAAGCGGTCCGATGATTGACAACGCTCTTTCACACTACTCCTGAAGTACAGTCATTGGCAAATATAATGGTGTTCTGTTCGTAACTATGTAACTTGTACTTCCGCGTCACACGATACTTCGACGTGGACTGTACTGTCTGCTAAGTCTGGAATTCCATTACATCAGATCGGTGGTGACAAGTGTGAAGCGATAGGGTGAGAGAGTGAGTGTGTGTAGGCTCACCCACAGGCATCTCCTGTAGTTGAAGATCCTTACGGCATCTTGGCACAAGGCCCGTTTCATGTTCAGGTTTGCCTTCCTACTGAACCTGATTAACGTTACCTAAATGGATACTGTTCATCCACTGGTAACCGTTCATCCATAGGTGCAGTCACTCAATATTTCCGTTGAATTTTCAAGAGATGCAAGATTTTTCCTGTACTATTGAGACGATTTGGAAGATTTTGGTACAAACCACACCTTCTAACTCCCTCTGGTTTAGGAGCTTGAGTTTTGTGAAACAAACACTTTAGCGTATTTTATAATAAGATATGTACAATATTTAGTAGCAGTAGCCAATTAGTTGAGATAATAGCTGACCCTGCCACCAGGCTGGACAAACGCTAAGAGAAAGAAGAAGGAGAGGAAGAAGAAGATTAGTTGAGATAATGCAACTCGTCAGTATTTGTTAGTTTTAGTCTATGTGACCAACAAATACCGACGAGTTGCATTATATCACCAATACTGCAACTAAATAAGGGTACATGCAGTCAAATATTTTCACCCATCCGTCAAACATAGATTTTATAGCCTAAGTGTAATGGATCAGAATCATGGAAGAGATGTACGAAGGGTGAGTGCCAGGTTCTTCACGAAGGCAAATTAACAGAACAGATAAAGGTCAGTTCCGGAGCGAGACAGGGGTGTGGCCTTTCCCCCACTCTGTTCCTGTTGGTCCTGGATAGTGTGATGAAGAAGTTAATGGGAGGACAGAAGAGGGGTATTCAATGGGGGTATAAATGACAGGCTTGAAGATCTGGATTTCGCAGACGACATTTGTCTTATGGCACAACGGTACCGAGACATAGAAGATAAGCTGGGGAGGTTGCAGAGAGAAGCAGAACGTGCAGGACTGATGATCAACACCAACAAGACCAAAGAGATGAGGATAAATTCTGACATCACGACTAGTTTGACAGTCAACAGAAAAGACATTGAGCGAGTTGAGTCCTTCCTCTACCTTGGAAGTATAGTCACAAATTATGGGGGAGCAGAGGAAGATGTTCGAAGCCGTATCAGGAAGGCAAATGGTGCCTTTGTCCAGCTCTACCCCATCTGGAGAAATAGAAACATTTCTAGGAAGACCAAGCTCCGTCTTTTCAATAGCAACGTAAAGTCGATTCTTCTCTACGGCTGTGAAACATGGAAAGTCACAAAACCGATCAACAACCAACTACAGGTGTTCATTAACAGATGTCTGCGTCGCATCATGAATGTGAGGTGGCCGGACATAATCTCAAATGAAGATCTTTGGACCATCACCAATCAACAACCGATTAGCATCCAGATCAAGGAGAGGAAATGGCGCTGGATTGGTCACACACTAAGGAAGCCGGACGGAGCTATTGAGAGGGCGGCGCTAGACTGGAATCCTCAAGGCGCCAGGAAGCGAGGTCGACCTAAGAAGACCTAGAAGAGGACGATCGAAAATGAAATTGCAGAGGTGGACAAGAACTGGAGTAAAGTGAAGAGAATGGCCAGGAACCGTACTGCGTGGAGAAATTTCGCCAAGGCCCTATGCTCCGGAAGGAGCGACAGGAATTAAGTAAGTAAGTAAGTAAGTAAGTAATGGATCTGATGATGATCGCTTGACGATCGAAACTGGTCATCGAAGTGTATTAATTTATTAATCTCGTGTAATTTATTTCACGATTGGGCAATAACCCATCTCATTTGGGTGCAATCGTGTTGACCGACTGAAAAGCACCAAACTTTTGTTTACTAAGGCAACACTGAACAAGTAGTTCCGTGAAGAACTAAAGCCAATTTTCATATATCCTACTTATGTTAATTGCCACTATCAACATACAAAATTTCAGTTTGATTGCTGTAATAGATTCGTAGATACTGTGAACCATCTAAATATTTCGGATAGTCGCCATGTAGGATTGTTATAGGTAAAGGCCATAGTCATATGTACCATTAAATGAAAATTATTGCGTAGGTTCATTATTCAAACTTTGACTTCGATCGCATGATTATGACACAAGAAATAAAATCTTAATATTAAAATTCGTACAGCCGCCATATTGAGGTTATGTAAACAATTGAACTAAATATGATACCAGTGCATTACAAGGTGTATAAACATTTTGCTGTACCAAGTTTCATGCGTTTGGATCGTTAAATCGTGAGAAAAGTCTATTTAAAAAATTGAACTTCGCATGGCCGCCATGTTCGTTTTGTAGAACCGGTTTTTGAAAGTCTCATATATTAACTCCCAGTAGTGCCCTTTATCTCCGTACAAAATTTCAGGGTGATACCGGTAATAGTTTCAGAGATATAGAATGCCGGTGAAATATTTCGCAAAACCGCCATCTTGAGGTTATGTAAACAATTGAACGAAAATAGATGTCGGTGCATTACAAAGTGTTTAAACATATACTGTACCAAGTTTCATTGCGTTTGGTTGGTTAAAATGCGAGAAACGTCTATTTAAAAGTCGCAACTTCGCTTGGCCGCCATGTTGGTTTTGTAGTCACCAAGTTTTCAAAGGGCACATAGGTGAATTTTAGTAGTTTGCTTTATCACCGTACAAAATTTCAGGTTGATATCGGTAATAGTTTCGGAGATATTGAATGCTGGTGACATATTTCGCACAGCCGGCATGTTGGATTGGTGAGACGTAACAAAATTTTAAGGGCACGGTCGGGGTCTTCCTGAATAGTGCTATGAACTAAACGAGTTCCACTGAAATCGCTCCAGCCGTTTATATTTCATTAGAGGGGGAGGGGGAATACACACGAATCACACACAGACAGACAGACACAGGGACAAAAGGTGATCTCATAAGTGTATTTTTTCATAAATGAAAATAGACTCATAATGGCTTCAAACACAAGGATGTGTATTCAGCTGGAAATACATAGCAGTTAAAAGGTTAGTACTGGTTCCCCCAAACGCAGTTGTAAGCCCAAGTTCTACACACGATGTATCATGGCCCGGTCACTAAGCACACAACATGGTGTTAGATAAACTTTCCACTTCCCAGGACCAGGAATCGATGAGATCATCTGAGTGAGTTACGACTGTACGGCACGGCCGGCGTGCGGTTATAACGCTCGGCTCGGACATCATAGCCTGCCTGCACTCTGCGTTATGTTCTACTTCCGCTGCTATCCGGGTTACACTTCACATTTCTCTTCTAGCCCATTATTTGATAGCAGAGCTATGGTGAAATAAAGAAAAGAAATGCAAACTGTGTCAACAAAATAATTTAACCCTAGAATGGTAGCGTAGTCTCCGCGACGAGAACGGGATACGCTTGTGTTCCCCCACTTCTCCCATTTGTCCAATCCCCCCCAGTGTTTAGTAGTCCTAAAATACAAAGCAAATACGTCAAAATAGAATCACAAAATCAACAAGTAGTTCCGTGAAGAACTATACAGCCTATTTTCATATATCCTACTCATGTTAATTGCCTCTATCTACATACAAAATTTCAGTTTAATTGCTGTAACAGATTCGTAGATATTGAGAACCGTCTAAATATTTTCAGATGGTCGCCAGGTTGGATTTTTATTTTAGTACTATTACCTTAAGATTATTATGTACGTGTGGTATACAAACTTCAATCGCATGATCAGAACACAAGAAGTAAAAACGGGATTTTAAAATTACGCACAGCAGCCATCTTGTGATTATGCAAACAATTGAAATAAATTAGATGCCAGTGGATCAACATTTGTACAAGCATTTAACTTGCAACGTTTCACGGCACTCGGATAGTTAATTCGCGAGAAACGTCCATTTAAATATTTATACTTCGCGTCGCCGCCATGTTGGATTTGTGCTCACCAGGTTACTGAAAGTCCTATAGGTGAACATATGTTCATAATCTCTATGAACATTAAAAAATTCAGTTTGGTTGCTGTAAAAGATTCATAGATATTGAAAACCATCTAAATATTTCGGAAGCTCGCCATTTAGGATTGTTATATGTATAGGCCATAGAGTTATGTACCATTCAAGGACAATTATTGCCTAGGTTCATTATTCAAACTTTCACTTCGATCGCATGATTACGACACAAGAAATAAAAACTTAATTTTAAAATTTCGCACAGCCGCCATCTTGAGGTTATGTAAACAATTGAAGTAAATTAGATGGCAGTGCATTACAATCTGCAAAATCATTTACCGTACCTCATTTCACTGCGCTCAGAGAGTTAAATCACGAGAAAAGTATATTAAAACATTTCAAATTCGCTTGGTCGCCATGTTCGTTTTGTACTTAACAGGTTTATGAAATATACATAGGTAAACTTGTATCAGTACCCTTTATCACCGTTCAAAATTGCAGGGTGATATCTGTAATAGTTTCGGAGATATAGAATGTCAGTGAAATATTTCGCACAGCCGCCATTTTGAGGTTATGTAAACAATTGAACTAAATTAAACTCCAGTGCATTACAATGTGTATAAACATTTGCTGTACCAAGTTTCATTACGTTTGGATAGTTAAATCGCGAGAAAAGTCTATTTAAAAGTCTCAAATTCGCTTGGCCGCCATGTTGGTTTTGTAGTCACCAGGTTTTTGAAAGTCTCATAGGTGAACTTCTAGTGGTGCCCTTTATCACCGTAGACAATTTCAGGGCGATATCGGTAATAGTTTCGGAGATATTGAATGCTAGTGAAATATTTCGCACAGCCGCCATGTTGGATTGGTGAGACGAAACAAAATTTGAAGGGCACGGTCGAGGTCGCCGGGAATTGTGCTATGAACTTACAGAGTTTCATTGAAATCGCTCCAGCCGTTTAGATTTTATTAGGGGGGACACACACACACCTCTCTCTCTCTCTCTCTCTCTCACACACACACACACGCACACACACACGGACAAAAGGTGATCTCATCAGCCTATTTTTTCAAAATTGAAAATAGGCTAAAAATAGTCAAAATCCATAAAATCTCAAAAAAATGAAAATTATACAAAATTTCTCAAAAAAAAGTTCAAAATGTAAGAAAAAACGAAAACAAAACGTAAAATCTAAAAAAGGCAACAAATCAAAATTAGTCAAATTACAAAAAAAAACTCAAATATGCTCAAGAAGTCAAAAAAACACAATCAATAAAAATTAGATAAAATGTAGCAATAAGTCAAAAAGTATTTAAAAACGAAAAACGACATAAAATCTAAAAACGACAACAAATCAAAATAAGTCAAAATACAAAAAAACAATCAAATTTACTAAAAAAACCTCAAGAACTCCAAAATAACACAAACAATCAAAATTAGTTAAAATTTGACAAAAAAGTAAAAACAAACCGAAAAAAAACGTAAAATCTTAAAAATAGTCAAAATCCGAAAAAAGAAACAATCAAAATTATTGGTACTCAAAAATTTTAAAAAACACAATCAAAATTAGTCAAAATCCAAAAAGAAAATAATCACAATTAGAGAAAATTAGTGAAAACCAGCTCAAAACTGAAAAGAAATTAAATAAATTAAAATAAAAAATCTTAGTCAAAATCAAAAAATTAAATCAAACAAAATTATTCAAAAACAGTCTCCATTCTGCTAGCCTAGAGAGTGAAATAAAAAATTTACGTAAGTGGTATTTATTATCAGTTTCTAGAATTATAGTCGTCGCCGATGCGATGTGCTACCGATGTAGGTTTAAGGGACTTTGGAATGTCCATCATTGCCAAAGCTAACCCCAAGCTTTTCATTTACCTTTTCTTCTCAGAAACTACTAACAGGGTGGCCTGCCTGGTCAGTGCGGCGGTCTGAATTGCTGGTATCCGTTAGGCACGCTCTCACTGAATCTCCCCGTATATTTGCATAATAATCGTTAAACTATATTTAGGAAGATAGAGTCAAAAGTAAGTCAAACAAAGCAGTACACTCTTTGGTATATTGGCTTTCACGGCCGGTGAATTAAAACTCAGCAATTCTTCTAGGTTTGTGCCATGTTTTGTGTGGGGTTTCGCCTAGGACACCAAACTGGCTCATCGGCGGGCTCTTGGTGTCTCCGCCCCCCCCCCCCCCCTCCCCACACACACAAGAGACAAACCTTGAAAAATTGCTGAGTTTTAGTACACTCTTTCTTTCTTTCTTTCTTAATCAGCTCTCTTTGATGTGAGCAAGTTTAGAATTGAAACATTAAAAATTAAGACATTCATCCTTCATAATTAATTAAAAATCTCCGCCAATCAAAACAAATTATATTCAAATTAGTACATGTTTCGGTCCAACAATGTGACCTTCTTCAGCAATATTAGAATCAAACCTCAAGAAATTAATTTAATAAAACTAATGAGAAATGAAATTAAGTAAAATATATACAGGATGAAACCAAGAAACTGGAAATAACAATGAATAAAAGCGATGAAATTATAAAATCTAATGGATAAGTATTCTTGTAAAATGTAAAATAATAGAATCAATTTAAAATAAAATAAAATGGGTATCCTTACAAATAATTTGGTTAAATACAGATTCTAAATATTTGAAACTCAGCAATCTTCAAGGTTTGTGCCGTGTCTTGTGTGGGGTTTCGCCTAGGACACCAAGCTGGCTCATCGGCGGGCGAAACCCCACACAAGACACGGCACCAACCTAGAAGAATTGTTGAGTTTTAATTCACCGGCCGTGAAAGCCAATATACCATCTAAATATTTGAATAGAATTTTCAAAACACTCTGAAGATGCCTTTTCAAATTTGTTATTGGAGCCGTGATAGATATGATTTGCATTGACTGGCGGAAAATTTTAATTAATTAATTAATCAATATGGCAATTTTCTCACCTTTTTCCTATAATGGTAGATGTTTTTGCCCCCCCCCCCCCGCACCCCGCAAGGGCTCACATCAAGTGTGTCGTGGGTTGGCGACCACGGGACCCCAGCTGAGTCCAGTATTGCTTCAACTTACTTGTGGCGGGCTCCTCTCCATCTTCTTTCCTGACGACCTCTCTTGGTCAACTCTTGTTCTTTTCCGACCCCGACGGTATTAGGGTATCCGAGGCCTAGGGAGTCTCTTCCTTTGGCCCTTCTCTCATGTTTTCTGATCACTCATTGTTCTAAGGATAAGCCTTCTTTTCCTTTTCAACATCATTTTTGTTAACACCCGCACTGTGGATATTTTGCAGGTATTTTCAATCTAAATTGCATTTTGCGAGTATTTTCAACCTCAATTGCATTTTGTAAGGATTGGCAATCTAAATTGCCTTTTTAGTAAGTCTCTGAATGTAGGGGTGGCATTTTTGTGAGTATTTTGAATTCCAATTGCATTTTGCAAGTATTTTCAACCTAAACCGCATTTTGAAAGTATTTTCAATCTAAATTGCATTTTGTTGTATTGTCAACCTAAATTGCATTTCGTAAGTATTGTGAAGAAGAATGAAGATTGTAGTTTTACGTGACCGTTAATCTCAAGATTATAAGCCACGGGACCTCCTTTTAACGTGGAATCCGAACCACAGGAGGTGGCATTTCACTTTGAAAATCTCACATGCATTGACCGGGAATCGAACCCGGTCCGCCGTGGTGAGAGGCCAACAGCTTGACCGCTGCGCCACCACGCCCCCAGCAATAAGTATTGTGAACCTCAAGTGCATTTTGTGGGTATTTTGAATCAAAATTGCACTTTATAAATTCATTTTGACTCTAACCTGCATTTTGTGCGTATTTTCAATCTAAATCACTTTTTTTTTTGTATTTTCAATCTTTTGTCAGTATTTTCAATCTCCGTTAGTTTTCCTAAGGGGACTTATGAGTGAGTTTTCATGAAATATGGACCAAAATACGGAAATTTGAATTTTACCGAAAATTGGTGCCCACACCTTTTCAGAATCAAGGAGTGTTGGAATTTTTCCCGTGGCGCCATTTTTAAAGCCCAGGCGGTGATTTAAAGATGGATGCGCATCATTAAGACAAGACCTTCAGTGAAGATCAGTGAGCAACGTGACCACATACGTCTTCGACAGAGCACAAAAAGGACCACCCCAGGAAAGAAAACTGCAAGAAAAAAGAGAAAACTGCTGAACTTTTCCCTAGAAGACAGGATGAAGAAGTCTGAGGGCTGTACATTTGGTGCAGGGCAGTTCTGATGTAAGTAACTAACCTCCAATTTCAATTGCAGTTTTCTCATGAAGTAATTTTTGTTACATGTAATATCATAAAAAATGCTCCTTGTATCGCAGTTTTGAAGATATTTGGTTCAAAGTTGGTTTGCTTATTAAAATATGTATGAACATTACAATTTGATCTGGATTTTTATGTCAGTGAAAATTAACTGTATTTTTTTGCTTTCAAAAATAAATAATTTTTATTTTTAGGGCAAAACATGAATATTATCACTTTGACTATCATTTCTGACTCTCATATAAAAGGTACATAAAATTCCAGAGCAATTTCCATTTGTACGTGTATTGTGCTACTTTTTACTAAGTATGGATGAAAATAAGTGAAAACTCCATTGCAAGGAACTTTGTTATGACCCTATGTTTTGATAATATTTTTATTATTATTTCCGAAAAGGTTAGAGCAATCAATTTGTAATTCAGAATATGCTCTAATTAGAGGCATATCTACATTTGGTTAAAATTTCAAATTGATCTGTCCAGTAGTTTCGGATTTTGGAAACTCACTCATAAGTCCCCTCTGTCTCATTGTCATTTTCGCTATCACCCAGACCCTTAGGGAATGATAACCCAGATGTTAGGCCCCTTCATCATCATCATCATCATCATATATTAGCCTACTTTTTACATTTTGCAAAAATGAGGAAAAAGTAGACTTATGAGATCGGGCAAATGTGTGTCTGTCTGTCCTTCTGTCTGTCTGTCTGTCTGTCTGTATGTCTGTGTGTGTGTGTGTGTGTGTGTCTCCCCCCCCCCCTATCAACTCCTAAACGGCTGCTGCAATCGAAACAAAATTTAGTAGGAGTAAAGATATATACCTGAATATCTCACGGCCATATTTGAAAATGATGTCAGTGCTACCAATTGCAGAAAAATCGCAATTGAAATTTGAGCTCCATGTTGGATATCTTGGAAGGTATGAATGGGAGCTATTTCAAAATTAGGACACGTATAGATAATAATATTGCAGTTTGATTTCCAGGAGGCCATACATGCCAGTGTTGTCAAAATTATTATAAGCCTGCTGATAGCTCCAAATTTTAAATGCAGATAACATCTACACTATCAATTGGATTTCAACCAAATTTCGTATGTGCAATGTGTACATAAACAGATATGACTGAGCGTATTCTTAAGAGCCACCAGGGCTGCCAACTGTTAATAACTGCTCTCATTTTTATCCAAATAGCCATACATCAGAATGTATGCAAGCCGACAGCTTTGAACTATGCACACGTATATTACCTGACATTCTATATTAATTTGCAGTAACTTAGATACGTCAGTGCTACCAACATGATTCTAAGCCTGCTGAGAGGTCCAATTTAAATACATGTAACTTCTATACTATCATTTGGATTTCAGCCAAATTTCGTGTGTGCTATGTGTACCATAACAGATATGACTATGCCGATTCTTAAGAGTAACCAGGGCTGCCAACTGTTAATAAATACTGGCTCTATTTTTGTTACCCTAATATCAATATATTAGAAAGTATGCAAGCCAATAGCTCTAAACTTTGCACACGTATAGTGCCTGGCATTATAGATTACTTTGGAAAAACTAATATAGGCCTACGCCAGTGCTGCCAACATGTTCTAAGCCTGCTGATATGTCCAGTTTTAAAATGCATGTAATTTCTATACTAACTAATGGATTTCATTCAAAATTGACACAACAATAGATCAGATTATTTCAGATTATTTCTGACCAATACATGTATGTCATTGTTGCCAACATGATTTTACGCGAGCTATTAGATCCAATGCTTAACTGCATGTAACGTCCATGCTATCCATTGGACTTCAACCAAATTTTATATTCTGTACCTTAAGAGATGGAACTAAGAATATATTCAGTCACTAGGGCTGCCAACTGTAGTTCTCTATTAGGCTACATTATGCCAGGTATACAGTATTTCGAACTAATTAGAAATTTCGATATTACCAACTTAATTTCGTCATTATTCTTGATAGATCCATATAGATTAATCATTGGCATGAATCTTAAATTTTAAGAAAGGTGGGCTCTTTATTTCGTCATGGAACTTATTGTTTTGTTTTCTATTCATCCTTTAATAACGTTACATAGAACAATTCGACTATCATAACACTGACTGAGCAAATGTCATGGGATAGAGGAGCATTGATGCGCAGTTGTGTTGTATACGCAACATACGCCCCCTTTATAGTAGGCTATAGGCGACCTTTTTGGAGTGTTCGTGCACGTGACAGGTGTAGTCGTGAGCTGACACTGTCCGAACGGGGTATAGCCTTGTGGTCGGTGCCCGACGGAATGGAAGTGTGGTTTCGGAAGTGGTGCGGGAATTCGGCTCCACACGGTCAACCGTGTCAAGGGTGTATCGTGAATGGTTGAATGTAGGTGTCACCATCCACAACAGACGAACGACCGGCCGTCCAACCATCCTCGACGACCGTGACCGGCGACATCTGAGACAGATTGTCAATGGAGACAGAAGGGCAACAGTGCAACAAATCACGGCTCAACACAACACAGGTCATCTCCCAGTGGACAATCCGTAGGAACATGGGTTCCATGGGGGTATGGGAGCAGGCGCAGCACACGCTATTTGATGACAATCCCCTGGCGTTTGCTAAGTCATTGTATAAAACGCTTAAGACTATGTTTCATAAAACTCAAGCTCTTAAACCAGAGAGAGTTAGAAGGTGCAGCTTGTGCCAGAATCTCCCAATCGTCTCAACAGTACAGCGAAAAACTTGCAATTTTTGAAAAGTCAACGGAAATATATTTATTTGATTATAAAATGCGTTTAAAGAAATAAACAAGCTGATAGGCCCTGCCAGAACTGTGTCGCGTCGAGCCCGCATAAGAGTAAAGCCAGACGGGTGGTCTATACATATGTGGTGCGCACATATAACCAATCGTAACAAATGACAATTCTAAAGAAAGAAAATTACTCACAACCCATAAATAACCCCTGGCACTTCAGCCCATGAATGGTCTAGGCCTACCAAGCGATCGCTGCCCAGCCATTTAGCCTGCAGATATTGGGATAATGCGTGGTCAGCGCGTCGGGTCCCTTCAGCTGTTAATCTTGGTTTTCGTGATCGGGGCGCTGCCTCACTGTCAGACAGCTACTCAATTGTCCTCACGAGGCTGAGTGCACCCCATTCCAGCCCCAACGTCAGTTTCTAAAATCCCTGACGGAGCCGGGAATCAAACCAGGGGCCTCCGGGTGAGAGGCAGGCACGCTACCCCTACACCACGGGGCCGGCGAAAATTATTCACGGCACTGACGAATTCCACTCTGATTTCACAAATATCGACAATTTGTTCAAAAAGTGCATTTAAATCTTTCAACAAGAAGATAGCTCCTGGGTGAACACGAGCACGTCTAACAATAAAGTCAGGCGGGTGGTTTAACACATGCGAGATTTCTCACAAAAGCCATCTAGTATGTAATAAATAACGGCACGTTTCTCTCTACGGTTCAAGTATATACCACGATACGTACGTGTCTAGGGCAAATTCCTAGTGTAGTCAATGACGTCACAGATGACGAGTGGGCGCTGTTATTCGTTTGTGTGATGTATCGGCTTGAACTTCTGCCATATTTGCCAGCTGTATGATGTTTTAAACAGAGCGTCATTACATACCGATGTAGTTACCTGTGTACAAGTGCGAGGAGTGGTCATGAGTTACGAATGTTCAAAAATTAATTTTATTTCAATTTAATTGAAAAATTGCACTGTGCTCTTCCAAACCTATGGTGAGACAAAACCATTGGCCGCTACTAGGTTAGACGACTGTCAGGAAGAAACCATTGGTCGCTACTAGGTCAGACGACTGTCTTGACGGTACCATTGGTCGCTACTAGGTTAGACGACTGTCTGGACGGAACCATTGGTCGCTACTAGCTTAGACGACTATCAGGACGAATCCATTGGTAGCTACTATGTTCGACGAATGTATGGACGAAACAATTGGTCGCTACTAGGTTAGACGACTGTCTGGACGGAACCATTGGTCGCTACTAGCTTAGACGACTATCAGGATGAATCCATTGGTAGCTACTATGTTAGACGAATGTATGGACGAAACCATTGGTCGCTACTAGGTTAGACGACTGTCTGGACGGAACCATTGGTAGCTACTATGTTAGACGAATGTATGGAAGAAACCATTGGTCGCTACTAGGTTAGAAGAATGTATGGACGAAACCATTGACCGCTACTAGGTTAGAAGAATGTATGGACGAATCCATTGACCGCTACTAGGTTAGAAGAATGTATGGACGAATCCATTGACCGCTACTAGGTTAGAAGAATGTATGGACGAATCCATTGACCGCTACTAGGTTAGAAGAATGTATGGACGAATCCATTGGTCGCTACTAGGTTAGAAGAATGTATGGACGAAACCATTGACCGCTACTAGGTTAGAAGAATGTATGGACGAATCCATTGACCGCTACTAGGTTATACGACTGTCTGGAGGAAACCATTGGTCGCTACTTTGTTAGACGACTGTCTGGACGGAACCATTGGTCGCTACTAGGTTAGACGACTGTCTGGACGGAACCATTGGTCGCTACTAGCTTAGACGACTATCAGGACGAATCCATTGGTAGCTACTATGTTAGACGAATGTATGGACGAAACCATTGGTCGCTACTAGGTTAGACGAATGTATGGACGAATACATTGATCGCTACTAGGTTAGACGACTGTCTGGAGGAAACCGTTGGTCGCTACTTGGTTAGACGACTGTCTGGACGAAACAATTGGTCGCTACTAGGTTAGACGACTGTCTGGACGGAACCATTGGTCGCTACTAGGTTAGACGACTGTCAGGACGAAACCATTGGTCGCTACTAGGTTAGACGACTGTCTGGACGGAACCATTGGTCGCTATAAGGTTAGACGACTCTCTGGACGGAACCATTGGTCGCTACTAGGTTAGACGACTGTCAGGACAAAACCATTGGTCGCTACTAGGTTAGATGACTGTCTGGACAAAAACATTGATTGGTCGCTACTAGGTTAGACGACTGTCAGGACGAAACCATTGGTCGCTACTAGGTTAGATGATTGTCTGGACGAAACCATTGATTGGTCGCTACTAGGTTAGACGTCTATCAGGACAAAACCATTGGTCGCTACTAGGTTAGATGACTGTCAGGACAAAACCATTGAATGGTCGCTACTAGGTTAGACGACTGTCAGGACGAAACCATTGGTCGCTACTAGGTTAGACGACTGTCAGGACGGAACCATTGGTCGCTACTGGGTTAGACGACTGTCTGGAGGAAACCATTGGTCGCTACTAGGTTAGACGACTGTCAGGACGGAACCATTGGTCGCTACTAGGTTAGACGACTGTCAGGACGGAACCATTGGTCGCTACTGGGTTATACGACTGTCAGGACGAAACCATTGGTCGCTACTAGGTTAGGCGACTGTCAGGACGAAACCATTGGTCGATACTAGGGTAGACGACTGTCAGGACGGAACCATTGGTCGCTACTAGGTTAGACGACTGTCTGGACGAAACCATTGGTCGCTACTAGGATAGACGACTGTCAGGACAAAACCATTGATTGGTCGCTACTAGGTTAGACGACTATCTGGATGAAACCATTGATTGGTCGCTACTAGGTTAGACGACTGTCAGGACGGAACCATTGGTCGCTACTAGGTTAGACGACTGCCTGGACGAAACTTACTGCTTGTATTACAAGCAACAGGGTCAGGTATGACGCCATTTTGTGTCTAGGGGAATTATGTAGTGCAATGTATCGAGATCTATAATACTCCCGTTAGTAAAAATAATCTGACTATGTGTTTAGGTGTTGAAATCCTACTTGCAAGTGCCTCAAAGTAAAGTGAACTAGCCAAGAGTGTTATCAGGGAGCAGCACGCGTGTGGTGTATGTAAATGCAAGGACAATGTAGTTTTGTCATTTAGACTTTCACGGCCCGTGTTATTATTCATAATGTTGAATTTTGGGCTTATGCCGTGTTTTATTATATTGCAATTCGACGCGTTTCGAAAGAAACCATGTCTTTCATCGTCAGGAATAATCTGGAATACGACAATGTTGCTAAGAGAAAGCAACGAAGAACATATAGAAGGTGCCCAAAGATGGACGCCATTATAGCCCCATGTTAGGGACAAATACTTAGGAAGACTACTTCAGCCGCTTCTGGGTAACACGCCTTCGTACATTAAGGATTCCACACACTTCGTGGAAAAGTTAAAAGCTATAACACTTCAGCCGGGTGATATTCTAGTGAGTCTCGACGTGGTGTCTCTGTTTACGAGAGTACCTATTGATGGTGTTATGTCTCTCATTAATGGCTTTTTTCCTGAAGACATCACAAGACTTTTTTATCACTGCATGACCTCCTCCTACTTTCTATGGAATGGGAATTTTTATGAGCAGACTGATGGTGTGGCCATGGGTAGTCCTCTCTCTCCTGTTGTGGCTAATTTCTTCATGGAGAACTTTGAAGAGAAAGCTTTGTCGTCGGCTCCTTTCAAACCGAAGATCTGGTGGCGTTATGTGGATGACACGTTTGTTGTTTGGACGGAAGGTGAGGAAAATCTTAGCCATTTCCTGGATCACCTTAATCTCCAGCACCCTTCGATTTGTTTCACCATGGAAAAGGAATCTGACGGCAAAATACCTTTTTTAGATGTTCTCGTCACCAAGAAAGAGGATGGATCTTTAGGACACAGCGTTTTTCGTAAGCCAACACACACCAATAGATATCTCCACGCAAGTTCTCACCATCACCCTGCCCAGAAACATGGTATCCTTACAACTCTAACTACCAGGGCTAGGAGGATTTGTGAAGTGTCTTCTTTACAAGAAGAAATTAACACCCTGCGAACCACCTTTGAGAGCAACGGTTATAGCAAGGCTTTGATTTCTACGGTTCTGAAACCAACAAATAATAATAGGACGTCAGTTGAGAAAAGAGATGTAAGAGGAACTGCTTACCTTCCGTACATACATAACACAACGGATCGTATTGCAAAAATCCTACGTCGATACAACATACGGACTGTATTTGGAACTTCTGTTAAGATTAGGCAACTCCTGCGACCAACTAAGGACAGTTTGCCTAAATTGCAACAACCGGGTATCTACAGAGTTCCCTGTACTTGTGGCAAGGTTTACATCGGGCAGACTTCGAGAACAATATGCACTCGCATTAAGGAACATAATAGATGTATCAGGCTCATTCAACCTGATAAATCAGCTGTTGCCGATCATGCTTTAACACCTGGCCATGATGTCATGTTCCAAGGGGTGGATGTTCTTGCCCGTATAAAGCAATATCGTCCCAGAATCATCAGGGAGGCGGTTGAAATACGTAAACACCCAGATAATTTCAACCGCGACACCGGCTACAATCTCAGTGAATCCTGGCTACCTATTATCAGAACCCTGAGAAAGTAATTCACTGCTGCTTTCCGTTGTCCCTAACATGGGGCTATAATGGCGTCCATCTTTGGGCACCTTCTATATGTTCTTCGTTGCTTTCTCTTAGCAACATTGTCGTATTCCAGATTATTCCTGACGATGAAAGACATGGTTTCTTTCGAAACGCGTCGAATTGCAATATAATAAAACACGGCATAAGCCCAAAATTCAACATTATGAATGACAATGTAGTTGTTTGCGATAAGGCACGCGTGTCTGTGGTCTGCAGCACCCAGTACTTATTCACACAGCTGTAACACTACACAGCAGGTCTGGCACGTAGCTGGTATGAGTAACAAACGCGAAATAGGACAGCCGTGAATCAAGAAATATTCGATCTCAATATGGACATGTATCTAAAGTCTATTTGCCGAGTCGAGGCAGTAGTACAGGACAGCTGCACAGAAAAAAAAACTTTTGTTCCAAAAACTGTGCTATGGTTGGCTCTTCGTAAATCGTTAGAAAAGCACAAAAAAAACTTAACTCCGAATTTTAGAATAATTTGCACGATCATTTTGTCGGAAAACTCAAAAAACATTGAAAAGCGTTTTTCTCTGAATCGACGTATTTTAAAGAAAAGATTTTTAAACAAAAAATGTAGAGGACATTGTCTCCTACAATTCGTCTCATTGAGGTCATGTCATACTATTTGAAATGCAGAAGCTAGGTGGCGCCAAATTTTCCAAAAAACTGGTTTTTCACTTTTTGTCCTAGAAAAAATGTTTTGTTCACAAAGGAGCGAATTAGGAATTTGTTCCTCTCAAAATTGTCTACAACATTTATTGAACCATTTTTTTCCTCCGCCTTACCGTTCCAAAGTTATAGTCTGCCGAAGTGTGAAAATAGTACTATTCAGATGGCACAAAGGTTAATATGTGTACAGTTATGATTGATACGTTGCGATTGAAATAGATATGATTGTTTGAGCTAATTAACAAACACAGCCCGCGTTCTGTTTAACCGAGCCTTAGGCAGCTGTCCGACACCGGTCCCTGTCTAAATTATGCCCACCGCTCTCTCCGCAGGAACAATAGTAGCCTTGACGGGTGTTGGCGAATTGAGCCAGCTAATCTTCCGAGTGGATCTTTCTTATCTTGTCATTCCATCCCACAGTCCTTTTTCGCCAGTTGCCCCAGGCCAAGTTCAGGTTCTTCCGCTGAAATTATCCTCCCTTCCGTCCCCCACCACTACCACTGTGAAAACCCAAAATCTAAGGTAACATATTTGTTCTTGCAGAATGACCCGCTGGCTCTGGGATTTCCTGTAAACACTCTGCCATGCAGGGCTGTACAAATTGCACATTTCACTGAAACAAACATTAGCCTTTGCCTTAATTCTTTTAAAAGGCCACATCAGTTAAAAGTTACCTTAAACCCGTTACATTATTATTACTATTATTACTATTTTAATTATTATTGTCCCCCGTGGTGTATGGATAGCTCGCTTTTCTCTTACCGAGGAGGCTCTGGATTAGATTCCAGCCAGAAACTTAAGATCTATGTAAAAACTGGTCTCAGACAAGGTGATGGAATATCCCCTCAGCTTTTCAATGTGGCTCTAGATTATATCATGAAGGTTTGGCAAAGGAAAACCCTCCTAAGATCAAAATTGGAACAAAACCATCAATAAAAATAAACTACTTAGGATTTGCAGATGACTTGGCTCTTTAAGCACTAGACAAGGAAGAGGTTTGTACTCAGATCACTAGTCTCCAGGAAATTGCTCAAGGTATAGGATTACAGATATCCTTTGAAAAAACTGAGATCATGTCTATGAAACCCTTAGATATAAATGAAGTCTATATAAATGATCATAAAATTAACCTAGTTCCTCAATTTAAGTATCTTGGAGGAATTATAACACATAACTTAAACGAAAAAGTAACTTGGATAAATAGAACAAATAAAATGAAAAAGGCACAATCTCTAACCTGGTCAAATGCCTATCAATAGCTACTAGGATCCAACATTATAAAACTGTAACTCTCCCAGAAGCCACTTATGCTTGTGAAACACTGTTCCAAATTAAAAATGAACAAAGAACTGATCAGCTCCTCAAAACGGAAAGAAGAATCATTAGAACGTGCATAAATAAAAAGTATCAGGTTGAGGGAGTCTGGAGGATTCTCCCAAATGAAACTGTCTATCGTGAGATTGATCCAATCACCAGCACAATGAAGAAGAAAAGAATTTCATATTTTTTCACATCTTACGGCTTCCAGAAAACAGAATTGTACGCCAACTGGTGATGAGAAATCTAGGAAAGAAAATTGGAGGAAAATAGATCCAAGAAATCCAACAAGATCTCAAAGCAGTTGGACTCAAGATAACAGATGTCGAGGAGAAAAATAAAATTAACCCATTCTTAAAACTCACAAATTTTCTGCAGAAATTACACATAGAAAGCCTATGGAGATTTCAGATGAGTTGAGAAAATCCCGATCTGAAAGAATGAAAAAGTACTGGAAAGAGCGCAAGAACCAAGCAGTACTACCTTCAAAGAAGAAGTGATTGTGGAACGACTCAAGTGGTCCAATGTGACCAATCAAGATTAATAATATAATAATAATAATAATAATTGGTTTTACGTCCCTTTTAACTACTATGGCCGGGGTGCCGGAATTTTGTCCCGAAGGCTCCATCGCAATTACGCACCCACAAATGCCAAGTGACTGTGCCAGGATTCAATCCTGCAGCCTTGGGCTCAGTAGGCAAGAACGTTACCGCTGAGCAACGCAGCCAGTCATACTTAACATCTGTTTTAAGGGCTGGAAACAATTGTCGTTTATTCATTTTGAAGGCTTGGCGATGTGTGTGGAATCTGTCTGATAATCTGTGTTATTGTAACTGCTGTAGCGTACTATTGTGTACTTGTAATTTGGCTAGAATATGGTTAGAAGGGCGCCATGACCTTAATTTACGTACAATCTAGGCATCTGCCTGGAATACAAATGAGAAACCATGAAAAACCACTTCCAGCATGGCTGGGGTAGGAATCAAAGCCGCCTATTCTCAATTCTGCATCAGGAGACGGAAAGCCTCGTGAGGACAATTAAGTACCTGCTTGATATGAGAAGTAGTGGTCCATGACCTAAAATCAAAGTGATGTGGCTAAGGGTGTCGTCGCGCAGGTTATTCGTCCCCCATAATTTGTAGGCTATGAACTGGGTTGCAGTCGGCTTGATGTTTGGATGCTCCCAACCACGGGTTTGTTAGACCATTATTGTTGATTCATTGAGGGGTTTTGTGACATCGTCGTCATGTAACCCCGTGTACTTGGTTGTGTGTGTGGAAATTGTCTGATAACTTGTCTTATTGTTGATGGCTGTATTATTGCGTGTAGTTGTAATTAAGATCAGGATTGGGAAGGAGGCAGCCGTGGCCTTCAGTCAGGACTCAATCCGGCATTTGCCTGGAGTAGAAGTGGGAAACCACGGAAAACTGCTTACAGGATGGCGGAGGTGGGACGAACCCTCCTCCTCCTCCTCCTCTCAGTTTTACCTCACGAGGCTGAGTGTAACCCGTTCCAGCCCTCAAATCAGAATTACATTTCTTTGCAGAGCCGGTAATCGAACCCGGGCCTCCGCGGTGATAGCCACTACGTAACGAGGCGGACATATAATGCTCAGTGAAATGTCATCTAAAAACCTACTAAAATGAATGAAAATGACTTTTAAAAAACTATTCCATCAAACTGAAATATGGCGACAGTTTTACAGAGGATTCATAGAAGGAATCCTATTTTATTCACTACACAATTAACTACTCTCATTAAAATATTCTTGAATTTAACAAGGAAATGGCAGTTAAAATGTTATTCTTAATCTTAGTGTTTTTGAACCATATTAATTAAAATCTCAATAAAACAAACTTCCCGGATAGACAATAAAGAAAAAAAGACTACTAACTTTCATTAAAATATACTTGAACTTAACAAGGAAATGGCAGTTAAAATGTCATTCGAATTAATGAACTAAAGAAGGAAGCAGCCGTGGCCTATTGGAAGAGACAGTTCCTGGATTTGTATAGAGTTGAAAATAGAAAAAAAAAACGGAAAACCATTTCAGGCTGGCTGCATGGTCGAAATATAATTGCTAGATAATATTGTGACCCTTGGTTAGTATATAAATATAATTTACACCAATTAAAAATTCAGTTCACCGGGCTGATTGCCAAGCTACCCCAGCCCTTAAAATGAATCTCCAACTATTAATTATGGTACTGGTATTAAGTATGTTTTAATTTCATCCAATAGGTTAGGGTATTCAATGAAAATTGTTCACTTGGTTTATTAAAATTTAATTTTGTTCATTTATTAGTGTATGCAAAGAAGATCGGGTAAAATGTTAGAGCTTGCACTTACAGTAGGTTATATTAACGCTGTCAGTTTATCGAACACAATCTCATGGATGTCCATATTTGTGAAACTATTGAGGACATATCGTGTTCTTTGTATAAAGCTCCTCCACAGACAATAGTTGTCACCATATCCAGAAAGCTAGGTCATACATATGTGAATTTATAGTAATTGACACCCCTGGGCCCGTCAAACTGAGAGTCACCACCCCTCCAACAGATTAATGACAAAATGTTGGAACGTGTGCACAGTATGGTATGTGTTGGCTGCAGAGTGGGGGAAGGTACGGGAAGTTGTTAATGAGCTATAGCTGGCCGAATTGGACTATGAATTATCAAAGGGGCAGATCATGGTGGCCAGAAAAGTCTGTCCGATTTTATCAGTGTAATTAACTGGCCGAATTGGACTGCGCCCGCCTTGACTACGCAGCGTTGCATTTGCTGCGCTATAACTTTGGAACGGTAAGTCGGAGGAAAAAAACGTTTAAATAATTGTTGCACACAATTTTGAGAGGAACAAATTTCTGATTCACTCTTTTGTGAAAAAGAAAAACCTATTTTTTTCTAGGATAAAAAGTGAAAAAACACTTTTTTGGAAACTTTGGCGCCACCTAGCTTCTGCATTTCAAAACGTATGACATGACCTCAATGAGACGAATTGTAGGTGACAATGTCCTTTACATTTTTTGTTTAAAAAACTTTTCTTTAAAATACGTCAATTCAGAGAAAAACACTTTTCAATGTTTTTTTTTTTGAGTTTTCCGACAAAATGATCGTGAAGATTATTCTAAAATTTAGAGTTAAGCTTTTTATGTGCTTTTCTAACGATTTACAAAAAGCGAACCATAGCACGGTTTTTGGAACAAAGCCATTCCAGCTGGGGCGCAGTCCAATTCGGCCAGTTAATTACACTGATAAAATCGGACAGACTTTTCTGGCCAGCATGATCTGCCCCTTTGATAAGACATAGTCCAATTCGGCCAGCTATAGCTCATTAGCAATCTCCCCTCTCTTCCCCCACTCAGCAGCCAACACATACCATACTGTACACAAGTTCCAATCATTCCTCATTAAACTGTTGGAGGGAAGGTGACTCTCAGTTTGACGGTCCCAGGGGTGTCAATTACTATAAATTCGCATATGTATGACCCAGCGTTCAGGATATTGTAATTGAGTAGTGAATAAAACAGGATTGCTTTGATGAATCCTCGGTAAAACGGTTGCCATATTTCAGTTTGGTCGATTTTTTTAAAGTCAGTCTTTTCAGATTACATTTCATTGAGCATTATGTGTCCACCTCATTGCGTATTGGCTGTCACCACGGAGACTCGGGTTCGATTCCTGGCTCTGCCAAGAAATTCAATTCTGGTATGAGGCCTGGAACGTGGTACACACAGCCTCGTAAGGTAAAACTGAGAAGTGGTGTATTCGATTCCTAATCCCGCCATCCTGGAAGTGGTTTTCGTGGTTTCCCACTTCTACTCCAAGCAAATGCCGGATTGGGTCCTAACTGAAGGCCACGGCCGCCTCCTTCCCAATCCTAATCTGAATTACACTAGGCCTACACACAATAATACAGCCATCACAGTACCACAGGTTATCAGACCAATCCCCCCCACACACACACCCAATTACGTGGGGTTACATGACCACGATGTCGCAAAGCCCCTCAATCAACAACAACATTGAGCATTAGGCAGTAGGCGAATTTTCAAGGCATCAACATCAGCCCTCAGGTGAAGACCATTCACATCATGTACTATATTTACGTCCATATATTCTCAATCATCATCATATTGTGCCCAACTCTAGGAATGGGTATTCCAAGATTCAGACACCTAGATATCAAGGGAAAGGCTACAGCCGCTTTTGAAAGTTGAGATATTTGAATATCGCACTACATTGCTCCTCGAAGCAATTGGAAAGAATATACCGCTAAGAGCATGTCAAGTGACGTAGCGAGTAATAGCAGAGGTCGAGGCTATTTATTGATTAAATAGTTAACCATGGAGTAGAGACTTGAGACTTGGATCAGATTACTGGCACGGCCAAATGAAAGAGAATGCACTTAGTATCAAGTAAATCGGACCAGGGATACCAGAGATATGAGGATTTCCAGATTTCAGCGTGATGACACGTGACCCTGACTGTTTTGAATAAAAGCCGGCCGGCTCAGGCATCAATAGCTCACTTCGACACAAGCACTTGCTTAGCAAGGTGCCTCTACGCTGAGCCAAGGCACATGGTTGCCGGATCTACGCAGAAGTTATTTTCAAAGTTGTGATAGTCACAAGAGTGCTGCGCTACGAGTGGAACTTAGTAAGTTTCCGGCAGGGAGGATCACTAAGGTGATTGATATTTTTCTACAGACACTGGTGAAATATTTTTATTTTCACATGGACATATGCTAGACTTTGTCTAGAATTAGTACTTTGTCACAGTCCAGTAATAACCTAATACTTGGATATTTTAGTCCAATTCAGTCAGTTTCATATTTGTAACTTGTTAACCACTTCGATCTATCAGTACATTGAAGACCAGTCTATCACGGTGGTGTTCATTAGTCTACGCAGGGAAACTACATGTTGCTTCGCGCATGGTAGATGGTGTGAAGCCATGCCCAGGGAACGATCTTCAGAACAGCCGTTGATTGGTTAGACTGTCAGTGTTTTCTTGTACTGAAAAGATTACCGTGAGTTATGTTACAACTGACATATCTGAGAATAGATCACTTAGATCTGACCCCATTTAAGCAAACTGTTATGGAGTTAACAGAAGCCAACATTAATATGGATCAACAGTTACTTCAAACGTCAAGAGATATTACCACTATGTCTTGTTAGACGGATTGTGGGTATATAATGGCGGCCGATACAAGGATTATACATGCTTGTCCGATAGGGCATGTCTATGGATAAATCTAGTACAAACCAGGTTCACTACGCTTCAAGACCATCAAGAAATGTAAGCCACATTTGACTTTATATTATGCCTAGCTAATTGGAACAAACTATTTTTCGGCAGATGACCAACACATTTATTTTTCTTCGTATTTAAATCTTGCAATGATTTACGCAAGACATATTAGAGTTATTCTGAGTATTTTCAGCACTCAGAACAGTTTAGGATCGATGACCGAGCATATCGAGCATTTATTTGAATATTTCATATTTTTGGGAAATCACGGTAATCAGCCGATGTAACTGTAAAAGTTAAATTATTTTTTTGTTGAGGAATGGATATTTTTTCCATATTCGAAGGTTCGAACATGTGGATTCTCACATAATGAGATGATAATTAAATATATTTAAAATAATATAACTAATAATAATAATAATAATCCACTAATAATAATAATAATTTTTATAACTTTTCTAAATAATTTTGGATCTTATATTTTCTAATAATCATATGTATTGAGAGAGAGCCTATGAAGTAGTTTAATCATTTCTAGTTTGGAACAGGAGATTTTCCGAAGGAGAGTGGTTAGCGCAAGCCCGCATTCAACCAACATTTCAGTTCTGGTTGAACAGTTGATATTTGCAATGAGCAAAGTATATTTTTCAGATAACACGGAGAGGCATGAAACGGGAAGCAAATGATATGTGTATCAAATAGGATATTTTTGTATTTATATAAAATTATGACGTAAATACACTCGAAAGTGAAATAAAGATTTTCATAAGTATGGTAAAGTCACGGGTTGAACTGAATGGTAAAATAAAATAAACTTGTAAGTTTATTAATCTTCCAGTGTTGATAACAAGTAGAGGCTTGATTTATTGTATAAATTTTGGGAAGAAAATTTATGTGTGTGGAGTAGTTGAAATGCCATTCCCAGGTGCGCATGTTTAAGTCGCAGGAATGAAGAGGTTTTTTCGAGCATCAATCAAATAGCAGGTTCGATGGCTCAGGTTTATAGTAGGAGTATTGGAACTACACATTTCGTCGTATGAATGACCCGAAGGTTATTTCTTAGAAACCATCAGTTCTTATTTCAACCTTGTTTACGGATTCCATTTAGACTTTGATTTTGCTAGAACCCGGATTTGTCATGATAGTAGTTTATTCTTCTTCAGAGGAAGACCTTTGACGTTGTTGTTGTAATATTGTGTTCTTACACAAATAATAGAATGGGCCACTGCCAATTAAAAATAATTCTATAACCACGAATAATTTGAAGGATGTTTTCAATCCTAGTGCCATGAACTAAATGAATTTATTATGAGGCTACAATTCTTATTTCCGCATTCTGTCGAAGAATTGCAAGTTGTGAAAGTTGCTAAATTGGCCATGAATATAAATATTTTTCATAATAATGATTCCAAGTGGAAAATTGAATAGTTGAATGGTTCAACAATTTATTGATCAAGTTGATGATTCAGAAATCATATATTTTGTTAGGAACTTGAAGTTCATAATCGAGTCACTTCTCGAAATGTTTAATGTCGGAAGAACAATTAATTTGGTTGTGCTTCGCACAGTTCTTCGATGCTATGCTCAAGGTCAAATACTTTTCAGATGTTATTAATATGTGTAAATAATTTGTGTTGATTCAAAGATAATAATATTTTTTGACAATATTTTTTTGAAACTGGAAAAATTAGTGAAAGTTAAAAATTCTATGAACATTTATTCTACGATTGTTAATATTATGTAAAAATTCAAACAGTGAACTACAGTACTTCCAGTAAAGACAATTAAATTTGAACTGGATTTAATCAATATAATTTTGGAACACAGTCTACAGGACTAATAATCAGACTTGTGTTTCCAAAGATAATTGTCAAATGTGTTTGGAAAATTTCTGTACATTGTGTAAATAGGATGTGGGTCGCCACACGTGAAGGATGCTGCTTTGAGCATTTTTGCAGTCAATTTTAAATTCAAAATAAAATGAGATAATTTTATATGATGTGTTATGCCCAGTTGAATCTCCTTCTATCCTTATTGTTGCATTGAGCCAAAAATCAATAAAGCATTTTTTTTTTCATTTGATGTCGTTCTTGCGATTTGCTTTAACCCATCTGGCGCCCCGGGATATTTTGACTCTCGTGCTGACTGATTATTGGTAAAATGCATATGTGGTCGTGCGGACTCCGGTCTAAACGGGCACATAAAATAAGATAGAGAGAGAAATGGCTTCGAACGTGGGGCTCGAGTTAGACACGGTCAATCGCATGCCGATTTGAATTATGAGGATTTTTTATAGAAATATTTTGGGAGTTGAGAGATGTCTGGTTTGGATGAATAAATTAGTAGGAAACCCAATTAGTGGGGAAATTAAAAATTTAACTGGATTAATAATTAGAATGGGTTTGATTATTTTTGATAATGGCTTAACCATTAGGGCGTCAAGTAAATTCAGTAGTAAACGTTCGATGACTGGGCATACGCATTATTAGAATCCAGGTGGAGGATATTTGAGAACTTGCATATTTTTCTTGTGATATTGTGATAAATGTAATTCGTAAAGGTAGAGAATTTTATTTTTCCATCACGTCGACATTAGGACAAATCTCATTTTATTAGAGTGTTCCAATTAGCTATTCATATTTCTTGTTCTAGTTATAAGCTTGTGTTTGCCAATATTGTATACCCCTAAGTTTTGAATAATAATTGAAAATTATGGAAGAAATGATGAGGATGATGAGGAGTTTGGAGGAGAGTTCAAAAGAAGCTGGACTGCGTGTAGCAGCCATTATGAAAGAAAATACTGAGGCTTTGGAAAGGAAACTTAAAGAAAATTCTGATAAACTTAAAGAAAGTTTAAACGATAAACTTAAAGAAAATTCTGATTCTTTAGAAAATAAACTTAAAGAAAGTTCTGATTCTTTAAAAGGTAACTTGAAAGGAAATTTAAATAGTACATTTAATTCTATGGAGAATAAATTTAAAGAGAATTCTGAAATTTTGAAAATGTCACTTGAGAGTAAAATGAATAAATTATGCGAAAAAACACATGAGCTCGAAACTTCATTAGCTACTAACGCAAGTTAAATGGGACGATAAATTTCGCGATGCCGATCTAAGATCCCAAAGCTTAGCTGATAGGATAGAACATGGTCTTAGGAAAGTTGGTGAAGACATGATCAACCTAGAAGTCAGAGTGAAGAAAGAGAGTAATGAGATGGGAATTCTAGTTGTTCAACGGTTGACAGAACAATTCAAAGAACTTGTAATGGGAGAAATAAGAGAAGGTGTGATTAATGAGTTACAAACTGAAATTAAAACCACAGTTGTCAATGAAATTAAAGACACACTCAAGCTGGAGAACCAAGAAGGAATCAAGGAGATTAGGGAATCTTTGTCATCCCATATTCAAGTAATTTCCAAAGATATCCAAGCAACTCAGAAGGACATATCAGATATGACAGGGTCATTGAAAAGTCACGAGGCTGTGATGAACCAGATATCCACTGATGTCAAGGAGAATTGTAAAGAAACTGAAGCAATTAAGAAAATGGCAGAAGAAAACCATAAGGAACTTGAGGCTATGAAAACCCAAATCAAGGACGAGAAACAGTCTGACCATCTGTTGAAAATGTCAAGTGTAAGGGGAAAGGAACACATACGGATAAATCTAGGATCAGCTAGAGAAACTGATAGTCAAAGACAGGATGAGGTCAGGACAGTATTTCAATCCAACCCCATAACTGTATTCAAGAATGTAGAGGATAAGCCTTCTAAATTTTCAGGGCGAGATTCTGTGACACCCGTGGAATTTTTGAGAGAAGCAGGTGATTACCTGAAAGATTCCAAGATCCCTAAAGAAAGACAGATCCGAGTGATAGGGAAATTTTTGGAAGGTCCTGCACTTCTTTGGTTTAGAGCTTTTAGATCCACTCTAACCACTTTTGAGGAGTTTTCTCGTGGGTTATTGAAAAAGTTTTGGTCCCCGGAAACCCAACAGCAAGTCAGAGCAGAATTATATTCTAAGAGATTCGCGACGTCACAACCTACTCGATACTCTACGTACTTTTCTGGACAGCTTTCTAAACTTCAACATTTAGATCCGCCGATGCCAGATAACGAATTAATTACTGCATTGATACGTCAGTTTCCAGCAGACGTCCAAAGGACTTTGATCGCTGCTGACATCTATAATATGGAGCAATTTGACGAGGTATTACAGAAGCTTGATCATACGAACGCTCAATTCTTCCATCAGAAGGGAGGAAAGAATAACAACGCTGTGTATGCTGTTATGGCCGACAGTTATTCTCAAACACCTCGAGAGATTCGAGAGGGGCGAGAAGAGAAAACGCCGAGGGAAGATCCCAATAAAGGAGGATGGAACCAGTACAGTAACAGATACAGGTACAAGCCTTATGCAAGACCGGATGGTGGAAATCGATATAATAATCGATGGAGAAGACCAAGGGATAACCAAGGAAGGTACCAGGAAAGAAGGTACTATGGTAGAAACAACTACAATAACAGAGGGAATGTGGATACTCGTCAGTCCAATGAAGAGTTCAATAAGGAGACGAGGAAGAACTTAGAAGCAAGACACCAAGATAACTTGCAGTTCTTGGAACAGAGGCCCGATGAACCAGGTCCATCGGGAACACAACAATCCCGGGGGAATGGAAACGAAAAAAAAAACAACTTCGAATTCACAGTAGAAGATAGAATTTTGAACACTTTCACTTCCAGAATTATTAAATGGCAAGCAGAGGATGATGATTTAATTCAACAGAATGATGAACGGAAAGAAATGGGTACAAGAATTAGAATGCCAATCATATCATGCGAAGTATTCGGTATGCCTGTCGATACTTTAATTGATACTGGGGCTATGCTTTGTCTTGTGAGTGAGAAGCTTTATATTCTGTGGAAGCTCAAAGAGAATTTAGAGGAGATTCCAGTATCAGGAATTAAGATTAAAGGAATAATACCCAACAAAATATCTCTGTGTAAAACACAATTATACTTATGTATTACGATTGGAGGATATGATTTCCGACATGTGTTTGTTGTAATGAAGGACATGGCTTTTGACATGATATTGGGAGCAGATTTCATTCAGAAATATCAAGCAGTGATAGACATGAAGACAGAGACGATCAAATTTAAGAATACCGAAGAGATTAACTTCGAGGGAAAAGAAGAGGAAGACATCGAGGGAGATGCTCAATGGTCTCTGATTTTTCATGAAGCTGAAGAAAGAGAAGTCTACACTGAGAAGGAGTCCCCAGAGCTAGGGAAGATTTTAGAAGAGTATCACGATATTTTTGATATTAAACCTGGTGAAATTAAAGATTTTGAATATCGTATTGTGGAAGTAAACAACAATGGAAGCTATGAAATCGCTAATACACGAACTGGTAACATCGTGGGAACTTATAATGCATCGAATTTGAAGATTTATTATTCAAGAACCAGATGATTTAATGTGTAGATAGGACAAATAAAAAATTTTCCAATTTTTATTTTTTGCTAGGTGTGGGGTGGATGTGCCCAACTCTAGGAATGGGTATTCCAAGATTCAGACACCTAGATATCAAGGAAAAGGCTACAGCCGCTTTTGAAAGTTGAGATATTTGAATATCGCACTACATTGCTTCTCGAAGCAATTGGAAAGAATATACCGCTAAGAGCATGTCAAGTGACGTAGCGAGTAATAGCAGAGGTCGAGGCTATTTATTGATTAAATAGTTAACCATGGAGTAGAGACTTGAGACTTGGATCAGATTACTGGCACGGCCAAATGAAAGAGAATGCACTTAGTATCAAGTAAATCGGACCAGGGATACCAGAGATATGAGGATTTCCAGATTTCAGCGTGATGACGCGTGACCCTGACTGTTTTGAATAAAGGCCGGCCGGCTCAGGCATCAATAGCTCACTTCGACACAAGCACTTGCTTAGCAAGGTGCCACTACGCTGAGCCAAGGCACATGGTTGCCGGATCTACGCAGAAGTTATTTTCAAAGTTGTGATAGTCACAAAAGTGCTGCGCTACGAGTGGAACTTAGTAAGTTTCCGGCAGGGAGGATCACTAAGGTGATTGATATTTTTCTACAGACACTGGTGAAATATTTTTATTTTCACATGGACATATGCTAGACTTTGTCTAGAATTAGTACTTTGTCACAGTCCAGTAATAACCTAATACTTGGATATTTTAGTCCAATTCAGTCAGTTTCATATTTGTAACTTGTTAACCACTTCGATCTATCAGTACATTGAAGACCAGTCTATCACGGTGGTGTTCATTAGTCTACGCAGGGAAACTACATGTTGCTTCGCGCATGGTAGATGGTGTGAAGCCATGCCCAGGGAACGATCTTCAGAACAGCCGTTGATTGGTTAGACTGTCAGTGTTTTCTTGTACTGAAAAGATTACCGTCAGTTATGTTACAACTGACATATCTGAGAATAGATCACTTAGATCTGACCCCATTTAAGCAAACTGTTATGGAGTTAACAGAAGCCAACATTAATATGGATCAACAGTTACTTCAAACGTCAAGAGATATTACCACTATGTCTTGTTAGACGGATTGTGGGTATATAATGGCGGCCGATACAAGGATTATACATGCTTGTCCGGTAGGGCATGTTTATGGATAAATCTGGTACAAACCAGGTTCACTACGCTTCAAGACCATCAAGAAATGTAAGCCACATTTGACTTTATATTATGCCTAGCGAATTGGAACAAACTATTTTTCGGCAGATGACCAACACATGTATTAGCCTACTTTCGATTTTTGCAAAAAATGAAAGTAGACTTATGAGATCAACACAGGGCGAAAAAAGTGTGTCTGTCTGTGTGTGTGTATGTGTGTGTGTGAGTCTGTGTGTGTGTGTGTCTGTGTGTCTGTGTGTGTGTGAGTGTGTGTACTCTGAATGTCTGTCCCCCCCTATCAATTCGAACACAGTGAATGCGAATTGAACGAAATTTGGTACAAAGGTAGCACTAGCAAAGGACACCTCAGTGTCATGTTTTATATCACCGCCATCTTGACGGAAACGTAATGGCGGCTACACAAATGTTCAAAGCTTAAATCAAATTACGACTAACCTAATCATCCGATCTCTACCAAATTTTGCAACGACATACCTTTATGGGGGGAGCATCCTTTGACCAAACCAATAGGTCATCAGCGTAATAGTTTGCGGATGGCGGCCATCTTTGTGTGAAAATCGATTCCCCCTATTAATTCGAACACGGTGCAACCGAATAGAACGAAATTTGGTACAGAGGTAGTACTAACAAAAGGCACCTCAGTTTCATGTTTTATATCGCCGCCATCTTGACGGAAACGTAATGGCGGCCACACAAATGTTCAAAGCTTAAATCAAATTACGATTAACCTAATCATCCGATCTCTACCAAATTTTGCAACTACATACCTTTATGGAGGGAGAATCTAATAGGTCATTCACCTAATAGTTTGCGGATGGAGGCCATCTTTATGTCAAAATTGATTCCCCCTATTAATTCGAACACGGTGGAACCGAATGGAACGAAATTTGGTACAGAGGTAGTACTAGCAAAGGGCACCTCAGTGTCATGTTTTATATCGCCGCCATCTTGACTGAAACGTAATGGTGGCCACACGAATGCTCAAAGCTTAAATCAAATTACGATTAACCTAATCATCCGATCTCTACCAAATTTTGCAACTACATACCTTTATGGAGGGAGCATCCTTTGACCAATCTAATAGGTCATTCGCCTAATAGTTTGCGGATGGCGGCCATCTTTGTGTCAGATTCGATTCCCCCTATTAATTCAAACACGCTGAAACCAAATGAAACGAAATTTGGTATAGAGGTAGAACTAGCAAAGGGCACCTCAGTGTCATGTTTTATATCACCGCTATCTTGATGGAAACGTAATCGCGGCCACCCAAATGTTAAAAGCCAAAATGTAATTACGACCAACCTAATAATCTAGTCTCTACCTAATTTTGCAACACCATATCTTTATGTGGGAAACATATTCTGACCAAACTGCAAGAACATCAGCCCAATAGTTTGCAGATGGTGGCCAAGTATGTGTGCAAATCGATTCCCCCTATCAATTCAAACACGGTGAAACCGAATTGAACGAAATTTGGTACAGAGGTAGCACTAGCAAAGGGCACCTCATATTCATGTTTAATATCCCTATAGCACGTTGTATTTCAACAAGCTCCTACAACCAACATTCAATCATACTCCTTGAAAAGGACAAAGAGTTATAACAATACCCATGCATTTAGGAGAAAGTAGGCTATATGTTCTTTACTGAACATCTTGTTTTTCTTCGTATTTAAATCTTGCAATGATTTACGCAAGACATATTAGAGTTATTCTGAGTATTTTCAGCACTCAGAACAGTTTAGGATCGATGACCGAGCATATCGAGCATTTATTTGAATATTTCATATTTTTGGGAAATCACGGTAATCAGCCGATGTAACTGTAAAAGTTAAATTATTTTTTTGTTGAGGAATGGATATTTTTTCCATATTCGAAGGTTCGAACATGTGGATTCTCACATAATGAGATGATAATTAAATATATTTAAAATAATATAACTAATAATAATAATAATAATCCACTAATAATAATAATAATAATTTTTATAACTTTTCTAAATAATTTTGGATCTTATATTTTCTAATAATCATATGTATTGAGAGAGAGCCTATGAAGTAGTTTAATCATTTCTAGTTGGAACAGGAGATTTTCCGAAGGAGAGTGGTTAGCGCAAGCCCGCATTCAACCAACATTTCAGTTCTGGTTGAACAGTTGATATTTGCAATGAGCAAAGTATATTTTTCAGATAACACGGAGAGGCATGAAACGGGAAGCAAATGATATTTGTATCAAATAGGATATTTTTGTATTTATATAAAATCTTGACGTAAATACACTCGAAAGTGAAATAAAGATTTTCATAAGTATGGTAAAGTCACGGGTTGAACTGAATGGTAAAATAAAATAAACTTGTAAGTTTATTAATCTTCCAGTGTTGATAACAAGCAGAGGCTTGATTTATTGTATAAATTTTGGGAAGAAAATTTATGTGTGTGGAGTAGTTGAAATGCCATTCCCAGGTGCGCATGTTTAAGTCGCAGGAATGAAGAGGTTTTTTCGAGCATCAATCAAATAGCAGGTTCGATGGCTCAGGTTTATAGTAGGAGTATTGGAACTACACATTTCGTCGTATGAATGACCCGAAGGTTATTTCTTAGAAACCATCAGTTCTTATTTCAACCTTGTTTACGGATTCCATTTAGACTTTGATTTTGCTAGAATCCGGATTTGTCATGATAGTAGTTTATTCTTCTTCAGAGGAAGACCTTTGCCGTTGTTGTTGTAATATTGTGTTCTTACACAAATAATACACACATCAAAAAGAGTTTTGCATCACCTCGGTTCCAAGAGTTCCGGAACCGTTAAATACAAAGGGAATAGAGATCAACACAAACAACATTTCAGCTCGTTTTATTGCTCATGAGACCCACACATTGCATGTTGTACCATCATACAGCTAGACTTTCAGCATTTGTGGTTCAGATTGCAGTACACACCACTACCTCTAATACCCAGTAGCTCGTCCTCTTGCATTGATGCATGCCTGTATTCGCCGTGGCATACTATCCACAAGTTCATCAAGACACTGTTGGTCCAAATTGTCCCACTCCTCAACGACAATTCGGCGTAAATCTCTCAGAGTGGTTGGTGGGTCAAGACGTCCATAAACAGCCCTTTTCAACATATCCCAGGCATGTTCGATAGGGTTCATGTCTGGCGAACATGCTGGCCACTGTAGTCGAGCGATGTCGTTATCTTGAAGGAACGCATTCACAAGATGTGCACGATGAGGTCGAGAATTGTCGTCCATGAAGACAAATGCCTCTCCAATATTCTGCCGATATGGTTGCACTATGGGTCGGAGGATGTCATTCAGGTATCGTAAAGCCGTTTCGGAGCCTTCCATGACCACCAGTGGCGTACGTCGGCCCCACATAATGCCACCCCAAAACATCAGGGAACCACCACCTTGCTGCACTCGCTGGACAGTGTGTCTAAGACGTTCAGCCTGACCAGGGTGCCTCCAAACACGTCTCCGACGATTGTCTGGTTGAAGGCATATGCGACACTCATCGGTGAAGAGAACGTGATGCCAATTCCGTGGGGTCCATTCAGCATGTTGTTGGGCCCATCTGTACCGCGCTGCATGGTGTCGGGGTTGCAAAGCTGGACCTCGCCATGGACGTCGGGAGTGAAGTTGCGCATCATGCAGCCTATTGCGCACAGTTTGAGTTGAAACACGACGTCCTGTGGCTGAACGAAACGCATTATTCAACATGGTGGCATTGCTGTCAGGGTTCCTCCGAGCGGCAATCCGTAAGTAGCGGTCATCCACTACAGTAGTAGCCCTTGGGCGGCCTGAGCGAGGCCTGTCATCGACAGTTCCTGTATCTCTGTACCTCCTCCATGTCCGAACAACATCGCTTTGGTTCACTCTGAGACGCCTGGAAACTTCCCTTGTTGAGAGCCCTTCTTGACACAAAGTAACATTGCGGACGCGATCGAACTGCGGTATTGACCTTCTAGGCATGGTAGAACTACAGACAACATGAGCAGCGTACCTTCGTCCTGGTGGAATGACTGGAACTGATCGGCTGTCGTACCCCCTCCGTCTAATAGGCCCTGCTCATGCATGGTTGTTTACATCTTTGAGCAGTTTTAGTGACATCTATGAACAGTCAAAGGGACTGTATCTTGGATACAATATACACAGTCAACGTCTATATGCCGGAGATCTGGGAACCGAGGTGATGCAAAACTTTTTTTGATGTGTGTAGAATGGGCCACTGCCAATTAAAAATAATTCTATAACCACGAATAATTTGAAGGATGTTTTCAATCCTAGTGCCATGAACTAAATGAATTTATTACGAGGCTACAATTCTTATTTCCGCATTCTGTCGAAGAATTGCATGTTGTGAAAGTTGCTAAATTGGCCATGAATATAAATATTTTTCATAATACTGATTCCAAGTGGAAAATTGAATAGTTGAATGGTTCAACAATTTATTGATCAAGTTGATGATTCAGAAATCATATATTTTGTTTGGAACTTGAAGTTCATAATCGAGTCACTTCTCGAAATGTTTAATGTCGGAAGAACAATTAATTTGGTTGTGCTTCGCACAGTTCTTCGATGCTATGCTCAAGGTCAAATACTTTTCAGATGTTATTAATATGTGTAAATAATTTGTGTTGATTCAAAGATAATAATATTTTTTGACAATATTTTTTTGAAACTGGAAAAATAAGTGAAAGTTAAAAATTCTATGAACATTTATTCTACGAGTGTTAATATTATGTAAAAATTCAAACAGTGAACTACAGTACTTCCAGTAAAGACAATTAAATTTGAACTGGATTTAATCAATATAATTTTGGAACACAGTCTACAGGACTAATAATCAGACTTGTGTTTCCAAAGATAATTGTCAAATGTGTTTGGAAAATTTCTGTACATTGTGTAAATAGGATGTGGGTCGCCACACGTGAAGGATGCTGCTTTGAGCATTTTTGCAGTCAATTTTAAATTCAAAATAAAATGAGATAATTTTATATGATGTGTTATGCCCAGTTGAATCTCCTTCTATCCTTATTGTTGCATTGAGCCAAAAATCAGTAAAGCATTTTTTTCATTTGATGTCGTTTTTGCGATTTGCTTTAACCCATCTGGCGCCCCGGGATATTTTGACTCTCGTGCTGACTGATTATTGGTAAAATGCATATGTGGTCGTGCGGACTCCGGTCTAAACGGGCACAATATATATTATTTCAGTAGTGTAGATCCCTCCTGCGGTGCTCACAAGCGACCGAGCGTGAAAAATGAGCATTCAAATGAAAGAGAATATACATTACCAGTGACGCATTGCACTCTAATTTCATAAATATCTATAATTTCTTTAAAGAATGACTTTTAAAAAACTGTACGAAGTGTGCGATTTGCAGATACTGTTACCTGGGATACCAGAGTGAAGCTTATGGACACTTACCCACAACTGTAGGGAAAAACTGAACCACTTCTCATCTCGTTCCCGTCAACATATTTAGTTGAAAAAGGATTTAGTTCTGTTATCCAGCTCCTCACAAAACAAAGAAATAAGTTGGACATGCCTCAAAGGAGACTTGCCCGTGAACTTAACGAACATAAAACCAGATATTCAAGCTTTAACTGAAATCCAGCAAGCACAAGGCAGCCATTGAAAAGGTAAAATAACACAATAACAAAGTTTTCTAAATGTCAATCTCTTTTCCAGATTCCAATTTAAAAAAGAGAACACGAATTCCTATTTTTAAATGTACGTCAATGATCTTAGTTAATTATTTCAATTCTTTTTTCTTAAAAAAATCCGTAAAAAATGTACATTATTTTCATTGTTATTTAAGAGTGACCGTATAAAACTGCTTCGGTTGTTTCTATATACGGTAGTAAAATTGTTTAAAATAATAAATCTGCCTATTATTTTCACTTTACTTCAAATTCAAGTTAGGCATACAATGAAAATGAAAAGGGGGCGATAGGTTATTATTATTATTATTATTATTATTATTATTTATTAAATCGTTACAAATACACACATTTTACAAAATTCAGATTAACTGGACACATTTTATGAATTTCCTTACACTTCCTACTCATTGTATAACCTGTCAATTTACAATTATTAAATGATATTGTTACAATATGATAAAGACAGGTCGAAATACGATACACATTCATACAGAGCAGGAAGAGATATCACATATGCCACTAAAAGGTGCAACCTTGTGTGTGGCATGCATATCATTGATTACTATTTCAAAATATTGTATAATGGCTTAGTCGAACAACACGTTCAATGTAAATGATGTATACACTAAACAAGATGTTCAGTAAAGAACATATAGCCTACTTTCTCCTAAATGCATGGGCATTGTTATAACTCTTTGTCCTTTCCAAGGAGTATATTTGAATGTTGGTTGTAGTAGCTTGTTGAAATAAGTGTCATACGGATATTAAACATCAATATGAGGTGCCCTTTGCTAGTGCTACCTCTGTACCAAATTTCGTTCAATTCGGTTTCACCGTGTTTGAATAAATAGGGGGAATCGATTGGCACACATACATGGCCGCCAGCCGCAAATTATTGGGCAGATGACCTAGTAGTTTGGTCAAAAGATTCTTCATACATAAAGGTATAATGTTACAAAATTTGGTAGAGATCAGATAAAAAGGTTGGTCGAAATTTGATTTAAGCTTTGAACATTTGGGTGGCCGCCATTTCGTTTCCGTCAAGATTGCGGCGATATAAAACATGACACTGAGGTGCTCTTTGCTTGTGCTACCTCTGTACCAAATTTCGTTCAATTCGGTTTCACCGTGTTTGAATAGATAGGGGGAATCGATTGGCACACATACATGCCCGCCATCCGCAAATTATTGGGCAGATGACCTCGTAGTTTGGTCAAAAGATTATTCATACATAAAGGTATAACGTTGCAAAATTTGGTAGAGATCAGATGATTAGGTTGGTCGTAATATTATTTAAGCTTTTAAGATTTGGGTGACCGCCATTACGTTTTCGTCAAGATGGCGGCGATATAAAACATGACACTGAGATACCCTTTGCTAGTGTTACCTCTCTACCATATTTCGTTCAATTCGGATTCACCGTGTTTGAAAAGATAGGGGGAATCGATTTGCACACAAATATGGCCACCATCCGCAAATTATTATGTAGATGACCTCGTAGTTTGGTCAAAGGATTTTTCATACTTAAAGGTATAATGTTACAAAATTTGGTAGAGATCAGATGAATAGGTTGGTCGTAATTTGATTTAAGCTTTGAACATTTCAGTGGCCGCCATTACGTTTACGTCAAGATGGCGGCGATATAAAACATGTCACTGAGGTGCCCTTTGCCAGTGCTAACTCTGTACCAAATGTCGTTCCATTCGGATTCACCGTGTTCGAATTGATAGGGGGGACAGACATTCAGAGTACACACACCCACACACTCACACACACACACACACACAGACAGACAGACACACAATTTTTGGCCCTGTAGTGATCTCATAAGTCTACTTTCATTTTTTGCAAAAATCGAAAGTAGGCTAAAAATAATGAATATGAAGGAAAATTGAATTTGTTTGTATAAACTTGTAGGCTCAACTAATTATACTTTCAATTTTAATTTTGTGTTCTCTGAGAAAATGTTTTATATGCATCTTCAGGTTTGCATGATTTCCTTTAAATTCTTTTAAGTTAATTGGGAGAATATTATATAATTTTGGTGAGAAATACAGAAAGTTACGTTTGGCTATACATAACTTAGGTTGATATAAAATAGAGTGATCAACATTATTCGCAATATGAGATTCTACACTATCTGAACACGTTTTAGTACATTTTTATAGGCGCCTCCCCAGGCAAGAACTGACTGGACTAGAGCATGGGAGATGTCTCTTATTAATGTGTAATTGACAATATGTTTTAAATTGTGAAATATATAGATTGTTCTTATTTTACTTGTAAGGTGTTTGCCTTTGGTGTTAGTCAACCTCTAGAAAGGGGAGATGGGCCCCAAAAGGTTGAGAACCACTGGGCTACGCCTACCGTTGATGAATTTCAAAATTAGAGAAAAATAACTGTGCATGTAATTTGCAGGATAAGAATGATTATGTAACAAGTTTGATGATAATGATGATGATGATGATGATGATTGATGTCTTAACGGTCGGCACAGCAAGGCCATCTGCCCAAACATAGGCTAATGTTATGCAAATAGTGTCAGTCTGAGTGAAACAGCTGGTTAAGAACTTATTTTCTATCAAGTTACAACACATAGCGAGAGCATTTGAATGCAAATATCTCTAGACGAATTTTAATCCACGCAAAATAACTCGAACCACCCCGTGGCACTACAGCCCATGTTTGATCCTGGCCTACCAAGTGACCGCTGCCCAGCCATTCGGCCTACAGATTGAAGGGTGAAGCGAGGTCAGTTCCCGTCACCTCGACCGTTAATTTTTGTCTCCATGACCGGGGCGCAGCCCCAATGTCAGACAACTACTCAATTGTCCTAACGAGGCTGAGAGTACACTTTTCCTTCTCCTGATGCAGAATTGAGAAGAGGCAGGTTCGATTCCCACCTCAGCCATCCTGGAAGTGGTTACCAAGGTTTCTCATTTCTACTCTACGCAGATGCCGAGATTGTACCTAAATTAAGACCATGGACACCTCCTAACCATATCCTAGACCAATTACAAATACACAATAGTACGCTACAGCAGTCACTATAACACAAATTATCAGACAGATTTCACATACACCAAAGTATTACATAATCGCAAAGCCTTTAAAATTAATAAACGACAAAAAGTACCCCTTTTCAGCCCTCGAGTCAGATCTTAAGTATGACTGGCTGCGTTGCTCAGTGATAACGTTCTCGCATGCTGTGCCCGATGTTACAGGATCGAATCCTGGCGCAGTTAGTTGGCATTTGTGGGTGCGTAAATGCGATGGAGCCAGAGCCGTGTCAGTAGTTTTACTGGCACGTTAAAGATCTCCTTCGGGACAACATTCCGACACCCCGGCGTCTATAGATCATACGTTTCTGGCTGGAATCTAACCCAGAGCTTCCTCGGTAAGAGAAAAGCGTGCTATCCATACACCACGGGGGACAATAATAATAATAATAATAATAATAGTGTAAGGGGTAACAAAACTGATCCAAACAACTATAGAGGTCTATCCCTATTATCTGTGGCCTATAAAATCCTATCTAAAGCTCTTCTGAACAGACTAGAGAAACAAAGAGACCATTTGATTGGTGAATATCAAGCGGGTTTTAGGAAAGGGCGTTCATGTGCTGAACAGATATGGAATCTGAAGATGATTTTGAAGATCCGCAGATCCAACCCCACACTTTGTCACCTTTGTGGACCTAAAGAAAGCATATGATTCTGTGGACAGGCAGACCCTGTTTGAGACGCTAGAAGAACTTCAAGTGGACAGGAAGACCAGAGAACTGATTCGTCAGACTCTCACCAATACAACATCGAAGGTGAAGTTTCTTGGGGAAATTTCTGACTCTTTTGAAGTACGAACAGGTGTTCGCTAAGGAGACGGACTTTCACCCCTTCTATTTAACCTGGTTCTAGATAAAGTCATCAGAGAGTGGGAAAAGAACATCAAAGGCGTTAGCATAGGAACTGCTGGAAACAAAATCAATGTGAAATGCTTGGCTTTCGCAGATGACCTAGCGATTATCACTAGGAACAAAGAAGAAACTAAGCATGCTATTGAGACATTATACAGAATAGCATCACAAGCAGGCCTTTAAATATCATTTGAAAAAACCAAGTACATGGAGAATTTCAGCAAAAGAAGAAGAAAGAAAAAATAGAAACAGCGTATGGAGCAATATCACAAGAAGGATTTTTTAAATACCTTGGAGAAATAATTCTTCCTTCAGGATTTGACAGTTTGGCTAACACAAAAAGACCCTCAAAACTTCATAGAGCATTCAGACTAACATGGGATCACTATAATAAACGAGTAATGTCACATAATGCAAAACTGAAACACTACAAAACAGTTGTACTACCGGAAGCTCTATATGCTTCAGAATCCATAGTTTTAGGAGGTCATTCTAAAATTGCAAATATAGAAAAGCAAGAACGTAAAATTCTTAGAAAAATATTCGGCCCCACTCAAGAAAACGGAATTTGGATTAAAAGACGAAATTCAGACCTATACCGTCACACAGATAGTTTTAGCAACACGGTACGAAAAAGACGTTTAACATTTTATGGACACCTCTTCAGGATGGACGATTATAGACTTACAAAAAGGTTATTCAATGTAATAAATTCTCAGAAATCAAGGATAGCCTGGCTGGATGAATCAAGAGAGGACCAGCAAGAGTTGAACATCGGAGAAAATATTCTGAGAAACCGCAAAGTCTTCAGGACCGCAGTATCAAAGCGCAAGTTTAGGGTGAAAACTAGTGGCAGGACTGGAACCAAGTGGACAGAAGAACGGAAGAAGCAGCACAGTGACTTCATGAAGAGATTTTGGGAAGATAGGAAGGCGAATATCATCAAGCCGAAAAACAAGTTCAAGCGCGCTCTATAATGGGCAAAACGCAAAAAGAAGAAAGAAGAAGAATGTAAGGGGTTTAAGGTACCTTTTAACTGTTGTGGCCTTTTAAAAGAATAAATGCATAATGTTTGTTTCACTGAAAGTGTGCAAATCCCATTTTGTACAACCCTACATGGAAGTGTGTTTACGGGAAATACCAGAGCCAGTGGGTCATTCTGCAAGATCAAGTAAGTTATCTTAGCTTTTGGGTTTTGACAATGGTAGTGGTGGGGGACAGAAGGGAGAAGGATCTCAGCGGAAGAACCAGAACTTGGCCTGGGGCAATTGGCCAGAAAGGACTGTGCGATGGAATGACAAGATAAGAAAGATCCACTCAGAAGATTAGCTGGCTCAATTCGCCAAACACCCTCCAGCTGTACTGTACTACAGTGCTCCTGGCTACCTGGACAGGGAATCACGCCCAGCTCACGTCATCGGCTCTGCCGGACAGGGGTAGCCAAGAAGCTCCGAGATCATTGGTCATGCCGTAGCCCTAGAAAAGACAAGACGCTGCAGTGTGTACTGTTGTCTGTCGTAAGTAGTTAAGAACTAATTAATTAATTAATTAAATTCATAAACGAACATTAAATAAACCGTGCTGTAGCATGTAATCGATAAGTCAGCCCGCTTCACATGTAGGCTATAGCCTACACAGCACTGAAGTTGGAGTATGTTCAACAGGCACAGCTACAGGGTCATTCATTTAAAATAAGAACGGCGAGCGGCAGTTTTGTTATTCGCTGCTACGGTGGCCTTGCCCGAGCTTGTGGTGCACCATGGCCCCCTGCTGTACTATTGAAAGCGCGCGCTTACTACATACGAGGACTGGTGTTTTTAGCCTATTTTTAAATTTTGAAAAAATAGGCTTATGAGATCACCTTTTGTCCGTGTGTGTGTGCGTGTGTGTGTGTTTGAGGTGTGTGTGGTGTCCCCCTAATAAAATCTAAACGGCTCGAGCGATTTCAATGAAACTCGATAAGTTCATAGCACTATTCCCGGTGACCTCGACCGTGCCCTTCAAATTTTGTTACGTCTCACCAATCCAACATGGCGGCTGTGCGAAATATTTCACTAGCATGCAATATCTCCGAAACTATTACCGATATCGCCCTGAAATTGTGTACGGTGATAAAGGGCACTACTAGAAGTCCACCTATGAGACCTTCAAAAACCTGGTGACTACAAAACCAACATGGCGGTCAAGCGAATTTGAGACTTTTAAATAGACTTTTCTCGCGATTTAACTATCCAAACGTAATGAAACTTGGTACAGCAAATGTTTATACACATTGTAATGCACTGGAGTCTAATTTAGTTCAATTGTTTACATAACCTCAAAATGGCGGCTGTGCGAAATTTTTCACTGACATTCTATATCTCCGAAACTATTACAGATATCACCCTGCAATTTCGTACGGTGATGAAGGGTACTGATACAAATTTACATATGTCTATTTCATAAACCTGTAAAGTAGAAAACGAAAATGGCGACCAAGCGAATTTGAAATATTTTAATAGACTTTTCTCGTGATTTAACTCTCTGAGCGCAGTGGAATGTGGTGCAGTAAATGATTTTGCAGATTGTAATGCACTGCCATCTAATTTAATTCAATTGTTTACATTACCTCAAGATGGCGGCTGTGCGAAATTTTAAAATTACGATTTTATTTCTTGTGTCGTAATCATGCGATCGAAGTGAAAGTTTGAATAATGAACCTAGGCAATAATTGTCCTTGAATGGTTCATAACTCTATGGCCTATACATATAACAATCCTAAACGGCGAGCTTCCGAAATATTTAGACGGTTCTCAATATCTACGAATCTGTTACAGCAATTAAACTGAAATTTTGCATGTTGATAGTGGCAATTAACATGAGCAGGATATATGAAAATAGGCTGTATAGTTCTTCACGGAACTACTTGTTTTTTTTTTCTTTTTCAAGTTCCGATGGACTGTAGCCTATAAGAATAACAGATTGACATACCAAACTGATTTTACTACTAAATGTTTGCTTGTTTTATTCTTAAGTCTCAACATAATCGCCAAAACGATTGAAACATTTGTCGTATCGTTACACCAGCTTTTCAATGCCCTCGGCAAAATATTGTGCTGCCACTGAGGTGGGTACATCTGGACAGTCCCCTGAAGTGTTTCCTTTTTGGCGAGGCGTTGCCTCCCAACCATATCTTCAATTCTAAAAAGGGGGAAATCATTCACGACCACACTGTACCAACGTTACGATCGACTCTTACAAAGAATTCAAGTGAGAAGTATTGGACCATATACCGTTTAGTCCAAACCAGCACTGAATGATTTTCACCTTTTTCGAGAATTGAAGGTATGGTTGGGCGGCAACGTCTCGCCAAAAAGGAAAATCTTCAGGAGACTGTCCAGATGTACCCACCTCAGTGGCAGCAGAATATTTTGCCGAGGGCATTGGAAAGCTGGTGTAACAATACGACAAATGTTTCAATCGTTTTGGCGATTATGTTGAGACATACAAATAAAAGAAGCAAACATTTAGTGGTAAAATCAGTTTGGTATGTCAATCTGTTATTTTTATACATCGGAACTTTAAAAAGAAACAGCCCTCATATATGTACTATGCGCGCGCTTTCAATAGTACAGCAGGGGGCCATGGCGCGCCACAAGCTCGGCCAAGGCCACCGCACTACCGAATAACAAAACTGCCGCTTGCCGTTCTTACTTTATATGAAAGACCCTGTATATACACCCCTTGCGGGCAGCCCTGCAATCACGTGTACAACTGGGTTTACTTCCACTATCTCGACTCGATGAACAGACTTTAGTGTTTACAAATAGTACATTATGCAACGAGCCTATAATGGCAATAATTAAGACACGAGTATGTTTATAAAACGAGTGTACGCGAGTTTTATAATTTCCATACTGGTGTCTTAATTACCATTACAGGCGAGTTGCATACGACTGTTTACGTTCGACGATAATTATTATAACTATTTTATGTTCGAACATAAATATCTGTAGAGATTTCGACAATTTTATGGACAGAACGGAGCGCATGAGAAGCAGAGAATTCCTTGTATTTGACCATGGTCTCCTCGATTACCCTACTATAACACTAGGCTACGCAGTGAAATTTAAATTAGAGGGCCGTGGAACTGAGCGCAGGTGCGATGCTAACCTTATGTAATTGGTCGAACAACTGTTTCTTGAGCTATGATTGGTGGGAGAAACTGTTTCATAATGAAAAATAATGTTATAATGAGCCTCATTATAGTACAGTTTTCTGACAGTCATAGTCAGGGTCGAACATAAATATATAAAAAGGCAATCAAATTTACCTTCATATGTTGTTAATTCCTGCCGCTCCTTCCGGAGCATAGGGCCTTGGCGAAATTTCTCCACGCAGTACGGTTCCTGGCCATTCTCTTCACTTGACTCCAGTTCTTGTCCACCTCTGCAATTTAATTTTCGATCGTCCTCTTCCAGGTCTTCTTAGATCGACCTCGCTTCCTGGCGCCTTGATGATTCCAGTCTAGCGCCGCCCTCTCAATAGCTCCGTCCGGCTTCCTTAGTGTGTGACCAATCCAGCGCCATTTCCTCTCCTTGATCTGGATGCTAATCGGTTGTTGATTGGTGATGGTCCAAAGATCTTCATTTGAGATTATGTCCGGCCACCTCACATTCATGATGCGACGCAGACATCTGTTAATGAACACCTGTAGCTGGTTGTTGATCGGTTTTGTGACTTTCCATGTTTCACAGCCGTAGAGAAGAATCGACTTTACGTTGCTATTGAAAAGGCGGAGCTTGGTCTTCCTGGAAATGTTTCTATTTCTCCAGATGGGGTAGAGCTGGACAAAGGCACCATTTACCTTCCTGATACGGCTTCGAACATCTTCCTCTGCTCCCCCATCATTTGTGACTATACTTCCAAGGTAGAGGAAAGACTCAACTCGCTCAATGTCCTTTCCGTTGACTGTCAAACTAGTCGTGATGTCAGAATGTATCCTCATCTCTTTGGTCTTATTGGTGTTGATCATCAGACCTTCATATGTAGTGCAAGATATTTTCCGCATTGAATTATAGATTCCTCTTTAAATGTTTTCAAAAATTGTTAAATATACGTCAATGGATAAAGTGATGTGGAAATTTGAAGCCTTTCTTTTTTCAGTGTTGCATATGCAAATTATCTTCAGCTGCTTTTTAGTCGGTCAACACGATTGTGCACAATGAATTGGGCGTGGTACAACTTATAAATGTGTAAACACACTCCTGGAAAAAAAAATACATGTACGAGGGCTATTCCAAAAGTAAGGTCCGATTCGCCGTAAATATTTGAAAGCGGCGCCAAGGGCAAAACACGCATGCGCGCCGACTCCTGGCATGCCTTGCGCGGAAAAAGCCGCCAGTAGCGTTGTGACTGTTGATAGTGTCAGTTCACAATGTTTAAGACAATTAATCATCCCGCCGATTGTGAAGTAAGGGCAGTGTACAGAATTGTGTCTCAACATATGCAATTTCGAAAATTGTCGTCTGGAGTGTTGTTGTTGCACGACAATGCCAGACCCCATACTGCGAATGACACGCAAACTCTAATCAAGAAATTTGGATGTGAACAGATGGACCATCCACCGTACAGTCCGGACTTGGCGCCAAGTGATTTCCACCTGTTCCGCTACCTAAAGGAGTTTCTTGGCGGCAAGCGCTTCGACACAGATGATGAAGTGAAAGAAGCTGTTAAAGACTGGTTAGCTTCGCAGGCGGCCGAGTTGTACGACTTAGGCATATAAAAGCTTGTGGAAAGATGTGTGAAATGTGCAAATAAGTATGGAAAATAGAGAAAGACGTAAGGAATGTCAATAAAACAAGTTTTATTTTGGATGTTGTTTTTTTTTTTTTTTTTTGACCGGACCTTAGTTTTGGAATAGCCCTCGTATTATTTACCATTTAAAATGCGAGACCACATGTGGCAACCAGAACCGCCAACAAACTCTACTTCCGAACTTCGCCCCCAGTGATTTCCATGTATTTGGTCCGCTGAAGAAGTTCCTGGTAGGACAGCGATTCACGAGCAACGATAACGCCAAGATCAGCAGTCCGACGATGGTTCCATAGAGAGCCGGCTGAATTCTAACACTGGGGCATCTCAAATTTAGCTTGCAACTGTGGGTGAGTGGTTATCGTGTCGGACTACCTACCCCCGAACTTGCAGGTTCGCTCCTGGCCATGGTAAGTGATTTTTTTTGAAAGCCGAAAAAAATCACGACACGCATGTCATACGTTGTTGGCATGTTAAAGAACCATTTGAATTCAGTAGGCTGTGTTCATAATTGCAAAAATTAATCTCGGGAGTTTCCGCCAACACAAAAGTTCCTCCTTTCACTACTAGAAAGCGCTATAGTGTCAAGAAACTTAGATATCTAACCTCCTTGACTTTGGTTGGTTGGTTGGTTCTTAAATTTAGGGGCTGCGACAACGCGGTCATGTAGCCCCGTGTATTTTGGGTGTGTGTAGAATCTGTCTGATTACCGGTGTTAATTGTGATGACTGTAATAGTGTGTGTTATCTGTTTTTTAATTTAAGTACTGCAACTTAGAATTTTTCAAATAGTTCCTACCTTTGCCGCCACCGACAACGACTACTAGGCCAAGTTCAGAACTTAGCTACTAGACGCCACCGCAGTCGGCTCTTGGCAACGAACGTAGAAACCTAAGGGCGTTGTTTACATTCTTAACCTATCCAATTTAGCTTCACACATGTGCAATTAGTGGAAGGTTCTTTAACATGCCATAAATCTATGAAATGGGACCGTTGGCTTTACTTCCCCTCCGAAGGAAGGCATACTGAGGGTTTTTAACGCTCTTAAAAATCCGATGGCTTCGGCCGGATTTGAACCCGCTATCTTGGGCATAGAAGCTCAGCATGCTACCGACTACGCCACCGAAGCCTTGACTTTCATAGCACTCCAAGGAACAACACAATTCGACATGCAAGCTGCCATCTGGACGTCAAATAACAAAGCTTGCACCCGGCAACCGAGGCCATACGATATTATTATTATATTTATTATTATTATTATTATTATTATTATTATTATTATTATTATTATTATTATTATTATTATTATTATTATTATCTCAAATTTAGTGCTGCGATGGGAGAAATGTCTGAACAAATGTGGGGCTATGTGGAAAAATATTGCAAGGTACGTAAAACAATATGTATACTTGTAATTACCTGAATGTATTTTTCTTTGGCTAAAACAAAATAGGGGCAACGACTTTTCGGTCCGTCCTCATAGTACGTACAGCAGATTGGAAAAATTGTATCGTAGAAAAATCCCGTTTCTCTCTAAAGCTTGTTTCAATCCTGAGCTCAACTGTTCAAATACCATCAAATCTCTGTGCAGCTTCCACGAAACAAATACCATTTCTAGTCAATCACACGCGCCCCTGGCTCCAATCGATACGGAGTTACACGCAATAAATAACACATAACAAAACAAACTGCGACTCAATAAATATTAATTACATTTCACAAGCACCCTCTTTTTTTATGATGAAACATGGTTTGTTCTTTTACAAACAATCTCTCTTACCCACTGGTCCGTTTAGCCATTTGCACCTGCTGGCATTTAAAATAAAATCGAAATAAACATATCCCCCCAGGGCCTCACAACTTGTGGGACGAGGGTTGGTGACCACGGGTCCCCAGCTGAGTCCGGCATTGCTTCCACTTTCTTGTGCTGGGCTCCTCTCCGTCTTCTTCTCCATCGATCTCTCTTGGTCAATTCTTTTCTCTTGCGATCCCGGCGGTATTAGGGTATCCAAGGCCTAGGGAGTCATTCACTTTCCTGTCTTAATTGGTCCTTCTCTCATCTTTCCTGATACCCTCATTTTTCGAGGGGGTCAGCCTTCATTTGTTTTTCATGTTATCTCCTGCCTTCTGCACAAGGCCCTAGAGGTGGCAGGGTGTATGTAGCCCCACCACTTCTGGTGCAACCTGGGTATTCCTACAATATCATGGGCTCACGGCTGGTGAGTTGGGAAGTTGGCGACCCCAAGGGATTCCTGTGCTGGGTCTGCTTTTCCCCTTTTTCCACCGACTTTTGGGGCGGGCCCTCTCTTCTTTCTCTTTCCTATCTGCCTTTCATGGCTCTCCTTCCTTCCAAGTCCCTCAATCCTCATACTTCGAGAGTTGAGGGAATTTCTTTTATTCCTGTCCTTTATTTGCCTTATCCTTTATTTGTTTACCAATTCTTCTTCTAGTTTGTGAGTTTGTAGTTAGTATTAGTTGCATTATTAATTCTCAGCTCATCTTTCACTATCACCCAAACCATTAGGAGTCGATAACCTAGATGTTAGGCCCCTTAAAACAATAATTATCAACATCATCATCATCTTCATCATCATCATAGAAATCAACATATCAAAGACAGAAATGAAGATGTTTAGACAAAGAGGGAACGTTCCAGTAGTGGCAGAAATCTTCATCAAGAGAAATAAAATAAACGTCGTAAAAGATTTCAAATACCATGCTTCAAACAAGTTCTAAATGTTTCACAAAGCATGTGACAGAGAAAACAACACAAGCGGTATGGGCGATGCATGAAATCAGCTGCATCTGAACCCTCAGCCTCGAGACAGCATTGCCGCTATTCAGATCTAAGATCATGCCTATACACAACAAGTAGTTTCGTGAAGAACTAAAGCCTATTTTCATATATCCTACTTATGTTAATTGCCACTTTCATCATACAACATTTCAGTTTGATTGCTGTAAGAGATTCGTTGATATTGAGAGAAGACTAAATATTGCGGAAGGTCGCCATGTTGGATTTGTATATATGTAGATCTTGGAGTTATGTACTGTTACATGAAGGTTATTGCGTACGTGTAGCATTCAAACTTCAATCGCATGATTAGGACACAAGAAGTAAAAACGAGATTTTAAAATTTCTCACAACTGCCATCTTGTGGTTATGGAAACAATTGAAATAAATTAGATGCCAGTGGATTAACATTTGTATAATGATTTACTGTACCAAGCTTCACTGCACTCGGATGGTTAAATTGCGAGAAACGTCCATGTGAATATTTATAATTCGCGTAGCCGCCATGTTGGATTTGTGATCACCAGGTTATTGAAAGTCTTATAGGTGAACTTATGTTTATAGCACCTATGAACATAAAGAAATTCAGTTTGATTGCTGTAGCAGATTCGTAGATATTGACAACCGTATAAATATTTCGGATATTTGCCATGTTGGATTGTTATATGTATAGGCCATAGAGTCATGTAACATTAAAGGAAAATTATTCCGTAGGTTTCAAACTTTCACTTCTATCGCATGATTACGACGCAAGAAATAAAAACTTAATTTTAAAATTCGCACTGCCGCCAACTTGAGGTTATGTAAACAATGGAACTAAATTAGATACCAGTGCATTACAAAGTGTATAAACATTTGTTGCAACAAGTTTTATTGCGTTTGGATCATTAAATCAACTTCGCTTGGCCGCCATGTTCGTTTTGTAGTTAACCGGTTGTAGTTAACCGGTTTTTTAAAGTCTCTTAGATGAACTTCCAGCAATACCCTTTATTTCTGTACAAAATATCAGGGTGATACCGGTAATAGTTTCAGAGTTATAGAATGTAAGTGAAGTATTTCGCACAGCCGCCTTCTTGAATTTATGTAAACAATTGAACGAAGTTAGATGTCGATGCATTACAATGTGTATAAACATATACTGTACCAAGTTTCATTGCGTTTGGTTGGTGAAATCGCGAGAAACGTCTATTTAAAAGTCGCAACTTCGCTTGGCCGCCATGTTGGTATTGTAGTTACCAGGTTTTCAATAGCACATAGGTGAACTTCTAGTAGTCCCCTTTATCACCGTACAAAATTCCAGGACGATATCTATAATAGTTTCGGAGATATTGAATGCTGGTGAAATATTTCGCAGAGCCGCCATGTTGGATTGGTGAGACGTAACAAAATTTGAAGGGCACGGTCGTCGTCGCCCGGAATAGTGCTATGAACTTACTTAGTTTCATTGAAATCGCTCCAGCCGTTTAGATATTATCAGGGACACACACACACACGCACACACAGACAGACACACGGACAAAAGGTGATCTCATAAGCCTATTTTTTTCATAAATGAAAATAGGCTAAAAACCTAGTTTATCCGGAGTAGATGGGACTGGAGGTAACCCGGATAATCTGTAAACAAGCTATTGTACAAGCTACTAATCTACACAAACCTCTATTTGTACAATACCAAGAATTTAAAAGGAACATACGCTAGCGTAGATGAATAAAAATCCACATCCTGCTTCCAGTCTCCGACCGGGTCAGGAATGGAATGAATGAAGCCCCCATCTAGCGGCGAGGATATGGACTGTGCCGGCTGCCGAGGCCTGACGCACTCCTCTGGGGCAATGATTAAGTGAATGACAGATGAAATGGAGATAGTGGAGAGTGTTGCTGGAATGAAATTTTGACAGGAAAAACCGGAATACCCGGAGAAAAACCTGTCTGCCTCCGTTTTGTCCAGCACAGATCTCACATGGAGTGACCGTGATTTGAACCACGGACCCAGCGGTGAGAGGTCGGCGTGCTGCCGCCTAAGCCACGGAGGCTGGAACGTTAGCGTATATACTGTATTTATTTCTATTTGCTGAAATTGTGTAAAAGTCAAACTCAGCATTTTTTCTAGGTTTGTGCCGTGTCTTGTGTGGTCACCAAGCTGGCTCATCAGCGGGCTCTTGCTGTCCCCACCCAGACCCCCGCACGTGAAACGATATATTGAAGATCTTGCTTAATTAGCTTTTGATCTGCCAACTCCAGATCTCAGTCTATCCAGGGACTTCCAAGTCTTCCATTCCTCGTCATAGCTAGGAGGTAAGGATTCAGAGACCCTTTCCCGACCAGAGGGAAGGTAGGTCGTCTCCACAGTTGCAACCTAGCTTTTTCAGCAGTGGTTCTAAGTTCCTTCGATGTTCCAAGTAAGCTCTTCTCTGACTTCAGTCGTTGCGGGTGTGGTTCATGCTCATACAGAGGATGGGTTCTTTCCTGCTCCACTGTCTTTCTTTCCTCGTTCCCAGCTAAGTAGAATACACCAAAATAAGCTACAGTTTTTCACGTAAATACTAACTTGTTTCTAATAATAGGTAAACCCTGATTCTAGGCTTAACTACGGCTTAAGCCTCAACGATAACCTATCATTCGTCAAACGTCATGTTTGTTTTATCTATTTGAATATTTGTCTGGTAATGGTCAGACCGGTGTGAGAGAGGTCACTGTCTATAACGAAATTTAAGCGTCGTAATTACATAGTATAATTAAAACGGAATGCTCTGTCAAAATGTCAAGAGCTTGTAATGCTATTTGTCACGGACAGGCTCGATCAAAGTGTCAACTGAATATTGATAGGGTCACACACACGCAAAAAATGGGTGATGTATACATTGAAAAAAAAAAAAAAAGGTTCAACGCACGCATGCGCAACGCAAACAGTGTTAAAACTCTTTATTAATTTGCATATCGTTCCATGTTGTACTAATGATCCCTGATTAACAGACTAATAATGATATTAGGTGTCAATTTATTAATATAACTCCATTATGCATTTTCAATTCATCATCCCATCCCAACGCGGAATATTTTGTTTATTGTATTAGTATTTCTACTATATATGCCATTATTTTCGGCAAAAATGAAGGTTCAACTGGGAATATACACAAACGATTTTATATTCAATTGCATATTCATGAAATAACTCTTGCATTGAATTACTTAATCCATTGAAAATATCAACATTTCCTTCCTTCCTTCCTTCCTTCCTTCCTTCCTTCCTTCCTTCCTTCCTCCCTCCCTCCCTTCCTTCCTTCCTCCCTTCCTTCCTCCCTCCCTCCATTCCTCCCTATAGACCAATAAATATCCTTTGTGCCCTTAGTAAAGCGCTTGAGAAAATTGTTCATGAACAAGTATGTCAATACCTAACTAAATTTAATATATTCAATCCTTACCAATCTGGGTTTAAAAAGGGTCATAGTACCACCACTGCATTGTTAAAGGTCAGCGATGATATACGCTCAGCTATGGACAAGCGTCAGCTTACAATCTTATGTCTTTTTCGATTTCAGTAAGGCTTTTGACTTTTGTGAATCACAATGTACTTCTTGCAAAGCTGAAATCTTTTGGCTTCTCTCAGTGCTCTTTCCTGGTTCAAATCATACCTTTCCATGCGTACACAGAGAGTGGTCCTCGCGGATGGCTCCTCCTCAGACTGGAAATCGGTAGAAAGTGGAGTACCTCAGGGATCTGTCTTATGTCCACTATGCTTCTCGCTATATATAAACGATGTTTCTAATGAATTCCGAAATAGTTCTGTGTTCATATATACGCTGATGACCTCCAAGCCTATTTTCACCTCACTCCTAACACTGCATGTGATCGTATAAATCTGTTTAATGAAGACAATGACAGGCTTTGTGAATGGGCCCTAAATCATAATCTTAACTTGAACATATCTAAAACACAACTTATATCCATTGGATATACAAAACTTCTAAATTCAGTAGATTTTAATTCACTACCACCCATCAAGAGTAGATAATAATATTAAATATAGCAACACTGTCAATAATCTCGGAGTGATATTTGATATAACACTGTCGTGGGCAGAGCATACGTCTAATGTGGTAAGGAAGGTTGTATCAACTATGCATCTCCTGAAAGGAACTGTTTCTTACACCCCTCCTAACATACGTAAGCTCTTCCTCCAAAATCTCATTTTTCCAATCATTGATTATGGCTCTGCTGTATACAGTGATTTACCAGAAACAGAGAACATCAAATTACAGAGTCCAGAATGCATGTGTTCGGTACGTTCTGGATGTAAGGCGAGATGAACATATCACACCTTACTACGTGCAGCTGAAATGGCTGAAACTCCACGAGCGCAGGCAGCTATCAGTTGTCATTCTGACACATAAAATATTACATACCAATACCCCGTTATATCTCTACAATGCCTTTACACCAATGCATTCTGTTCATAGTCGAGAAAATAGATACACAAAATTAACACTCCAGATTCCTATACACCGAACCATGAAGTTCAATAAATCTTTTGTTTGCACCGCCTCAAGCCTCTTCAACACCTTCGATTTATATAAGTTCGTCAACATTGCAAGCACTGCAGCTTTCAAAAGACATCTTTCATCCTGCTTCTTGGAGCAGTATACCTCTCACATTTGATTACTGCATTATGTTAAAATACTTTTATTTAAGTTCAATTATAACATCAGGACAATAGCTGCCAACCTGTCTAATTTAATAGCTTTTCTTGTACAGTATATGGTGTTTGCTTTTCGGGCTGAGACTGTGTCTGTATGCTCTCTTTTGTAAATAATCTTTCCATTATCCTTATTATTATTATTATTATTATTATTGTTGTATTATTACTGTCTTTTTGTTACTATTGTTAGACTATTATTATTTATATTGTGAATGTAAGTGAAATGTTTTATTTGTATAAGCCCTAACCTTATTTTATGTAGGGCGCTACTGTAAAGGAGCTCTTAAGCCGTGTAGCCGTGAAAATAAAATCAATCAATCAATCCCTTATTCCTTCCTCCCTTCCTTCCTCCCTTCCTCCCTTCCTTCCTTTCTCTCTTTCCTTCTTTCTTTCACTTTCCGTCTTTCATTCTTTCTTTCTTTCTTTCTTTCTTTCTTTCTTTCTTTCTTTCTTTCCTTCCTTCCTTCCTTCCTTCCTTCTTTCCTTCTTTCTTTCTTTCTTCCTTTCTTTCGGCCTGCAGTGGACCACGTTACTTCAACCGTTTGCACCCCTAAGTATTTGAACTTTGAAATTATCTGAAGTTTTCTTCCCTGTCGAAAAAATTCGTCTAAAATCCCCACTTCTTTGAGATATCTCTCCAGTTCAATGAACCAGGTTTATTTGGTTCATTTGGTAATGATGCGGTCTTCTTGTACTCGTTCGCTTCACATATCCATAAACGTTAATCCTTCTTATCCGGATGGCATCGGTTATCTTTCCCTCATGAGTATGCAGTTTATGGGAAAGTTTACAAGTCCATGATACGACCAGTGGCACTTTACGGCACAGAATGTTGGCCAGCTTCAACCAAGCCTGAACAAGCCCTACATGGAATGGAGATGAAAATGTTACGTTGGTCCATGGGTATTACACGGCTTGATCATGTCAGGAATGAACATATCCGGAAACAGATGGGAGGGTCGAACATCAATTCCCTCGATTGTCCTTAACTCCACTCGGTCCTCCAAGGGACCCAGAAAAGAATTCCTCAATTCCCCTCAGGCTTTGGAAAGGGGTCGGCAAAGGGTTTAACCCAAATGACGTAAACAAATGTCATAACCCTCCTGCTCGCATACCAAGGGCCGGGTCAAACACCTTCTGCAGCCCATGAGCGAATTCTTGAATGCAGCTGATTTTTCCGTTCTAGGCTGGAAAACAGTATTTATGATCGACGATGTCGAAATGTAAATATTATGTCAGAAAACTGTACTATAATGAGGCTCATTATAGTACAAGTTTTCATTATGATACAGTTTCTCCCACCAATCAGAGCTCAAGAAACGGTTGTGTGACCAATTACGTAAGGATAGCATCGCACCTGCGCTGAGTTCCAAGGCCTTCTAATTTAAATTTCACTGCGTGGCCTAGTGTCACAGTGGGGAAATCGGGGAGGCCATGGCCAAATACAAGGTATTCTCTGCGTCCCATGCGCTCTGTTCAGTACATAAAACTGGCGAAATCTCGACAGATATTTATGAATATTCATTTTCGAACATAAAAGAGTTATAATTATCGTCGAACATAGACAGTTGTATGCAATTTGCGTATAATGGTAATTATGACACTCGTATGGAAATTATAACATTCGCATACGCTCGTTTTATAAACATACTCGTGTCTTAATTATTGCCATTGTAGGCTCGTTGCATAATGTACTATTTTAGCATCCGCAGCTGATATGGAAATTATTTTTAGGTACAAATTCTATACCTATTAATATCTAAATTTAATTTTATAATGTCTGACTAGGTTAAAAAACATACATTTAATTATGCACATGTTAAAATTTGTAAAAAAAATAATAGAAAACTTGGCAGACATATTTAAAAGAATATTATGATTAATTTTAAATCGTCGCCTCCGTAGCGTAGCGGTAGGCATGGTTAGCTGCCGTCCCGTAGGTTCTGGGTTCGATTCCCGGCTCAACCACGAACTTTGAAGAGTGGTATGAGGACTGGAACGGGGTCTACTCAGCCTCGGGTGGTCCAACTGAGTATAGGGGATTCTATTCCCACCTCAGCCATCCTCGAAGTGGTTTTCCGTGGTTTCCCACCTCGTCTTCGGGCAAATGCCGGGATGGTCCCCTATTGTAAGGCCACGGCTGCCTCCTTCCCTCTTCCTTGCCTATCCATCCCAATCTTCCCCTCCCTTCCCATCCCTCATGAGGCCCCTGTTCGCTTTGCAGGTGAAGCCGCCTGGGCGAGGTGCTGATCACACCTCCCTAGTTGTATCCACCCCGACCAGATGTTCCAAGCTCCAGGACACTGGCCGTAGAGGCGGTAGTGGTGCGTTCCGTCGCTAAGTCCGTGGGAACCACCAACCTAGAGGGTAAATCGACTAAATAAAAAAAAAAAAAACACTTGTATTTTCTGCCGAGTGCCAAACACTTTATACCTGATTTGACGAATGAGCGGACTCGACATCAGAGCGGTAGACCAACAATGTCTTGCGAACACCGCCGCGCCATTGGTCAAGCGTTCTGAAGTCAAATTGATTTCTACACATTTTATGCATTGTTTTTAACATTGTGCATAATTAAATGTTTGTACTTTTTAACCTAGTCAGACATTATAGAATTAAATTTAGATAATAATAGGTGTATAACTAAAAAAATATTTTCGATATCAGCTGCGGTTGCTGAAAATACTGTTTTCCAGCCTAGAACGGAAAAATCAGCTGCATTCAAGAATCTCATGCGCTGCAGAAGGTGTTTGACCCGACCCTTGGTATGCGAGCGTCATTGGGGATAACCCTTTTGCCGACCCCTTGCCAAAGCCTGAGCGGAGTTGAGGAACTCATTTTTGAGTCCCTTGGAGGACCGAGTGAAATCAAGGAAAATTGAGGGGAATTGATGCCCGCCCGATGGGAGTTGCAGCCATTACCGATAAAATGAGAGAAGCACGGCTTCGGTGGTATGGGCATGTCACTAGAAGTGATGAGAACTCTGTGGCAAGAACTGCTCTCCAATACGATCCAGGAGGAAATCGACCCCATGGACGTCCAAAGAAAATATGGCTGGGCAGATTCAAGGAAGACTTGGTGATGTGTGGACTTAAACCTGAAGATGCCCTTGACAGGAAGAAGTGGCGAACAGCAACCAAACAAGCAGACCCTGCACCATCGCGGGATACACGCTAGGAAAGAAGAAGAATGCAGTTTATGGTTATGTCGTCTTCTATATTTCCCATTCTTCTTCTTTCTTTCTTTCTTTCTTTCTTTCTTTCTTTCTTTCTTTCTGTTTTTCTCTCTTTCTTCGTTTCCGCCTGCTGTGGACCGCATTACATCAACCGCTTGCACCCTATAGCTTTAACTCTTCCCTAATATTCTCGCATTCGCGTTCTGTGAGCCTCCTTTCTTTCATCAGTGCACTTCTTGCCGGTTTTTAATTTTGGCTTTTCTTGTAAGCTCATGTTTGCTCGAAGTCATTTCCGTAGAGGTGCACGTTCCTGGATGTCTTCAAGTGTGATTCCTACTTCTCAAAAATCTTTTTCAACTTCGATGAACCAGGGTCCCTTGGTTTTCTTGTTAACAAAGTAGGAACAGATCTTGTTGGTCTGTCTGTACAAGCTCATGCGTGTTATGTGGCCATGAAATTGAATCCTCATTTTGTGAATGGTGTCTGTTAATCTCTCAATGTGCAGGTAGAGTTCGTTGTTATGGCGTCTCCTGTACTCGTCATTTTCTCTGATTGGTCCAAGGACCTTCCTCAGGATTTTCTTTTCTTTGGCATCTAATATTTTAATCAGACCTTTTCTATTCATTGCCATGCATTTTTATTTTACTTGCGAATCGACCACTTCGGATCACGCTACAATGTCACTGTTTTAGTTGTACTTTCCTCTGCCTCCAGTACTCCTTCATACGATCACTGTGCTGCTGGCGTTGTTCAGCCGTCCAAGCTCTTCCGGTCTTTGTAGCTCGTCTCTCGTTATGAAACCCTTCCAAATTGTGTATACTGTTTCGAAACGTATTCCTTTCCAACATTTGGGCCTCTGGGATGTTAGATCTCTCAAGGTCTTTCCGAGTTTCTTTAATCCATGATGTAGTTGTTATTTTGTTCCAGAAGTAGTCAAATAACTGCTTGGTTAACCTGGATTTGACCAATCCGTACATGTGCCCAAGGAATATTAGCCTCCGATTCCTCATGGTCGCAGAGATTTTATTTATTTACTTATTTAATTATTAATTCCTCTCACCCAGAGGCCCCGGGTACGATCCCCGGCTCCGTCAGGGATTTTAAAACTGACGTGAGGGTTGGAACGGGGTTCACTTAGCCTCGTGAGGACAATTGAGTAACTGTCTGACAGTGAGACAGCGCCCCGATCACGAAAACCAAGATTAACGGCCAAGGGGACCCGACGCGCTGATAACGCGTCACCCCAATATCTACAGGCCGAATGGCTGGGCAGCGGTCGCTTGGTCGGCCTTAGCCCGTCATGGGCTGTATAGTGCCAGGGGTTGACTTTTTGTTGACTATTTAATTATTAATTTATAGTTTATTCAGCGTCAGTGGTAGCTACACTCATGTCACTATTCTAAATAGGCTACATGCTCTTGTGGATCCTCTTACACTGTACATCACGTGCTTCCAGGCGCGTATCTAGAGTTTGGCTTTGTGGGGGGGGGGTCAGAGAATCGAAATTGTTAAGAAAAATGGTATAACTAAAATCGCAATCACAAAATAACCAAACGTACAAAACCAGACCAATTTATTTGCAAGCTTCATGGATAGAAATTTGATGCGTTTAGCGCACCAAAAACATTCGTACAAATTGCAACGGAGTGTTTTACGACTTTTACATTGAGCATCGAGAAAAGTATCAAGGTACGTTACAGTTTCGGCAAGTCGAGTTGGTACCGACAAAGGGAGAAAGTCACAGCTTAAATTGCCAACCAAGCTTGCTGTTTGGACGTCGGCAAAAAATTTTGGTGCGAAAAAAGCCCCAAATTCCTATCCGTGCATTGCTGCACATTCATCATGACATCACTATAAACTTCGATTCGATAATCACAAGGTTTGCTAAACAAAATAGACGAGTTGATTTTGTTGTATAAATAATCGTTTTTATATAAGAGGTTTGAAGCTCTAAATATGTTCAGTTGTAACAGAACATAGTAATTCCAATAAAGATATTTCAGTATTGAATAAAATGAAAAAAAAAACTGTTTTTCAGTTAAAATTCGTTAAGGTTTATTTGTCTGGTAACTGTGTATTGGTTTTTTGAGTTTGCAAAAAAATTTGGTCTCCCCCCCGTTGAATCCATTGAATCCACTCCTGCCTGCTTCTCGACAGGGCTGCCTTTGAAAGAGAAAGACTTATTATAAGATATCACCTGAGTTACTGCAATAACCAACTGACAAAAAAACCTGTATCCTATATTTAACAAGATGCTCAGAAAAGAACATATAGCCTACTTTCTTCTAATTGCATGGTTATAACTCTTTGTCCTTTTCAAGGAGTATAATTGAATGTTGCTTGTTGAAATACAACGGATATTAAACAAGAACATGAGGTGCCCTTTGCTAGTGTTACCTCTGAACCAAATTTCGTTCAATTCGGTTTCACCGCGTTTGAAAAGATAGGGGGAATCGATCTGCACACATACATGGCCACCATCCGCAACTTATTGGGCTGTTGACCTTGTAGCTGGGTCAAAAGTTTCTTTATACACAAAGGTATAGTGTTGCAAAATTTGGTAGAGATCAGATTATTTGTTTGGTCGTAATTTGATTTAAGCTTTTGACATTTGGGTGGCCACCATTACGTTTTCGTCAAGATGACGGCGATATAAAACATGACACCTAGGTGTCCTTTGCTAGTGCTTCTGTACTAAATTTCGTTCAATTCGGTTTCACCGTGTTTGAATTGATAGGGAGGGGGGGGGGACACAGACATTCAGAGTACACACACACACACACAGACTCACACACAGACAGACACACATTTTTCCGCCCTGTGTAGATATCATGTCTACTTTTTTTTTGCAAAAATCGAAAGTAAGCTAAAACTCATGATGTTCTCATTTTCTTACATTCATCCATCACATCTTCCATAGGTTATTATAATGTAACGCGAGTAGTAAATATTCTGTAATTCTTAATATGCTAGGCAAAATAGGGGTCCTTGCATGTTTTGGAAAATCAATTAAAATAAAAAATAAAATTAAAACACATTAAAACAGAAAAACAAAAAATAATAAAACAAAAATACGATTTTATTTATTTATCGTATGGCTTTTAGTGCCGGGAGTGTCCGAGGACATGTTCGGCTCGCCTGAGTCTGTAGCTGCTTCCAGCGGATACCCTAAAGGGTGAGCTACAAGTTCCGTTCAATTTCAAGTAGTTCCAACTTTCGCCACCAGATATCAATGATACCTAGTGGTGAACGTTGGAACTTTGATAGAGCGTTCTGACGAAATCTAACCTAACAAATTTTGCTTTACACAAGTTTAGTCTGTGAAAGGATTTTTTACATGCCATAAATCTATGACATGGGACCGCCGGCTTTACTTCCCCTCCGAAGGAAGGCATACTGAAGGATTTTTAACGCTCTTAAAAAATCCGACGACTTCGGCCGGGTTTGAACCCGCTATCTTGGGCATAGCAGTTCAGCATGCTACCGACTACGCCACCGAAGCCGCTAAAAAAAAAAATACGATAAAACAATCAAACAAAAAACCATAAAACGATGAAACAATAAAACCATAACATAAAACAAGAAACACAATAAAACAAACGCAAAAAACAAACAAAGAAAACATACGCAAAAGCAAACACTAACACAAACACGAAAAACAAACACTAAACACAAAATACACAAAAAAACACAAACGCAAACGCAAACACAAATAAAGAAGTAGCTACGCTCGCTAACGCGTAGCGCTAGACCATGGGGCCAAGCTATCTGCAAACTCCGTAGACGTGGGTCCAAGCAACACCGTCGGCCGTCTTTGAAATGGTTTTCTGAGGTTTCCCATTTTAAACTCCAGGCAAATGCTGTGACGGTACCTTCTGACAGACCACGGCCGCTTACTTCCACATCCTTGCCGAGTTACATTCATCTTCATTCATTTCATCTCTCATTAACTCCTCCCATGAGGTTGGCGTCAGGAAGAGCATCCGGCCGTAAAAACCATCCGCCACATAGCCTTTCATCGCATCACATCGCTGACCCCGTTGGAAACGGGAATAATAGGGGTTAGACATACATACAAGAATGCACCAATTCGACCATATTATGGCCTTCACCCGCCAAACAAAGATCATCATTTCTCTACCAGAAAGCGCTATAGTGTTCAAGGAGCTTAAATATCTAACCTCCTGGACTTTCATAGTGCTTCAAGGAACAACAAAATTCGACATGCAAGCTACCTTCTGGGTGTCAAATAACAAAGCTTCCACCCGGCACCGAGGCCATACGATATTATTATTATTATTATTATCATTATTATTATTATTATTATTATTATTAGCGGTATGGACTCCGTCTTGAGGAAGGAATTCATGATGAAAATTGATAAATGTAAAACAAAATATTGGAATGCAGCCGAAATAAATCAGAATCCTCTGTGGATATCAAATTGGCAGGTGAAAAACTAAAGGAAGTAGGAGACTTCTGTTACTTAGGAAGCAAAATAACCAGTGATGGACGAAGCAAAGAGGATATAAAAAGTAGGAAATTATTTCTACAGAAAAGGAACCTGTTGACATCGTATATAGATTTAGGTGTTAGGAAGACATTTTTGAAGGCCTTTGTCTGGAGCGTGGCGCTTTATGGAAGTGAAACATGGACTATTGATGAAGCAGAAAAGAGGAGAATTGAAGCGTTTGAAATGAGGTGTTACAGGAGAATGATGAAGATCCGATGGGTAGATAGGGTTACAAACGAAGAGGTATTAAGAGGTATTAAGATAGGTTGGCAGGACACATACTAAGACACCCAGGAGTAGCAAGCTTAGTTATGGAAGGAAGGGTCGAGGACTAGAACTGTAGGGGTAGACCAAGGTTGGAATATGTTAAACAGATTGCCTCGGAGGTAGGGTGAGGTAGCTATGTAGAGATGAAACGATTAACTCAGGACAGGGAGGCATAGAGCGCTGCATCAAACCAGTTAAAAGACCGAAGACTCAAACAAGATCATTATCAGCGGGGTTGCTATAAACTAATTTAAATACTGTACGAGCATTTTTTTTGTTAATATTTCACGGGTATTCTATGGGATTTTTCTTAGAAAAACCCAAGTAAAATATTAACAATTCTTTGCTCGTAATTACTGATATCTCGCCAGGAGATGGCAGTCGGGTTTGAAATGCAGTGGTCTTCCCGCTCACTGCGTATCGCGCATTCCAAAAACATTAAGTTGGTCACTGTTTCCATTACTGCCACACTGTTAAAAGTAAACAAATATCAGCAGTAGGAAGGAAGGTAAAAATACACACACACGTGAAGCCCGATAACAAATTATCATGCAGGAAGTAGCAGTTACTGACTGCCAGCCGATATATTTAAGTTTGGAATAGGTGTGCCGCGCATGCGTACTGCAAGACCCCCCTTACCCCGTCACAGCGTGTTGAACTGCCATCTCCTGGCGCGATGACATTACATTAGTATCTTTTATTGTTAACTCTTCTTCTTCTTCTTCCTCTTTCTCCTCCTCTTCCTCCTCCTGCTCCTTCTCCTGTTCTTTCCGTAGTGCGCAGTATCTCTTCATCCGTTCTGATCTTCTTTTCCTCTCTTTTAGTGTAGATTTTTCTTGGAAGATTATATTTTCGTCTTTAGTAATCATCTTCCATCCCTTAATACCACATCTAATAAATTCACGATGTGTTCAATAATAGTACATTATGCAACGAGCCTATAATGGCAATAATTAAGACACGAGTATGTTTATAAAACGAGCGTAGTGAGTTTTATAATTTCCATACGAGTGTCTTAATTACCATCATAGGCGAGTTGCATAAGACTGTTTATGTTCGACAATAATTATAACTATTTTATGTTCGAACATAAATATTCATAAATATCTGTCGAGATTTCACCAGTTTTATGTACTGAACAGAGCGCATGGGACGCAGAGAATGCCTTGTATTTGACAATGGCCTCCTGGAATACCCCACTGTGACACTCGCCACGCAGTGAAATTTAAAATAGGAGGCCATGGAATTGAGCGCAGGTGCGATGCTATCCTCACCTAATTGGTCACACAACTGTTTCTTGAGCTCTGATTGGTGGGAGAAACTGTATCATAATGAAAACTTGTACTATAATGAGTCTCATTATAGTACAGTTCTCTGACATTTAACATTTACATTTTGCCAGGGTCGAACATAATGTAACATATTTTCTTGAGCTATAACCATGCAGGATATGTGCTCTTCTTTCACTACGTTCCTAAGTTGTTTACAGCAAAGGCATAAAAAAGTTATCTTGCTTACCATTTATAAATTCCATCGATACGAAACATTAAATATATTGTCTTAGGATGTCATAAGAATATTGGAACAACCCCAAATAATATCTGTTGTACGGACCGTTAAACTTTCTATCGGTCCATGAACTTTGTTATCGATGAAATATGGTGCGGCTTATATCATCGATAGCCTAGTTGGAGCACGCCGCGCATCGTATGGGATGTTAGACAGTCTGGAGTTTCTACAGTAGTAGAAAAACAAATGAAGTCATAAGGAAAACAGCACACGTCCACCGAACACAGAGTCGAGGAAATAGTATTTATCATTTTAAATGATCTTGTCCTCTTCGTCGTTACGCTGGGGTCTGGTGTTACGTTACGGTGACGGGGCGAAATGTACCCAGATGCACTGAGGTGTGTGACGTCATAGTAATACTTGGTGCATGTGTTCCCCGACAATCTCTACTTCGTTAGTATAAGACAAAAATCCCCGATTCTTGGATGTCACGGGTAATCTCGACAACCACTGGATGGATTTTGATGTGGTTTTCACCATTCTGTAAAGGATATCTCGAGGAAAGATTCTGTAGAAAATAATTTATGTATGATCAAAGGAAGCCAAGCAGTAACGATTTCAATGAAAAAGTCGAAAACAAACTTGGCGTCCGTGCGCTTCTTAAGCTTACGCTGAGCTAACCGTTAAAAATATCAATATACTATGAGCGTAAGAATTGGTCAGCATGAAAAGTTCTACAAAAAAAAGTCCGCGAGAGCATATCTCTATCTTCAATACATCGCCCACTATAAGTGGTTTTAGACTGGATGGAAGGGGCACGTCATCCAGCCATCTCCATCCGCGCGCTTGACCGTGCTTTGCCCTTGGTTTACACTTTCCATTCGCGAGTAATTTGAAACAAGATCAGCAAGATAAGTAGTTAACATGTCAAGAGTCTTTGGCTTCGAGCGAAGCGAGAGGCCTCTAGCCTTTCTAGCATTTTTCAGCATTTGTAGCATTTAAAATGATACAAAGTGTAGTCTTTCAGACTGACTGTCACTTTTTTGAGTCATTTCATTATTATATGTAGGCCTATACAGACTTGTAATTGGCTGGCTGCGTGGCTCAGGGGTAACGTTCTCGCTTGCTGGGCCCGAGGTTGCAGGTTCGTATCCTGGCGCAGTCAGCTGGCATTTGAGGGTGCACAAATGCGAGGGAGCCGTGTCCGTAGATTTACTGGCACGTTAAAGATCCCCTTCGGGGCAGAATTCCGGCACCTCGGCGTCTCTAAAAGCCAGTGTAGTTAAAAGGGACGTAAAACCAATAACATTATTATTATACAGACTTGTGATTTTATTTTGTATGTACTGAAATGACTCCCAGAAATGTTGTGTGCGGGAATTGATTTTGTATGTCTAATAGCTGCTTCTAAAACAATATGGTTGGTTCCTCAGTTTAGGGACTGCGACAACGCGGTCATCTAGCCCTGTGTACTTTGGGTGTGTGTTGAATCTGTCTGATAACCGGTTATAATTGTGATGGCTGTATTAGCGTGTTTATCTGTTTTTAATTCAAGTAAGGACTGCAGACATTTAATTTTCAACTAGTTCCAACTTTTGCAACCAAACGCCACTGTCAACGACCAACTAGTTCTGAACTTGGTTACAAGATGCCACCACAGTCAGCTCCTGGCGACGAACATTGGAACCTAAGAGCGTTTGTCAAATCTAACCTCTAATTTAGCTTCACACAAGTGTAATTAGTGGAAGGTCCTTTATCATGCCATAAATCTATGACATGGGATCACCGGCTTTACGTCCTCTCCGAAGGAAGGCAACGTGAGGGAATTTTAACGCTCTTAAAAATCCGACAACTTTGGCCGGGTTTGAACCCGTGACCTTGGGCATGGAAACTCAGCATGCTACCTACTATTCCACAGAAGTCGCCTCTAAAATAATATATAAAGTACTTGGACATATATCATTTTGCAACTATATTTATTAAGAAATACATTAACAATATTATTGTTGTGAATCTAATTTCGCCAAATAACCGACAAACTTGTTGCCACCTTGATTATCAAAACATTATTGTCAGCGACGTTTCGATCGGCAAATCATTTTCAAGCTACAACAAAGCATCACATTATCCGTCTCACTGTACATCTGTTTTTCTTTTTGATGTGGAACATCTTTCCACTCGGTATCTGGATATTTTTTGAGGCAATCGGCAGCTGGACATCTGTGTGGGAGTGATTTTGGAAAAGGGACGGAAGTGCATGGGACGGAAACAATGAGCGCGCGTGGTGGCGGGGATCGGTACAACGACGTACTGTAGGCCATGTGGCTATGGGGAATGTATATCGCATACGGTTATCTCAAGGTTTGGAGTACCCATTAAAGAAATTCCAACAATAAATCATCTTCAAGTTGTCTTTCTTTGGTCTGAAAATATTCATTAAATCATATTTGCTGAAAACAATTACGATTTATTAAATCTTCATAGTTTTGCTGTATTCTTATTTAATGTAAGCACTCGATACTTCGAGTGCTATATCGCATCAACAAACACTCCAAACAACGTAGGAATTCAGAATATTAACACCGACTAATAACAATAATTGAAACTTCGTTGGTCTAAACGTATCACTGGGAGAAACGCATTTAATATACCTACTGCACACCTTATTTTTAATCGCGCCTATACTTGGCAGTGCGCTATATCGGCAATAAGAGGCCATTTTCAATAACACCGCTGGCATGGGTTCACTAACTGGCCGGTATAGAGCGCAGCTCGCATCAAGTAGGCAGTGGATTGCTCCCGCATACAGTTGCAGGTATATGCCACTACTGCAGATGCATTGGAGAATCCTTTCATGTGTGCTGGCACAAGGTAGCACTAGGCTATGAGTTCATTATTTAAATAATGCGAGTAAGTAATATGGAATTATTCGAATAACATGGCAGATGTTACACATCATATGCGACTACTGTAAGGCTCGTTTTTAGCCTACTTTCGATTTTTGCAAAAAATGAAAGTAGACTTATGAGATCATTACAGGGCAAAAAAAAAGTGTGTCTGTCTGTGTGTGTGTATGTGTGTGAGTCTGTGTGTGTGTGTGTGTGTGTGTGTGTGTGAGTGTGTGTACTCTGAATGTCTGTCCCCCCCTCTCAATTCGAACACGGTGAGCGCAAATTGAACGAAATTTGATACAAAGGTAGCAATAGCAAAGGACACCTCAGTGTCATGTTTTATATCGCCGCCATCTTGACGGAAACGTAATGGCGGCCACACAAATGTTCAAAGCTTAAATCAAATTACGACTAACCTAATCATCCGATCTCTACCAAATTTTGCAACAACATACCTTTATGGACGAAGCATCCTTTGACAAATCTAATAGGTCATTAGCCTAATAGTTTGCGGATGGCGGCCATCATTGTGTCAAAATCGATTCCCCCTATTAATTCGAACACGGTGAAACCGAATGGAACGAAATTTGGTACAGAGGTAGCACTAGAAAAGGCCACGTCAGTGTCATGTTTTATATCACCGCCATCTTGACGGAAACGTAATCGCGGCCACCCAAATGTTAAAGGCTAAAATGTAATTACGACCAACCTAATAATCTGGTCTCTACCAAATTTTACAACAACAAATCTTTATGTGGGAAGCACATTCTGCCCAAACTGCTAGATCATCAGCCCAATAGTTTGCAGATGGTGGTCAAGTATGTGTGCAAATCGATTCCCCCTATCAATTCAAACACGGTGAAACCGAATTGAACGAAATTTGGTACAGAGGTAGCGCTAGCAAAAGGCACCTCAGTGTCATGTTTTATATCGCCACCATCTTGACGGAAACGGAATGACGGCCACCCAAATGTTAAAAGCTTAAATCAAATTTCGACCATCCTAATAATTTGATCTCTACCGGATTTTGCAACAACATGCATTTTTGTGGAAAGAATCTTATGACTGGCTACAAGGTCATCAGCCCAATAGTTTGCAAATAGCGGCCATGTATGTGTGCAAATCCTTTCCCCGGATCAATTCAAACACGGTGAAACCGAATTGAATGAATTTTTTTACAGAGGTAGCACTAGCAAAGGGCACCTCATATTCATGTTTAATATCCTTATAGCACGTTGTATTTCAACAAGCTACTACAACCAACATTCAATTATACTCCTTGAAAAGGACAAAGAGTTATAACAATACCCATGTATTTAGGAGAAAGTAGGCTATATGTTCTTTACTGAACATCTTGTTTTTTCTTGTTTTTTTCCTTTTCTTTCAAATTAATAAATATTTATTAATTTGAAAGAAAAAAAGATGTACAGTGAGACGGATAATGTGATGTTTTGTTGTAGCCGATCGAAACGTCGCTGACAAAGATTTGATAATCAAGGGGAGAACAAGTTTGTCGGTTATTTGGCGAAATTAGATTCACAACAATAATTTTATCTACACACCGACGAAATTAAATTCAAAAAACTAATTAAAAGTATTGTTATTTATGAACGTCTAATCAATGTACGTGTCCCCAAGTTCACTACCACTCTCTTTCTTAAGGTTTCTGTACTTCTTTACCAGCTTTTGATACGATAACTTGAACTCTCTAGGGATACTCTCTGTATACTTCATTATATCTCATGCCTTTAGCACTTTCAGAGGTGCTGTTTTATTATTATTATAATTGAAATTACATAAAAATGGCCATGATAGCCCGACTCCTTTTAGACGTATTAATTATAACGAGCATTACCCGTCGCGGCTTCGCCCGCGAATATTCTAGTTGTAAAGAGTACACATAGCAAAATCTCAATCATGAATGCTATGACTGATTTATCCTTGGTATGAATAATCAGAATTTATCACTTCAGATACTGGTGCAGTGGTTAGGGGTTTGTCATTCCTTCATAGGAATATCAGAGCGAAGTTAGTTTTCTGGGAATATCACAGAAACTGTTAATTTAATGGCCTTTAAATGTGGTTTTCGGAGACCCTTTATAGTCGGGTGAAAAAGACCTTCCGTACCACACTAACACGTGAAAATTACGGGGAAATTTCTAGAGTGCTCCTTGACACCCTTAAGCGCATTATACTGTATGTATTGATGGATTTTACGGCTTAATTTGGTTCAGTGATAACCTCATAACCGTCTGGAAACTTTCACAGTAATGTAATAAATGGAATTGCATTGCGTCTTACAGAAATAGATGGACCTGTGATATTCTGTTACCATGGTTACCGTATTGCATTCTTTCATTATTTCATTGTCAATATAGCCTACATGTTTTAAGGTATTTATTTAATTTTGAGGCATTTAAAGAGTGAGTGCGTTTCGCTTACGCATTGGATTATGCTGAACCTGTAGGTACCCCATATGTGTAGGTTGGTGTTAATGGGACCTTATTTTCGGAACAAAACTGGAATGGGACCTTAGCAGTATAATATAGGTAGGGATAAACTATTAATTACCTTAAGTCAATATTTATTACATTATCTATACCATAATAAAACAATGTTTACCAATGGCCTGTGTTCTGTCACTCACCTACGAGCACCTCCTGACGTCAGAATTTATCTTCAGGCACTATGCATACGTACATGCCCTATATTTCCAAATGCATATCGTAGATTTTCCGTGTTGTCTCCTGTTCGCGAGAAAAAAAAAAGTAGTTGCCATGACTAATGGCTCGGCCCTCGTATATAATACGCTAAGGTGTATGTTTCACAAAACTCAAGTTCCTAAACCAGAGGGAGTTAGAAGGCGTGTTTTGTAACAATATATTCCAAATCACCTCAATAGTACAGGAAAAATCTTGCATTTCTTGAAAAGTCAAGGGAAATATATTATTTGTTGTTTATAAAGTGCTCTTAAACAAATAAACAGGATGATAGGCCCTGGCAAAACTGTGTCGCGTACAGCCCGCACATAGCACTAGAGCCGGACGGGTGGTCTGTACACATGGGGCGCACACAACCCATTATGCTAGAGTTCTCGCACGGGTCAGCCAGTTTAAAATGAAAATCCACAGTCTGCTTCCAGTCGACCGACTGGTCAGAGAATGGAATGAATGAAGCCCCCACCTAGAGGCGAGGATAAGTTATGAACTGTGCCGGCTGCCGAAGCCTGTCGCACTCCACTGGGGTAATGATTAAATGAATGACAGAGGAAATGAAATGACAGTGGAGAGTGTTTCGGGAATAAAATTTGTGACAGGGAAAACCGGAGTAACCGGAGAAAAACCTGTCTGCCTACGCTTTGTCCAGCACTAATCTCACATGGAGTGACCGGGATATGAACTACGGACCCAGTGGTGAGAGGCCGGCGTGCTGCTGCCTAAGCCACGGAGGCCAGTTATTATTATTTATTTATTATTATGTATTTATTAAATCGATTGTTCCCCTTTAAGAGAGCGATTGAACTTGATTGCATGATTTCCTCTTCTGGCGTTTTCCCGCTTCCCTTCCCAAAATCTCTTCATCCTCTCAGAATGCTCCTTCTTCCGCTCAGCTGTCCATTTTCTTCCAGGCTGTCGTGATGGTCTATGCTCAAACTTAACATTTTTGATTTTATTCCGGCACTCGGTGTGGACCTCGAGATTTTCTATGTTGACCTGTTGTAGGTCCATCTGAACCTCTGTCAGCCACTCAGTGCCACACTTACTCTGTGTTATAACGTTGAGCAATCTCTTTGCCGTTCTATACTCTATCCTGTAAATGTGTGCAAAAACTGTGCTCGGCGTTTTCTGATTACTTCCGTTATCGTGTGGATCTTTTGACAGAGTTCGTTTTGAGGTCTCTTCATCCAAATACTGTTATACGGTGTCGCGAAAAAAGCGCACTGCGAAAAAAGCGCAGTGCGAAGAAAGCGCACAGTCAACCCTTTTGGAGTTACAAAAGGAATCCCGCCCCTATCTTCTTAGAAATAAGGGGTGTTACGCACACAGAAAATAAAAGTTGAATTCATTAGTTTCTGATTCCCATCACACTATATCAGGGCTGTGGACTGGCTAAATGATTAATCACTAAATATTTTTAATCATTTAGGCGTGTTTAAAATCAGCTGGAGTATAGCTTCGTCAATGTTAACTTTTTAAATATATTTACAGTTTTAAAGTATACTTAGGCTTGTTTTAAATCAGCATGAATGTAGCTTCGTCAATATTAACTGTTTACTATTTACATGCTTTTCGGGTCTTGCTTTTCTTCTTGAAAGAAGGTCTAGCCAAGTTTTTGTAGATATGAAACTGTCTTTAAACACGCTTTGTTGTCACCATTTTCTTCATACTTCTTCACAGTTCTTTCCAATTTCTTATCCAACTCGATGTAAGTTTTCTTCCTCTTTTTCCCAGCTAAATTCGGTTCTATCCTCATGTACATACACGAAGATTCCTCCGCTTCACTCTTGAAACAAAGTATGAAACCTCTGATTTTGGGGTTGGGTCGTCCAAGAAGATTGTTGATTTTGTTGTGCCAACCTTCCACCGCGTTCGTAGTCCTGTGTCGCCTAGCATAGCAATTCCACAATTCAATAGGAATTTCGTCATTATGCAGCCACTGTTCGACGAAGTAGTCGAAGAAGCGAGTTAATTTCGGGTTTTCAAGAGCCTGTGAGTGAATTTCGACCCAACCATCTTGGACATCTTCAGTTTTCAAGAAGGCTAATGCAGCACACATTTGAGTGGACAGTCGGATTTCTTCATTTTCTCTATATTCACATGTCAGTTCAATTTCTTGTATTTTTCTCCACAGACATTTTTTCAAATGAAAGTAGCACCCATGGATTTCAACTGATGGCAGAACTTCTCTAATTGCAGCTATTGCACTCGCCTCGAAATCAACGTGGATGTGTCTTGGATTCCATTCTGGGACTGCTTGCAGTACATGAAGAAAAAAACGAACATATGTAGTTTTCTTCTTGTTTGGAAGTAGGCCAAACACAACTGGATAAACGTTAGTTTCTGTGTCGGAGCTTCCATAATCAGCATGGATGGTGTAAATTTGACCGAACTGTTTACTACAACTTTTAAACGTTCCATCCATGAAAAAGCCTTGTAGGTTCCTCAAGCACTCTTTTACTTTTTCTGAACAAAAAATGATCATCCGTTCCTCAGAGCCTTCGTCCACTAACATAAATTTTGATCCGTCGTTCATCTGAAGCAATTCTTCGTCTAAAATTACTTCTTCTCTAGTCTTAGGCTCCTTTTGGGTTCCACGTGCACTGTTTCTCTGTATGTGCATACTTCTTTTTGTGGTGAGTTGTTGCGGCATTTCTGTTACAAAATTGTAGCCCTTGTTGTGGAGTTCTCCCAGTTCTTCTCTGTAGATCTTTGAAATGGACGTGTCTTCTTCACGGGCTCTCTTCTTTGCAACGTTGATGCTCTTCATAACTTCCAATCTGGCTGTGTCCGGTGCTGCACATGAGTGATCAGTAACTTCTAAAAATTCTCCATTTTTAGCCTATTTTTAATTTTGAAAAAATAGGCTTATGAGATCACCTTTTGTCCGTGTGTGTGTGCGTGTGTGTGTGTGTGTGTGTGTGAGGTGTGTGTGTGTGTGTCCCCTAATAAATTCTAAACGGCTGGAGCGATTTCAATGAAACTCAGTAAGCTCAAAGCACTATTCCGGGCGACCTCGACCATGCCCTTCAAATTTTGTTACGTCTCACCAATCCAACCCTGGAATTTATTACGTTGATAAAGGGAACTACTAGAAGTTCACCTATGTGACGTTTGAAAAACTGGTAATTACAAAACCAACATGGCGGCCACGCGAATTTGCGACTTTTAAATAGACGTTACTCGCGATTTAACCAACCAAACGCAATAAAATTTGGTACAGTATATGTTTATACACATTGTAATGCACCGACATCTAACTTGGTTCAATTGTTTACATAACCACAAGATGGCGGTTGAGCGAAATATTTCACCGGCATTCTATATCTCTGAAACTATTAGCTGTATCACCCTGAAATTTTGTACGGAGATAAAGGGCACTACTGGACGTTTATCTATAAGACACTCAAAAAGCGGTTAACTACAAAACGAACATGGCGGCCAAGCGAATTTGAAAATTTTAAATAGACCTTTCTCGCGATTTAATGTTCCAAACGCAATGAATTCTGGTACAGGAAATGTTTATACACATTGTAATGCACTGGTATCTAATTTAGTTCAATTGTTTACATAACCTCAAGATGGCGGCTGTGCGAATTTAAAAATTATTATTTTTATTTCTTGTGTCGTAATCAAGCAATCGAAGTGAAAGTTTGAATAATGAACTTACGCAATGATTTTCCTTTAATGGTACATGACTCAATGGCCTATACATTTAACAATCCAACATGGCGACCATCCGAAATATTCAGACGACTCTGAATATCTACGAATCTATTATAGCAATCAAACTGAAATTTTGTATGTTGATAGTGGCAGTTAATATAAGTAGGATACCGGGTGAGTTAGCCGTGGTCGTTACGGCATGACTGCTGGCAGTCGCTCACATCCGGGAGGCGAGGAGGTTCGAATCCCCCCGCCGGCAACCTTGGAGATGGTCTTCTGTGGTTTCCCATCTTTCTTCCAGGCAAATGCCGGGGTTGGTCCCTAACTATAGGCCACAGCCGCTACCTTCCAACTCCTCGTTCTTGCATCCCAACTTTCCTCCCCAACGGTACTTGTAGCTCACCCCTTGGGTGTTCGTCTCGAAGCAGCTACAAAACTGGCGAGCCGAACATGTCCTCGGACACTCCCGGCACTAAAAGCCATTCGCAAAAAAAAAAAAAAGTAGGATATATGAAAATAGGCTGTATAGTTCTTCACGGAACTACTTGTTACTTTTTAACATTCCACGGCACCAACTTGACCTTTCCTTCTGACATCGCCAAACTATTAATCCATCTATATTCTTCCTAAACTCCCTATATACGTATCCGTTATAATGTGCTGCAGGCTTACCCTTGTTAGTAGTTAAGACTTCCATAATATAACTAAACCATGTATAAATACTAAAAAGAAAGTAAACGTTCAAAACACTAGGTATACTAGTAAAAATAACTTTAACACTAGTAAGTTTAAAACACTAAAACAGATTATTGCTGCTTACGAAGTGACTTGAAGGACCACCAGAACAGGAATGACAAAGAAGGGGTCGGTGAGGTGGGGCGGCTGCTCGGGAGGAATGAACCTGAGCTATTGTATTGCGTGATGACTAGAGACGAGAATTATAGGCACTAAAAACAGTTAAAATAGGCAGGCATATAGGCTCTTAAAGTAGCCAAAATAGGCATGTAAATAGGCACTAACGTGTAAAATAGGCAACAAAATAGGCATGAAAAAATTTCTTGTAATTTAATAACATATTTAATTACTATAAAAAGAATTAACAATAAGCAACTTATAATTTAATAATATACTTATCTTATATATAAAAGTGAAAGTCTGTATGTATGTATGTATTATGTGGATGGGTGGGTGGGTGGGTGGGTGGATTTGTTCCGTATACAAATCGACACCGTTCCACCAATCTCAACCAAATTTTGCATACACATAGTTTAGGACCCAAAAGGAACGGCTGGCTACATAAATTTTCGATAGTCATTCTTCTGATTTCGGCCTTTTTGCACTCAAGCAAAGGCTAATAAAAGCAGAAAATAAACTGATGAATTAATAGCAAGGCCGGCCATCTCCATAGCAACAGTATCTCGAGACGGGACCACCAAGTTTCCATCTATCTTGATAAGAGGCCATAATAAACTTTATTGCGCACAATGTGCATAGAGGATCACAGTACAGAAAAATATAACACACCGGTATAACAACGTGACGACCAATGAGCTCTCAATGAGTGTTAGTCCTTGATAAACTCACTAATCGAACCTGACCTCGATGAACACTTCTGGATGTGATATCTATCACATATCTGGTCACATAGCCTGCACACACAGTTGTGTTCGGTTCATGGAAAACTTTGTTTTTACACATCCTGAAGTGGAACCCGTGGACAGCCAGTCTCGTGACTATAGACCTCAGTTGGTAGCCCGTTTCCATCCATTTCCGATCCGTCATGGCCTCCGTTGAATAGAAGTCCTCCCAAACGTCCCTCCTTTTTTCCCTTAGCTTATGCAACAGATTATCATATGCTGCTCCTCCTGGTAGAATAAAGTTGCATCTCAGGTCCTCGATCAGGTAAGAGGCCATGCTACACCCACTGCCAGCTAGATCGCATCCCTCCAAGCTGCTTTAAACTGCCTGTCCATTCAACACAAGATAGGTTAAAGCACCAACGCACTGATCGCCGCTGCATTTTCACTCCCAGCTGGATCGCATACCTCCTGGCTGCTTTTAACTGCCAGTCCATTCAACACAAGATAGGTTACAGCACCAAAACAATGATCGCGGCTGCATTTTCACTCCCAGCTGGATCGCATCCCTCCTAGCTGCTTTAAACTGCCTGTCCATTCAACACAAGATAGGTTACAGCACCAACGCACTGTGGTCGCCGCGGCATTTTCACTGCCAGCTGGATCGCATCCCTCGTGGCTGCATGGCAACAGTAGCTCAAGACGGGACCTCCAAGTCTCCATCTATCTCGGTAAGAGGTCACACTACACCCACTGCCAGTTAGATCGCATCCCTCCAAACTGCTTTAAACTGCCTGTCCATTCAACACAAGATAGGTTACAGCACCAACCCACTGTGATCGCCGCGGCATTTCAACTGCCAGCTGGATCGCATCCCTCCTGGCTGCTTTTAACTGCCTGCCCATTCAACTCTCAGACGCGTACAGGATATACTGTATATTAATTCACAGTTGGGTTGCAGCGCCAACCTAACGCGGCTTTTGAAGGGGACGATACCTGAAACGAAGGGTTTTTAACTTTGGAGGCTTAATATCGAGATCACAGGCGCTATTTCTGGTGACTTCCAAGAATTCCCATTCTTGTTCGTGGGGTAAACACATATTGAGAAATGAGAATATAATTCTGTCGAGTACACCAGCTGCAATATAATGCACTTTAAAATACAGTCAAAAGGCATCAAATAGGCAATTATACTCCAAATAGGCACAAACCCTTGAAATAGGCATTTATAGGCACTTTAAAACCAACGAAATCTAGCCTTAAAGAACCTAAAACGGATTTATATCTCGAAAGCCTACGTTTCTAAACACAGTAATAAAATAGGCAAATAGGCAAATTCCCGTCTCTAGTGATGACTCACCTCCAACCAGCTCCAAGTATTCATTTCCTGGTAACGTAACCCCTACCCTAAACTGTCACATTGGCCCTTGTGCGCTTTCTTCGCAAATATCTGTATGTGCGCTTTATTCGCTGTGCGCTACTCACACAGATTCCTGTTATACTGCCTCGTAAATCTTTCTGAGAAGTTTCCTTTCCTGTTTTCCTATATCCTTAATTTTGGAATGACCGTCGATCACCATTGTTTTGGCTGCGTAAGTTGCTTCCGGAAGAATCACCATTGTGTAGTGCCTTAATTTAATTTAATTTAATTTTGCATCTAGCGAGATGCACTTCTTGTCGTAGTGACTCACGTTAGCTCGTAGGCCTTCTGTAGTTTGGTGATTCTTTGTTCATTGGCGATTCGGTTTAGTCCCGAGGACTGTATGATTTCACCAAGGTATTTAAAAAGGGGGACTTTTATTTTACCGTATAGTGTGATTAAAGGTGAGTTGTTTTCTGGCCATCTTTCCATATAGTGGGTTCTTTCATAAGAAATATTCAATCCGGTTCTTCTTCTTCTTCTTCCTATTATTATTATTATTATTTTTATTATTCTTTATTTACTCAACTTACAGTCGGTAACATGACTAATATCGGTACATTACGTACAGGTGGGTAGTTTATTGGCTGAGGAATAACCCACCCACCAAGGGAAGATGATTAAGAGAAGGAAGTAGATTTGGGATTGGAAGAGAAGGATAGAAAAATAGGAGGAGAGTCCCACAAAATTAATAAGTTTAACTTTAAATGCACTTAAAGGCGATTGCCACAGAAACTTAACCTCCTGATATATAAAATAGGTACGAGCTTGGTCGAGGCCAACGGGAACTGCAGCTAAGACTTGGGCAGTTTGCCAGAGAGAGGCTTTAGTGTCTTTCCTCCCAAGCACGAATAAAAGTACTATAGGGAAGGGTGATGGTCTGGCCAGACAGATAGTAAAAGCTTTATTAAGCATGAACGAGGGCATAAACCTAGGAAGGGCTAGGAAAGCCAGGATCCTGCCTAACTGTAGTATCAGAGAAATGATGAATCCAAAAACAAATATTTAATTTATTTACAATTAGAAAAAGTTTGAGGAAATTAACAATTATGCAATATAATTTTAATAAACATAGTTCGTTTGAACTCTTTAACAAATAGGGTCGCAGACCTCTCAACATTAAAAGGTTGCTCCAGGCAATTGACAATTTACACGGTTTCAAACCTTACATGTTTCTAAAATCTTTATAAGATTTAAGCAAATGAGCAATGAAATAACTAAAGCTTGAACATGAATTGGAGTACAAAAGTGCACCTTCAGAGATTCAGGAGAGAATGTTCTAGAGAAAGTGACAACTTTGAAAATAACAATAATAACAACATGAAAAATAAGATAGAAGTTCCTACAACTTCTTATATTTATACAGAATTAATATATGAGAATTATACAAAGAGGGCAGGTCACTTACTGTGAAACCTGAAGAAAGTGAATGGGAAAGTTCTGGACTTCCCAAGTTTGAGCAGGAATCACTCGCCAAATGGGACAGTTTCCATTTCGTGAAACCTGAACATGACTCGCTCAAGAGTTTAAAGAATTGTTTTCCCTGATTATGGGAAAGGAACAACGTAAATTTAAAACTTGTATCACACAAGCAATTATGCAGAATTTAATTAATGTTAAACTAGCAAAGAGGGAAGGGCACCTTGTGAGTGACACCTTATAGAAAGTTACAATTTTATTAATAATGATGGTTAGTAGAAGGTTGAGGAAAGATCCTTGGGATATAGGATCAATGTTCATGGCCGTATTTAATATAACCGGACGATCGCGACGCGGTAGAAACGTGGAGCAAGCACTGTTTATCACTATAGTCTATGAAGATGGATGCAAAGTTCACTATAGAAACACTAAAGTTCATGAAAAAGAAAGTTATTGCAATAATGGAAATAACTGATTGCACTATATAGGTGAGAGTCTATTTCTTGAAAAAGTTGTGATTTACAATTAAATGCGCCATAGAATGTTCCAGAGGTTCCAGCGGTGGAGGAAAGTTAGCTATTGCAAAAATTTGTGAGGAAGATTCCTCATTTTAACTAGCATTTTCACAAGTGCGTGAACAATACTTGACGGCAAGACTCGCAGATAGAGAACAAGATCTCGAAGGTTCCAGAACAACCTTAGCAGAAAATGGGGTTGAGAAAATCCAACGGAGGAAATAGCTTTATATTTATAGACAGCGGGTACTAAATAATATCCCACGTAGCGAGAGAATTTCTCGTTTAAATAGCTTAAGAAAAGCTCTTTTTTAGTAAGGTTGGCTTATACAAGCAGAAGCTCAACATGGCAAATCTCGCGAAGAATGATTACCGCCCCATAAGTAATCTCACGCTGTCTATAAAATAATCTATAAAAGCATGTAGATAAAATGATGAAGATGAGGTTAAAACCTTTAAAATGGTACTTATCTTGATTTCATGTTGAAGTTGAAGTTTCCTACTACTATGCCAACATGGCGTAAAAGAGTGTGAGCCTCTTGGTTTGAGGAGGCAAGCTCGAGCGGAGCTTTGACTGAACGAGTCAACTGCAGACTAAGAAGTGAGACTTGCTCAAAGAAGCACGGAAGGTCCTAGGAAGGGGAGAGAGTGGGGGTAGGAAACAAAAGGTATACATATCAGCATAACCAACTTATAAAAAATAAATTTTCTTCTTGATGGATGGTCTTCTAAGAATTGATAGCAGGCGATATTAGCGCAGCATGGTGAGTAAAGAAGTGGATGTAGTCCTCTTGCTCCAAGAGAAAATAGCTGACGATGGTAACAGGATCTGGTGGCCAAATGGATAAGTAAGTCCTCTAGCACCAGGAAGAATTGAGGAGCTTCAGAGATTCGCTACGAGGTGACGCTAGGTGGGTCACAGAAGTTATATATCTGAAACATACTTATGAAGACATAAGAGATATGCCCAACAAGGAGAAAACAGATGATCACTGTTGGTGTTTGGCAAAGAGGAAGGAAGAAATGAACATGCAAAGAGCAATAAAAATTATATCTCAGGTGCCGTGTATTCAAAGAATACACCATACTGGGGGGACAAACACCAACAGGGAACAAGAAAAACAAGTAAACATTTAAAGGTAATGGAGAGATCAAAGACAGAGGTCTTGTGATCGGACCATTAATAGTTAAGACTCTGACTTCCCTGACTCTCCCATCTCTTCCAGGGTAACACTGGATCATTTTTCCAAAAGGCCAGACTAGGGGGGGTGAAACATCCCTAACTAAGACCAAGTCTCCCACCTTAATGTCGGGACTGGAAAGAAACCACTTCTGTCTCCGTTGTAAGGAAGTTAAATATTCCAAGTTCCACCTCTTCCAAAAAGAATTGCGGAGGGCTTCAAGTTTACGCCAAGCGATAGGTAGATTAGAATCCCTGTAAGAATTAGGAAGGGGAGGATGGGCAGAGAGAGAAGTACGTGTAAGACAGTGACCAGGTGTGAGTGGAAGGAGGTCATCAGGGTCATTAGAAAGCGGAGTTAAATAACGAGAATTATCAACACTTTCAATCACAAAATAGCTGGAAGCTGAGAGAAATAAAGCACTAGTAAAGATTACGATACAATGCAAGAGAAGAATTGACAAGTTTAAACAAAACGTATAGAGACAAGTACATCTATTAAGGATAAGAATATACCAAGTAAACAAAGAAACTATGCGAGTAGAAAGCAAGAACGCCATAGGTAACGACCTAGTAGCAATAAGCAATGACCTTAAGTCACAATAAGCATCAAAGGGGTTACTCAGAAAAATACTTAAGTCAGCGAGAAACGTGACATGACAAGTATAAATGCAAAAACACATCGAATGTGACGACGAGAAAAAGCAAGTTTGTTCATCAATGAACATTAAGATCGCAAAAGATGTAAGCAAATTGAAATACATGAACGCGTGAGAAATACGCAACGAAGTTTTGAAACAAGGAACGAAGCAGTTATAGAATACGAGCATGAGTAAATGAAAGACACAGGCAAGCGCGGCCTTGACACACATAGTACAACGAGATAAGGCATATAAATAGCTGAACGAGTCCTTAACTGGAACAAGTTTATTTTGGGAAATAGGTGAGCGGCTTCCGTACTTGCAGTAGCGACTCGCCAGACAATGGTTGGCAATCAGCCAGAGTTGAGATAAGAGAAACTTGCTTTGAACTGTGTCAAGCGTACAGGAAATAAACAACAACTTGACCTTACTCCGGCGTGTATACAAACAAGTTTGAAAAACAAGCAGTTCGGAGTACACAAACAACATTTGTTGAATCAGCTGTAACTTAAAGCAGATATTCAGCTTGGACGGAATGCAGTCAATCGTAACTTGGACGTGAAAAAGCAATTTAAATATATAAGAAATAGAGTAGGAAATCAATTTCGCATAATTGAGAGGATCACGGAATCCGACAATTTTCAACAAAAAGAAGCTTAATTCTTCCGAGCAAAGAAGACAAGCTGGGACATTGAGAAGAAGGTTATGCATAAGAATAGTTATTCTAGATGTTATAGAATTCAGATTTTCAAACGGTTTCATGAGCGACTTCCAATTGTGAGGAAGGAGGGAGGAGCCGACCGTGGCCATCCTTCTAAATAACGAAAGAAGTGAAACATAGCGTACAGCAAAGTGATGGTGACTGATAGCCATGGTTTTACACAAGGGGAAGATAGTTTTCGAGGAAGAGTTTAAGCAATTACCTGCTATAAAAAATGACATAAGAAGGTAAACGAAATAACACAAAGCAAGGCGAACTTGAATTGCCATTTTGTGCGGGAAGAAGGAAAACCCATTTAAACAACTTACAGAGGTAGCGTAGTTGTTCATGATAAGACATCGTTTCGACAAGTGTTTTTCAAAAATATTAAGATCTGAAACATGAGCGTTTTTTTTTTCAGAAATGGGATTTATGTCAGCTATAACGAAATGACATTGCGCTTTGGTTTGAACACTGGGATGCTGAATTTCACCAGTAATAACCCAACCAAAATCGGTGTCTCTGGCGACCACGGTTGAAGATAACTTGCGTGTTTGTTTGCGAATGCAATTCCAAAAAACATTGGCACTGAAAAGTACATCAATGGGACCTTGAGCATTAAACTGAGGATCGGCTAACCTTAAGTGCGAAGGAATCTTTAATCCGGAGGTATTAATAGAGTGACTTGGAGTGTCCTTGCCAATACTGGTAAGAATGAGACAGTTTAAATTAAGATTGGTGTTTCTTTGGCAAACGTCTCTGATTTTCAATTTTGAAGACTGCAAAACTTGAGTTTTCAAATTGTCAATGCCGGTCACACTGATAGAAGTAGGCGATGACGAAAGACCTAGTTTTTTAATCAACGATTGCGAAACAAAGTTGTGCGTTGAAGCGGAATCGAGAAGACCACGGGTTCTAAACCAATTTCCAAATTTATCTTGGATTTCGAATTGTACAGTGGTCAAAAGGGTTTGCGCACTGTGACAAGGTTCGGCATTAGAAATGCAGGAAGAAGCATTAGTTTGTTCGGAGCTGCTCTGCATGGAGCTTGAAGAGGCAGGTACTGATGACCTCGATTTATCGTGAACGTGCAATAAAGAATGATGCGGTTTTTTACAATGGAAACAGAGATTTGATGACGTACAGTTCGAAGAAGAATGCTTAGGTGACAAGCAATTGAAACAATGTTTGCTATTCAACACAAACTTCCTTCGATCTTCGACAGACAATTCTTTAAAGGATTTGCACAAATACAATGTGTGAAGCTTTTTACAGAGCGTGCATTTTAACGATTTGTTAAGCGGCCTGATATCTTCTCTTGAATGATTGAAAGAAGAACGGGTTTGTTTGTTTTCGACAAATGGGGGCTGATGTCCCTTTGAAGAAGCAAGTTTTTTTTCAAAAATTTGACACTGAGGATTCGTTTCGACCTTTTCGCACTGAAATGCGAGTGCTGTAAGGAATTGACATCGACTGTTGAGAAACGAGATAAGGTGTTCGAACGAATGTTCCTTGTTGCAGGCGAGTTCGATCTCCCAGGCCTTCAGTGTCGAAAAATCGAATCTTGATGTAGCTAGGTGAATAAGTATGGTGTCCCATGTTTGGACAGGCTGTTTTAGTTGGTATAACGCTCTGACATTTAACTGCATAGAATCTAAGAGGTCTCTTAAAGATGTGACGTCATTAGGTTTGACGGCTGGTAAGTTGAAGAGACAGCGGATATGACGAGCTACACTCAAACGTAAATTGCCATATCTCTCTTTAAGGAGATTAAAGGCGATGTGGTAGTTGTCTGCGCTTAAAGGCAGTGACTCCACCAAGGCCAAGGCCTCAGATTCCAAAGACGTACGGAGGAAGTAAAATTTATGTATGTCTGGGATCTCAGCATTTTCATGAATTAGGGAGCAGTAAAGTTCGTAAAAAGAATACCATTCACCTTCCTTGCCTGAGAAGTGCGGTAGGCTTATCTTGGGAAGTAACGGTTTCGGTTTGTTCTTGTGAACTGAAGCGGGTGCGAACTGGGCCGGATTGATGACCCTAGTGTCCGGTTCTGAGATATTGCGGATCAGTTGGTGGGCCTTTGCAATTCCTTCAAAGTACAAGGGTTCGACCTCGTCCCGATCCGATTGAAGGTCTGGGCAAGCGGATTCAATCTCGGTTTGAATTTGGTCATAATAATCATAACACCGTTCGTACAACTTAAGGCGATGTGTCAAGATGTCTAAATCACACTCTGCGGGATTTAATTTGCTGATGAAATTTCTGAATCTAGTGAGTTGCCCTTTATAGGAAGAACGTCTAGCAATGAGAGTTTCATCTTTTTCAGTAGGAGCCATGATAAAGAGAATAAATTGAAATACAACTCACGAAACTGTAGAACCTTGGAGATGCTGTCAAGCTGGCAGCAGCGAATGAGTAGAAAGAATGGGACACACCATAGGAGACAGGAGCGGCCTCTTTCCCGTTCACAGGCTTTGCATGATGTAGTTATAACTGAAAAATCCAAAGCAGATATTAATAATTTGCCAAGTATTGTCAAATGACACTTGACAAACAATGGAAATAAAAAATGGACTCTCCCGGGTTTCGGCACCAAATTTTGGGTAGTTTATTGGCTGAGGAATAACCCACCCACCAAGGGAAGATGATTAAGAGAAGGAAGTAGATTTGGGATTGGAAGAGAAGGATAGAAAAATAGGAGGAGAGTCCCACAAAATTAATAAGTTTAACTTTAAATGCACTTAAAGGCGATTGCCACAGAAACTTAACCTCCTGATATCTAAAATAGGTACGAGCTTGGTCGAGGCCAACGGGAACTGCAGCTAAGACTTGGGCAGTTTGCCAGAGAGAGGCTTTAGTGTCTTTTCTCCCAAGCACGAATAAAAGTACTATAGGGAAGGGTGATGGTCTGGCCAGACAGATAGTAAAAGCTTTATTAAGCATGAACGAGGGCATAAACCTAGGAAGGGCTAGGAAAGCCAGGATCCTGCCTAACTGTAGTATCAGAGAAATGATGAATCCAAAAACAAATATTTAATTTATTTACAATTAGAAAAAGTTTGAGGAAATTAACAATTATGCAATATAATTTTAATAAACATAGTTCGTTTGAACTCTTTAACAAATAGGGTCGCAGACCTCTCAACATTAAAAGGTTGCTCCAGGCAATTGACAATTTACACGGTTTCAAACCTTACATGTTTCTAAAATCTTTATAAGATTTAAGCAAATGAGCAATGAAATAACTAAAGCTTGAACATGAATTGGAGTACAAAAGTGCACCTTCAGAGATTCAGGAGAGAATGTTCTAGAGAAAGTGACAACTTTGAAAATAACAATAATAACAACATGAAAAATAAGATAGAAGTTCCTACAACTTCTTATATTTATACAGAATTAATATATGAGAATTATACAAAGAGGGCAGGTCACTTACTGTGAAACCTGAAGAAAGTGAAAGGGAAAGTTCTGGACTTCCCAAGTTTGAGCAGGAATCACTCGCCAAATGGGACAGTTTCCATTTCGTGAAACCTGAACATGACTCGCTCAAGAGTTTAAAGAATTGTTTTCCCTGATTATGGGAAAGGAACAACGTAAATTTAAAACTTGTATCACACAAGCAATTATGCAGAATTTAATTAATGTTAAACTAGCAAAGAGGGAAGGGCACCTTGTGAGTGACACCTTATAGAAAGTTACAATTTTATTAATAATGATGGTTAGTAGAAGGTTGAGGAAAGATCATTGGGATATAGGATCAATGTTCATGGCCGTATTTAATATAACCGGACGATCGCGACGCGGTAGAAACGTGGAGCAAGCACTGTTTATCACTATAGTCTATGAAGATGGATGCAAAGTTCACTATAGAAACACTAAAGTTCATGAAAAAGAAAGTTATTGCAATTATGGAAATAACTGATTGCACTATATAGGTGAGAGTCTATTTCTTGAAAAAGTTGTGATTTACAATTAAATGCGCCATAGAATGTTCCAGAGGTTCCAGCGGTGGAGGAAAGTTAGCTATTGCAAAAATTTGTGAGGAAGATTCCTCATTTTAACTAGCATTTTCACAAGTGCGTGAACAATACTTGACGGCAAGACTCGCAGATAGAGAACAAGATCTCGAAGGTTCCAGAACAACCTTAGCAGAAAATGGGGTTGAGAAAATCCAACGGAGGAAATAGCTTTATATTTATAGACAGCGGGTACTAAATAATATCCCACGTAGCGATAGAATTTCTCGTTTAAATAGCTTAAGAAAAGCTCTTTTTTAGTAAGGTTGGCTTATACAAGCAGAAGCTCAACATGGCAAATCTCGCGAAGAATGATTACCGCCCCATAAGTAATCCCACGCTGTCTATAAAATAATCTATAAAAGCATGTAGATAAAATGATGAAGATGAGGTTAAAACCTTTAAAATGGTACTTATCTTGATTTCATGTTGAAGTTGAAGTTTCCTACTACTATGCCAACATGGCGTAAAAGAGTGTGAGCCTCTTGGTTTGAGGAGGCAAGCTCGAGCGGAGCTTTGACTGAACGAGTCAACTGCAGACTAAGAAGTGAGACTTGCTCAAAGAAGCACGGAAGGTCCTAGGAAGGGGAGAGAGTGGGGGTAGGAAACAAAAGGTATACATATCAGCATAACCAACTTATAAAAAATAAATTTTCTTCTTGATGGATGGTCTTCTAAGAATTGATAGTAGGCGATATTAGCGCAGCATGGTGAGTAAAGAAGTGGATGTAGTCCTCTTGCTCCAAGAGAAAATAGCTGACGATGGTAACAGGATCTGGTGGCCAAATGGATAAGTAAGTCCTCTAGCACCAGGAAGAATTGAGGAGCTTCAGAGATTCGCTACGAGGTGACGCTAGGTGGGTCACAGAAGTTATATATCTGAAACATACTTATGAAGACATAAGAGATATGCCCAACAAGGAGAAAACAGATGATCACTGTTGGTGTTTGGCAAAGAGGAAGGAAGAAATGAACATGCAAAGAGCAATAAAAATTATATCTCAGGTGCCGTGTATTCAAAGAATACACCAACAGGAAAATGAGTAATGTAACACGTAAGCCTATAGCACACATTTTCGAACTATACGGTATAACATAGACGTTTGACAGTTAATTTTCTTTTCTCTTCTTATCTTCCACGTCTCTTTTTCACAAGAGGGTTCCAAAGAAAAATCCTAATGTGTATTCAAAAACCCTCTAACGATGCTGCAGGTTTTCAGAATTGCATCGTTTTGTGCAATAGTGTGGGTGTATATGGGAAGATTTAGTGTGGCTAGATTTACTGAAAAGGATTTAGGTGTTAGGCCAGTGGGAGAAAGGAGGAAAGGAAGAATCGTCACATTTTTTTGTCTCCAGATTCTAGCCACCTCCATAGCTATAGGAGTATATTTGTCAATCTTCTCTTTGTATTTATGGTGGATATTATGGTCATTTGGAACAGATATGTGAATCAAGTACGTGTGATGGTTCTTCTTATCAGTTAAAGTTATGTCTGGTCTATTATGAGGAGTTGTTTTGTCTGTTCGAATAGTGCCGATCCCAATACAGCTCGTAATCTTCGTTTTCCAGCACACTTTCTGGATAGTATTTGTAATAAGGCGTCCTGTCGTGTATGAGAGATCGGGTTAGGGCGAGTTCTTGATGAATGACTTTGGCAACATCGTTATGCCTCTCAGTGTAAGATGTTGGCGCTAGAATTCTGCAGCTGCTGGTAATATGCTCTATGGTTTCTGGGCCGGTATTGCACTTCCTGCATTCGTCATCTATAACAGTCTGATCTTTCAGGATGTGTTTCCTATAACTTCTTGTGGTGATAACTTTGTCTTGTATCGCCCGGTTAAATCCCTCAGTTTCTAGAAACAGCTCTCCCCTTGACAGCCATGTGCTCGAAAGCTGTCTGTCAATATTCTTGTCATTGCACTGGTTGTAAAATCTGCCATTATTATTATTATTATTATTATCATCATCATAGGGTAGAGGGAGTCCCGCGAAACATTGCTAGAACTAATACAGTCAAGTCCAAACTAATGACCATTTTGTTCTCCTGAATATTTTCCCTTAAAAGAAGTAACGCAGAATATACAGTGAATGTGGTCCTATCTGGCAAAGGGCGCGCATGCGTATAGACCTCTACATATATGTCTGTGTCTGTATGGTTTTGACGTATTTCCAATAGTCGATAACTTGAAATGTTCAAACTTTTTTTATATATAACTCAGCATGGGAGTGGGAGAGAGAGAGAGGGGGAGAATGAGTGTGAAGGGGATAGAGAGGTCGGAAAAAGGGTGGAGGGGTGAAATCAGTAACGAAATCATCAATGTGGCATATCGATGTTCATCAATAAAAGAGAAGTATTTGTAATTTTACATATTTTTTTCATTTTATATCTCGTGGAAAGTGACCAGTGAAATTGATGGCAGCCACTGTGCGTGTGTGTGTGACGGGTCACCGGATCAGATATAGTAATATTAAAAGGTCGTTAATACATGAGTATTCCACCAGCTGGCTCTCATACAATATCATTGTTTCCTGTAAAATGGTCTGACGCGATATTTTAATTTTATTACCGGATAATAACATAACTATTTTATATATTTCTATTTGTATCTCCATACTCAGTTAGTTCGTTAAGAGGGAGCACACAGACTAACCCTTTAAAGCAGGCTGTTCCAAATCCATGAGTTTGAGTACGCGTACACGCGAGTACTCAGCAGTGATGCTCGGAGCACAGTTGGAGAGGGACTGGGGGAGAGAGCCAATACGTCACTGGGCGAAGGTTGTAGCACAAGACCATGCGCTTGCTGCCAGTCATGATGTATCCACCGTGAAGTGACGGCAGCCCCCCACAGCACAGCTGTATTGCATGTTGCAGGTTTACTCACGTAAGGCGGCGAGTACTCCGCTGCTCACGAGCGAGTTGCTCGGCTAGAACAGCCTGCTTTAAAGGGCAGAGTATTTTGAAGCTCTTTCATTTGTATTTATTTTAATTTAATTTTAATTGTTTTACCCTAATATTACTTATTATTAATTTTAATTTTTGCTTTCATTAATATTTTAACATTCTTAAAATCTCTACTTAGTTAATTGTTTAAAATTATACGCCTAATCCATACACAACACATATATATATTTTTATATATAAGACATGTTTCGACCTTCAATGACGTCATCTTCAGCTAAAAAATGAAAATCAATTAAGAATTTAAAAAAATAGTGTATATGTACTTAAAACTAAATAAGAAATGATATGTTAATGAAAAATTATAATAAAATAAATAAAATACTCAAGTGGATATCCATACAATTCAGAATTACATAATAGTACATTATGCATCGAGCCTATAATGGCAATAATTAAGACACGAGTATGTTTATAAAACGAGCGTATGCGAGTTTTATAATTTCCATACGAGTGTCTTAATTACCATTATAGGCGAGTTGCATACGGCTGTTTATGTTTATAACTATTTTATGTTCGAACATAAATATTCAAAAATATCTGTCGAGATTTCGCTAGTTTTATGTACTGAACAGAGCGCATGAGACGCAGAGAATGCCTTGTATTTGGCCATGGCCTCCTCGATTACCCTACTATGACACTAGGCCAGGCAGTGAAATTTAAATTAGAAGGCCGTGGAACTCAGGGCATCTAATTATCTAATTGGGCAAACAACTGTTTATTGAGCTCTGATTGGTGGGAGAAATTGTTTCATAATGAAAAATAGTGTTACAATGAGCCTCATTATAGTACAGTTTTCTGACATATAATAGTCAGAGTCGAACATAAAATAAAATAATAATAATAATAATAATACAATAATTTTCAAAATGTAGCTAAAAAGCGAGAAATATTACTGATGATAGTGAAAAAGGATTAAGCTATATAACAAAAAATTTACCAAAATAATATACATGAAATAATTTAGAAAATTAAGTTCTAAAATCAATAATTAATTCAGTTCAGTGCTTGAAGTAAAAATAAGCTAAATCTTTCTTCAATAAGGAGCTCAAAAATTTTGAATAGGTGCCAACCAGTTAATATGTCGACATGAAAATAACCTGCTTGATGTATGGGATGGAGAATTCGGTGTGATTTTTATAAGAGAAATGCCAGATGTGGAATAGGTGACAATTCTAATATTTACCCTAACGTTATGAATACAATGAAAGCAAGATTCTTGTAGTTGAATAACGGCATTAATATCTTCTCTTCACTTGTCAAATGGTGTATGGTCTGTTATATATCTTCATGAATGTAAACGTCATATATAGTCTTCCCGTAGTAATGCAAATGCAAATTTATAACTTACGTTAGTATAAAACGAAGTCCTCGATTCTTGGATGTCACGGGTAATCTCGAGAACCACTGGTTTGATTTTGATGCGGTTTTAACCATTCTGTAAAGGATATCTCTAGGAAGGTTTCTGTAGAAAATTATTTATTTATGATCAAAGGAAGCCAAGCAGTAACGATTTCAGTGAAAAAGTCGAAATTAAGCTGGTGTCTGAGCGTTTATTAAGCTTACGCTGGGCAAACTGTTAACAATATCAATAAAGACTATGTGTGTAAGAATTGTTCAGCATTAAAATTCTACAAAAAGTTCCGGGAGAGCATATCTCTATCTTCAATACATCGCCCACTATAAGTGGTTTTACGTTTTCATTTCTTCCAACTAAGCCGACGGTTTACGATCTAGTTAGGGGCGAGTCTATCACCCCAGTTACAGCGTAGCTAGCGGGTGAGCCTATTACCCCCAGAAACAGCCAGCAGCAAACTGTCGAGTCGTGTTGAGTTAAGACTTCAGAGAAGAGTGTTTGTGTTTGGAGTTTCCCTGGAAGTGCAACTCGGCTTTTCTTCATTTCGCCCGTTAACTTTTCGTTCCTCAAAATACACACTCAAGTTAAGATTGGACGGAAGGGGGGTAAAGAGAAATGTATCGAATTAACCAAATATGCCAATTGTTGTATGAGGGGCGTGGTAGCGAAGTGGTCAAGCTGTTGGCCTCTCGCCAAGGTTGACCGGGTTTGATTCCCGGTCAATTCATGTCAGATTTTCGAAGTGAAATTCCATGTCCTGTGGTTCGGATTCCACGTAAAAAGGAAGTCCCGTGACCATGAAAAGTGATTCTCCATTTGTGTATGGTGTTCGTTATCTTATCCACGTGAAGATATAGTTCAAGTTATGTCGTATTCGGTACTCTCCTCGTTCCTTGACCGGGCCCAAGATCTTTCTCTAGATCTTCGTCTCTTTCGCTTCCAGTTGTTCTGCCATGCCTTTCTTATTCATCGCAAGGCATTCTGATGCATATAACGCCTCCGGGCGAATAACGGTACAGTAGTGCCTGAGTTTGGACTTGAAGGACACACTGATCATTTATAGTAGGTGTCTTTGGTTAGATGGTAACCATTTCCATTTCGTTGATTCTTGACACGGAAGCTTCTTTTTCACAAATGTTGTACTCCATCCATTCACCCAAATAATCTTCTTCTTCTTTCGTTACGGCCAACTAAGGACCACGTCATGTCAACTGTTTCTTCTGCATTTTAATGTTGGCCCAGTACTCTTTCATTCGCAATCGATTTTGCTCCTTTCTGTCGTCCACGACTTCCCTGTTTTTAGTTTCGGCTGAAATTGAAAACTCCGATATTTTTGAAGTTATCCCTAAGTGGGCCACCCTCCTGGATATATTCACATGTTATCTCAGTCTCCAACAGATCTTTCTCTATTTCACTGAACCCTTTGTCTTTTTCTCATGGAGAAAAGCAAAAATTCGGTTGGATAGCCGTGTTGATTTCATTCGGGTTATATATCACGTCAGTTATTTTCTCTACGTGTGTGTACAACTCGTGGTTGTGGCGTCTTCGGAACTCGCCGTGTTCTTTGACTGGACCCAGGATTATCCTCAATATCATCCTTTTCTTGGTCTCCAGTTTTTCCATTATGCCTCTACCCAATTATTATTATTATTATTATTATTATTATTATTATTATTATTATTATTACTTCTTTCTTCGTTTAGGCCAGATATGGACCACGTCATTTCAACTGCTTCCGTCTTTGGGCCTTGATCTTAGCCCAGTGTTCACGCATTCGCTGCCTGTGAGACTCCTTTCTTTCTTCAGACCACTTCTTGCCGGTTTTTAATTTCGCTTTTTCTTGGAATTGGTGGTGTGCTCCAAGCTTTTCCTTCAAAAGGTCACGTTCCATAATGTCTGCGTGGGTGATCCCTACTTGGTGTAAATCCTTGTCTACCTCACAAAACCAGGGGCCCTTGGTTCTTTTTTGTTGTTAAAAAAATAGGTAAATATCCGATCGGTGATTCTCTCGGGTTTCATACGGGTTAAGTGGCCATAGAAAGATATTATTTTCTTCCGAATTACTTAAGATTATTATTATTATTAATATTATTATTATTATTATTATTTACAAGTAGAATTTCCCTGGAAAAGGGAATTAAACTCAAGCAAATGACGGAATAAGGCAAAGAAATGGCATGGCCATTTAGCATTGAGCGAAGATAAAGTTGTTGCTGCGAAGCAATTGACTTGTACAATGATGGACGTGCGGTTCACTTAACTCATATTAACCTTTCAGACGACTGTGACATTCTTTGACTATGATTCACTGCTCTGCACTAAAGGGAAGACCAAGCCATGCGCTTCGGACATATTTGCTGTCCCAGCCATCTTAAGGCACATACACACTTGAGAATCCGCCCCGAATGAGCATGCGTTTCCGCACAACATGCAGGGCCGGAATTACCAATAGGCCCCATAGGCCCCGGCCTAGGGGCCCACCATGCTGAGGGGCGCAAAAGCAAGAAGGAAGGTTTTATAAACTGACTTTGAAGGAAAATTGCCTCACATCAGTTATAGAAAAACTGTAAGTCCTACTTTTTTATCTAGTGGTTTCCCGTAATTATTTTGTTCTACGCTCCTTTTTAATCTTGTTCCACTTCAAAAAGTACCGGGTGAGTTAGCCGTGGTCGTTACGGCATGACTGCTGGCAGTCGTCACATCCGGGAGGCGAGAAGTTTCGAATCCCCCCGCCGGCAACCTTGAAGATGGTCTTCTGTGGTTTCCCATCTTCCTTCCAGGCAAATGCCGGGGTTGGTCGCTAACTATAGGCCACAGCCGCTACCTTCCAACTAACTCCTCGTCCTTACCTCCCAACTTTCCTCCCCAACGGTACTTGTAGCTCACCCATTGGGTGTCCGTCTCGAAGCAGCTACAAAAACTGGCAAGCCGAACATGTCCTCGGACACTCCCGGCACTAAAAGCCATACGCTAAAAAAAACTTCAAGATGTTATTTTTACAGTTCAAAAATAGACTAAACAGACTTTTACTACGGTACTTACGATTTTTTCAAAACCAATTTCATGTAATTTTATGATTTAAATTAAACTTTCCAAAATGTTGACACTTTTCCAATTGATATTGTGGCCATCATATTCCAACAAATTAGCAACAGCAGATTTTTCGACTTCAGCTTTAGGACAGAAATGTTTCATGATTTATTAGGAGAAAATATAAGTCTTGATTATTAATATTTAATTTGAATAATTCATTATGCATTAAGTTATACACTTGTCCACTTTACAATACAAAAATATCATTTTATTTATACATTTTGATACATGTTTCGGCCCTGTGAGCCTTCTTCAGTCAAAATCAATAAAATTCTCCTAGATCATTCTAATGGTTGGTCTCTCATAAAAAAAAAATTGTAAATCCATTTTTACATCGTCAAGTTGATTAAAATACATGGATATAAAATGCTTAAAGAAATTAAAAGATTTAAAAATGTACAATATTTTGAAACGTGGGCTCCATTCTAGCTAATCCATAATCAAAACGAGGGACCTGGAACAATAAAATTAGCTAACAATCTATTTTATTGTTCCAGGTCCCTCGTTTTGATTATGGATTAGCTAGAATGGAGCCCACGTTTCAAAATATTGTACATTTTTAAATCTTTTAATTTCTTTAAGCATTTTATATCCATGTATTTTAATCATCTTGACGATGTAAAAATGGATTTACAAATTTTTTTATGAGAGACCAACCATTAGAATGATCTAGGAGAATTTTATTGATTTTGACTGAAGAAGGCTCACAGGGCCGAAACATGTATCAAAATGTATAAATAAAAAGATATTTTTGTATTGTAAAGTGGACAAGTTTATAACTTATCAAAATCAATACGGAAAAACTTGAAAAATGACTAAAGTCATAGATATTCATCATTATGCATTGTTGTAGGTTGCATGGTGTAATGTACATGTATATCTGAATATATTTAGGCTAAGTGTATAACGGGTCTTAAATGGTTTAAACTTATTTTAATATCTCGACGGCCTATTTATTTATAGTTTATATTTAAAAATTTAGGAACAGATGGTTCGCTCATTATTTTAATTTATTTAATTGAACTTACTTCATAAAATGCAAACACATTTGCCATTGAAAACAAATGTTTTTAAATATCCGTATTGATATTAGAATAAAACGTTTAAACTTAGAGAATACTCCAAATCAATACATAAACATTATGTATTGATTTGGCGTATAATGTTAAACATTTAATTTACTTCATAATACATTAGAATAAAATAAAAATTACTTTCACAAAGACCTTTCTGAGGTATAAATTATCTCTCCTTCACGATGGTATGAAGAGGGGGCGGCAAAATCCTAGGGCCTAGGAGCGCATAAAATCTAAATCCGGCCCTGACCACATGACCAAGGAACCACTGTGTTCTGACCTCGTGTGGACCGAACTGGGAGCCCCGACTGTGCAGTGTAGATGTAGTGTATTGGAAGAGTCTGGCCTGGCCTGAGGCTACAATGAATGAATGACTAAAGCCTGTAGTGTCCCTAGAAGGGCAAATGACTCCCTCGAGAGGGGGAGCTCATTGATTATATCTCACGTGGTGAGCTATTCACGTGAGATGGTTAATTTAGTCACTATGATAGTCATAATGTTCTGACTTAACTAATACCTACTATCCATAGTTTACTTCCTAAGTATGTGATTTTCGTCTCTAAGTCTACACGTAGCACTCAGTCTGATGATAATCTTGTGCCCGTTCAAATTATTTGACAATACACTTATATCGTAACACTTTTGTAAGTTAACAATTCCCACATTTACTTGAACCACCGTCTTTTTAACTCCTTCCAATCCGCTCTGCGTCTGGATGTCATAGACCAGTGTGGTCCTAGTAGCTGTCAGAAGTTGTCCGCCCATCTTCTTCTCGGTCTGCCGCGGCTTCTCATGCCTGTGAATGGGTCCACAGAGTTGCTCTCTGCACCTATCTGCTTTGGTTAAGTCTCGTGACGTGCTCTGCCCATTTCCACTTAATTCTGGCGGCATGTTGCGCGACGTTCTCCGAAAACGTGATTTCTTGGAGTCTCTTGTTTGATACTCTATCACTCAGTGATATGCCTCTCCATTTTCTTCTGGCGCACTTCTAATGCTCTCTTTTGCTTGGCCGTTAAGTACCAAGTCTGACAGGCGTAAGTCAACACTGGAATGATGCATATGTGGAGAGCCTCTAATCTGAGTTTCCTGTTCAATGATTTATCGAGCAGTATGAACGTCAGTTCCCAGAAGACCTTGCAAGCTTGAGGCAACAATGGTGAACCGAAAATTGATCGTCGCCATTTATTGTTGTATGTATATATTGGATTCGTTGAAAACGAAAAGGAGAAAGCGGTGGTGACAAAGAAAACTGCATGAAGAGAGATGCGATGTTAAAAACGATTGTACATGAAACAGATGACAATTTTAAAGAGTTTACGAGAATGTCACTTCAGGATTTTTAATGGGTATTACATAGTGTCAGGGCTACGATCTTCCACTTTCTTCACTCGCATATACTGTACATCGAGAGCAGAGGCAGCCGGCTCATACTGATCGATCCTTCCCCAGTCGTCATCTCATCACCCATGTATACGCGCATTAACAAGATTAATGTTGTACTCACGCTATCATTTAAAGGCGCATATACCGTACACATGAGCATTCGCCCCGAATGACCATGCACTTGCCTTGTTTTGCTCAGATGTTTACAGGGCGAACCGATTGGATCCGCATGCCTCATCACGATCCGACTGTTGTCGGTACATCAAAGTGAGCACGTGCTCTGTTCCTACTCAGAGTGGACTAGTGGGGAAGGACCGAACAGTGTGAGCCGACTGCCTCTGCTCTCGATACATCTGCGACCTTGCTCGTGCAAGTGAAGAAAGTGAAAGATAATTTCAAGTAGAAATGGAATTATCCCAGGATAATTCCCTGACTCTCCTGGGGTACTACCACAAGTATCCTGTACTGTGGAACCCCAAGGATGAGTACTATTACAATTAATTCATATTCTAAAGGCTAATGCCTTGTCGATTCAACCAAACTCTTCTGTCGTTGGCGGTTCGTTTCAGTTCCATGTAATTGTCACATTCCATTCTATTCTTGATGTCTTCCAAATACTTCGTCCTAGGCCGTCCTCTTCCTTTCTTTCCCAGCAGTTTCCCTTCAAGAATGTTAACGATGAAAGTGTTGTGTCTGATGACATGTCCAATGAATTTTATTTTTCCCTTTCCCATTTCCTTCATTAGTCTTCTTTCTTCTTTGACTTCCCTTAAGACTTCCAGTTAGGTTTTTCTTTCAATCCAGCTCGTTCTTGTCATTTTACACCATATCCACATTTCAGCAGCTCCAAGTGGATTCTTTTCCAATTTACTCAGAGTCCAACTTTCACTTCCATAGAGCAGTGTACTCCAAATAAAGGATTTTCTTCCATCTATATCAGAGATTCCCAAACTGGGCGAATTCGCCCAGTAGTGGGCGATTTTAGCACGCCAGTGGGCGAAACTGACAGAATGTGAATTCGATGGGTGATTTGAAAAAATTGGTGGGCAAATAATTTAGTTTTTTATGTATACAGTATGACCGAGAAGTTTTGCCTATAAAAAGAAGGAATAAAATAAAATTGCAAACAAGTAATTTAATTATGTCAAATTATGTTACCTTTTTAAATTTACAAATACAGCAGTTTATCACAGAAAAGTTGTTTGTAGCTTTTCCTTTTTCTTACATGGTTGAGAGAGGGCTTAGTGCGGTAAATAATCTTGCCACGAAGTCTAGAAATAGGTTAGAAATTGAAAAGTGAGGAGATCTTAGAATTTTTCAAACAAAAATGGCTCCTGATATCAACCAATTGATTGAAACTCATCAAATCCATCCCTCACATTAATTAGACATAGGTATTTATGTTGTTTATTTAATTAGATTTAAATTTCATGTAGCTTTAATTTTCATGTTTTCTTCAATTTATTTCATTGGTTGTTATTCCTTTTTTAGACCTAATATTTGCAAATTTTCAATCTACATAATTATACCTAAATAAACAATGATGTACCTATTAAGAGAAACATGCCCGTATAAATTCTCATTTCTCAACTTATATGTAGGTATTTGAATGTTTGTGTTAGTAATTTTAAGATACCGACAGTAGTGGCTACGCGCTGCGTTAGGTCAAGGGGCCAAGCTCTCTGCTGACTCGGTAGACGCGTGGGTTCGAGCCCCACCGTCGGCTGTCCTTGAAATGGTTTTCCGTGGTTTCCCATTTTCAACACCAGGCAAATGCTGGGACAGTACCTTCTGACAGGCCACGGCCGCTTCCTTCCACATCCTTGCCCAGTTTCATTCATCTTCATCCATTCCATCTCTCATCCCGACGCGCAGGTCGCCCAAGGGCGTCGACTAGAAAGACCTGCACTCGGCCTCTCAGGAGGCTACACGACAAAAAAATTTAAGATTTGTGTGTTTTTAGCCTACTTTCGATTTTTGCAAAAAAAAAAAAAGTATACTTATGAGATCTACAGAGGGCCAAAAATTGTGTGTCTGTCTGTGTGTGTGTCTGTGTGTGAGTGAGTGAGTGTGTGTGTGTGTGTGTGTGTGTGAGTGTGTGTACTCTGAATGTCTGTCCCCCCTCCCCCTATCAATTCGAACACGGTGAAACCGAATTGACGAAAGTTAGTTCAGAGGCAGCACTAGCAAAGGGCACCTCAGTGTCATGTTTTATATCGCCGCCATCTCGACGGAAACGTAATGGCGGCCACCCAAATGTTCAAAGCTTAAATCAAATTACAACTAACCTAATCATCTGATCTTTACCAAATTTTGCAACAACATACATTTATGTGGGAAGCATATTTTGGCCCAAATAAAAGGTCATCAGCCCTATAGTTTGCAGATGGTGGCCATGTATGCGCGCAAATCGATTCTCCCTATCAATTCAAACACGGTGAAACAGAATTGAACGAAATTTGGTACAGAGGTATCACTATCAAAGGGAACCTCAGTTTCATGGTTCATATCGCCGCCATCTTGACGAAAAAGTAATGGCGGCAGCCCAAATGTTGAAATCTTAAATCAAATTACGACCAACCTAATCATCTGATCTCTACTAGGTTCTGCAACAACATACCTTTATATGGTGAGCATCTTTTGACCAAACTACAAGGTCATCAACCCAATAGTTTGCAGATGGCGGTCATGTATGTGTGCAAAGTGATTCACCATATCAATTCAAACACGGTGAAACCGTATTGAATGACATTTTGTACAGAGGTAGCAATAGCAAAGCGCACTACATATTCGTGTTTAATATTCGTATAGCACGTTGTATTTCAACAAGCTACTACAACCAACATTCAATTATACTCCTTGAAAAAGACAAAGAGTTATAACAATACCCATGCATTTAGGAGAAATTAGGCTGTATGTTCTTTACTGAACATCTTGTTTTTAATGAGGTGGGCGAAAAAAATAAATCTCAAAATTGGGCGGTGGACATAGAAAGTTTGGGGAACCCTGACCTATATTCATATGTTTGCTGGATAAAATGTTGTTCTTAGTCATAAAAGCCTGTTTTGCCAATGCAACCCTTCTCTTCACTTCCATTAAGCATCTATTGTATTCTGTGATTATACTACGGAGATAACAAAATTGTTTCACTTGTTCAATTCTCAAGTGATCAATATTACCATTACAATACTTTAAGAAATGAAGATGCTTGGAGTGAAATTGCTGCCCTCCTGCACATTTCAAAAGATGAATGCCGCAAGGAAAGTGAAAGCCTCAAGGAAGCATCAAGAAAGCATCCCGATCTGGTCCTATTGACAGCCAATCTCTTCACTTCGCTCCAGGTCTTGTCATCTTCCATTGCTTCCATGTGTTTTGTTTGAGTTTCCCTCTTTTCCATTGACTTATGCGGCTTCGGTGGCGTAGGTGGTAGCATGCTGACTTGCTATGCCCAAGGTCGCGGGTTCAAACCCGGTCGAAGTTGTCGGATTTTTAAGAGCATTAAAAATCCCTCAGTATGCCTTCCTTCGGAGGGGAAGTAAAGTCGGCAGTCCCATGTCATAGATTTATGGCATGATAAACGACCTTCCACTAATTACACTTGTGTGAAGCTAAATTTGGCCAGTTTGCCATCTCTTGATGAATGCAGTACATTTGCATTTGTCTGTTGGCACAGGCTAGAGTAAAATGTGGCTTTTCACCAATGTCTCAGTCTCACTCATGGCTGTGATTATATGGAAGCTACTGAGGTATGGGTGGTGCTTAGTAATGCCATTCAGGGCACAGTCAGTGCCTGTGGATGCTGTGAAAGGTTCTACTCATAGGATTAGTACTGCTGTTCTGACTCAATGAGGAAAGAAAGGGCAAACTACCTCACTCCTCATCTTGCCTAGTACGCCTCAATATAGCGCTCCCTTGGGTTTTTGTGGGTATCCACCCATGTAACCTAACGGCGGTAATTTTTAGCCTATTTTCAATTTTGAAAAAATAGGCTTATGAGATCACCCTTTGTCCGTGTGTCTGTCTGTGTGTGCGTGCGTGTGTGTGTGAGGTGTGTGTGTGTGTGTCCCCCTAATAACTTCTAAACGGCTGGAGCTATTTCAATGAAACTCGGTAAGTTCATAGCACTATTCCGGGCGACCCCGACCGTGCCCTTCAAATTTTGTTACGTCTCACCAATCCAACATGGCGGATGTGAGAAATATTTCACCGGCATTCTATATCTCTGAAACTATTAGCGGTATCATCCTGAAATATTGTAGGAAGATAAAGGGCACTACAGGAAGTTCACCTATAGGACTTTCAAAAACCGGTTAACTACAAAAGGAACATGGCGGCCAAGCGAATTTGAAAAATTTATATAGACCTTTCTCGAGATTTAATGTTCCAAACGCAATGAAATCTGGTACAGGAAATGTTTATTCACATTGTAATGTACTGGTATCTAATTTAGTTCAATTGTTTACATAACCTCAAGATGGCGGCTGTGCGAATTTTAAAACTAAGCTTTTATTTCTTGTGCCGTAATCATGCGATCGAAGTGAAAGTTTTAATAATGAACCTACGCAATAATTTTCCTTTAATGGTACATGACTCTATGGCCTATACATTTAACAATCCAATATGGCGACCATCCGAAATATTTAGACGGCTCTGAATATCTACGAATCTATTACAGCAATCAAACTGATTTTTTTATGTCCATAGGGGCTATGAACATAAGTTCACCTATAGGATTTTAAATAATCTAGTGATCACAAATCTAACATGGCGGCGACGCGAAGAATAAATATTCACATGGACGTTTCTCGCAATTTAAACATCCGAGTGCAGTGAAACTTGAAAGAGTAAATCCTTATACGAATGTTAATCCACTGGCATCTAATTTATTTCAATTGTTTCCATAACCACAAGATGGCAGCTGTGTGAAATTTTAAAATCTCGTTTATACTTCTTGTGTCCTAATCATGCGATTGTAGTTTGAATGCTACACGTACACAATACTCTTCATGTAACAGTACATAACTCTAGGACCTACATATATTAAATCCAACATGGCGACCATCCGAAATATTTAGTCGGTTCTCAATATCTACGAATGCATTACAGCAATCAGACTGATATTTTGTATGTTGATAGTGGCAGTTAACATAAGTAGGATATATGAAAATAGGCTGGATAGTTCTTCACGGAACTACTTGTTGAGGATCCAACCAGTCTTCGGGCTGACTACATAAGAGACAGAAGCTAAATTATAGGTTAGATTTGAATAACGTTCTTAGGTTCCAACGTTCGTCACCAGGAGCCAACTGAGGCGGCATCTACTAATCAAATTCAGAACTAGTTGGTCGTTGACGATGGCATTTGGTAGCAAGAGTTGGAACTACTTGAAAATCGAATGTCTGCAGTCCTTACTTGAATTAAAAACAGATAACACACACTAATACAGCCATCACAATTAACACCGGTTATCAGACAGATTCTACACACACCCAAAGTACACGGGGCTACATGACCGCGTTGTCGCAGCCCCTAAACTGAGGAACCAACCAACAAATCGTAAAATGTATATCCACATAGCTCCCACCATTTTGTAGGCACAAGTCATGTGTCTGCTTTTCTCATGTTTAAAGTAAAGTAGATCCTCTTGTCATGTTTTAAAATAACGTCGAATGAAATTCTATGGACAGAACAAATATTATTCAAGAAAATAATTTAATATAACAATGTTTTTTTTTAAATAAATTTTCTGGTTGGCAGAGAAGGGGGTTATTAGACAACAACAATCGCTAAATATTGTGCTCTTTATTTTAGGATTGCTGCTATACCGGGACAAACCGCAAATTCATTAAAAGTATCATATTTCTATTTACAGGTCGTTATGCTCTGTAATTTACAGTCAAACAAATCGTCTCCAGGGCAATTCAATATTAGCAGATTAAACCTTCATTTTGTTGTAGAACACCGACTAAATTGAATTTGCTGGCAGTCTGATCACTTTGTGGTTTAATTACAAACACCTCATGGTGGTCCCGTTCGGAAAACAACACACATACTGCGTGAATAGCAGAAATTGTGAATTTATCATTAAACATTCACCAATATACTGTACCCCATCAAGGGCTCTCAAGTAGAGCTGGTAATACAGTAAGCGAATTTCGGTTCTTCGACTAATAATCAATTTAATAAATTAATTTATAAATTTAAAATGATGATGATGATGATGATGATTATTATTAGGGCTCTGATTTTTAGGTGCTAAAAATCGGGAAAATATTTATTTTTTATGTATTAAAAATACCTGAAATATGTGACAAAAAAGTAAAAATATGCAATTATAATTTAGTTTATAAATGTGAATATAAACAATATGCAGCACTCACGAATACAATTTATTTTATGTCTCACTGAATGCTGAAGCATTACAATACACAATGAGATACATCTTGAGGTTGTCCATCACAAATGACCGACGATTATCATGAAACTCTTGTTCTGAAGGCGCGAAACTGCGGCAATATATTTCTTGCCCTTGATGTGTTGTGTAACTTGAAATCGCTGTTCAGTCTTGATTGCTTTCCCAAATGGTTGGCAGAACAAAACGCCCCCATCAGAAGTAAAATTATCTTGAAATTCTGCAACAGACGATAACTTGTAGTTGTTTTTACATTAGGCATCGTAGAACAGCCCTACACTTCTAGTGCCAGAAATGAACTGCATGCGAGCGACACTTGTTCCAGGTAGCTGGGGGGTTGGGGGAGGTCTAGCAAGTGGCTATGGACAAGGAAATCCCCGACTTCCACAGTGAGTGGCACGGGGTGAAAATTAAGAATAACACAGGTGCAAGCTGACATTCGCTCTGCATGAACATTAGATAGCTCACAGGTTCTTCCCCGTTGAAGTAACACAACAAAAATTCAATAAACTGAAAGATCTAGCATACTGATTTAAAAAGTAAATATTATATATTTTTATGTACTAATAAGGGAAAAGCAGGAATTTATGTATTTACATACAAATCGGAGCCCTAATGATGATGATGATGATGATAATTGTCTTTTAAGGGGCCTAACATCTAGGTTATCGGCCCCTAATGGTTTGTGAAAAGGGGATGAGAATTAAAACTATAACTATTACTACCTACAAACTTACGGACTGGAAGAAGAAATGGTAAACAATTAAAGGATAAGGCAAATAATGGACAGGAAGGAAAGAAATGCCCTCAACCCTCGAAGAATGAGGATTGAGGGACTTGGAAGGAAAGAGAGCCATGAAAGGCAGATAGGAAAAGGAAAGAGAAGAGGGCTTGTCCTAAGGTCAGAGGAAAAGGGGACAAAACGGACCCAGCTCGGGAATCCCTCGGGGTCGCCAACTCCCAAACTCACTAGCCGTGAGGCCTAGAGGTTGTGGCACTATCCAGGGTGGGCTACACTCACCCTGCTTCAGTGAGGACCTTGTGCAGTAGGCAGGAGATAACATGAAAAGAAAAAGAAGGCTGACCCATCGCAGGAGGGTATCAGGAAAGATGAGACAAGTGCCAATTAAGGCGGGGAAGTGAAATACTCCCAAGGCCTCGGATACCCTAATATTGTCGAGGTCGGAAGAGAACAAGAGTTGACCAAGAGAGGTCGACAGGAAAGAAGACGGAGAGGAGCCCGGCACATGTAAGTGGAAGCAATGCCGGATTCAGCTGGGATCCCGTGGTCACCAACCCACGGGGGGAATATAAAATTAATCGAAAACGATATGTCAATTAATCAAGTAAACAAATAACCGGCTACCACGAAGAAATTATTCAGACACGAGATAATAAAGTACGTTTTAACTATCGGACCAGTGCGAGAACTCTCGCATAATGGCTTGCGTGTGCCCCATGTGTACAGACTACCCGCCCGGCCCTAGTGCTATGCGGGTCTTACGCAACACAGTTATGCAAGGGGTTTTCTTCTACTTTGCTTGTTTAATAGCACTTTATAAACAAATAAATATATTTCCGTTGACATTCCAAGAAATGGAAGATTTTTTTCTGTACTATTGAGGCAATTTGGAAGATTTTGGTACAAACCACATCTTCTAACTCCCTCTGGTTTAGGAGCTTGAGTTTTGTGAAACATACACCTTTCCGCGTTCAGACGTTATTAGGGGAGGAGGACACACACAGACACACATACGCACACACATAAAACGAAAATAGGCTAAAAATGCCATGAACTTCTCCTATCTTCCCTTATTCTACCTTCCAAAATCAGGTTATGACTTAGTACAGCTTCCCTTGTCCCTACGTTACTCCTGAATCCAATTTGGTCTTCACCCAACTATCTTTTTATTCCATCCTCTTGTAAATTATGAGTAATCAAGCTGATTGTACGGTAATCTTCACATCTGTTAACTCCTGCTTTCTTCGGTATAGGGATGATAACATTCTTCTTGAAATCAGAGGGTACCTCACCTTTCCCAAAAATCCTACATACTAAGTGAAATAACCTTATCAGACCTTCATCACCAATGCAACGTAGCAACTCGATCGATACATCATCTATGCCTGGTGCGTTGTTCCTGCCTATGTCTTCTAGTGCTGATTTCTACAGATACTAAAATAACAAAGGCTATCAAACGAATTCTACACACACCCAGGTACACGGGATAAACAACCAAGATACCCAAGCCTCTCAAATGAATAAACTACCACCACACTAACGAGTAGGCTATCTTGTCACTGAATAACGTTATCCGTGACGAATAGCAGTGACGAGTTCTGGAATACTGTGTGTTAATATTCATTAAGATACTAATTACGGAACCTTGCGAGGATAATGTATGTGTTGTAGTTTTAATTAGATATATGAAACAGTCCTTGTATTTTTTTCTGTTTGCTGGTAGCGTGTAATGGATTTAACCGCTCCCGTAGCAGTGACAGGAGATTAATGGGCTCCGGGAATTATGGAACTGTGTGGTCCACCTAATGGATAGCCTATCCCGTGCTGCTCTACATAAATGCAGTTTATGCCACAAGACATCCACGTTCCGTATAATTACACGTGTTTTATGTCCTCATATTGCTTAATAAACACAAAAATACCATATATATATTTGTTGAGAATTGCTCTGTTCACCGACCAGACCGGGAGAGGTCAGGCTTTGTTGTATTTTTGTGGTTGTATTTTTTGTTTTGGTGTGTGTTGTGTTCTTTGTGTGTGCTGTGAGTTTTTTGATTTTTGTGTGTATTTTGTGTACGATTTTTATTTTTTGTGTATTTTGTGTTTGTTTTCGTGTGTTTTCTTATTCTTTTCTTTGATTTTGTTTCCATATTTTTGTTTTATGCTTTTTTGTGTTTTTATGTTTTTTCTTTGTTTCTTTGGTTTTTTTTTGTTTCTTGTTTTCTGTTTCTTGTTCCTTGTTTTTTGTTTTTTTTACTCTTTGTTTTTTTGCTTTTTGTTATTTGTTCCTTGTTGGCTGGCTGCGTGGCTCAGCGTAACGTTCTCGCCTACTGTGCCCAAGGTTGCAGGATTGAATCCTGGCGCAGTCAGCTGGCATTTGAGGATGCGCAAATGCGAGGGAGTCGTGTCAGTAGATTTACTGTCACGTTAAAGATCCCCTTAGGGGCGAAATTCCGGCATACCTGCTCGGCGTCTCTAAAAGCCACAGTAGTTAAAAGGGACGTAATGCCAATAACATTATTAGTATTTCTTCAGACATTTATTATTGTATTATCTTATTCAAAGCTGCCTTGACTAAAGAATGTGGTTTAATCACTGCTTAAACGTGCATGTTTCGTCGTTCAATGACATCTTCGTCAGCGTAAATTGAATTAAAATAAGTTTACAAAGATAAAAGAGAAAATGTATACGGTACCCTTACAAAACATTATTAGAAATTTAAATAAAAAGAAATCTCACAAAAAGAATTAAAACATATGAATGGTTCCATTTTTAGCCTATTTTCAATTTTGAAAAAATAGGCTTATGAGGTCACCTTTTGTCCGTGTGTGTGTGTGTGCGTGCGTGTGTGTGTGTGTGTGAGAGGTGTGTGTGTGTGTCCCCCTAATAAAATCTAAATGGCTGGAGCGATTTCAATGAAACACGGTAAGTTCATAGCGCTATTCCCGGCGACCTCGACCGTGTCCTTCAAATCTTGTTACGTCTCACCAATCCAACATGGCGGCTGTGCGAAATATTTCACTAGCATTCAATATCTCCGAAACTATTACCGATATCGCCCTGAAATTGTGTACAGTGATAAAGGGCTCTACTAGAAGTTCACTTATGAGACTTTCAAAAACCTGGTGACTACAAAACCAACATGGCGGTCAAGCGAAGTTGAGACTTTTAAATAGACTTTTCTCGCGATTTAACTATCCAAACGTAATGCAACAGTGCTGAAATTGTTTATACACATTGTAATGCACTGGAGTCTAATTTAGTTCAATTGTTTACATAACCTCAAAATGGCGGCTGTGCGAAATATTTCACTGACATTCTATATCTCCGAAACTATTACAGATATCATCCTGCAATTTTGTACGGTGATAAAGGGTACTGATACGAGTTTATCTATGTATATTTCATAAACCTGTAAAGTACAAAACGAACATGGCGACCAAGCGAATTTGAAATATTTTAATAGACTTTTCTCGTGATTTAACTCTCTGAGCGCAGTGAAATGTGGTACAGTAAATGATTTTGCAGATTGTAATGCACTGCCATCTAATTTAATTCAATTGTTTACATAACCTCAAGATGGCGGCTGTGCGAAATTTTAAAATTAAGTTTTTATTTCTTGTGTCGTAATCATGCGATCGAAGTGAAAGTTTGAATAATGAACCTAGGCAATAATTGTCCTTGAATGGTACATAACTCTATGACCTATACATATAACAATCCTAAATGGCGAGCTTCCGAAATATTTAGACGGTTCTCAATATCTACGAATCTGTTACAGCAATTAAACTGAAATTTTGTATGTTGATAGTGGCAATTAACATGAGTAGGCTGTATGAAAATAGGCTATAGTTCTTCACGGAACTACTAGTTAATTAATACAGTAGCTTTCAGTCGGTCAACATAAATCATTCCAGTTACTGGAATATGTGAAGAAAAAATACAAGTGATTAAGATTTATACGAGATGCATCCTGAAAATAAGTATTCCTATTTTCTTTTACTCCAAAAATCCCTGTCCTCCGGTCAGTATTTTCACCCTGACGAAGAGCTGAAGACGAATATCACACGCTGGTTCCATTTTAGACTTCTATGACACAGGATACCACGCTATGACAAGTGTCTCAATTCGTTTGTCGAAAAATAGCTGACACATTGCTATACCGGTTACCGAAAAAGTTTTTCATATGCCTACATTATGTTATCTCTTTTTTCTAATATAGGGAAACTTACTTTCTGAATGCGCCTCGTATATATTGCTGTGGTCTATTATTGATGATGGAGAAGAAGAAGAAGAAGAAGAAGAAGAAGAAGAAGAAGAAGAAGAAGAAGAAGAAGAAGACTAAAGAATGACATGTTTCGCTCGTCAAGTAAGCATCATCAGATCCAAATATGCAAGACAAATAGATCTACAAAACACTACCAAGCCTACAGTGACACACACAGAGTCTCTGTCTGCTGAGCTTCTATGCCCAAAGTCGCGGGTTCAAACCCGGCCAAAGTCCTCGGATTTTTAAGAGCGTAAAAATCCCTCAGTATGCCTTCCTTCGGAGGGGAAGTTAAGCTAGCGGGCCCATGTCATAGATTCATGGCATGTACAAAAACCTTCCACTAACTAAACTTGTGTGAAGCAAACTTTCTAGGTTAGGTTGGATTAATGCTCTTAAGTTCCAACATTCGTCGCCAGGCACTGGTTGCGATGGCATCTAGCATTTGGTAGCGAAAGTAGAAACTACTTCAAATTATCGTCTGCAGTCTTCACTTGAATTAAGAACAGATAACACACACTAATACAGCCATCACAATTAACACCGGTTATCAGACAGATTCTACACACACCCAAAGTACTCGGGGCAGACCCTAAACTAAGTAACCAACCAACCAAATAGTCTCTGCCCTCCAAAAACAAAATACAACAAATAAAACGTCGGAACTTTGTGTTAATTATTACTGATCAATTTTAATATTTTGTTCACCGGAAACTCAACCATATCCGGTCGATTAGATTAGCAGTTTGCCTCTTCTACTACTACGAGCAGTAATACAGGGTCTTTCATATAAAGTGAGAACGCCAAGCGGCGGGTTTGTTATCCGCTAGTGTGGTGGCCTTGACCGAGCTTGTGGCGAGACGTGGCCCCCTGCTCTAAACGTGGGTACAATCCTCTATGAAATATTACCTTATAAAAGTTGCTGGAAGTGTCGTCCTTCCTGGGTTATACAGGCATTGTATCTGGTAACCACATTTTGGCTGACGCGAGTGAGTCATGCCACTGTATTTTTTCTGATTTTTTATTTTGTGTTTTTTATTGAGCACTGAACCAGTAGTGTCAAAGTTATTTGCAATTACGTGAATCTGTGCTAGTGAAGGTGGCACTTCATCAGGAAATTGCTGAACAAATGCATCACGTACCCGCCGAGCCGAATCGTAATTAAAATACATTTTACATACAAAAATACGATGTTGCAATGATAACTCTCTCAACATGTTAGCAGCTGAGGTTCAGACTGGCGACTGACAACACCTGCACGCTTATTGCAAGGTCAAGTTCGTACTATGCGCGCGCTTTCAATACTACAGCAGGGGACCGTGGCGCGTCACATGCTCGGCCAAGCCGGCTTCAGCAGCGAATGAAAAAACCGCCGCTCGCCGTTCTAACTTTATATGAAAGACCCTGTATGAGTCAATGAAACTAAATCATATCCGGGTGATTAGACTAGCAGTTTTCCTTTCTACCACCACAAGCGCTAGTGTGTGTCAATGCATAGTTTCACATACATTCTCATAACTACTTCCGCTGTGAAAAATTTTCAAGAATCTAAAATAGCTTGAGGGTATTGAACCAAGAAACACATTAAATAAATAATTATGTAAATAAGTTAATTTGATTAGGATTTGAATCAAAATGAAACAATTAGTTCCGTGAGCAACTATACAGCCTATTTTCATATATCCAACAGTATTTATGTTAATTGCCTCTATTAACTTATAAAATTTCAGTTTAATTGCTATAATAGATTCGTAGATATTGAGAACCATCCAAATATTTCTGATGATCGCCATATTGGATTTTTATATATGTAGGCCATAGAGTTATGTACTGATAGACGACGATGTCTGCGTAGTTTCATTATTCAAAAGTTCACTTCGATTGCATGATTAATACACAAGAAATACAAAACTCAATTTTACAATTGCGCACAGCCACCATCTTGAGATTATGTGAGCAATTGAACTAAATTAGATGCCAGTCCATTAAAATGTGCATAAACATTTGCTGTACCAAGTTTCATTGCGTTTCGATGGTTAAACCGCGAGAAAAATCTATTTAAAAGTATAAATGTCACTTGGCCGTCATGTTCGTTTTGTAGTTAATAGGTTTCATAGGTGACCTTTTAGTATTGCCCTTTATCACCGTACAGAATTTCAGGGTGATATCAGTAACAGTTTTGGAGATATAGAATGCTGGTGAAATATTTCGCACAGCCACCATGTTGGATTGGTGAGACTTGATTAAATTTAAAGAGCACGGTCAGGATCGGCCGAAATAGTACTATTACCCTACTGAGTTTCATTGAAATCACTCCATCCGTTTAGAAGTAATTGGGGGGGACACACATACATACATACATACATACACACACAAACATACACACACACGGACAAAATGTGATCTCATAGTACTCAGCATATTTTTTTTCATAAAATGAAAATAGGCTAAAAAGAGTGAAGAAACAAGTGATTTGGGAAGATGTCCTCGTAGTTCCTCCCCTTAAAACAACAATAACTAACTGTAAACAAGCGATTGTAGGCTGTTTTTACGGAACTGTATTTAGGTCAGAAGAGATTTTGAAAAGTTATTATTTTAGTTTGATAGAGCTCTCCAAGACTCATAATTTGAAACCTTTCCGGGTCCTTAAGCCCTTCAAAATTTGTCAGATTTGAGGAAATTGCTTAATTTTACGTGTTCGTTACAGTAAGATGTGGACCCCTACTTTGACTGATAAGAAATGTTCTCAATATTATAACAATTTGTATTTTGAAGGATACAGCAAATATATTTTGAATTTTGTATCGGAAATACTTTTTGTAAGTATCTTACTGAACTCTGGCGGCAAGGTATCTTGGCCAATACTCTGAAACGATCGACATATTATAAAATATTTCTCGTTTATTTCCAGGACATCACACAAGACCATTAGAGAAATTGCTATTTTCTCCACGAATAACATCTATCATACAGGCAGGAACGACTAACGTATTTTACGATGTGTCCAGCAGAATGATAAGAGGGAACCATTAGTGAAATACACTGGACACACTCCTTGGAATACAAGATGAAGGGTAGAAGCGTAGGAACACGTCGCCAACATGACCAACTCAAGGGACTCGGAGATTATATACAAAATAATAATAACCCAACATATCACAGGAGGCTGTCAAGCAATCTCCTGTACTGATTACATGAAAAGGAACAAACAAGTACCCAAAATAATGCACCTTGCTCAAAAGTAATTATTATCTAAAAATAATTTGACTTACTATCAGTATGTTGTTGTTGTTTGAGTCTTCAGTCTTTTGACTGATTTGATACTGCTCTCCATGCCTCCCTGTCCTGTGCTAATTGTTTCATCTCTACATAGCTACCACACCTTACATCCGAGGCAATCTGTTTAACATATTCTAACCTTGGTCTACCCCTACAGTTCTTGTCCTCAACACTTCCTTCCATCACTAAGCTTGCTATTCGTGGGTGTCTTAGTATGTGTCCTACTAACCTATCTCTTCTCTTCATTAGCAGTCGCCAGAAACATATCTTCTCTCCCACTCTTCTTACTACCTCTCCGTTTGTAACCCTATCTACCCATCTGATCTTCATCATTCTCCTGTAACACTACATTTCAAATGCTTCAATTCTCCTCTTTCTGCTGCACCGATAGTCCAAGTTTCACTTCCACAGAGCGCCACGCTCCAGACAAAGGCTTTCAAAAGTGAATTCCTAATATTTAAATCTATATTCGATGTCAACATATTCCTCTTTTTTTTTAGAAATGCTTTCCTTGCCTGAGCCAACCTACTTTTTATATCCTCTTTGCTTCGTCCATCACTGGTTATTTTTCTTCCTAAGTAACATAAGTCTCCTACTTCCTTCAGCTTTTCACCTGCCAAGTTGATGTCCAGAATGTTCCTGAGGCCATTTTGGAAAATCCTAGTCACAAGTTGTTATGGGACAGATCAGTTACTGATAAGCCATACCAGCGAACCGGCCAGATATCGTTCTTGTGGACAAAATACGGAAGAGAACCATTTTCATTGATATTTCAGTGCCCAATTCCCATAATCGGCAACAAACCTGGTGTTAGAATTAAGTACAACTTCTTCGGGTTGTAGGCCATGGTCCAGATAGGATATCTCCCGACCTTTCACCGGAAACTGCGCTATCAAGGGTTCCGCTTACCTGTCCTGAGATAATCGTTTCATCTCTGCATAGCTACCACACCATACAACCAAGGCAATCTGTGTAACATATTCTAACCTTGGTGTACCCATACAGTTCTTATCCTCGACCCTAGGGTGAAAGGAGCGGAACGCTTGATAATGCAGGATGCAGTTTCTGGTGAATCGTCGGGATATATCCAGTCTGGACCACGGCCTACAAGTCCGAACAACTTGACCTTAATTACGAATGCCGGCCGTGAAAGCCTAGGCTGTTATATCTGCTGTGAGAAGATCACCAAAGTATCTGCCCTTGGCAGAGGAAATACGGCAAAGCCTGGATCTGACACTGAGAAGGACAGACAGACAGACGGACAGAGACAGACAGACAGACAGACACACATTTGCCCGGATCGATCTCATAAGTCTACTTTTTCCTCATTTTTGCAAAATGTGAAAAGTAGGCTAATAATAAATGTAAAAGAAAGATATTGGAGTTCAGTTGAAATTTGCAGGTGGAAAGCTAAAGGAAGGACGAAACTTCTGTTACTTGGGAAGCAAAATAACCAGTGATTTACGTATTAGAAAGTCATTTCTGAAAGCCTTTGTCTGGAGTGTGGCGCTCAATGGAAGTGAGACTGATGGCACAGCGGAAGAGACGAGAATAGAAGCGTTTAAAATGTGGTGTTACAGGAGAATTATGAAGATCAGATGGGTAGATAGGGTAACAGAGATACTAAGGCGAGTGGGAGAGGAGAGATGTTTCTGACCACTGCTAATGAAGAGAAGAGATAGGTTCGTAGGACACCCCATAGACACCCAGGAATATCAAACTTAGTTATGGAAGTGAGGGTCGAGGACAAGAACTGTAGGGGTAGACCAAGGTTAGAATATGTTAAACAGATTGCCTCGGACGTAGGGTGTGGTAACTGTATAGTGATGAAACGATTAGCTCAGGACAGGGAGGCATGGATATCTCCATCAAACCAGTCAAAAGACTGTAGACTCAAACAACAACAACAACAACAACAACAACAACAACAACAACAACAACAACAACATCATCAAAGAATTCTGTCTGGAAACTTTCAGAATTGGGTATTCCGAGGGATACCTGAGCTTGGCCGGTTTTCTATTTTTTCATTGACTTGGAATGTGCCTTCTAAGTCAGGTGATTTCAATCCATAGATCACGAATCTTTGAATAGTTCAAGAGCGGATCATCAGTAAAATGACTCCAAAACTCTCTGCTCTAAATCCACACGAAAAGTAGAGTGAAATAATCAATACAAAATGTGTGGCATTTTGCAGAGGAGATTCTAAAACATAATTTTACCTTGGGTTTCTTGAAAGAAAATATAATTAAGACTCTTGGTTAACATTGGAAGTAATTTCACCGCCTTGAAAACATATTTAGTGCATTAAACCGTGATGAGTATAAATGTTATTTTGGGAATCTGGAGTCGAGTCTAATAATTTACACGCCTCTGTACTTCTAAATTTCTGGCAGCTAGAGGACACGCAATTTCTCTTGTACTTGTTCACCTCGTGGTGGAGTGGCTAGCATTCTTGGCTTTCATCCTGCAGGTCCGGGTTCGATTCCAGGCTCAGCCAAGAAATGTAAGTCTAGTCTGAGGGCTGGAACGGGGTACACTCAGCCTTGTGAGGCAAAACTAAAAGGAGATGGGTTCAATTCCCACCTCAGTCCTGGAAGTGATTTTCCGTGGTTTACCCCACTTCTACTCCAGGCAAATGCTGGGATGGTTCCCAACGTCACCCCTTTCCCAACCTTCACTGTATGTCTACCCCTTATTATTCCCGTTTTCCAACGGGGTCGGGGATGAGATGCGATGGAAGTCTTTGTGGCGATGGTTTTTACGTCCGGATGCCCTTCCTGACGCCAACCTCATGAGAGGAGTTAATGAGAGATGAAATGAATGATGGTGAATGAAACTGGACAAGGATGTGGAAGGAAGCGGCCGTGGCCTGTCAGAAGGTACCGTCCCAGCATTTGCCTGGTGTTGAAAATGGGGAAACCATTTCAAGGACGGCCGACGGTGGGGCTCGAACCCACGCGTCTACCGAGTCAGCAGAGAGCTTGGCCCCATGACCTAATGCTGCGCTTTAGCCAGCTTAGCCACTACAACCCTCACTAAAATTATAAAAATGCACACTACTACAAACAGCACAATAACGCAGGTTATACTGCATATTCTACATACACATACCCAATTACATGGGACTAAATCACCAGGATGTCCAAGATCCTGTAATGAAACAACAACAACAACAAGTTCCGTGACGAACTAAAGAGCCTACTTTTCATAACATTCAAGATTCATGCCAAGGATTAATCTAAAAGGATCTATCTAGAATAATGACGAAATTAAGTTGGTAATATCGAAATTCCTAATCAGTTCGAAATACAGTCTACCTGGCATAATCTAGCCTAATAAAGCACTACAGTTGGCAGCACTGGTGACTGAATATGTTCTTAGTTCCATCACTTAAGCTACAGAATACAAAAATTGGTTGAAGTCCAATGGATAGCATGAACGTTACATGCAGTTAGACATTGGATCTAACAGCGTGCGTAAAATCATGTTTGCAACAATGCCATGCATGTGTTCATCAGAAATGATCTGAAATTATATGATCTATTGTTGTGCCAATTTTGAATGATATCCATTAGTTAGTATAGAAGTTACTTGCATTTTAACATTGGACCTATCAGCAGGCTTAGAATCGTGTTGGCTGCACTGACGTCTATTAGTTACTCCAAATTTATCTAGAATGCCAGGTACTATACGTGTGCAAAGTTTAGAGCTATTGGCTTGCATACTTTCTGAAATATTGATATTAGGGTAACAAAATAGAGACCATTTATTAACATTTGGCAGCCCTGGTTGTTCTTAAGAAGACACAGAGTCATATCTGTTATGGTACACATAGCACACACGAAATTTGGTTGAAATCCAAATGATGGTATAGAGGTTACATGTATTTAAAATTGGATCTATCAGCAGGTTTAGAATCATGTCGGTAGCACTGACGTACATTACTTACTGGAAATTAAAAAGAATGTCAGGTACTATACGTGTGCATAGTTTAAATATGTCGGCTTGCATACTTTCTGATATATTGGTATTGTGATAAAAGAAATTGAGAGCATTCATTAAGAGTTGGCAGCCCTGGTGGCTCTTGAGAATAAGGTGTGGTAGCTATATTTGTTGTTGCTGTTTGAGTCTTCAGTCTTTTGACTGGTTTGATGCAGCCCTCCAAGCCTCCCTGTCCTCAGCTAATCGTTTCATCTCTACATAGCTACCACACCCAACATCCGAGGCAATCTGTTTAACATATTCTAACCTTGGTCAACCCCTACAGTTCTTGTCCTCAACCCTTCCTTCCATAGCTAAGCTTGCTATTCCTGGGTGTCTTAGTATGTGTCCTACTAACCTATCTCTTCTCTTCATTAGCAGTCGCCAGAAACATCTCTCCTCTCCCACTCGTCTTAATACCTCTTCGTTTGTAACCCTATCTAGGCTACCCATCTGATCTTCATCATTCTCCTGTAACACAACATTTAAAATGCTTCAATTCTCCTCTTTTCTTCTGCACCAATAGTCCAAGTTTCACTTCCAAACAGTGTCACGCTCCAGACAAAGGCTTTCAAAAATGACTTCATAATACCTAAATCTATATTCGATGTCAACAGATTCCTTTTATGTAGAAATGCTTTCCTTGTCTGAGCCAACCTACTTTTTATATCCTTTTCGCTTCGTCCATCACTGGTTATTTTGCTTCCTAAGTAACAGAACTCTCCTACTTCCTTCAGCTTTTCACCTGCCAGTTTGATCTCCATAGAGGTTTATGATTTATTTCGGCTGCATTCCAGTATTTTAGTTTTACATTTATTAATTTTAATCGTGTATTCTTTCCGTAAGACCATTCAAAAACTCATTCAGATCCTCAGGCTATATTTAGATGAAACGATTACATCAGGACAGGGACCATGGAGGGCTGCACCAAACCAGTAAAAAGACAGGACGCAAACGATAACAATATTATCAGCCTGGTGTTCGCCATTCCAAAACTAAACCAACATTTCTTCATTGCTTTTTACACAGAACATATTTTGAGTGATTGCATCATATGACATTATGAAAAGAAAGCATGCTCTTCAACATGTGCACGGCTGGTAGACGTCGTGAATCTGTCACGAATGAATTATGTGGGTAATTATGTATGGCTCGGAGTATGTAATCCTCTTTGATGGTACTCGGCAATTCGTCACCAGAGATCTTGTGATATTTTTAAGGCTTACTTAAGTCCCTCGACCGTTAGTTCATGAACTCTTCAACTCAACATAATTTATTTCAGTCACTCGCACTTCAGAGCATTCATTGGCAGTGAAACAAACTATAGCTAGATTAGTTGCTAGATTCGTAACAGTTGCATTTAAATACGTATATTTTTTTTAATGTAAAGCCTAGTCCACACCGGCAGATTTGTTTGCAGACTGTATGTAGATTGTTTGCATACTGTATGCAAATTGTTTGAAAACTGTATGAAGACTGTCTGTATACTAATTTGGAGTCTGGAAACAGTCTCCATGCAAGTCTGCATACAGTATGCAGACTGTTTAGAAACATTGTATCCGTTACAAGTATGTTATTTGGTATGCGTCCACACCAGAATTAGACCTCTAGTCCACACAGTCAGTGCTTTTAGCGATGCCGAGTGAAGGAGACGTACTTTTGGATTGTGCGTGTTTTGTATTGCTTGATTATGTGTCTACTCTACCAAGGAAGAGGAGGTGTGGGACACCCCGCCGGTAGCCCCACTAAACTACATTTTGTGGCAATATAATGAGATCGCTGTGTGGTCATTGGTGGGACATGTTTCAATAGTTTTGGTCCCTTCATCAGCCGATATGAATTAATAAATGTCAAAGACACTCGAAATGTATAGCGTAACAACAAAAAGTCCCTTGTTATTAAACCTTATATGGTGCACCATAAAGAAGGATGGGAAATTGAAACTAAATCAACACAATATGATGTGGAAAAACGTGGCTAGCTGGATGCATCTGTGGTTTGTATCCGGTCAACAGTTTCAAAACACGTCCACACAGGAAGACTTGAGACAAAATACTTGTTTCTTGTATGCGTCTTTTCCGTTTCGTTGGAAAACAGAAAACATTGTATCTTGTCTCTTGAAACACGAGATTTGTTTATCATTTGTATGTCAATTGTATGCAAACTGTATGCAGACTGTTTCCAAACATCACTCGAGTATGAAATGTGTCTCGCGATTGTATGTAGATTGTTTTCAAAAAGTAAGCAAACATTCCGCATACAAATGAGAAACATTTGGGAAACAGTCTGCATACAATGTTTCTGGAAACAAATCTGCCGGTGTGGACGAGCTTAAAGGTGTATCGATAAAGCTGAATGTTGGTTGGTTGGTCTGTCTGTTATTTATACAAATCTACACCGTTTCACCGATCTGAACCAAATTTTACATACATTCCCTTTGAAACCCGACGAATAACACTGTTCACCTGAAATTCCGGACAGCTCTCTCCAATCCCTAGATTTAGGCCCTTTGACACATGTATACACAGTTTCTCCGAACTGAACCAAAGGAAAGGAATGTTCTTTGTTTTACCGACAATAAATAACACCTGTCAATATCATCAAGGTGGGGAGCGTGATGGCGCAGTGGCTTTGCTGCTCGTCTTTCACCCGGACGGCCGGGGTTCGAATCCCGGTGACAGTGGGGTGGAATTTTCACCTGAAAATTCACGTGGCGTCAGGAAGGGCATCCGGCCTTAAATCCCGGGCCAAAACCAAAAAATGAGCCTGGTTGACTCCGGCGACCCCAATTAATTGGGAAAAGCCGAAGATAAAGAAGAAGAATATCATCAAGGTGAGTTTATCAAAGTCTTCAGTCTCTTGACTGGTATGATGCAGCTCTTCATGCTTCCCTGTTCTGAGCTAATCATTCCATTTTTACTTAGCTAGCACACCTTACATCCGCGACAATCTGTTTAACTTATTCTAACCTTGGCCTGCCCTAAATTTCTTGTCCTCAACCCTTCCTTCCATAACTAAGTTTGGTGTCTTAGTACGTGTCCTACCAACCTATCCCTTCTCTTCGTAAGCAGTCACCAGAAACATATCTCCTCTTCCACTCGTCATAATACCTCTTCATTCGTTACCTTATCTACCCACCTGATCTCCATAATTTTCCTGTAACACCACATTTCAAATTCTTCTATTCTGCTTATTTTGCCGCTCAAACAGTCGAAATTTTACTTCCATAGAGCGCCACGCTCCAGATAAAGGCTTTCAATAATGACTTCCTAATGCCTAAATTTATATTCGATGTCAACAGATTTATTTTCTGTAAAAATGCTCTTCTTACCTGAGCCAGCCTACTTTTACATTTGAATTGCTGCCAATGGACATAGCAGGGTATTTCAATTGAATGCCTGAAGGCTCCCCAGCAAGTTCAAGTAGTTCCAACTTTGGCTACTAAATACGCCAATGTCACTGACACCTAGTAGCGAACGTTGGAGCTTGATAGAGCGTTTCTAACCAAATAACCTACAAATTCAGCTACACACTAGTGGCAGGTTCTTTTACATGCCATAAATCTATGACATGGACCCGCCGGCTATACTTCCCATCTGAAGGAAGGCATAGGCCTACTGAAGGATTTTATCACTCTTAACAAGTAGTTCTGTGAAGAACTATACAGCCTATTTTCATATATCCTACTTATAATAATTGCCACTATCAATATCCAAAATTTCAGTTTTATTGCTGTAATAGATTCGTAGATTACGATTAAAACAGGATTAAGACAAGGAGATGGTTTATCGCCTCTACTTTTCAATTGTGCTCTGGAATATGTAATGAGGGAATGGTACAGGGAAAATCCTAGGAACATATGAATTGGAATCAAGAAAGATCAAATAGACTTAAATTGCTTGGGATTCGCAGATGACTTAGCGTTACTGGCTAATAATATTCAAGAAGCCAGAAATCAAATAATAAGCCTACAAAATATAGCACAAAAAATTGGACTTCAGATATCATTTGAAAAGACAGAGATAATGGTAGCAAATCCACTTGTAATCAATCACATAACAGTAAATAACAAGAAAGTTAAAATAGTGAAGCAATTTAAATACTTAGGAGAAATTATAACTTACAACTTGGATGAGAAACCTGCATGGCAAGAAAGAACTAAGAAAATGATAAAAGCCCAAAAATTAACATGGTCTACATATAAAAGAAAATGTCTATCAATCGCAACAAAATTAAAACATTACAAGACGGTGGTTCAACCAGAGGTGACCTATGGAAGTGAAACTCTTTTTAAAGTTACTCAGAAAAACAGAATCAACAAAATGTTAAAAGTAGAAAGAAGAATAGCTAGAACATGCATAAATATAAAATATCAGAAAGATGGACAGTGGCGGATAGTACCAAATGAAGTGGTATACAGAGAACTGGAGCCCATCACTGATACTATTCAGAAGAAACGGCTTTCTTTCTTTCTTTCTTTCTTTGGTCACATCATGAGGACACCAGAAACCAGGTTATCTAGAAATATTGTAGTGAAACTTTGGAATATGAAACAACAAGTAGGATGGATTAAGGAAATTAGAGAAGATATGAAAGAATTGGAAATAACCTTGGATGACTTGCAAAACAAAACAACAAAATTAAAAAACTGAGAGATATAAAAATAAGATTTCAGGCTAAAATAGACAAACGTAATACAGTAAAAAGGGTATTTACAGATGAGGAACGCCTGAGAAGATCAGAGCGAATGAAGAGCTACTGGGCGACTCGGAAAGGAAACTTACTGAAGAAGAGGACCAAGAAATGATCGACTGAAGTGGTCCAATGAGGCCGTAAAAGCAGAAGAAGAGGAAGAAGAAGAAGAAGAAGAAGAAGATTCGTAGATATTCAGAACCGACTAAATATTTCGGATGGTCGCCATGTTGGATTTTATAAATGTAGGTCCTAGAGTGATGTACTGTTACATGAAGATTATTGTGTACGTGTAGCATTCAAACTTCAATCGCATGATTAGGACACAAGAAGTAACAAGGAGATTTTAAAATTTCGCTCAACTGCCATCTAGTGGTTATGGAAACAATTGAAATAAATTAGATGCCAGTGGATTAACATTCGTATAAGGATTAACTGTACCAAGTTTCACTGCACTCGGATGGTTAAATTGTGAGAAACGTCCAAGTTGGATTTGTGATCACCAGGTTATTTAAATTCCTATAGGTGAACTTGAAGTTCTTAGCCCATATGAACATTAAAACAAATTCAGTTTGATTGCTATAATAGATTCGTAGATATTAAGAGCCGTCTAAATATTTCGGATGGTTACCATGTTGGATTGTTAAATGTATAGGCCATAGAGTCATGTACCATTAAAGGAAAATTATTGCGTAGGTTCATTATTCAAAATTTCACTTCGATCGCATGACTACGACACAAGAAATAAAAACTTAATTTTAAAATTCGCCATCTTGAGGTTATGTAACCAATGGAACTTAATTAGATACCAGTGCATTACAATGTGAATAAACATACTAGCAGGTACCCACGGCTTCGCCCGCGATTAAGACAATGGGGACGATGCATTATTGCTGATAATTGGTCTATTCTATTACAGCAATCGCGGCTATAGATGTGTCCATTCTAATTCTGAATATTCTGATACATACAGTATATTGATATGATCAGCAAAGTGGGAATTTTATCGAGTTGTGAACGTCTGCAGGGTTCGTTGTTACATTATGTTAACACATTTTAAAATTACGTTTATGGTTTTGCCATCTTCTGCTGAGACATAACGATTTTGTTGTCCGGATGCTCGCGAGCACGCCACATACAGTTGGCCATGGGAAAAAATTGTTTTGTCTAAATGTACACGTGCTACTATTAAGTGTGTGCCATTGCGCTTTGTTAAAGAAATTGCGAATATTGTTTGAAGAGGGAACTGCACTCTTGCACACTGGAATGGCAAATCTATCGGAATATGGGGAATTAAAAGTATTCTTAATTAAGCTATTCTGGATGTAATTTGGCCATACTAATTGATGATTTGAACGTAAATATATCCCTATTAATAGACCTATAGTTAAATATCGCTCACCTTGGCCGCTGATGTACATTATGCAGTCTCTTCCAGTGTTACATCCCAGGGATTGAAATTCTCCAACGACCCTTTTGCCCCACATGCCTCTCTAATTAATTAAAATTCCTGATTGTTGTTGTTTGAGTCTTCAGTTTTTTAACTGGTTTGATGCAGCCTTCCATGTATCCCTCTCCTGAGCTAATCGTTTCATTTCTGCATAGCTACCACACCCTACATCCGAGGCAATCTATTTAACCCTGGTTTACCCCTACAGTTCTAGTCTGCGACCCTCCCATCAATAACAACTGTCGACCAAACTATTATGTGTACTCGAGTTTGAAGTTTGTTTGTGAAGTAACCGATAGACCTATATAAAATCCAATAACATCATCATTTTCGCCGTTCTATTTTACGTTAGATCATGTAGGTTTTGGAATTTTTAATTTATATTTTAATATTTTTTATCACAGTTGGAACACAAGAAGTGCCTGTTTTTAAGCGTTTTTCAACCATGCGTCACATTTAAGAATTATTATCTCACAAACCCGTCATCAGATCGAATCCAAATTTTAACACAAGATGCACTGGAATGTTGTATAACAGGTTTATTAATTTTAAAAATTTTTGTGTCCAAGAAACAAAGTTGTTATTATTTTTGTAAGGTAACTTTTCCTCGGCTCGGGATGGTTTGAAAATGTAGTTCTTGGTCGCGTTGTAATCCTTATACATAAAAACGGTATGCTGTATGATTGTGAAATACGTTAATTAATTCACTTATTGTATATCGGTTTGTATTTGTACGGAGAATTAAGACATGGTTCACCAGTTAGCCGCTCCGGTGAAAGCAGTACATCATTGCCAAGATGGGCTACATCACGCGTCATGGCACGTCTCGCTCGGAAGTGATGGGCTCCATATCAGCAACGCTGTATAGCATTTCCCGGAGCGGCTAGCTGGTGAACCATGTCTTAATTCTCCGTACAAATACAAACCGATATAAAATAAGTGAATTAATTTACCTATTTCACAGTCATACAGCATAACGTTTTGATGTATAAGGATTACAACGCAACCAAGAACTACATTTTCCAACGACCCCGAGTCGAGAAAGAGTTACCTTACAAAAATAATAACAACATTCGTTCTTGAACACACAAAATTTTGAAATTAATAAACCAGTTATACAACATTCCAATGTATATTGTGTTAAAATTCGGATTCGATCTGATTACGGGTTTGTGAGATAATAATTCTTAAATGTGACGCATGGTTGAAACACGCTTAAAAAGGGGCACTTTTTGTGTTTCAACTGCGATAAAAAATATTAAAATATAAATTAAAAATTCCAAACCTACATGAACTAACGTAAAATCGAACGTCAAAAATGATGATGTCATTGGATTTTATGAAGGTATATTGGCTACCTCACAAACAACCTTCAAACTCGAGTGCACATAATATTTTGGTCGACAGTAAGCTTGCTATTCCTGGGTGTCATAATATGTGTCCTACCCGCCTATCTCTTCTCTTCATTAGTAGTCACCAGAAACATCTCTCCTCTCCCACTCGTCTTAATACCTCTTCATTTGTTACCCTAACTACCCATCTGATCATCATTTTCCCTTATCACCACATTTCAAAAGCTTCAATTCTCCTCTTTTCTGCTGCACCATTAGTCCATTAGTACAACTCAGCAACTTTTCAAGGTTTAAGTCGTGCCTTGTGCGGGGATTCAATGGCCGTGAAAGATAAAACAACAACTTTATTGAAATAAGTTTGCCCAATTCCTCAGTAAGAGTAATTAAGGAACAATAATAATTAACGTGACAGCCGGTAGAATACGACACATTCGACTGAGAATCAACGTTGCAGATCATGGTTAAAAACGAAAAAGAGCAGATAAAAATTGGCAAACAAAAATATTCAGTTAAGAAAAAACAAATTTATAAAGAAAATGAAAGCATACCGTGCAAAATAGAAAATATCTTAACATTGTAAATTCGAGTAAACTTCTGAAAGCTCGCTTACAACAACCAGCCGCAAGAGTATAAAATTAGACTCAAAATCACGATCGTATCCGAGCCTCAAAAGCAACCTCTATATTGTGCCCTTGCAGCAAGAAATATGCAAATCACAGTATGCCAGCATTGCTCAATTCGGGATTTTTCGGGGCTGCGGTAAGTTCTCCCACTCTGTGACTTACATATTTTGGATTAAATAGAGGATACACTTGCAAAAATAACAACAAAATCAACTCCTATTTTAACACATTTAATTAATCAAAAATTATGGCGCTACAAACAAATAAACACATAAACTACTGACCAATATCATTCTACTTGTCCAAAGTGAACAAGGAATAGCATAAAAATAAAACAAATATTAGATTAAAACACATGGTTTTCTTTAAAACCAACAATTCACGATTATTTTCACTTCCATAAAGTACTTATCTTAAAGTTCCAAATAACTACGAGCTTCTTTGGCTCGATACTTTCCCATAATAATGGTGTCATATTTGTGTACACCTCAAGAATTATTTTTATCTTTTCTTATCATCAAAACAAATATATAATTACATTTAAAATTACATGTTAATTATTCACTTCAATATTTGGGGCATATCACATGTTCTCCATATTTACTATCTCTCTCAAGTTTTGCAAATTCACTACGGTGATCGGGAAAACTATTTGTGTACTCCAGAGTTATAAAGATTACTTGACAAAGTCAAAAACTATGATCACTCCCGAAACCTAGTTATCTTCACAAAACTCGTGGATTCCTTCTTTTCCATACAATATTACAATAGGGATTTTATTTAATTCATTTGTCTTTTAAGACCATTATCACATAAGAAAACTACGATCTGAATTGGCAAGCGATAATATCAATCTACAAGGACCTCGGTTCAACGCCCGGGTCATTAACAACTTTAAACACTCACGGTGTATTTAACACATCTTACAAGACGGTTTTTACCCACCCTCGCTCGATGAGGGTCAGGCCATTATACTCGGGCGTGATTTATGACAAGGAAAGCGATTCTCTGCCTAACCTACGGTGGCAGCTCTCTTCAATGCTTTAAAACAAACCTTCACATTATTCTCAGTTCTGTGGAGAGACCTGGCTTTTACTTCACTTATTTCCATTCAACAATATTCTTTGGCTCATAAACCACTTTCGTAACCTTGGCATTTATTAATTATGAGAGGGTCCTCATTGATTGGGAAGATTAATACACATTCTACGACGAATAATTAGGGGCTTTAACAACAAAAGGATTCTAGGTTCGAATCTCTTAACATGCCTCGGGAACATTTCCACATTTGGAGGACTTATACAAGACGCGATTTAAAGTCGGCCGTGGCCTACATGACATACGCTCAATAATACCATACATTAGCTCCCTTTTAAATAATACACACATGGCCTCGTGATCTACGTCGCAATTAGAGGACTTACATCATATCTCAATTCACTGCAATCAACTACCCTCCATAAGTAATTTACCAAGTACTTTAACTTTTACGCGTTCCTAGCGTGACTTTTTATTTAATTGCGTTCCATTACGCTACACATTCACTTACGGCCGAATGTCTTCCAAAGAACTGATAAATTTCATAGTAACAATTGATACATATCTTAATTCTTATATTAATCTTTTCCGTTGACAATAAATCGCTCCCTTTTTAAGAACATGCATTTACATCATGTCTTATACATTTGTTAAGGCTTCAACGCTCTATATTTTTATATCATTCAATTTAATCTTTATTTAGATTTCTTTACCTTGTTATTCACATCATGTTTTCATTCCTTACAAAAGCTCAAAAGCTATTTCTTTCATATAATTCAAATTTACCTTTATGTAAATATCTTTGTTATAATTATTATTATCACGCTTGCTTTTATAACATTCATTAAATACTGACATTTTATTCCATGCATTTCCTCTACAGGATGTATTATTTCACATAATTATTTATTATTTCTTAAAACCTTATTTTCGTTCAGATCGCGTTCTTATTTAGTTATTATCCATTTAAAAACATCCCTTCTACTCAAAACTCCGGTGGAATTGTACACAAAATTTCTCCCGACACCAAAACATAATGAAAATCTTTACTTACATGTTTAAGGTCGCTTTCTGACCTTTATTCTCGTTTGATGTGACATTTTGGCCCACCTTCTTGACCTACTCCATATTGTACAATCTCATCTTATGTACATAACCTACGAGAACCTTTCACCTTGAATGAACTAGAATCTGCCATCTCCACGTTGAAATTGAATAAAGCTGCTGGCATCGATGACATCAGAGTAGAACAGATCAAAAAGTTCGGCCAGACCACCCTACAATGGCTGCTTACGATGATTAATGAGTGTGTATCTAAGCTTTATATCCCCAGGCTCTGGAGGAAAGCCCGGGTGGTTGCACTGCTTAAGCCTGGTAAGGAGCCAAACGATCCTAAAAACTTTCGCCCAATATCCTTATTATGTCACTGTTTCAAGATCTTCGAGCGCCTTATCCTCAACCGAATTAGCGGCATCCCTGAAGATAAGTTCATTCCCCAACAAGCTGGGTTTCGATCTGGAAAGTCGTGTTGCAGTCAGATACTGAACCTCACTCAACACATCGAGGATGGGTATGAACAAGGTGAGATAACTGGAGTTGCCTTTATCGATCTAACAGCTGCTTACGACACTATCAACCACAGAAAGTTGCTGAGGAAAGTGTACCAGACCTCCAACGACTACCAACTAACATCCCTTATTGGCACTCTCCTGCAGAATAGAAGGTTCCAAGTCTTTCTCCATGGTAAAAAGAGCAGATGGCGCATACAAAAGAACGGCTTACCTCAAGGCAGTGTACTCGCTCCTGTGCTATTTAATTGCTCCTTTACACTAACGATCAGCCCATACCAGAACATTCTAGGCTCTTCATCTATGCTGATGATACTGCAGTGGCTGCCCAAGGAAAAACATTTGAAGAGGTGGAGGGAAAGTTGACTTCTGCACTAGATACCCTTGGATCTTACTATGAAGCCAATCATCTTAAGCCAAATCCCAACAAGACTCAAGTATGTGCATTTCACTTAAGGAATAGAGAAGCTCGGCGGGAACTGGATGTTACATGGCAAGGCAAACAACTCCAACATTGTCCAACACCCGTGTATCTAGGTGTTACTCTTGACCGAACACTGTCCTTCAAAAAACATTGCCATAAGACCAGGCTGAAAGTTAGTTCACGGAACAATATTTTGAGGAAGCTCACAGCCACCACCTGGGGGGCAAGTCCTCACGTGCTAAGAACTTCTGCTCTTGCTTTGTGCATGTCTGCTGCAGAGTACGCTTCACCTGTGTGGAGTGCATCCAGTCACACCAAGCAGATTGACATTGCCATCAACGAGACCATACGAATCTTGTCGGGATGTATGAAGCCTACTCCAGTCGACAAACTTTACCCGATTGTTGGGATAGCTCCCCCAACTATCAGAAGGGCTGTTGCTGCTGATGCAGAGAGGGCGAAGCAGATTAATGATCCCCGTCATCCACTGCATAATCATCAGGCTGTTGTCCGTCGACTGAAATCAAGAAAGAGTTTCATCGCCAGGACTCAACCACTGGAGGGAACATCGGAATCTAACCGCATCTCCAGGTGGAAGAGCAAGCTGCCGCCGGATATCCCTGTTAAGGAAGAGCTAGCCCCAGGAAATGACCTGCCTTACCCTGTTTGGAAATCACTTAATCGTCTCAGGGTGGGCGTCCCTCGTTGCAAGACCAATATGCAGAAATGGGGTATCCTTCCAGCTGATGGAGACACGTCCTGCGAGTGTGGAGCAACACAAGACCCAGCCCACCTGCTCATTTGTCCACTACTAGAACAACCCTGCACTACCCAGGACCTGATCGAGGCAAACAACAAGGCCATCGGAGTTGCTACATTCTGGAAATGATCGGACACGGAAATGAATGAATCTTATGTACAGAAATTTCTTGACACATATTCACTATATTTAACACTGACAACATTTTTTTTATACACTGGTGTATCCGTTTTGAACACACATTAAAACACTAAAAAATATTACTCTGGTACATATTATAACACATATCACTGTGCATAAAACGCCTTCACTTTACCTAAAACACTTAAAATGACACTCTTATTTCTTTTCTTACAATATTTACACTTCACTCCTATCACACGGGTGTATCTCAACAATTTTTACAATTTCTGTCGGCTGTTGATGATCCCTGATGTGAATCCTATCGACCTGCATTGGACGTGTGATTTTACTCGTTCAAAGTTTCTCTCTCCTACAATGGAAACTACTGGTTTCAGTCTCTCAAAACCGCTTCTATTGTCTATTACTCGGCTTTACTTTATCTGCTTTAACTAGGCGATAAATGTCTTTTCTTTGCCGTCACCTCTATTTATATATGGTGGTCTATCGCACCCTATAGTTTCTATATCTTGGCCTCCCTTCGAGGACCGTATACTGTCTATCGTACCCTATAGCTTCTATATCTTGGCCTCCCTTCGAGGACCGTATACTGTCTATCGTATATTTTTGACGTTTTCTCACTAGAGTACGTTTTCCCTCTGGTTTCGAACCTAAGTTCCTAAGTTCCTTTCGCTTGAACTTCTATCTTTCGCGATCGTAATTACTGTAAAGTTCCTTTACAGGACTTAATGTCTTTAACAATGTCTTTACTAGACGTAACGCCGTTTATTTGTTGGAGTTCTTATAACTTCGTAACTGTATTGAACTAGTGTTCTTCTGGAACTCGAAGTTCCCTACTGATCGCTGTGTCTTACTTTGGCGATATTGCTTTAAAGTCCGTATATTTAATGTTCTTTATAAATTAGGACTCTTCAAAGTCTCGAACTGCTAACCCTCAGCGTAGCGTACTTATATCGTAACTGGTCTACACTCGGTGAACTCGTAACATAGCCTCCCACAGGCTCTGGATCGATGTCTGATACAGCTTAACGTCCCCCTCACGGGCTCTTGAATACTGCGTATACGATGTGGTGCAGCACTTCCGCTCACGGAATGCTCGTAGACTGATGATTATGATGCTCCAGCGTAACGCCCCCCTGGACGGACTAATACTGCATGTACTGATACAGCGTGACGTTCCCCTCACGGGCTCTCGTAGACTGCATGCACTGATGCAGAGTAACACCCCCTCACGGGCTGTCAGAATAACTGCATGATTGGCTTGGTGAGGCCAGGAGTTTTATACCTTTCAGCCAAAAAAAGATAAAACTCTAGTCCTTTTCGTGACCAACTTCTGAACTAATTGTCGCACAATTATAAAAAATCGTATCTCCAGACAGCTCGTCTTCCAAACGTAAAATTATATTCCTGTCCATAGAAATCGATCGTGCATTTCCGAGATATTAATTAATTTCTCGTCCTCAACTGTGTGGGTGGTGCTGTTCTTTTTTTATTCTCCCACTCCTTGGGTCTCGGTGAACCCCCAATGACGTCTACTTGCGTTTGCAGTTTTTTCCTGTGCAATTTTTACAAGGTTTATCTTTACACAAAAATCTCTAATCCAAAATGATTCACCGTACTGTATCTGTCTACTTATTTTTATACTCGTAAACGGGTTAAATTTAATTATTCCTGTTCTGACTCAGCAGCGAGGTTGCCATGTTCCTGCAACGTAAGAGCAATTTCCGAGTCCAGCTTCTTCGTCTTACAGTCAAAACTTTCCACTCGTTCTAATAATATCCATGACTGGCTCCTTATAAATGTCAAGAGGCATGAGCTCATCTAAGGAACACCTGGCCCTAGCGCTTGCACAATGTTAGGCTGTAATCCTGGCTTGAAATCTCTCTCCGTTCCCTTAGAAACTGTATGATTCTTTCATTCCTTTCTCAAAGTACATGGATTCGACTCCCTTTGAGGCCTATGGTACATGGGTTCATCTCTCCCCTCCTTAGGTAAATAAATTTTCGAAAAATTTTGAGGAAATTTATTTTAATTATCAAAAAAAATATCTTATTTTTCCTTTTTAACTGTCGAAGCCATTATAACGTTCTCCGTCCTTTTTGTTTCTTTATTCCTAAAGAAATCCCACGATAATTTGATTTCTTTCATCTTTTTAAGTCATATCCGGTAATTGTGTCGGTTGGGTACGCTCTGTCCCTACCCTTTCTTTCTCCTTTTTATTTGTCTGGATATCAGGTTTCCAGAACCTCATTCTTCTTTACGGGTGTGGTCTATTCCTACCCGTTCCCTTATTTCATCATTCTCCTCCCTTAAATTGAAATTTTCTTCTTCAATAAAATCAATTATTTCTTTTATTTCCCAATATAATTTCTCCAATTCGCATTCGCACTCGAATGTTTGAGCTCTGTTTCCTTTTTCTATCTCATTCTTGTTTCTATCAAAATTGGATTCTTCATCTCTAAATGTTTCCATAACCAGGGCTTGTTCATTGGCTTCATCGAAGTCTTCGGGAGGGTAATACACTTTTAAATTTGCTGAATTCATGGTCACTTCATGATTCGTTTCACAGTGCCGAATTCTATAGGCGTTATTTCTCAAATCCCTTATTATTTGATACGGTCCGTGGTACATTTTCTGGAACTTTTTGTACACGCGGTTCCCTGGATCCGAAATGGCGGGTCTTTTTACTAATACCATTTCCCCTGCTAATAATGGCCGATGATACCTCTTGTGCCTATTTCTTCTTTGTCTCCTGTCGGCTTGAGCTTTTAGATGCTCAAAGGCTCTTCTTATACGTACATCTCTTCCAGGCTGAGCGTCTGCTGGCCTAGGAATTACCAGACTCCAAGGACTCTCTGGTTGCTCATTCCGATGTAACGTTATTGGTATCTCTCCCGTAGATTCATGGATTGTGTTGTTTATACAAAATTCGATAATATCCAAGATATCTATCCACTTCCAATTTTCTTCGGCACAGTATATCCTACAATACTTGGCCGTCTCCCTCGTCACTCTTTCTACAGGATTTGCCTCAGGATGGCGAATACTTGACAAAATCTGACGTATTCCAAGTCTTTCTAATTCTTGTCTGAACTCTACACCGGTGAAACACCTACCGTGATCCGACAACAAATTCTCAGGTTTTCCCAGAATCGGTATCACTTTTTCTTTGAGTCGTTTTAACACCTGTTTGGTACTAGTCTTCTGTATGGGAGCAAGGACAACCATTTTAGTGAAGACATCCATAGCCACCATTATGTGTCGATTTCCTCTTCTTGCCTTTGGCGAAGGTCCGAAGTTATCAATAGATATGATTTGACCTGGCCTTTCGGGCAACAATGGTATAGGCTTTTGTCTCATCAGAAATGCATTTGGTTTGATCCTTTGACATAAATCACATGTCTTTAGCGTGTCCCTTACAGTTTCTCTCAGTCTCGGCCATACAAATGCTTCTTTCAGCATCGAGACTGTTTTGTCGACTCCCATATGTCCGAACGATCTATGGGCTAGCCATACTATTTTCCTCTGCAAAATTGCAGGTACAACAATCCTTAATCGTGTATGGTCAGGGTCCACAAACTTATATAATAATCCATTATAAAATGTGTAATCTTGAGCTATCTTATTAGCTTCTGTGTACGCTGGTGTTCCCCTTATCAAACTACCTTCGAGGAAAGATATGAGCTTGTTCATCCATGGATCCTCACGTTGACGTTGACTAATGCTCCTTAACTCATTTAGAGTACGCTGATCCCTGTCTTCCAAATCAATAGCCATTACTTCCTCTTCTGTGGACTCTGGCTGTCTACTTAAGTAGTCTGGAACTATATTTTCTTTTCCTGGGCAGTATTCTATCTTTACATCAAACTGTTGAATATATAAAGCCCAACGCATCAACCTTTGACTGGATAGATCAGTCTTCATCAAAAAGGTTAAGGCTTTATGATCCGTTCTTAAAATGACCTGAAACCCATATACGATCTTTCGCCAATATTGCAGCGCGTGCAATATCGCTAACAGCTCGATTTCGCTGATCGTATAATTTTTCTCGTGTGGTTTCAGTCTCCGACTTGTGAAAGCTAGATAATTTTTCTTATCAGGGTTATCCGGGTTTTCCTGATATAGCATTGCCCCTATTCCAATCTGGGATGCATCTGTTTGAATTATAAATTTCTGATTAAAATCAGGATATCCTAGCTTCACATAGTTTAAGAGCATTTCCTTGGCCTCCACGAATGCTTTTTCTGTTTCCTCCGTCCATTTCCACTTGCCCCCCTTCTTCAGAAAGTCCTGTAGTGGTGCAACAGTTTTTGTGTATGATGGACAATGTCCTGAGAAGAAACCAATCAATCCCAAAAACTGGCGAACGTTCTTCACCTTCAAAGGCCTTGGAAAATCCCTTATCGATTCCAATTTGCATGGATTTGGTTTAACACCATCCTTATCAATCACATGCCCTAAAAATGTTACTTGTCTTTGACAAAAATTTGACTTCTTTAAATTGATTTTAAAATTTGCCCTTCTTAAGTCTTCCAATAATTTCTTCAACTTTTCTAAATGTTCCTCAATATTCTCCGAGGTAAGCAAAATATCATCCACATAACGGATAGTGCACTCTTTCACTTCCTCTGACAGGTTTCGATCAAGCGCTCTTATTAAGGCAGATCCCGCGGTCTTCAATCCAAACGGACATCTCCTAAAGCAATAGGTTTGTTGGTCAAACTGAAATCCAGTCAACAAGCTGGTTTTCTCTTCCAGTTCGAGATGATGATACGAAGAAGTCATGTCAATATTTGTGAAAATCTTCTTGCCTTTCAACTTCCTCAGTATTTCTTTTATGGGTGGTGCCGAATCATTTTCTGGTATGATTTTTGCATTTAAATTTCTGGCATCTAGACACACCCTTACTGAGCCATCCGGTTTGCTCACAATCACTAATGGACTAACATATGGTGTCGCCATCTTTTCTATAACACCTGCATTCATCATTTCCTGCAGTGTTTTCTTAGTTTGTGGGTAATGTTTTTCCGCGACCGGGTATGGTTTTTGTCTGAACGGTGCCCAATCATTGACTTGGAACGCGTATTTAAAATTTTCAATCTTCCCTGGCTTGGAATCAAATACGTCCCTAAAATTCAATAATAATTTCTTTAATTGTTCCTTATTTTCGAGGTTCACTTTAGCTTCCTCTACTTTTCCTGACAGGTTGGTCTCGAACTCAGTTTCCAAATTATCTTCGAGTTCTATGTTGAGGACCTCAAATATCCTTTCTATGTCCTTACAACCTTCTTCCGTTACTTCTTCCACATGCCATACCTGTTCTCCTATTTTCACATCCTGTTCCTGTAGGTTAATGTTTTGTTCATCCACATCCTCTCTTTGGATTCTAATGCAGTTTTGCGCTAGGTCTATGATGACCTTGTTCTCACGGATAAAATCAATACCTAATATGACATTATACGGTAATTGATTTACCAGCAAAAAGCATTGCGAAATTTCAGCGTTACCCATGATCAGATCAATGTATACCTGACATTTGCATGTTAAAGATTTTTCAGGGATAATTCCCTTAATCTTTACACTTGATGTGGGGATTTTTAATACGCGGCCTCTTGTTTCCAATTCATTCAGAAGGGTTTGCGTAATTAAACTTATTGTTGATCCGGTATCAATCAATGCCCTGACCAGTAATCCTTCTATTCTTAGCATAATTATGGGTAATTCTCTTTTGATAGGTGGGATTCCTTCCACATCCTCATTAATTAGCTCATCTGGTCTTGCTATCCAATTCACAATTTCTACCTCCTCCCAGCTCCTGGTATGTTTCCACTTTTGACGATTTAAATTTGGAGTTTTTTTTATCCTGAGGGCTCCCTTTTCCCTCATTCTTTAACTGAGCTTGTAGTTCCAAGCTTTGAGCTCCATCTAGTCGGTCGGGTGATTTCCGGTTCTTGATGGCCTCACTCCAACGGACTTTTTGCCTTTCAGGTTCGTCTGGTCGTTCGTTCATGTAACGAAGACTTTCCGGATATCTTTCCTCTATTTCGGCCCGATATTCATCATCCCTATCCTCTGGCCTTACGTTCCTTCTGGGATAATTCTCCATTTCTTTCTGTTTTCTTGCCTCTGATGGTTATTGTTATAGGGTCGGCTCTCTTGTTGCCTATAACCCGTATTCCTAGGATTTCTTCCTCGATATCCTACTCTGTGGTATGGCTGTATTCCTCTAGGCTCTTGGTGCCCATACTCTCGACCTAGTCCTTGAGTATCAGTGCTGGTGGACTGATTCCTGGTCGATGGTTTTTCGCTGGTTTCCTGACTGCTGGCCATGTGTACCTGTTCAGTCTGTCTTTGGTGCCTAGGAGTTACGTGTGACGTCGTCATGTCTAATTGACGTAATACACTCTCCACTTCCACAGCACTTCTGGCTTTGGATGAGATTAACAACCTCTGAATCTCATATGGAAGTTGTCTTGCAATGGCGGCACACAGGTCGTTCTCAGCTGGAGCAATATCAAGTTCGCGGAATTTACATAGCTGAGCGGTAAAAAATTCCGAGTACTTAGTTGGTGCATTTGTGCAGTACTTCCTAGAGTACAGATCTAGCCTCAAATTCTCCTGGACGTCTGCTGCCCAATATCGTTTTAAAAAGGCTTCTCTAAAGCCTTCCACCGTATCAAAGGTGTACCTGAAGCTTCTGAACCAGGTGAGACAATCACCTGCCAACAACTTCTCAATAGCTCTCAGTCTCCAATCCTGAGGAACCTTCATTTCGTTTAAGTACTCTGCGACTTCCTTTAGCCAGTATTTTGGAGTAATTGACATGTTATTACCCGTAAATTTTACCGGTCTGTCCTCATTCGATTTGATAATGTTTATTATCTGACCATTTGTCTGGTTCATGTATGGGGTTGACATCGCCATCGGATATCCTGGGTTCTTGTAAGGGCTCTCCCCTCCTAAGTCCCTATCAGTATCTGTGCCTTGTTCACGGGAATCTACCCATCCTGTCTTTGGAAACTCCTCCTGATTCTCAAATTCTAACTTCCTTTCCCTTCGGGCACTTTCTTCATTAGCCATGAGTTGGATTTCCATTTGACTGTTCTTATGTTCAGTCCTCTCCAACCGGGATCCTAATTCATTTTGAATTCTGTCCTGATTTTTCTTACTGGTTTCCAGTTCTTGTTTGAGTTGGTTTTTGTCGTTCCTGAAGCTATTCCTGATTTCATTTAAGTGTTCTTCTACCTCTTTCTTGATGACCATGACCTGTTCTGTTATAATTTCTGGTTTAACGTCACCTCTGGTATCTAGGTCTTCTCGTATTTCCTTTATCTTTTTCTCCATCTCTCTTTGTCCTTTGACCATATTTACTTTAATTCCTTCCAGTTTTTCCTCAGTTTTCCCTTGACTCTAATATAATATCATCAAGTCATTTTGGATCTGGCCTACTTCCATATAGTTTTTCCTACTTCGACCTTTAATGTTCCGATGGTTCCCTGAACATCATTAATACCCTGACTTATTTCATCTATCTTATGGTTACTTTCCTTATTTTCGTCCTCTCGTTGTTTTCTTTCACTCTGGAGATGCCCCTCGTATATACCTAATCTTCGATTTATTTCACCCTCATACTTCTTTAAGTTATCATCTACCTGCCCGGTAAACAGCTCAAATTGACTTTTCATATCCCGCGCATCCTTTTGATTTTGATTTTTCATCTCAGTTACTTCGGTCTGAACTACACCAATTTTGTTCTCGAGGGTTCCTACTTTCTCCTCAACCTTTCCAAATCGGGTTCCTAGCTCATTCACACTTTGTTTTATTTCATCCCGGGATGTTTTACAGATATCGCTGTTAGATTTTATCTGAGCTTCTAATTTTTTCTGCACATCTTGGATCTGGGTTACAAGTTTCTTTTCACATTCCTCTACATTTTCTTTACATGCTTTTTCCATGCTATTTAATTTAGTTTCTATATTACCAAAATTATCCTCTAAAATTTTAAAATTTTCTCGGCATTCATTTTGTGATTCTCCCATATTTTTGTTCATAGTATTTATTTGGGCTTGCAATCCTGAATGAAATCCTTTATTTTCCTCTTTTAACTCAGTTAACTTACTCTCAAACTTAGTGTCAAAACCTTGAAATTTATTATTCATTGTTTCCTCCAAAACCTTGGATTGTGCTGAAAAATGGTTTGAATTTTCTGTTTTTATACTATCGAATTTGCTTTCTATCTCAGCCTTCAGTTCCTTATTCATTTTTATACCGTCGGCCTCGATAGCTTCTAATTTAGTTCCCATGTTATCACTATTAGTTTCGATGGCTTCTAATTTAGTTCCCATATTATCACTATTAGTTTTTAGTGACTCTAAACTTTGATTCATGGATCCTAACTTTTGGTTATTTTCTTCCTGTTGGCTGTCCAACTTATTCAAACTCTCATTTATGGATTCTAAATCCCTTTTATTTTCACTCTGTTGGCTATCCAATTGATTCAAACTCTTATTTATGGATTCGAACTCTTTTTTATTTTCATGCTTTTGGAGGCCCAATGTATTGTCTATTGTTCCCAATTTATTGTTTATGGCCTCCAAGAGCCGTTGCATCTCTTCACTCAATGCCATCTTATTAGAATATAGTGGGCTACCCATGCCACATCGCTAGAACATGCTTGAGAGATAGTAATCTGAACCATTGTGTCCCAATTTCTTTAAAAATTTTACTTTGGTACGGGTGTTTACTACACCGTACCCTTTTGATACTCTGCTTCAAACTCAAAGATCTTTATGGAAGTATTTAAAATTCAAAATTTCGAAAAACCATTTTTTTTTTAATGAAAATTTTGATTTTTCGAGAAAACTCGGGTTTTTCCTAGGAAAACTCAGCCCTGCGTACTGGGCGCCATGAAAGAGATGATGGGTTGTTTACATCCAGGGCTGCTCGGTGTGAGTTTCTAGGGACCCATGCGGTCAGTTAACATTATACGTTGTAGCTACTCCTATCATTACTTTACTTTTACATGAATCGACCGTCTTTAGTGTTCCTCTAATTATTAATCCAAGCACAGTACTTCTATTCACCCCCCTGTGCCCTTGCAGCAAGAAATATGCAAATCACAGTATGCCAGCATTGCTCAATTCGGGATTTTTCGGGGCTGCGGTAAGTTCTCCCACTCTGTGTCTTACATATTTTGGATTAAATAGAGGATACACTTGCAAAAATAACAACAAAATCAACTCCTATTTTAACACTTTTAATTAATCAAAAATTATGGCGCTACAAACAAATAAACACAAACTACTGACCAATATCATTCTACTTGTCCAAAGTGAACAAGGAATAGCATAAAAATAAAACAAATATTAGATTAAAACACATGGTTTTCTTTGAAACCAACAATTCACGATTATTTTCACTTCCATAAAGTACTTATCTTAAAGTTCCAAATAACTACGAGCTTCTTTGGCTCGATACTTTCCCATAATAATAGTGTCATATTTTTGTACACCTCAAGAATTATTTTTATCTTTTCTTATCATCAAAACAAATATATAATTACATTTAAAATTACATGTTAATTATTCACTTCAATATTTGGGGCATATCACATGTTCTCCATATTTACTATCTCTCTCAAGTTTTGCAAATTCACTACGGTGATCGGGAAAACTATTTGTGTACTCCAGAGTTATAAAGATTACTTGACAAAGTCAAAAACTATGATCACTCCCGAAACCTAGTTATCTTCACAAAACTCGTGGATTCCTTCTTTTCCATACAATATTACAGTAGGGATTTTATTTAATTCATTTGTCTTATAAGACCATTATCACATAAGAAAACTACGATCTGAATTGGCAAGCGATAATATCAATCTACAAGGACCTCGGTTCAACGCCCGGGTCATTAACAACTTTAAACACTCACGGTGTATTTAACACATCTTACAAGACGGTTTTTACCCACCCTCGCTCGATGAGGGTCAGGCCATTATACTCGGGCGAGATTTATGACAAGGAAAGCGATTCTCTGCCTAACCTACGGTGGCAGCTCTCTTCAATGCTTTAAAACAAACCTTCACATTATTCTCAGCTCTGTGGAGAGACCTGGCTTTTACTTCACTTATTTCCATTCAACAATATTCTTTGGCTCATAAACCACTTTCGTAACCTTGGCATTTATTAATTATGAGAGGGTCCTCATTGATTGGGAAGATTAATACACATTCTACGACGAATAATTAGGGGCTTTAACAACAAAAGGATTCTAGGTTCGAATCTCTTAACATGCCTCGGGAACATTTCCACATTTGGAGGACTTATACAAGACGCGATTTAAAGTCGGCCGTGGCCTACATGACATACGCTCAATAATACCATACATTAGCTCCCTTTTAAATAATACACACATGGCCTCGTGATCTACGTCGCAATTAGAGGACTTACATCATATCTCAATTCACTGCAATCAACTACCCTCCATAAGTAATTTACCAAGTACTTTAACTTTTACGCGTTCCTAGCGTGACTTTTTATTTAATTGCATTCCATTACGCTACACATTCACTTACGGCCGAATGTCTTCCAAAGAACTGATAAATTTCATAGTAACAATTGATACATATCTTAATTCTTATATTAATCTTTTCCGTTGACAATAAATCGCTCCCTTTTTAAGAACATGCATTTACATCATGTCTTATACATTTGTTAAGGCTTCAACGCTCTATATTTTTATATCATTCAATTTAATCTTTATTTAGATTTCTTTACCTTGTTATTCACATCATGTTTTCATTCCTTACAAAAGCTCAAAAGCTATTTCTTTCATATAATTCAAATTTACCTTTATGTAAATATCTTTGTTATAATTATTATTATCACGCTTGCTTTGATAACATTCATTAAATACTGACGTTTTATTCCATGCATTTCCTCTACAGGATTTATTATTTCACATAATTATTTATTATTTCTTAAAACCTTATTTTCGTTCAGATCGCGTTCTTATTTAGTTATTATCCATTTAAAAACATCCCTTCTACTCAAAACTCCGGTGGAATTGTACACAAAATTTCTCCCGACACCAAAACATAATGAAAATCTTTACTTACATGTTTAAGGTCGCTTTCTGACCTTTATTCTCGTTTGATGTGACATTTTGGCCCACCTTCTTGACCTACTCCATATTGTACAATCTCATCTTATGTACAGAAATTTCTTGACACATATTCACTATATTTAACACTGACAACATTTTTTTTATACACTGGTGTATCCGTTTTGAACACACATTAAAACACTAAAAAATATTACTCTGGTACATATTATAACACATATCACTGTGCATAAAACGCCTTCACTTTACCTAAAACACTTAAAATGACACTCTTATTTCTTTTCTTACAATATTTACACTTCACTCCTATCACACGGGTGTATCTCAACAATTTTTACAATTTCTGTCGGCTGTTGATGATCCCTGATGTGAATCCTATCGACCTGCATTGGACGTGTGATTTTACTCGTTCAAAGTTTCTCTCTCCTACAATGGAAACTACTGATTTCAGTCTCTCAAAACCGCTTCTATTGTCTATTACTCGGCTTTACTTTATCTGCTTTAACTAGGCGATAAATGTCTTTTCTTTGCCGTCACCTTTATTTATATATGGTGGTCTATCGCACCCTATAGTTTCTATATCTTGACCTCCCTTCGAGGACCGTATACTGTCTATCGTACCCTATAGTTTCTATATCTTGGCCTCCCTTCGAGGACCGTATACTGTCTATCGTATATTTTTGACGTTTTCTCACTAGAGTACATTTTCCCTCTGGTTTCGAACCTAAGTTCCTAAGTTCCTTTCGCTTGAACTTCTATCTTTCGCGATCGTAATTACTGTAAAGTTCCTTTACAGGACTTAATGTCTTTAACAATGTCTTTACTAGACGTAACGCCGTTTATTTGTTGGAGTTCTTATAACTTCGTAACTGTATTGAACTAGTGTTCTTCTGGAACTCGAAGTTCCCTACTGATCGCTGTGTCTTACTTTGGCGATATTGCTTTAAAGTCCGTATATTTAATGTTCTTTATAAATTAGGACTCTTCAAAGTCTCGAACTGCTAACCCTCAGCGTAGCGTACTTATATCGTAACTGGTCTACACTCGGTGAACTTGTAACATAGCCTCCCACAGGCTCTGGATCGATGTCTGATACAGCTTAACGTCCCCCTCACGGGCTCTTGAATACTGCGTATACGATGTGGTGCAGCACTTCCGCTCACGGAATGCTCGTAGACTGATGATTATGATGCTCCAGCGTAACGCCCCCCTGGACGGACTAATACTGCATGTACTGATACAGCGTGACGTTCCCCTCACGGGCTCTCGTAGACTGCATGCACTGATGCAGAGTAACACCCCCTCACGGGCTGTCAGAATAACTGCATGATTGGCTTGGTGAGGCCAGGAGTTTTATACCTTACAGCCAAAAAAAGATAAAACTCTAGTCCTTTTCGTGACCAACTTCTGAACTAATTGTCGCACAATTATAAAAATCGTATCTCCAGACAGCTCGTCTTCCAAACGTAAAATAATCTTCCTGTCCATAGAAATCGATCGTGCATTTCCGAGATATTAATTAATTTCTCGTCCTCAACTGTGTGGGTGGTGCTGTTCTTTTTTTATTCTCCCACTCCTTGGGTCTCGGTGAACCCCCAATGACGTCTACTTGCGTTTGCAGTCTTTTCCTGTGCAATTTTTACAAGGTTTATCTTTACACAAAAATCTCTAATCCAAAATTATTCACCGTACTGTATCTGTTTACTTATTTGTATACACGTAAACGGGTTAAATTTAATTATTCCTGTTCTGACTCAGCAGCGAGGTTGCCATATTCCTGCAACGTAAGAGCAATTTCCGAGTCCAGCTTCTTCGTCTTACAGTCAAAACTTTCCACTCGTTCTAATAATATCCATGACTGGCTCCTTATAAATGTCAAGAGGCATGAGCTCATCTAAGGAACACCTGGCCCTAGCGCTTGCACAATGTTAGGCTGTAATCCTGGCTTGAAATCTCTCTCCGTTCCCTTAGAAACTGTATGATTCTTTCATTCCTTTCTCAAAGTACATGGATTCGACTCCCTTTGAGGCCTATGGTACATGGGTTCAATATATAAAATATATCTCATTTTACGCGTATCAATGCGAGGAGCAATGTTCGTGGTTAGAGGTGGGAACCGAACCCAGCGTTTTAAGGCCTTAAAATGAACGGATTTCGAGATATTGCCAGAAAACTATCCCCGGTCTGCGAAATTTCAGCGGTTGCCATAGTAACGTTGATCTGTTTCTCAGAGGGAACACAGTTATTTGGGAATATCTCCGAAACCGTTCATTTTAGGAACTTAAAAAGTGTGTTTCGGGGTCCCTACAGGACCTCCGAGTATTGTTTCTCGTATGTGGCGGCTTAAAATGAGCTAAATCCGAACATTTTACCGACTGTCCTTGCTCAGTGCCAAAGGGCCGAAAAAAGTCACTTACAAATTGAATTTTCAAAAACCGTTTCTTATTGGGCCTCTACATACTCGGATCAACCAACATGCAAAATTTCAGCTTTCTAGATCTAGTGGTGTGAGCCCTGCGTCGATGAGTCAATTTTGGATTGTCAATGCCAAAGGGCCGAAAAAAGTCACTTACAAATTGAATTTTCAAAAACCGTTTCATAGTGAGCCTTTACATACTCGGATCAACCAACATGCAAAATTTCAGCTTCCTAGGTCTAGTGGTTTGAGCCCTGCGGTGATGAGTCAGTTTTGGATTATATATAAGAGATACTGTACCAAGTTTTATTGGGTTTGGTTGGTTAAATCGCGAGAAACGTTTATTTAAAAGTCGCAAATTCGCATGGCCGCCATGTTGGTTTTGTAGATACCAGTTTATCAAAAGTGTCATAGGTGAACTTCTAGTAGTTCCCTTTATCACCGTAAAAAAATCCAGGGTGATATCGGGAATAGTTTTGGAGATATTAAATGCTGGAGAAATATTTCGCACAGCCGCCATATTGGATTGGTGAGACGTAACAAAATTTCAAGGGAACGGTCGGGGTCGTCCGAAATAGTGCTATGAACTTACCGAGTCTCATTGAAATCGCTCCAGCCGTTTAGAAGTTATTACGGGTCACACACACACACACCTCACACACACACCGACAAAAGGTGATCTCATACGCCTATTTTTTCAAAATTAAAAATAGGCTAAAAATCCGAGGACTTCGGCCGGGTTTGAACCCGCGATCTTGGGCACATCAATTCAGTATGCGAAATGTTAATGCCTTTCAGTCGGTCAACACGATTGCACCAAAATGAGATGGGTTATTCCCAAATCCTGAAAAAAATTACATGAGATTAATAAATACATTTGGATTACCAGTTTCGATCGTCAAGCGATCATCATCAGATCCATTACACTTAGGCTATAAAATTGTTATGTCTGAAATAATGGGTGAAAATATATACAATATGTACACATTTCCTTAGTTGCGGTGTTAGTTGAGATAGTCTTACTCGTCGACATTTGTTAGTTATAGTCTGTGTGTTGTTTTGTTAAAATACTGAAAGTCTTGATTGACCTCCAAACTTTCCTGTTTGCTTGCAACACTGAAAATAGCTTCCAACACCATTATAATCAATTCATCATGCTACCGACAGCGCCACCGAAGCCTATCAACCTACTTTTTATATCTTCTTTGCTTCGTCCATCACTGGTTATTTTGCTTTCTAAGTAAGAGAAATCGTCTACTTCAATTAGCTCTTCACCTGCCAATTTGACGTCAATAGGGGTTTCTGAATTATTTTGTCTGCATTCTGTTATTATTCTTTTACATTTCTCGATTTTCATCATGAATTCTTTCCTCAAGACAATTGGGGCTGTTCCGTCCCTTAAAACTTCAATAACTAACTAAAAAGATGGTTTATTGGCTTTCACGGCCAGTGAGTGAAACCTCAGCAATTCTTCTAGGTTTGTGCCGTGCCTTGTGTGGAGTTTCGCCTAGGACACCAAGCTGGCTCATCAGGGCGCTCTTGGTGTCACCACCCAGACACCCACTGGAGTAGCGAACTGCGCGCTACATCTCTTTTTATGAAGTGCACCCGCGCCTGTTTACTGCGAGAACTAAACACTCAGGCAGCCATAACCTCCCTATGAAGGCTTCCGAAAAGATGGTATATTGGCTTTCACGGCCGGTGAATTAAACCTCAGCAATTCTTCTAGGTTTGTGCCGTGTCTTGTGTGGGGTTTCGCCTAGGACACCAAGCTGGCTCATCAGCGGACTCTTGGTGTCCCCGCCCGGACCCCCACTGGAGTAGCGATTTGCACGCTACATCCCTTTTTATGAAGCGCACCTGCGCCTCTTTACAGCGAGAACTAAACGCTCAAGCAGCCATAACCTCCCTATGAAGGCTTCCGAAAAGACGGTATCCTATATTGGCTTTCACAGCCAGTGAACTTTCCTCAAGATCGAGCCCATACCAGTTAAAAACCCATTGAACTATTAATAGTGAGCTCTAGTATTCATATGAGTGAAATGTGAAGCGGGTAGAGGTGAAAAGGAATGATATGTAGAACAATAGCTTCATATGAATTTAGTAGAAATTCCCAAGTTTGGAAGATAGATATGCAATAACGCAGACCACAGGACAATGGCATGGAAAACACTTTCCGCATCGTTACTCTTGGGATCGCTAATCCCAGAGTGGGACGGTGATTAATCTAACCCCATCCTGCTAATTCACCCTCCCTTGTTAAACAACGAGATTACATGAATATAGATCCTCTCTACCCCTAGCTACTGCAGTTGTGACATCCCCATAGTAAGTCTAGACGTATGTTTTTTATTTAAAGAGGATGTGATTTTGGGCTGGAGGTGTATCTGGAATTAGCCTTGCCAATTCTTGACATCGTGATGACTATGACAGTTAGTGTTCCTTTATTTTATTTTTATTTTCTACAAGGAATCGCCCCGGCTTCGCCCGGTATCTTTAACGGTTTACCCAGCGTAAGCTTAAAAGGCGTATTTTTAGCCTATTTTCAATTTTGAAAAAATAGGCTTATGAGATCACCTTTTGTCCGTGTGTGTGTGCGTGTGTGTGTGAGGTGTGTGTGTGTCCCCCTAATAACTTTTAAACGGCTGGAGCGATTTAAATGAAACTCTGTAAGTTCATAGTACTATTCCGGACGACCTCGACCGTGCCCTTCAAATTTTGTTACGTCTCACGAATCCAACATGGCGGCTGTGCGAAATATTTCACCAGAATTGAATATCTCCGAAACTATTACCGATATCACCCTGGAATTTATTACAGTGATAAAGGAAACTACTAGAAGTTCACCTATGTGACTTTTGAAAAACTGGTAACTACAAATCCAACATGGCGGCCACGCGAATTTGCGACTTTTAAATAGACGTTTCTCGCGATTTATCCAACCAAACGCAATAAAACTTGGTACAGTATATGTTTATACACATTTTAATGCACCGACATCTAGGTTGGTTCATTTGTTTGTTTAACCACAAGATGGCGGATGAGCGAAATATTTCACCGGCATTCTATATCTCTGAAACTATTACCTGTATCACCCTGAAATTTTATACGGTGATAAAGGGCACTACTGGAAGTTCATCTACAAGACTTTCAAAAGGCGGTTAACTACAAAACGAACATGGCGGCCAAGCGAATTTGAAAATTTTAAATAGACCTTTCTCGCGATTTCATGTTCCAAATGCAATGAAATCTGGTACAGGAAATGTTTATACACATTGTAATGCACTGGTATCTAATTTATTTCAATTGTTTCCATAACCACAAGATGGCAGCTGTGCGAAATTTTAAAATCTCCTTGTTACTGTTTGTGTCCTAATCATGCGATTGAAGTTTGAATGCTACACGTACACAATAATCTTTTTTCCGTCTCGGCATGATGGGTTAATATTACTGACTGGACTATTAATCATATCACAAGGGGTTTTCAAATGAAAAGGTACGAAACGATACTGTGGGTACAATTTATTCGTTATTCAAATGTAATCACCACAGGCCTGTGTACAGGAGTCCCATTGCTTCACTAGCCGCAGGGTTCCCTGTTCCCAGAAGTCTTGTGGTTGTGACAGGAGCCAATCCTGTACGGTATCCTTTAGTTCGTCGTCCGATTGGAAACGTTTTCCCTAAGATATTTTTTTAACCGACCAAACAGATGGAAGTTGCAGGGTGACAAGTCTGGGATGTAGGGCGGGTTCTCAAGTTGCTCCCACTTGAACGTGGCCAATACACCTTGTGTGACGTTAGGGACGAGTGGGCGAGCGTTATCATGGAGCAGAATCACTCCCTTCGTGAGCAGTCCAGGCCGTTTGTTGTTGATGGACTTGCGTAGGATAGGAAGTATCGCACAATACACGTCACTGTTAATGCTTCGTATCAGGGGAAAACGTTTCCAATTGGACGACGAACTAAAGGACACCGTACAGGATTGGCACAGGCTTGTAGTGATTACTTCTGGATAACGAATAAATTGTACCCACAGTATCGTTTGTACCTTTTCATTTGAACACCCCTTTTATCATGGAGATCGCTTGTGCAACGAATTCTTGTTTAAGAATGGCGAGGTGCATGAAACACAAATCCCCCTTCCGTCGAATCTAAACTTGATTGTGTGTTCTGCGGAACGAAACTGAGACTGGGGTGATAGGCTCGCTAGTTAGCTTGTCAGCTGTCTCCGAAGCTAGTAATTGAATGGCAGTTGTTGGAAGAAATGAAAAAGTAAAAACACTTACAGTAGGCGATGTATTTAAGATAGAGATATGCTGTCCCGGACTTTTTTTAGAACTTTTAATGCTGAACAATACTTACACCCATAGTATATAGATATTTTTAACGGTTTACCCATGAAAAAGAAACTTCCACTAACTACACTTGTGTGAAGCCAAAATTTGTAGGTTAGATTGATAACGATATATTAGTTCCAACGTGCGCCGCCAGGTGCTGGCTGCGATGGTATCTAGAAGTCGAAGTTCGCAGCTAGGTGTAGTGGACGGTAGCATTTGGTAGCAAAAATAGGAACTACTTGAAAATTGATCGTCTGCAGTCCTTACCTGAATCACAGATAAGACACACACTAATACAGCCATCACATTTAACACCGGTTATCAGACAGTTTCAACACACACCTTAAGTACACTCCCTACATGACCGCGTTGTCGCAAACCCCTAAACTAAGGGTCCAACCAACGTAAGCTAATAAGTCGCACGGACGGTAGGTTATTTTCCGACACGATTCACTAAAATCGTTACTGCTCGTCTTCCTTTGGTCATAAATAAATTATTTTCTACAGAAACCTTCCTCGAGATATCCTTTACAGAATGGTGAAAACCGCATCAAAACCCATCCTCTGGTTCTCGAGACTACCCTGAACATCCATGAATCGAAGCCTTTGTTTTACACTAAGTAGAGATTTAAACTGTTGTGATTTAAGGTACACAGAATGATGATGTAGTGATAAATAAGCAAGAAAATGCGTAATGGTGGAGATTATGGTGATGATAAATTAGCACACTGGGAGAAGTAGACAGTTTTTAAAGCTCAGTTGCAGCAACGACAAAATTACATTCTGCACGAGACACTTAGCAATAGAAACAACACGGACACGAAAGGTGCATGTTCTGTTTTTTTATGTAAATCATCTTTTCACTCGGTAGCTGGATATTTTTGGAGGAGTGACTTTGGTAAATGGACGGAAATGGGACGGAAACAACGAGCGAGCGCGGTGGCGGAGATTGATACCACAACGTACTGTCGGCAATGTGGCTATGTGGAATGTATATCGCATACGGTTCTCTTCAAGATTAGGAGGCCCCATTAAAGATATTCCTACAATAAATCATCTTCAAGTTGTCGTTCTTTGGTGTGTAATTATTAATTTTATCATATTTGCTGAAAACAATTATGACTTATTAAATCTTCATACTATTGCTGTATTCTTATTTAATGTAAGCACTCGAGGTACTGTCGGCCAACATACAGCCCTATGTGGAATGTATATCGCATACGGTTTACTTCAAGTTTTGGAGGCCCCATTAAAGATATTCCTACAATAAATCATTGACACTGGAGTTTTACAAGTAGTTATTTCAATGACCAACAGAGTTCACTGTTAACAAAAGATTTGCGGTCCCGGCAGACACATAGTAGGATAATATGTCACATGTTGCACATCATATGCGACAACTGTAAGGCTCGTAATTTTGGTGTTCATCATCTTGTATTCGAGGAAAGGCCTCCGTGGCTTAGGCGGCAGCACGCCGGCCTCTCACCGCTGGGTCCGTGGTTCAAATTCCGGTCACTCCATGTGAGATCTGTGCTGGACGAAATGGAGGCAGACAGGCTTTTCTCCGGGTACTCCGGTTTTCCCTGTCAAAATTTCATTCCAGCAATACTCTCCACTATCATTTCATTTCATCTGTCATTCATTTAATCATTGCCCCAGAGGAGTGCGTCAGGCCTCGGCAGCCGGCACAGTTCATATCCTCGCCGCTAGATCGGGGGCTTCATTCATTCCATTCCTGACCCGGTCGGAGTCTGGAAGCAGGCTGTGGATTTTCATTTCCATCTTGTATTCGAGGTCAGTAGTATCAAGTACTGTAATCTTCTTCTATCGATTTTGGAAAACTGCGGATTGCGGTAAACAATGGGCCGTCTCGCTAATTTGTTTTTCGGCGTCTCAAAAAGGGACGTAAAACCAATAACATTTTAGTCTATTTTCATATTAAATCCTATCTCTGTTAATTGCCTCTATCAACATATAAAATTTCAGTTTGATTGCTGTAATAGGTTCGTAGATATTGAGAACCGTCAAAATATTTCACATGGTCGCCATGTTCGAGTTTTATATATGTAGGACTTAGAGTTGTGTACTATTACGTAAAGATTATTGTGCAAGTGTAGTATTCCAACTTCAATCGCATGATTAGGACACGAAATATGATAATCAGATTTTAAAATTTCGCACAACTGCCATCTTGCGGTTATGAAAGCAATTGAAATAAATTAGATGCCAGGGGATTAAAAATTGTATAAGCATTTACCGTACCAAGTGTTACTGCGCTCGGATGGTTAAATAAAGAGAAAAGTCCATTTCAATATTTATATTTCGCGTCGCCGACATGTTAGATTTGTGCTCACCAGGTTATTGAAAGTCCCATTGTTGAACTTAATTTCTTAGCCTCTATCAACATACAACATTTCAGTTCGATTGCTATCATAGATTAAGATATGGAGAACCGTCTAAATATTTCGGTTGGTCACCATGTTGGATTTTTATATATGTAGGCCATTTATATATCATTAGACGGCGATTTTTGCGTAGGTTCATTACTCAAACGTTCACTCTGATCGCGTGATTAATACACAAGAAATAAAAACTTAATTTTAAAATTGCGCACAGCCGCCATCTTGAGGTTATGTACTCAATTGAACTAAACTAGATTCCAGTGCATTAGAATGTGTTCAAACATTCGCTGTACCAAGTTTCATTGCGTTTGGATGGTTAAACCGCGAGAAAGGTCTATTTAAATGTATTAATTTCGCTTGGTCGCCAAGTTCGTTTTGTACTTCACAGGTTTTTGAAAGACTCATAGGTGACCTTTTAGTAGTGCCCTTATCACCGTACAAACGTTCATGGTGATACCAGTAATAGTTTCGGAGATATAGAATGCCGGTGAAATATTTCGCAAAGCCACCATCTTCAGATAATGTAAACAATTGAACTAAATTATATGCCAATTCATTACCATGTGCATAAACATTTTCGGTACCAAGTTTCATTGCATTTGGATGGTTAAATCGCGAGAAAAATGTATATTTTAAAGTTTAAACTTTGCTTGACCGCCATGTTCGTTTCGTAGTCAACAGGTTTTACAAGCCGCATAGGTGAACTTCTAGTAGTACCCTTTATCAACGTACAACATTTCAGGGTGATATCAGTAATTGTTTAGAAGATATAGAATGTCGGTGAAATATTTCGCGTAATAAAAATTTAAAGGACACGGTCGGAGTTGGCCAAAATAGTACTATGACCTTACTGAGTTTCATTAAATCGCTCCAGCCGTTTAGAAGTTATGACGGGGTCACACACATCCACACACCCAGACACACACACATACGCACACACATAAATACACACACACACGGACAAAAGGTGATGTTGTAATCCTTTCTTTTTCATAAAATGCAAGTAGGGTGTGGTAGCTATGTAGAGATGAAACGATCAGCCCAGGACAGGGAGACATGGACACGTGTGCTTATAAGATCACCTTTTGTCCGTGTGTGTATGTATGTGTGCACCCCCCCTACCCCCTCCCCCACCCTCCCCCCCCCTCCCCCCCCTCCCCCCCTAATGAAATCTAAACGGCAGGAGAGATTTTAATGAAACTCGACAAGGTCATAGTACTATTTTGGCCGACCCCAACCGTGCTCTTCAAATTTTATTACGTCTCACCAATCCAGCATGGCGGCTGTGCGAAATATTTTACCGCCATTCTATATCTCCAAAACTATTACTGATATCACCCTGAAACGTATTAACGTTGATAAATGGCACTACTAGAAGTCCACTCATGTGACTTTCCAAAACCTGTTAACTAGGAAAAAAACATGGCAGCCAAGCAAAGTTGAAACATTTAAACAGATTTATTTCTCGCGTTTTTACCATCCGAACGCAGTGAAAGTGGGGTATTAGGAAGTCATTTTCTAAGGCCTTTGTCTAGAGCGTGGCACTCTATTGGACTTATGGAGCAGCAGAAAAGAGGAAAATTGAAGCGTTTGAAATGTGGTATTACAGGAGAATGATGATCAGATGGGTAGATAGGGTTAGGAATGATGAGGTATTAAGACGGGTGGGAGAGGAGAGATGTTTCTGGCAACTGCAAATGAAGAGAAGAGATTGGTTGGTAGGACACATACTAAGACATCCAGGAATAGCGAACTTAGGTAAGGAAGGAAGGGTCGAAGACAAGAACTGTATGGCGTAGACCAAGGTAAGAATATGTTAAACAGATTGTGTAGGGGGTGGTAGATTTGTAGAGATTGAACGATCAGCTCAGAACAGGGAGGCATGGAGTGCTGCATGAAACCAGTCAATAGACTGAAGACTCAAATACACAACAGTCGCAGTAGGCTATATACTTTTGATGCAGTCTACATCCCACTGATTTTATAGGGTAGTTGGTGCCTCTTGAGCGAATGATAGATGAGGCGTAGCGACATGAGCGAGAAGGGTTGCCTACATTAAGGATTAAACCACTCTCCTTTAAGAGGTCGGGTCTTCACGGTCTGTCTGTCTATCTGACTGGCGAGAGTTAGTTTAGGCTCAGGTTACACCACACGATTATCTTTAACTTTTAATGTGTAGTTTACGTAGTGATATGAACTTAATCATATTAGAGTGCTTTCTTTATTGACGTTTAATCTAAATTAATTAATTTAATGCACCTTAGACAATAAAATTGAAGCTAAGTAACTTCTGGCTACGATCTGGTGACGAACAGAGGAATTTCTGTAGTTTATGGTAAGCTCATTTACACACATTCTTTGGCCACATTGTGTTATTGCTACTGAAAAAGAAGGCAAGATCCCTCTCGAAATGTATAGGAATTTTATTTTTATTAGCCTGCATTTCACATTTGTAAAAATTAGGAAAAAGTAGACTATGAAATTGATCCGGGAAAATGTGTGTCTGTCTGTCTGTCCTTCTGCCTCTCTGTCTGTCTGTCTGTCCCACCATATCAACTCCTAAACGACTGCAGCTATCAAAACCAAATATAGTATCAGTAAAGATCTATATCTGAATATCTCAAGGCCATATTTGAAAATGACGTCAGTTATACCAACTGCTGAAAAATCGCAATAGAAATTTCAGCTCCATGTTGGATATTTTGGAAGGTATGCATGGGAGCTATTCTAAAGTTGGCACACATATAGATAATAATACTTCAGTTTAATTTCCAGGGGGCCATACATGTCAGTGTTGCCAACATGATTCTAAGCATGCTGATAATTTCAGTTTTTAAATGCATGTGACTTCTACACTATCAATCGGATTTCAACCAAATTTCGTATGTACTATGTGTACAATGACAGATATGACTTTGCATATTCCTTAGAGCCTCCAGGGCTGCCAGCTGTTAATAAATGCTATCTTTATTTTTATCATAATACCAATATACTGTATCAGAAAGTATGCAAACCAAGAGCTCGAAACTTAGCACACGTATAGTACATAAACCTTTACATTAATTTGGAGTACCTAGTATATGTCAGTGCTGCCAACATGATACTAAGCTCGTTGATCGGTCCACATTTTAAAAGCATGTAACTTCTATATTAACAAATGGATTTCAACCAAATTTCATATGTGATTTGTGTACCATAACTGATATGAATATGCGTATTCTTAAGAGTCAACAGGGCTGCCAGCTGTAAATAAATGATCTCTCTATTTTTACCCTGATATCTATAAATCAGAAAATTTGCAAGCCAACAGTTCTAAACTTTGCATACCTATTGTACCTATCATTCTAAATTAATTTGGAGCAACTAATATACGTCACTGCCGCCAACATGATTTAAGCCTGCTGATAAATCCAATTTTTAAACACATGTAACTTCTATACTAACAAATGGATTTCATCCAATATTGGCACAATAATAGATCATAATATTTTAGATTACAGGTAATTCTTAAATTGCAAGAAAATTAGGCTCTTTAGTTCGTTACGGAACTTCTTGTTTTATTTTCACACGTCAACATCCCAAAAATATGAATAATGTTAAAGGGATTAAGTCTTTTGGATAGCCCTTTGGTCAGCGACCATTTGTATACCCATCGAAACAATCTGATTACTGTAGATATCCTACATTATAGGGTGACAGCTTAAACTTTACACACTTCCTTCAGCCCAGGAAAATTGATCAATCGATTGGATCTTTTTGCATCGGTTGTGGTCTAGTGTGGACATTAAGCGGTTCCTGGAAAAACTAAAGTAGCAAATAATGAAAATCTCAAAATTATATTAAATAACCCTTAACAACATGATGTAGTCATCCAAAAATTCAAAACAGAAAAATTGGCATTTATTATTGTTGTTAGTTTGTTACCGTAATGATCAACAAACCCCAGATGGACGTGATGACCTTAATGCTACAAAAAGCACGAGATTTTCAACTGTCTATAAACAAGTGAAATACAGCGCTCAGTTGCTATCAGCGCATTAATGTCTCTTGGGTCATTTATTATTAGCAACATTAATTTTTCCCGTATAGCTCATCTCTTTTTTTATTTTATATGGATCCTCCTGAGCTAGTGGTGTAAATTATAATTAACACTCTCCAGCTCCACGAATATAATTCAAACATTTCATCGCCACTGGTGCGCTGAATAAATGATATCAGCTGTCTGTGTCTGACCAGAAGAGCTTCACAGTCACAGGGGTTTCAACGCTGGGACTGGATCTAGAATAGACATTGGGTAATTAGAGCGAGCGCGTAATGAGCAGTGAATAGTGAAGTCCTTCTCTCGCGGTGGGTGGGTCGCGATGAGTCACCGCCAGAGAGGAAGAGAAGGGGGAAGGGAAGGGAAGGCAGGAAGGGAGGTAGAGGGAGGATGGGATTGGAGGAATGAATATGAAGGGAAGGGAGGAATGAAAAGGAAAGGAATGGAAGGAAGGGAAGGGAGGAAGGAACGAAGGGATGTAAGGGAGGAAGGAAGGGATGGAAGGAATGAAAGAGAAGGGAGGAATAGAAGGGAAGCGCAAGGGAGGAAGGGAAGGAGAAGAAGGGAGGAATGAAAAGGAGAGGAATTGGAGGAAGGGAAGGGAGGGAGGAACGAAAGGAAGGGAGGGAGGAAGGAAGGGATGGAAAATATGGAAGGGAAGGAAGGGAGGGAGGAAGGGATGGAAGGTAAGGGGAGGAAGGGATGGAAGTGAAGGGATGGAAGCGAAGGGATGGAAGGGAAGAGGAGTAAAGGATGGAAAGGAAGGGAAACGAAGGAAGGGAGGGGGGAAGGTAGGAAGGGAAGGGAGGAATGAATGGATGGAATTGAAGGGAAGGAAGGGATGGATGTGAAGGGAAAGGAGGGAGGAAGGGATGGAAGGAACGGAAGGGAGGAAGGGATGGAAGGTAAGGGGAGGATGGGATGGATGTGAAGGGAAAGGAGGGAGGAAGGGATGGAAGGAAGGGAAGGAAGGAAGGGATGGATGGGAAGGGAGGAAGGAAGGGATGGAAGGGAAGAGGAAGAAGGAATGAAAGGGAAGGGGAGGAACGGAAGGAATGGAAGGAAGGAAGGGATGGAAGGGAAGGGAAACAGGAAGGGATGGAATGGAAGGGGACGAAGGGATGGAAGGGAAGGGAGGAAGGAAGGGATGGAAGGGAAGGGGAAGAAGGGATGAAAGGGAAGGAAGGGAAGGGAAGAAGGGATGGAAGGAATGAAAGCAAAGGGAAGGGGAGGAATGGAAGGGAAGAGAAGGGGAGGAAGGGAGGAAAGGATGGAAGGAATGAAAGCGAAGTGAAGGGGAGGAAGGGATGGAAGGAATGAAAGCGAAGTGAAGGGGAGGAAGGGATGAAAGGAATGAAAGCGAAGTGAAGGGAAGGAAGGGATGGAAGGGAAGGAAGGGAAGCCAAAGGAAGGGACGGTACGGGAAGGCAGTTTGTTGTGTAATCGGCATATGCCAGTTATTTACCGATTACACAACAGTGGGTCGGAAAGTCCTGTATGCTGTCATAGCATTGATTACACAAGCAACTGTCAAGATACCTTAGTTGAGATAATTGAGGCTTATGGTGAAGTACAGTAGGCTATCTTGTAGCCCGTGAACATTGTTAGGTACAGAACAAAACAACTAATTTTCCTAGTTGAAACTAATCTCCTCAATAATAATAATAATAATAATAATAATAATAATGTTATTGGTATTACGTCCCTTTTAACTACTGCAGCTATTAGAGACGCCGGGGAGCCAGAATTTCGCTCCGAAGGGGATCTTTAACGGCCATTGAATCTACTGAGTTGATGCCTCACTTTTGCGCACGTTCAAATGCGTCTTTTAACCCTTCAGTAGTTTTTTTTGTCATATTGTTTCTTAAATTTCCTTTATTACTCAAATTGTAACAGATCAGATTATTAAAGGAACTTCAGATTATATTGTTCATATATTTATCGATTTGTATCAGGCAGTATTTCTATTATTTTTTTAAATTTATTTTTATTTTCATTAATTTATTCTCTGCATGCTCCACTACAGTCATAGTACTACATGCTCTTAAATAATTTCATACAATTGAGTAATTGTAATATAAGGTACATTTTTAGGTAGATTTCATTAGAAAGCTAACTATTGCAATGGGTCCCATGTTTCGACTTCCGGAAAATGTCGACATATCTTCACGTTTCACATCCCCCAGACCCCAAAACCACCATCAGTTCAAAGGTTTATATATAATTTATGTATGTATATATGTATAGATATCAGTTTCATGTGGACACGATAACTGCCGTAATTTTGCACCAATCACTTTGAATTTTTTACAGAATATGTATCCCCTTAAAATCTCGGTCGAGTTCGTTAATGGGCAAAATCGCTCAAAGGGGGTGTAAATAGGAGACTTTTTTTCGAAAAATTGAAATGTCGCTATAACTCTCTTAATATCTGAAATATTGAATCCATTCAAAGTTCATACTATGTGTCGTATAAGGCCCTAAAATTTATGTTTGAAAAGTTTTTTGATAGCACCAACCATTGACCAAAGGGGTGGGAAAAAGTGGGTTTTTCGGGAAACATTAATCATATCTCTGTTAATAGGCACAATATCAAAACCGTACAAAATGGACAATATTCCTCCAATAATTACCTAAAACGTTTGTCTGAAAGAATTTTTGATATGACCCACCATTACGCCACGGGGTGAGCAAAATTATTTAAATTATAAGAAAATGCCAAGTGCCAAGAGAGGTTGCCATGACAACTTTACTTTTAATTGATAAGGGATGAGCCATCAGCAGTTGCTATGACAACGCTACTGCACGAGATAACATTCAGTTTTCCATCTGTCTGTGGGAAGCGACTTCGGTATCGGAACTGGTAGCATGCTGAACTTCTATGCCCAAGATCGCGGGTTCAAACCCGGCTGAAGTCGTCGGATTTACTAAGAGCGCTAAAAAAACTGAGTATGCTTTCCTTCGGAGGGGAAGTTCCAACGTTCGTTGCGAGTTGATGGTTCCGATGGCATCTAGTAGCCAAGTTCACAGCTAGGTGTCGTTGATGGTAGTATTTTTAATTATGTAGCCTATTTTAGGTAGATTTCATCAGAATGCTAACTATTGCAATGGGTGCCATGTTTCGACTTCCGGAAAATTTCGACATATCTTCGCGTTTCACATCCCCCAGACTCCCAAACCACCGTCAGTTCAAAAGTTTATATATATGTGTGTGTAAATATATGCATATATATCAGTTTCTTGTGGATACGATAACTGCCGTAATTTTGCACCAATCACTTTGAATGTTTTACATAATATGTATCCCCTTAAAATATCGGTCGAGTTCGTTAATTGGCAAAATCAGTTGAAGGGGGTGAAAATGGGGGTGGCTTTCTTTTTCGAAAAAGTGAAATATCGCTATAACTCTTAATACGTGAAATATCGAATCCGTTCAAAGTTCATAATATGTGTCGGATAAGTGCCAAAAATTTATGTTTGAAAAGTTTTTGATAGCACCAAACATTGACCGAAGGGGTGGGAAAAAGTGGGTTTTTCGAGAAACATTAATCATATCTCTCTTAATAGGCACAATATCAAAACCGTACAAAATGGAAAATATTCCCCTAATAATTACCTAAAACTTTGTCTGAAATAATTTTTGATCTGACCTACCATTACGCCAAGGGATGAGAAAAATGATTTCGGAATTAAAGAAAATGCCATCAGAGGTTACCATGACAACGCTTCTAAATTGATGAGGGATGAGCTATCAGAGGTTGCCAAGACAACGCCATTGCACGAGATCACATTCATTTTTCGATCTGACTCTGTGGGAAGCGGCTAACTGGTACCATGCTGAACTTATATGCCCAAGGTCGCTGGTTCAAAGCCGGCCAAAGTCGTCGGATTTTCTAAGAGCGCTAAAAATCCCTCAGCATGCTTTCCTTTGGAGGGGAAGTTCCAACGTTCGTTGCAAGTTGCCCGTTCGGTGGCATCTAGTAGTCAAGTTCCCAGCTAGGTGTCGTTGACGTTAGTATATGGTACACAATTAGGAACTACTACTTAAAATTGACCGTCTGCAGACCTTACCTGAATTACAGACTAATACAGTCATCACAATCAACACCGTTTATCATATTCTACACACACACAATGTACACGGGGTTACATGACCACGTTGTCGCAGCCCCTAAACTGAGGAACCAACAAAAATCTCTGCGGGAGATAAAATTTTGCGTGAAGAAGTAACAGACTGTCAGATAGTTACACATCAGTTCCAAACCTTGCATAAGGACAGTGTGATCACAAGTATAAAAATGAACCCCAAATGACAAGAAGGTTACCATCCCCATGAGACAATAAAATGATAAAAAATATGCATACAAAAACGAAAAAAAGTTAATTAACCTCCAAATGTAAAATACTTTCTTGCAATAAATGAGGTCTGATCCTCCTACGAAAACCTGCATATTTTGCCTATTATAACTTATCCCCTAGTTTGCCCGGTGAAATCTACCTCCGCCTTCCGGCGTGCCGAGAGGAAATTTTTACTTTATATAATATTATTTGCTGATGGGTGATGATCATGATTTTCCTTCATTGCTGTAAAGTCCGAAGAGTTCACGAATTTTATAATTGCAAATGCGCACAAATTGTGCATATTACAAAAGATACAGTAACCTGTATATTGATCAGTTAGTGCAGAAGTCAATGTTGGATTTCCCACGGCTTGTGCAGTTAATCACATGGTTGCATTCACAATTCTGGTCACAGAATTCACAGATTGCACATCGTGTTGGGTTTGAAGGAGCATTTTGTCTAGCAAATGAAGTGGTGGTAGCCATGCACCGCTAGTAAATTGACAAAATGTGGAGTAGAATACTTTTCTATGTTTTGGATATTGCGTAATCGCGAGGACATATTGCATCATCATGACGTCATCTGATAGCCATGCGGATGTGAGCACGTGCAACGTGCACGTGCACATGTTAGCGTGGGAAGAGGTCGACCTTTAACCGCTTGATGCAGATAACCTTTGGGTAACCGCTTGAAGCAGATAACCTTTGACTTATTTATGCGATGGAGATAAAAATTAATGGGTGTTGACGTCATCTGATACCCATGAAAGTTCGCAGCTGTGCGAGCGATCACGTGATATGTCTGCAGTGTTCGCGTGAGACGTGGTTGACCTTTAACGTCATCGGGTAAGAATGTAATCTTTGACTTCTTTAAGTAATAGTGATAAAAATATGAGATGATTGCGTCAGAAGCTTGTTTTGTAGCATTTGGTTTCTTGAGTGTAGGTGGGGGTGAAGGATATATAAATGCAAGTGTGCGTGGATGAGTTTAACTTCTAAGTTTGCGCGAAGAGAGTGTGTGTGTGTGAAAGAAATAAAGAAAGTCAACGACGAGGAACAAATTGTGTGTGTGATGGATGTTCTAACGAAGTTCAATAACTTAGCCACTTGCGTTGAGTATTCTAATAAGAAACTATCAGAACTAATAATTGATTTACCGTATGTGGTCCAAATTATTCGGGCTGTGGAGACGAGATTTGGAAGAAAAATATTGGTGGACATTATCATTGAAGGTGAAATAACAAGTGTATTTCTACCAGCAGTATTTGCAAAACTAAGCGCATCAGAGATCGATGAACTAAACTCACTTAGAGGCAAACTGATGTTGGTGTATATGGGGTTGAAGAACCGCTCACATCAAGTTGTTTTAAAACTGTAAATTTTTGGTGAGTATATATATGCAGATTATATATGTATTGATTGATATAACGAATGATATATATACTTAGTTGCTTATTATTTCTTAATTTGTTTAATTTTTTCAGATTATCTAAAAACTAGTAAAAGGAACAGCAAAATGAAGTGGAAAACTGTTAATTTTCTGAGTGGAACTGAACATCGATCGCACCCGGTAATAGAGTATCATCGTGTATGCTTTCATCGGTCTGAAGAAGAAGAAGGAGAAGAAGATGATAATGAGATGAGTCATAATGAGAAAGAAGCTTGTTTTAACAAATGGACATCTTCGAGTGGAATTTCAACATTTTCAGTCTACGTTACTAATGTTAGCAAATCAGATGATAGTCAGCGAGAGGTGACAGAAACAGTTCTAAGATATTTGTTACAAGAATTATGTGAAGATGATCATTTTATTTGTTTCTTCGGATACAATACATTTGATGAGGTTTACAAAATTGAATTTTCCATTACTTGTTTTGAAGTAACAAAATTAAATGAGTATAGAAACAAATTGCTTGGTAAACTTCAGGACGAATTTCCCTTTGAAGCCATTCATTGTTCGCTGGAGATTACAGGCAGCAATTTATCTCAATGGCTTGAATACACTTTAAAAGATTATAGGTTTATGGTGATCCGATGTTACAGCAACTGCTGGTGGTATATTAACAACAGTGCAAATTGGACAATTGCTTAGACAACAATGGCAACACCTCCTAGCAAACGTAGAAAGGTTGATATTGTAATACATAATAATAACAGTGAAAATATAAGAAACCAATTGGACAATGCATTTGAAAGTGTTTCTAATTTTAGAAGTGAACTAAACGGTGCTATTTCAATATCATTCCAAATCGGGAAATACACTCAAACGGACTTGATTGAGAACAGTGATGAGTTGATTGAATGTTGGAGAGTTATTAGCAACCACATATTGCAACAAGCTGTGAATTGTGAAGAAATTACACTTCAAATAAAGGATGAATCTTTCTTAAGCTGTGAGTTAATTGAAACGGCATTCAATTCTAGAGTGTACACACTTGCAGTTTCAAATGTTAAGAATGAGTTTTTGGATCCCCGCGAATTTTTAGGAAATGCTAATATTTGGTTTACAAAGTATGTTAAGAAAGCGTTAACTGTGCAAGCTTTAAAGGTGAATTCACTTTTGTGTGCACAGTATGTGCTTCGCGACATATCAGAAACAAAATATTTTGCTGTCAAAAATAAAGTAGTTTTCGAGTATACGGATGTAAATGAATTTTATAATAATCATATCATTGAAGGTACATTGACAAAAATGAGCGAATTAGAAGCAAATGGCTCTGGGTGGGCTTTAGAAAAAATTCATAGTTTGAGAATTAATATAAATAAATATGTTGGATTTCAAGTAGGAATGTCCAATACTAGTAGATTCCCTGATGTAATAGTCAATAAACATGCAGTGCTAAATTTGTATGATACAAAGAAAGCTTGTTTTGCGTGGAGTGTGGTTGCTGGTTTGTATCCAAAAACGCGAATCGTGAATCATCTTTCTTCCTATCCTAATTACAGAGATGTTTTAAATTTAGATGATATTCCTATTCCAATGCAAATGAAATATTTAAACAAGTTTGAAAATCAAAACAATATTTCTGTGAATGTGTATGGAGCACAATATGATGAAAACAAATGGGTGTGTATGGGAACAAACGAAGTAAAAGGAAAAAATCATTTACTATTGTACCTTTGTATGTATCAGATAAAGTATATGAAAGGAGTCTGGACTTATTGATGTTGCAGATTGGAAACAGTGAAAGTTATCACTTTTGTTTAATTAGAAATATCGCTCGCCTTGTGCGTTCAAGCGTCACTAGCAATTGTAGACGGATTTATATATGTAGACGTTGTTTGTCATATTATTCTCTTGAGGATGAGTTAAATGTTCACTTTGCAGACTGTAAACAGTTTCCTGATGCAAAAAGCATATTGCCAACTGACGAACAAAGAGATTTGTTAATTTTACAGAATTTAAATTTAAAGATACAGTTCCATTTATAATTTATGCAGACACTGAATGCGTTTTGTCTCCTATTTCCTCTTGTTTTCCAAATAGTGACATTCCTAACTCTACATTAACCCATAAACATATTCCTTACAGCATTTCTTTATACCTTCATTGTAATTTTGATACTGATTTGTGCAGTTTTAAACTCTTTAGGGGAAATAATTGCATAGAATTGTTTGTAAAGGAACTTTATAGTATTGTAGATAAACTTCAAACATATTATTTATCAGCTAAACCGATGTTAAAGATGACGGAAAATGAAGAAAGATTATTTTTGTTAAGTAAAATTTGTCATATTTGCGAGAAACCGATTGCAGATAATGAACTCAAAGTACGCGATCATTGTCACATAACTGGAAAATATCGAGGAAGCGCACACAATAGTTGTAATTTAAATTACATAGTAACAACGGTTCTGCCTATAGCATTTCATAATCTAACGGCGTATGATGGACATTTTATAATTAAAGAAATTTGTGAGAAACAAGATGGTGAGGTGTTACATAATCCTGGTCATATAAGTTTGTTAGCAATGAATATGGAACGGTATAAAGGGTTTACAAAGCATGTACGGGTTAAGAATGGATTCATTCAGTTAAGATTTATCGATACATATAATTTATTGTCCTGTTCACTAGATCAATGTTCATCTTCGTTAAGTGAAGATTCAAAGCAAATAACTAGACGTTATTTTAATGATGCACAGTTTCGACTTACTGCGAGAAAAGGCGTGTTTCCATATGAATACGTCACAAGTATGGATGTACTTAAAGAAACTAAATTACCTGAAATATCCAAGTTTTATAGCAGTCTTTATAATCAAACAATATCGAACGAGGAGTATGAGTTTGCTCAATCGGTGTGGGAAATGTTTTCCTGTCAAACATTAGGTGAATACGCCGATTTGTATTTAAAAGTAGACACACTTCTTTTGGCAGATGTCTTTGAAAATTTTAGATCGAATGGCATGGAAACGTATGGCATTGATGCAGCTCATTTTTACACTGCTCCATCTATGTCTTGGTGTGCAATGAAAAAGATAACCAATGTTCAACTTGAATTGCTTCAAGATATTGATATGTTACACTTTTTTGAACGATCTATTCGAGGAGGTAATGTTCAGTGTATAACACGACATGCGATTGCTAATAATAAGTATATGAAAACTTATGATGAGAAAAAACAAGAGTCCTACATAATGTACTTTGATGTTAATAATTTATATGGATATGCTATGATGGAATATCTTCCAACAGATGGCTTTAAATGGGTTGCAAATGTTGAAGGGTTTAATGTTTTAAATATTGATGATACTTCAGAAATCGGATATATCTTGGAAGTATATTTGAGTTATCCTCAAGAGTTACATGACAAACATTCAGATTACCCTCTATGTCCAGAAAAGTTGACAAAGCTAATGGCTACCCTAGATAATAAAGAACGTTATGTTTTGCATTATAGAATGTTAAAGCAATGTATTCAACTAGGAATGAAGTTAGAACGTATTCACAGAATAATCGAATTCAATCAGAGTCAATGGCTAAAAAAAATATATTGATGTGAACACAGAGAAACGAAAACAGGCAAGAAATGATTTTGAAATGTTTTTTATAAATTGATGAATAATGCAATTTTTGGTCGTTCACTGATGAATGTGAGGAAGTTAAGGGACATCAAATGGGTTACCAAATGGCATGGAGCCTATGGTGCTATGTCTTTAATAGCTAAGGCTAATTTTAAACATAGAATTATATTCGATGAACAATGTATGGTCATTGAGATGAGCAGACTAAAGATTTTTCACAATCAACCAGTATATGTTGGTGCATCTATATTAGATTTGTCTAAATGTAAAATGAATGACTTTCATTACAATGTTATTTTAGCAAATCCTGAATCAAATGTGAGGTTGTTATACACAGACACAGATAGTTTTATGTATATATTCTATTATGATATTTATGAGTTCATAAAACAGCATTCAAATTTGTTTGATACTGGAAATTATGAAACAAACAATCCTTTTGGCATTGTCAGACAAAATAAAGGTGAAATTGGTTTAATGAAAGATGAACATGCTGGAAGGATTGTTGAAGAATTTGTGGGGTTAAGACCCAAAATGTATGCAATAAAATTCTGTGATGAAATGAATAGCTTGTGTAAGACTAAATGCATTAAGAAGAGCGTGAGTAAAACTATGAATATTGATGAGTATCGAAAGTGTCTTTATAACAGAGATCAAGCCAGCAAAGTACAAGTTTGTATAATTTCAAAATCTCATTCTGTATTTACTGTTCGGCAAAATAAGTTGGCAATTTCATCAAACGATGATAAAAGACACATAACTGAAAACGGAATTGTTACTTTACCGTTTGGTCATTTTTCTCTGAAAAATGATTAGAAACAAATTTGAGATTAAAGCACTTCATCTCTCTTACTTACTTTATTTCTTTCACACACACACTTTTATTCTGTTAATAATACTAATTTTTGTGTGTTCCTTTGCTTATGAAAAAGAGAATAAATAATAACCCAAATTTTGTGTGTATTATTTGCAACTCCTCCCCCCACCATTCCCATTTTTTCCTGAAATATACATATATATAATTACATTATATTACTTATCATTTAGTAATGGTGCGTTGTAAGAGGAGCAACTCTGCCACTCAATATAAACGATCAGGAAGTGGATCATTCATTAGTCGTGTACTTAATAAAACTATTGATAATTTAACTCTAAGTTTGGCTATCGATAAAGATAGCGATTTACAAAATGGTCGATATCGCAATGGATTTGATGTTTATTTTCAGTTATAAATAATAGAAAAGATCTAGAAGACTTAATCACTAAATTTAATAAACAAAACTTCCTAAACGTAGACGATGGTGGGACTTTAAATATGATGAGTAGACGAATTACTCACGTAAACAATCCCATATACGATAACGATGTTGCAAATAAGACGTTTGTTGAACAATATGCCGCTTCACGAGATGAATTTGAAAAAATGAAACAGACTGTAAACAATCTACAACATCAAAAACAAACAAATGTTGAGTTTCCTGTTAACGACCAAGATGTGACAAATAAACGGTTTGTAGAACACTATGCTGCTTCACGAACTGAAGTTAATCAACTAAAAGAAATTTTAGACAGTTTACCCAAAAACAGTGGCGGCTCGTGAATTTTACCGAGGGGGCCTCAACCGTTTAAGATGTAAACCGTTTTTGTGATGTTTATCTAGTAATTGACAGAGATGATTTCATTATTGTGTTTTTTCTTCTCACATATTTTTGTAGCTTGATTTCCTTATTTCGTTTGGAATAGGCACTACTCTTTTTAAAGAAATAACAAAGGTATTAAAACTATTTGCTCCCAGTCACTGGAAAAAGAAGAAAACCGGACCCAGCTCATGAATCCATTAGGGTCGTCAATTCCCAAGATCACTAGCCATGAGCCCTTGAGGGTGTATCCCCACTACAAGGGTTCACAACTAGGCCTAGTGGGACTTGGGTTGGAGACAATTGGACCCCAGCCGAGGCGGTTATTATTTCCACTTGTGCCGCGCTCTCCTCTGTCATCTACCTGTCGACCTCCTTAGTCAACTCTTGTTCTCTTCCAACCCGGATAGCATTAGAGCATCCAAATCTAGGGAGGCATTCATTTTCCGGCCGTAACTGACCCTTAAGAGCCTTAATGGCATTCAGATTAGATATTAACTGGTTAGTTAGGTGCCTAATATCGGCTGCCGAGGCCTTGCTGCAAGATGGTAATGATAATAGCTGCCTGATATGCTTAGTGGCTATTAAGCGGTTATTAGTATACTACAAATCAGTTCCCATGCTACTTCAAAGTTTTCATTTGATATCGGCAGGTTGCTTATCAATTCTAAAGGCTCCCCTTTTAAGGCTGATAACAGATAATGCAATTTCTGTACATTAGGAATGTCTGAATTTTGTGTTATTAACCCATTGAAGGTGTCTCTGAATGCTATCCATGAGCTATAATCTCCGGTGAAAGTAGGGATGTTGATCACTGGTAGTCTGACGTTACTTGTTAGGCCCCCTGTGCTATTGTCACTAAGGGTTCGGGTGTTTCCAGTGCCTCTCTCAACTAATTTAGTCAGTGCTGCTTCTAAGTCAAAGTATTGTGTTTCAAACTCTTCACGATCTGCTGCGTGACTATCATCATCATCGTCATGAAGCTCTAATTTGCTTTGCGGTTCCTCGTACCTATTTCTAATTGCACTAAGCTCATTTAATCGAAGCCGTACGGTAGTTTCATCAGTTCCTTGGCGTGCTTGACATTTCTCAAGAAACTTACTTGTTCGAGGTAAGCTTGCCTTCACTATCGCCCTCTGTTTAACTGGTAATTTCTTTGCATTGGGTTCCATGGTGAGGAAAAGGTCGAGTGAGAAGGGAAATACTGTAAGGAATTCTGAACTGTTTGAAGTAGCCTCACCTGTATTGTGTTCCCCGCTGCCTGTGTCTTGCCTCCCGCTGGGCTGGGCTTCTGGTGAAAGCTTTGCCTTGCTGTCGCTACCTGGGTCCTGTCCTGTATCACCGTTGGGACAGCTGTGCTGCTGATCTTGCCTGTTTAGCTGCCGTAGAAGCATTCACGAATCCGTAGAAGTTATATTCACACATGTGATAACCATGTATGCGCGTAAACGTAATGTATCATCTGACCCGGAGGACCAATGTTTCGAGCCACGTCTCAAAACGTATTCGGACCCGAATGTTACACTTGGGGCGAATAAATTGCCGGAACAAGATTCGCGCGCACACAAACAATTAATCGATGTATGCATTTAAATTATATACATTTATTAGATATATGTCATTGTTCTATTAGACTGTGGTGTGTGAGTGTGTCTGGTAGCAGTTGCACTGTTTATTAGTTATAGTTCATTGTTTCAGTAGACTGTGATGTGTGAGGGTGCATGTGAGTGTGCCTGTTGACAGACTGTTTTAGTGGTAGTATTTGTTGTTGGTGGAACTTAAGTTTTTTGTTAGTAGAGTTTTGGTATTTAATTGTTAGTACGGTAGAAGGTTAGTATTTTTGTTAGTAGAATTGCTCTTTACTTATTCTGAAAGGGAGTAGCAGCCTTTCAGAATAAATCAATTCTTTACTAGTCTTATAGACGGTTGAGATATTGATAATATAAGCCAATAATGGCTACACTGCGTCCTGCTGCACGGCTGAAAGCAACGGGAAACTACAGCCGTATGCTATTCCCGAGGATATGCACCTCTCTATGCATAATTACATGTGATGATGGCCTCCTCCCTTGTAAAATTTCAATCCGGAGGTAAACTAGTCCCCCGTTCGGATCTCCGGGTGGGGACTACTCGAGAGGGGGTTAACATCACAGAAGTGACAAAGAGGAAATCTGACATTCTACGGATCGGAGCGTGGAATGTTAGAAGTCTGCTAGGAAGTGGAAGGTTAGAAAACTTAGAAAGGGAAATGGATAGGTTGAGGTTGGATTTGGTTGGGATTAGTGAAATGCGCTGGCAGGAAGAACAGGACTTTTGGTCAGGAGACTATAGGGTCATTAGCACTAAATCAAACAATGGCCAAGCAGGGGTTGGCCTCATATTGAGTAGGAAACTTGGACAGCGGGTGGAATATTATGAGCAATATAGTGAACGGATTATTGTAGCAAAAATCAATACAAAACCTACCTGCACTACAGTGGTACAAGTCTATATGCCTACCAGTCAAGCTGATGATGAGGATCTTGAAAAGGTCTACGAAGAAATAGACGAAATTCTGAGGTATATCAAGGGTGATAAAAATGTTATAGTAATGGGAGATTGGAATGCTGTGGTAGGAAAAGGGAGAGAAGGGAAGATAGTAGGAGATTTCGGATTAGGTGAAAGGAATGATCGAGGAAGTAGGCTGGTAGAATTCTGCACCGAGCATGAATTGGTCATAGCTAACACCTTATTCAATAACCACAATAGAAGAATATACACATGGATGAGACCAGGAGATACAGGGCGTTACCAAATCGACTTCATTATGGTCAAGCAGAGGTTTCGAAACCAGATTTTGGATTGTAAAACATATCCTGGTGCTGACATAAACTCTGATCACAATCTGGTTGTAATGAAATGCAGATTAAAGTTGAAGAAACTGAAGAAAAGTCAAAAGCCAAAAAGGTGGGCAATAGACAGACTGAAAGAGAAGGATGTAAACGAAAGATTCAAGAAGAGTATAAAGGAAGGACTAATGAAAAACCCTAAACAAACTTCAATTGCAGACGAATGGGCACTTTTGAAGAATGAAATAACAAAATCCGCAGAAGAAAACATTGGTAGGAAAGAAAGAATAGGTAGAAAACCGTGGATCACTCAGGATATACTAGAATTGATGGATGAAAGGCGGAAACACAAGAATCTAAGAGATGAAAAGGGGAAAGCAGAATACAGACGTCTGAGAAATGAGGTTAACAAGAAGTGCAAGGAAGCGAAAAAAGAATGGTTGAAAGAGAAATGTGCTGGTATAGAAAATTGTCTGAAATTAGGAAAAGTAGACACAGCTTATCGAAGGATTAAGAATACTTTTGGGGAAAAGAAGACTAAGTGCTGTAATATTAAGGACACAAATGGAAAGCCTCTGACAGATAGGGAAGAAAAGGTTGAGAGATGGAAAGCTTACATAGAGAGTTTGTATAAGGGAAAGGAGATTGAGAATCATGTAATGGAAAGGGAGGAGGAAATTGATGAGGATGCGAAAGGAGATTTAATATTGAGATCAGAATTTGATAGAGCTTTGGAAGACTTAAGCAGGAACAAAGCACCAGGCATAGATGATATACCGATTGAGTTGCTACGCTGCATAGGAGATGAAGGTCTGATCAGGTTATTTCACTTGGTGTGTAGGATTTATGAGACAGGTGAGGTACCCCCTGATTTCAAGAAGAATGTAATCATCCCTATACCAAAGAAAGTGGGAGCTGACAGATGTGAAGATTACCGTACAATCAGCTTGATTACTCATGCTTCAAAGATCCTGTCTAGAATAATTTACAAGAGGATTGAAAGCCAGATAGAAACGGAGTTGGGGGAAGACCAGTTTGGTTTCAGGAGAAATGTAGGAACAAGGGAAGCTGTACTAAGTCTTAGGCTGATTTTAGAAGGTAGAATAAGGAAAGATAAGAGAACTTTCATGGCTTTTGTAGACTTAGAAAAGGCTTTTGATAACGTTGATTGGACTAAATTGTTTGACATTTTGAAATCAATTGGAATAAAGTACAGGGATAGGAGGGTGATATACAATCTGTACAGAAACCAGACAGCAGTCATTCGAGTTGAAGGACATGAGAGAGAAGCTGGTATTCAGAAAGGTGTAAGGCAAGGCTGCAACTTATCACCCATAATTTTCAATCTTTACATTGAACAAGCAATGAAGGAAATTAGAGAAAAATTTAAAGTTGGAGTGAAGATTCAAGGAGAAATAATTTCAACTCTGAGATTTGCTGATGACATCGTCATCTTGGCCGACAAGCCTGAGGATTTGAATGAGTTTTTGAATGGTATGGACTCCGTCTTACGGAAAGAATTCATGATGAAAATAAATAAATGTAAAACAAAAATACTGGTATGCAGCCGAAATAAATCAGAAACCTCTATGGAGATCAAATTGGCAGGTGAAAAGCTGAAGGAAGTAGGAGACTTCTGTTACTTAGGAAGCAGAATAACCAGTGATGGACGAAGCAAAGAGGATATTAAAAGTAGGTTGGCTCAGGCAAAGAAAGCATTTCTACAAAAAAGGAATCTGCTGACATCGAATATAGATTTAGGTATTAGGAAGTCATTTTTGAAAGCCTTTGTCTGGAGCGTGGCGCTCTATGGAAGTGAAACTTGGACTATTGGTGCAGCAGAAAAGAGGAGAATTGAAGCATTTGAAATGTGGTGTTACAGGAGAATGATGAAGATCAGATGGGTAGATAGGATTACAAACAAAGAGGTATTAAGACGAGTGGGAGAGGAGAGATGTTTCTGGCGACTGCTAATGAAGAGAAGAGATAGGTTGGTAGGACACATACTAAGACACCCAGGAATAGCAAGCTTAGTTATGGAAGGAAGGGTCGAGGACAAAAACTGTAGGGGTAGACCAAGGTTAGAATATGTTAAACAGATTGCCTCCGATGTGGGGTGTCGGAGCTATGTAGAGATGAAACGATTAGCTCAGGACAGGGAGGCATGGAGAGCTGCATCAAACCAGTCAAAAGACTGAAGACTCAAACAACAAACTCGTATTGAGGGTGTTGCTAACAATCTAAATATTGTTAAAAAAGAAGACCTTGAAAGTTATGCTGCTGCATCCAAAGAGGAATATAACAAGTTAAAAACTGAACTAGAAAAAATTGAGCAATTGGTCAACAAAGAACCACTCGAAAGTTTTACCGCATCCAAAGAAGAATATGGTATATTACAAGATGAAGTAAAGAAAAAGAACGTATCGAAATTTATTCTGAAATTCTCCAACACACCATCAATCCATTCACCGGTATACACGCTTCATAATCATAATATACAATACCAACTTCCCTATAAAGGTATATTAAAACCAATTTTTGTTTCACCAAGATCTCCAATTTTGTATGCAATTTTAAATATACGTCAAGAGATTGAACTGGATGGCAGTGACATTGTAGTTGAGGAACAAGATGAAATACAGTTTCGACTTAGAGACCCTGAGAAACATAAAACCAATGATCTTCCTCTTCAAATTGATTTTGAATATACTAGAAATAAGTAAAACAACTACAATTTTAGTTTAGTCATGGAGAAGAGCTTGAAGATTAAAGCTGAAAGTCGAGTAAAGGATAAACTTTCTCGCTTAAAAAAGATGTTAAGGACAAGTATCTTTCACTTCAAAATGATGTTAGACGTCAAGAATTAGATATAGAGACTAAGTTTAAACCAGTAACAAATTCATTAAATCAGCTTGTAGCTATTGCTAATACAACGTCAACTAAAAAAAATGAAAATAAAAAAATATGATGATTCTGAATCAACTGCTACTTCAGACGAAGAAGATGGAGATAGCATCAAAATAATTACACTACTTAACCGCTACTTTGAACCATTCATTAAACAAAACGTGGATAGAACATTTGGTATAACGATAAGAAATGATAAACAATACTTGGGACGTGAACGAGTTTTCTTAGATAAAAAGTGGATAAAAGTTGGTGGTGAAACATTTCCTATAACAGAAGGTCTACTTGAATTGATTCAAAGGAAAGTACCAGATCACTCTCTAATCGATAGGAGTGATTTAAGTTCTTATTTGAAATTATTAAATGTTTCAAACGTGCACAAAAGAAATTATGCAAGCAATGCAGCTCCGAGAGGAACACAATCTCATAAGTATAAAATATAATCGAACCCCTTCTTACTGAAGACATAGATAGAATTATAAAAACAACAGATGAGAAAGAAGAAGCAAATACTACGATGCATACTGGATATGGCCAAAAGAAACACATCACACCACAAGCCATTTGGAAATTCGAAGGAGGAAACGATATTGAATTTGTCCATTGGAATGAACCAAACAAATTAGTATCAAGACTTAAAAAATTAATTGCATCGAAAGCTGCAGGTCACACAGGATTTGACAGCGAAATCTTTGCAATTGAAGAAGAACTAAGAAATGCAGGATATATTGAATAAAAATTCAAACATTTGTAAAACAATGCACAGTATGTTATAAATCTTTGTTTAGAAATTAACTATGAACGAAATCAGACGAGAAATTGCAAAAGAACTTCATGCACCTCTTAGAAAAAAGTTTAAAAGACGACATGCTATTAGCAAAGGAATCGATGACCTCCATGAAGCTGATCTTGTGGACATGTCAAAACTTGCAAAATGGAATAATGGATTTAAATATTTATTAACCATTATTGACGTTTACTCAAAATATGCATGGGCAATTCCTCTTAAAACCAAAAAAGGAAGTGAGATTTGGAAAAAGTTTAAAATTTGTTTATTCTCAAAGTAAAAGATTGCCCAATTATTTTCACACTGATCGTGGAACGGAATTTTATAACAGTGAATTCAAAACATGGTCTCAGAAACAAAATCTAAAGCATTATTCCACTGGGAGCTCCATAAAAGCGAGTGTAGTAGATAGATTTAATCGAACTCTTAAGGAATCGATGTGGAAAGAGTTCACAACACGTGGTTCATACCGATGGGTATATTTTGCCTGAGTTATTAGTAAAGTATAATCACAAAATACATCGCAGCATTGGCATGAAACCTATTGATGTAAAAAGAAACAATCAACCCCGCTTGCCAACACAATATAATGCAACTTTAAGAAAACCAAAATATAAAATTGCGACATTGTAAGAATATCAAAAATCAAGAAACATTTCAGCAAAGAATACGAAGCTAATTGGACTACGGAATTATTTACAATTTATAAAGTTCAAAATACTAATCCACGAACATATCTTTTAAAAGATAATGAAAATTTGCCGATATTTGGGGCATTTTATGAAGCAGATTTACAACGAACCAAACATCCTAATATTTACTTAGTTGACAAAGTACTACGTAGAAAAGGAACCCAAGCCTTCGTATCTTGGCTAGGATTCGATTCAACTCACAACTCTTGGATATCGAACAAAAACATATTCTAATTAAAGCAATGTAAGTTTTTTTAATTCATCGCAAAAAATATTTTTTTTTATTTTTTTTATTATTATTATTATTATTATTATTATTATTATTATTATTATTATTATTGTGTCTCTATATATTTTCAGCTCACTAAAACCAACACACTCAAGAAAGAAAAGAATGATTGTACTTACCTTCCACACAAGATCACCAACATATTAAACTCTGCAGACAGCATCTTCAATTCTCAGCATCTTGGCGGAAAAAAAGAACTACTTACCACTTTAGGAACGAAGATCATACCATTTTGTTTTCACTATTTCATATTATATAATTAATGTAAACCACAATGATTAAAATAAATATATTTTTAAAAAAATATACATTTCAATATGAAACACCACCGTTCACTGTCCATTTAGTCAAGTATTTGCACTTCTTCTTCTTCCTCTTCTCCTTCTTCATCCGCGACGTCTTCACGCCTCACTCCATCTGGAGGAGGAGTCAAACTTTCCTCCATCCTCACTCTGACTTCGTTTACTCGATCAATAATGAGAGTAATTACATTTAAAACTAAGTCTGTGCTGTAGCGTCGGTCTGTGACTAATCTCATCATTTCGAAGTCAAAAACTTCTTTTTCTAGTACACTTAGACTGTCCATTATTATTGTTTCCTCCACTTTTGTCGCCGTCACAACATGATTGAAATTTAGCGCCCCCGCTCCCTCCGCTATTAGCTTCAGCTCTCTTAGACGCTCCAACTTCTCAATTACTGATTTAATCACAATCACATTCATGATGCTGAAAAAGTGTGGCTCCCTAACCATGTCAGCTTAACTATAATAATAATAATATCGTATGGCCTCGGGTGCCTGGTGGAAGCCTTGCTATTTGACACCCAGAGGGTAGCTTGCATGTCGAATTTCGTAGTTCCTTGACTATGAAAGTCAAGGAGGTTAGATGTTAGATATCTAATCTCCTTGGATACAATAGCGCTTTCTAGTAGAGAAATGAGGAACTTTGTGCTGGCGGAAACTCCCGAGATTAATTTTGCCATTATGAACTCGGCTTACTGAATTCAAATGGGTTCTTTGACATGCCAACATCGTATGACATGCGTATCGTATTTTTGCCGCCTTTCAAAAATCACTTACCACGGTCAGGGGCGAACCTGCAATCTTGGGGTTAGTAGACCGACACGCTATCCACTCACCCACCGTGGCAAGCTAGCTTAACTTATATACTACGAAGTTAATATTAAAGCAGCAAAAAGCTCATTAAACATATCACATGAATGAAACTTTGTGAACTGATATCCAAACTTGTTCTCTCATTAAAATAATATCAGAGTTCAATAATGATGGTTAAGAATTTAAAACAAACAAACCAATATTCATTTCATGCAGTCAATGCTATATATTTGTCTTATAAAACAGTCTATGCAGAAAGAGACCACAGAGCATGCAAGCCCGCAAAAAATGTTAACTAACAGCTGCACGTCCTATAAGGAGTAGCAAGCCAGACCCCCAACGTTCAGCATGCTAGCGCTAGCCAAAGAACGATAACAGCCGCGAGCAAAGGTTATCTTCTTCGAGCAGTCAAAGGTCAATCTCATCTTGCTGCTAACACATGCAGACCAATTAGCAAACGCATGTGAATAACCAACTGGCTCTCCATGGGGGCGTCGCGCCCAGACAGTCTCATTCAAATGTTAGTACACCTAAAACATTTCCGCTAACAAAGACGCCATTTGAACATTTTTTTTCATTTTTGTCCTATACACCTGAGAGTTGGATTACTGGTAGAGGAGATAGAGAGCTTTCATTTATGTCAAACAAACTTTTTTATAGATTTCCTAATTTTGGAAATATAGCCTATTTTCAAAATTCAATTTATTTTGGCCTAGAGAGTTGAAATTTGGTGTGGGGGTAGAGCAGGTCAAGGCCATTCATTTATGTCAAACAAACTTTTTTGTCGCGAACACTGCAGACATATCACGTGATCGCTCGCATGATGATGCAATATGTCCTCGCGATTACGCAATATCCAAAACATAGAAAAGTATTCTACTATGTGGTTCGTTTCTGTCCAGGCTCTATTTGTCATGGCCTGTGTTGAGTAAAACACCATCCAAATATCATCTATTTTTAAGGTGCGGTCTTCACACCAGGTGTCCGTACATGGCAGCAAGAACTTATATCTCAAATCCTCTAATAAGAAGGGCTCTCTAGCAAGTTCGTATCCCAGCCTTGAGCGGGTGAATTTAGAAACTGCAAGCACCGCCTTCAGATATCTAGCTTGGACCTTCTCAAGTGTTAAGAGAACCCCAACGCTTAGTTTGTGCCAAACTACCTCAATCCCATGAGTGAGTATTGGTATAATTTTGGCGTCGAACAGAAGCATGGCGGACTTCAGCGATTATTTGGTAATGTCTTTGATGTCAAACATAGCTTCAGCAGCTGCTACCGCTCGCTGTCTTGTATGAATTCTGAAAGAGTTCATTGTCGTTCGTAAGGTCAAGCCTAGGTATTTAAAGCTATTTACATTTCGTAGGGGTTTTTGTTTGTAAAACACCACGTGTTCTTGAGCTATCCGCCCACCATTCCTGAAGATCATGTAGTCCGCCTTGTCTGTGTTGACTTGTAAGACGTTGTCATCTGCCCATATGTCTAGTGCGTGTATTGGCGTCTGGAGTTCTGTAATGTCATGAGATCCCAGGACTAGGTCATCAGCATAGATGTATAGCCTATCTTTGTTTCTTTTAAAACTTCTCTGATTGCTTGTACGATGGCATACGTGGCTACGTTATAAAGCAGAGAACTGATTAGAAAAGACATATGAAACAGTATATGGAAACACTGTTTAGTAAAAATTTTATTTCGCTATTCACTGCAATACACTCAAATATTATATGGTCCACTATATGTGGTCCTTCGTTACAGGAACACACGGGGCTATGTACAACTTAAAATCTGTGTAGATACGAGTTGATATTTCCATGCCCTGATATTAATGTTGTCAAATTTGTCGTGAGGTTAATTTTTCTTGTTAATCAGCTTTCTACGGTTGGGAAGAATTCCTTTCTGATTGTTCTCTTAGAAGATTCTTCCCATTTCTGCTGCCATTCATTAGCAGATTCTCCCCTGAGGTCAGTTTTTACCGTTGAGAGAGGTAATTTGTCGTAACAGATTTGATTTAATGTTGTTGCTTCCTTTGCTAGTTTACCTGCCAACCCGTTGTGTTGTAAACCTATATGTGCTTTAATCCACTTTAACTGTATACCCCAATTGTTTGTGATTAGCGTTGTCATATTTTTCTTCATTATCTCTAATGAGTGATTGTGATTTTTGCTATCCGCTAAGGAGTCAGTTGTTATTTTACTATCAGTGTGTACTATAGCTCTTTTTTCTACGTTGTCCACAATCCTCGTCATTCATAAATATTCCAGAGCTTTTATTTTAAGGCCAATTGTTCCGTCCGATTGTTTGAACATCGGTTGTAAAGATTAAATTTCAGTTGGTTTGCTTCGTATATTTCTATTATAATAAACAGTATCTTAGACGGATTTTTATTTTATCATCTTGGAAGTTTAATCGACGTTTTACTAAGATATCTTTTTTTACAGTGACCATTTTATTTCTAACTATAGGACCTGTGCGAGAAATCTCGCATGTTCATTAAGCTCCCGCCTGGGTTTACTATTATGCGGGCTTCTAGAAATATGTTTATTTCTTCAAACGCACTTTTTAAACATATTTATGAAATCAGAGTGCAATTCGTCACTGCTGCGGATAATTCTGTTTTTTATATTCTATTCAATGCACAATGGGGGTGTGGGCCCCATGTGTATAGACCACACATCTGGTTCTAGTGCTATGCAGGCAGGACGCGACACAGTTATGCCAGGGGCTATAGTCTTGTTTATTTGTTTAAACACAATTTTCAAGCAAATAAATATATTTCCGTTGACTTTTCAAGAAATGCATTATTTTTCCTGTACTACTGAGACGATTTGGAAGATTTTGGTACAAAGCACACCTTCTAACTCCTTCTGGTTCAGGAACTTGAGTTTTATGTCGGATGACCGTAGCCTATTACATATATAGATGCTCATTTTATTAAATTGAATATTAACGTTAGTTTGATGCTCTTAGTTTATTTAATAAAACTGAAGAAGGTTACAAGATAACCGAAACTGGTATTGTAATATAATTGTTTCCAGTACATTATTGACTGTAAGGTGGATCATTCATTTTCCCTATTCACAGGTATTAACTTTAATTTAACATCTTATATATTAAAACACTAAGCTGATTTTTGTTACCACGAGATTGAGGGGACGGTAGAACCGATTTACTTCGTAGAGCAATCTGACGAAAGCTCTAGGCCTGTAGATTTGCAGAGTGTCTTTAAAATAAACAAATATGTTAAAGAATACTTTTAAATTAATAAACAAACACTCAGGAAGCTTGCCAATCACGCATGCGCAAAATCACCTTAGCTCATGACAGTCATGGCGGTTACAAGTCCATCGCGTTACAAATTGATGGTTATTTATAAGAATTATAAAGGAAGGGAACATTGTTTATGATGTTTCCACGATATATAGTGGAATATAATTATACAAGACGGAAAATGTTGAAATATGTAAACTGACAGTTTAGTGTGTATGTTGTTTAACTAACTTAATATTGCGTGCATTTACCAGTGATTCGGTAGCTAAGGTGGCAGCGTCAAAGACTCTTAATTTATGCATCGTGCAATGGAAGGTGTTCGAATCCCTCCGACTTTTTTTTTATTTCCGTATTTTTCTTTTCTTGGTATTGCTATTCCATTGTCAAAACATATTTTACTCTTAGCATTTCCGTAAACTAAGGAATAAGAAATAAGAAAGTCCTTCAGTAAATATTTCCCCAATGACAGTCATGTTTTGACGGGTTTCAACTAGTTATTATTATTCAGTCAATCAATTTCGCTAATCGGACAACTAGGGACCACGATAAGCCGCATTTTACATTCTGGCATTTGTTCATTTTTCGCTTGATCCACATTGTCTTCATGAGCTCACTGTGTCTAGCACGACGTTCTTCTGTCCATTTCGCACCATATTATTATTATTATTATTATTATTATTATGACTCTCGTTTCTGCCATCTAGCTTTAGAAAGACAGGATATCTGGCGTTGCCAAGGAGAGCTGGGAAGGAAACGGACAAAGGAGCTAGCTGTCAGCCACAGAATGGATCAATGGCAACAGAGATGGGAAGATGATTCCCGAGGGAAATGGACGAAGAGGCTGATATCATCTCTAGCTAACTGGATCGACTGGAATTATGGTAAAGTGAACTATTACCTCACACAGTTCCTGACAGGTCACTGATAGTTCCGAAAATTCCTCCACAGAGCGAGTAGTCCGGTGTGCATTTACTGCAATGACATCGATGACGCACTCCTCACTTCCTTTTTTGGTGCCCATTGGCTGCCACAAAGAAGATGCTTGGACTGAGCAGGGAGAACAGACTCCAGACAACATCGTACATGTTATGCTGAAACGTCAAGAATCCTTGGATCAGGTAGCAGTGTATGTGGAAAGTACTTTGCGCCAAAAGGAGAGGGACTTAGATGCTTATGTGCGATAATAAAGACGAATTGGAGGAAGAAGAAACATAAGAGGCTTCATGTACGACGTTGCTCTGAAGTAATGCGAGAGTGGTTCCTGGGCGGTGACACACGTCGTGGGAGAAGGGTGAGTTGCTTTTAGTGGGTGAAAATCACACACACTTGTGGAATGCGGACTCTCACAAGCGTCTCAGGCAAAATTTTCCACATTCATTTTGAAAAAAAAAAAAAATATTGATGGCTTTATCTGCATAAAATCCTCACTATTAACTGAATAAAAGTACAAGGCAAACGAAGTGGGCCTTACTGGTGGTAGTGCAGAACAGGTGGTAGATGGGACAATATTAAGATTCGGTTAAGAGGATGATGATGATGATGATAATTGTTCTTTTAAGGGGCTAATATCTAAGTTATCGGCCCCTAATGGTTTGGGTGACAGCGAAAATGGCAATGAAATGGAAGCCAGAACGAAAATTAAGTGAGACTGAAAAAAAAATTACAAAATGTAACTCAGATTGAAACAACTCATGAAATGGAGGGTGGTAATAGGCTACATACAAAAGGAAATTTAGAAGTAAAATACTCATGAAAGGAATAGATTAAAAAACAAGATGTTCAGTAAAGAACATATAGCCTACTTTCTCCTAAATGCATGGGTATTGTTATAACTCTTTGTCCTTTTCAAGGAGTATGATTGAATGTTGGTTGTAGTAGCTTGTTGAAATACAACGTGCTATAGGGATATTAAACATGAATATGAGGTGCCCTTTGCTAGTGCTACCTCTGTACCAAATTTCGTTCAATTCGGTTTCACCGTGTTTGAATTGATAGGGGGAATCGATTTGCACACATACTTGGCCACCATCTGCAAACTATTGGGCTGATGTTCTTGCTGTTTGATGTGAATATGTTTCCCACATAAAGATATGGTGTTGCAAAATTTGGTAGAGACTAGATTATTAGGTTGGTCGTAATTACAGTTTAGCTTTTAACATTTGGGTGGCCGCGATTACGTTTCCGTCAAGATAGCGGTGATATAAAACATGACACTGAGGTGCCCTTTGCTAGTGCTACCTCTGTACCAAATGTCGTTCCATTCGGTTTCACCGAGTTCGAATTGATAAGGGGAATTGATTTTCACACAAAGATGGCCGCCATCCGCAAAATATTAGGCTGATGACCTATTAGTTTGGTCAAAGGATGCTACCTCCATAAAGGTATGTTGTTGCTAAATTTGCTAGAGATCGGATGATTAGGCTAATCGTAATTTGATTTAAGCTTTGACCATTTGTGTGGCCGCCATTACGTTTCCATCAAGATGGCGGCGATATAAAACATGACACTGAGGTGCCCTTTGCTAGTGCTACCTCTGTACCAAATTTCGTTCATTCGGTTCCACCGTGTTCGAATTAATAGGGGAAATCAATTTTGACATAAAGTTGGCCGCCATCCGCAAACTATTAGGCTAATGGCCTATTAGATTGGTCAAAGGATGCTCCCTCCATAAAGGTGTGTTGTTGCAAAGTTTGGTAGAGATCGGATGATTAGTTTAATCGTAATTTGATTTTAGCTTTGAACATTCGTGTGGCCGCCATTACGTTTCAGTCAAGATGGCGGCGATATAAAACATGACACTGAGGTGCCCTTTGCTAGTGCTACCTCTGTACCAAATTTCGTTCCATTCGGTTCCACCGTGTTCGAATTAATAGGGGGAATAAATTTTGACAAAGATGGCCGCCACCCGCAAACTATTAGGCTAATAACCTATTAGATTGGTCAAAGGATGCTCCCTCCATAAAGGAATGTTGTTGCAAAGTTTAGTAGAGATCGGATGGTTATGTTAGTCGTAATTTAACTTAAGCTTTGAACATTTGTGTGGCCGCCATTACGTTTCTGTCAAGATGGCGGCGATATATAACATGACACTGAGGTGCCCTTTGCTAGTGCTACCTCTGTACCAAATTTCGTTCATTCGGTTCCACCGTGTTCGAATTAATAGGGGGAATCAATTTTGACATAAAGATGGCCGCCATCCGCAAACTATTAGGCTAATAACCTATTAGATTGGTCAAGGAATGCTCCCTCCATAAAGGAATGTTGTTGCAAAGTTTGGTAGAGATCGGATGGTTATGTTAGTCGTAATTTAACTTAAGCTTTGAACATTTGTGTGGCCGCCATTACGTTTCTGTCAATATGGCGGCGATATAAGACATGACACTGAGATGCCCTTTGCTAGTGCTACCTCTGTACCAAATTTCGTTCCATTCGGTATCACCGTGTTTGAATTAATAGGGGGAATTGATTTTCACACAAAGATGGCCGCCATCCGCAAACTATTAGGCTAATGACCTAGTCATTTGGTCAAAGGATGCTTCGTCTACAAAGGTATGTTGTTGCAAAATTTGGTTGAGATCGGATGATTAGGTTAGTCGTAATTTGATTTAAGCTTTGAACATTTGTGTGGCCGCCATTACGTTCCCGTCAAGATGGCGGCGATATAAAACATGACACTGAGGTGCCATTTGTTAGTACTACCTCTGTACCAAATTTCGTTCCATTCGGTTGCACCGTGTTCGAATTAATAGGGAGAATCGATTTTCACACAAAGATGGCCGCCATCCGCAAACTATTATGCTGATGGCCTATTGGTTTGGTCAAAGGATGCTCCCCGCATAAAGGTATGTTGTTGCAAAATTTGGTAGAGATCGGATGATTAGGTTAGTCGTAATTTGATTTAAGCTTTGAACATTTGTGTGGTCGCCATTACGTTTCCGTCAAGATGGCGGCGATATAAAACATGACACTGAGGTGTCCTTTGCTAGTGCTACCTTTGTACCAAATTTCGTTCAATTCGCATTCACCGTGTTCGAATTGATAGGGGGGGACAGACATTCAGAGTACACACACTCACAAATACACACACACACAGACACACACACACACAGACTCACACACACACACACACAGACTCACACACACACATACACACACACAGACAGACACACTTTTTTCGCCGTGTGTTGATCTCATAAGTCTACTTTCATTTTTTGCAAAAATCGAAAGTAGGCTAATAAGCACAAAATGTAGTTGAGGTTCAAAATACGTACAAAATGCAATGTAGAGTCGGAATGGGTACAAAATGCAATTGAAATTCAAAATACTTACGTGCAAAATGCAAATAAGGTTGAAAATACGCGCATACTGAAATTGAAATTCAAAATATTTACAAAATGCAATTGGAATTGAAAATACACAATGCAATTTAGATTGAAAAACTCCCATTTCAGATCCAAAATACTCACAAATTGCAATTAAAATTGAAAATACTTGCAAAATGCAATTGAAATTGAAAATGCTTACAAAATGTTCGGTAGATTCAATCTACTAATTTGGATGGAAAATACACACAAAATGCAATTTAGATTGAAAATACTTACAAAATGTAATTTAGATTCAAAATACTCACAAAAGACCCAGACACTATATTGAAAGACTTACTATAAAGCAATTTAGATTGTCAATGCAATTTAAGTTGAAAATACTCGGAAAATGCAATTAAGGTCGAAAAGACGTACAAATTGCAACTGAGATTGAAAATACCTACAATCGCTTAAGGTAATTTGGATACACGGGGAGCCAATTAACAAAAACCATGCGGGAATCTTAAAGAGAAAAGGAAATAGAATGAAAAGCAAACAAGAGGTCTGACCCCTCGAAGAATGAGGGATCAGGAAAGATGAGACAAGGGCCAATTAAGGCGGGAAATGAAGAGACTCCCTAGGCCTCGGAAATCCTAATACCGTGGGGGTCGGAAGAGAACAAGAGTTGACCAAGTGAGGTCGAATGGAAGGAAGGAAAGAAATACCGGCACAAGTAAGTGGAAGCATGCCGGACCCAGCTGGGGCCCCGTGGTCACCAACCCACGTCCCACGGGATCGGATGAGAACGAGAGATGACCAAGAGAGGTCAACATGAAAGAAGACGGAGAGGAGCCCGGCACAAATAAGTGGAAGCAATGCCAGACTCAGTTGGGGCCCCGTGGTCAACAACCCACGTCCCACTGGATGTTAGCCCTGAGGTGAAGATTCCGGTCTTTAGGGAGGTGGTAAAACCCTAAAAACCCCCGTCAGTACACCACTGATTCACACAGCCGTCGTTCGTGGTGTTGCGTCCAATACTCACACGTTCTCTGGATATTCAACAGCTTGTTGGTGTCATTCTGGCCATATATCTACTGTACTTTTATACGACCGTCAACTGGGGTTAGCGGAGATTAAGAGAGTACATTCGTTCCCCTTGGATGCTAGGAAAGCACATGTCATAAATGTATTCATGTCAGGTATAAAGCTACCAGATTTAAGAAGAAGAAACGCAGTCTGAATACGGGCAGACGATATTAGCAAACATTTGTGCGAGACAGCAATATGATATTACTGCATCGTAATTTTTTATATACGTTTAGCATTCGTTTCACAATTTGAAATAATGATGAAAAAGTGCACGTATGAGATAAATCTAGGGCGATGAGTGTATGTATGTCCTTCTGTCTATGTGTGAGTATTCTCGTAAGAAATACTGGCTGGTTGGTTGGTTCCTCAGTTTAGGTGCTGCGACAACGCGGTCATGTAGCCCCGTGTACTTTGGGTGTGTGTAGAATCTGTCTGATAACCGGTGTTGATTGTGATGAGTGTGATTTATCTGTAATTCAGGTAAGGACCGCAGACGATCCTACTGTTGCTACATAACTCTACCGTCAACGACACCTAGCCGTAAACGTGGCTACTAGATGCCATCCCATCCGGTACCTGGCAGCAAACGTTGGAACTAACAAATCTAAATAACAAATTTATATTCACACAATTGTAATTAGTGGAAGGTTCTTTTACATGCCATAAATCTATGAGATGGGCCCACCGGCTTTACTTTCCCTCCGAGGGCGTGGTGGCGCAGCGGTCAAGCTGATGGTCTCTCACCACAGTGGACCGGGTTCGATTCCCGGTCAATGCATGTGAGATTTTCAAAGTGAAATGGCATGTCCAGTGGTTCGAATTCCACGTAAAACGGAGGTCCCGTGGCTCATGATCTCGAGATTAACGGTCACGTTATACTACAAGCTTCCTTCCTTCCTTCCTCCCTTCCTTTACTTCCCCTCCGAAGGACGGCATACTATGAGATTTTTAACGTTCTTATAAAATCCGACGACTTCGGCCGGGTTTGAACCCACGATCCTGGGCATAGAACCTCAGCATGCTACCAACTACGCCACCGAAGTCGCTCTAAGAAATACTAAACCTCATTAATACCCTACCAGGGAATTGTTATCGCTAAGCATGGAGCGGTGCTGTTGTGTATACATTACGTCATCTCGCCTCGTTATGGCTGCAGTGAGTGGCTGCGGGACAAGAGGGGGAACGCATGTACAGTCATACAATGAGAACACACCGCACAGCCACGACCCAGCACGAATCATGCACACAAACGACATGCGATGAGGTTTCGCTGGCGACAACTGCACGTCTATCGCAAGCGTGTGGCTGGGCGGAGCGCATAATTCTACAGTAGTTCCGAGTTCCACCACCGGTAAAAATTCGCTGGTAGGGTAGTGGCCACGGTGGGTGAGTGGATAGTGTCTATATAGTGTCTACTAACCCCAAGATTGCAGGTTCGCTCCTGGCCGTGGTAAGTGATTTTTTTTTTTGAAAGACGGCCAAAATACAATACGCATGTCATACGATGTTGGAGTGTCAAAGAACCCATTTGAATTCAGTAGGCCGTGTTCATAATGGCAAAATTAATCTCGGGGGTTTCCGCCAAGACAAAACTCCTCATTTCTCTACTAGAAAGCGCTATAGTGTTCAAGGAGCTTAGATATCTATCATCTAACCTCCTTGACTTTCATAGTCAAGGAACAACGAAATTCGACATGCAAGCTACCCTCTGGGTGCAAAATAACAAAGCTTCCACCCGGCACGCGAGGCCATACGATATTATTATTATTATTATTATTATTATTATTATTTACGTAGAGGACAGCATTCTTGGCTGTCCCCGGCTCTTCCAAGAAATTTGATTCTGGTTTGAGGGCTGAAAATGGGTACACTCAGCCTCGTGAGGCAAAACTAAGAAGAGGCGCGTTCGATTCCTACCGCAGGCATCCTGGAAGTGGTTTTTCGTGGTTTACCCACTTCTACTCCAGACAAATGCCAGGTTGTACCTAACATAAAGGTCAGGGCCGCTTTCTACCCAAATCCTACCTTAATGACACATACACACATTAGTACAGACATCACAAAGACACAGGTTATCAGACAAATCACGATGTCGCAAAGCTCATGACGATCTAATTAATGGCTGTAGATATCGAAACCAAATTTGGTATGAATGAAGATTTATGCCAGGACGTGTCAACACCATATTTTAAAATGAAGTCATTGTTACCACCTGCTGAAAAATCACAATTGAAGTTAGATCCAGAGTTTATTTATTTTTCGCATGTCCCAGTAATTGGGATTACCTTGTAATCACTTCTTTCTTTTAGCGTATGGCTTTTAGTGCCGGGAGTGTCCGAGAACATGTTCGGCTCGCCAGTTTTGTAGCCGCTTCGAGACGGACACCCAATGGGTGAGCTACAAGTACCATTGGGGAGGAAAGTTGAAATGTAAGGACGTGGAGGTGGAAGGGAGCGGCTGTGGCCTATAGTTAGGGACCAACCCGGACAGTTGCCAGGAAGGAAGATGGGAAACCACAGAAGACCATCTTCATGGTTGCCGGCGGGGGGATTCGAACCTCCTCGCCTCCCGGATGTGAGCGACTGCCATCAGTCATGCCGTAACGACCACGGTTAACTCTCCCGGTAATCACTTACTGAAAATTATTAATATCAACACAGTAACCTGACACAGCGATAAATAGCAGCCCATTCAAAAGACGTCGGTGTGTTGCACTTTAATTCAGAAATGGAAGATTTTTAGCCAACTTTTCAAATTTTGCAAAAATGAGGAAAAAGTAGACTTATGAGATCGGGCAAATGTATGTCTGTCTGTCTGTCTGTCTGTCTGTGACCCCCCTATCGACTCCTAAACGGCTGCAGCAATCGAAACAAAAATTAATAGGAGTAAAGATCTATACCTGAATATCTCACGGCCATATCTGAAAATGATGTCAGTGCTACCAACTGCTGAAAAGTCGCAATTGAAATTTGAGCTCCATGTTGGATATCTTGAAACGTATGAACGGGAGCTATTTCAAAATTGGCACACGTATAGATAATAATATTGCAGTTTAATTTCCAGGAGGCCATACATGGCAGTGTTGCCAAAATAAATATAATCCTGCTGATAGGTCTTAATTTTAAATGCATATAACTTCTACTCTATCAATTGGATTTCAACCAAATTTCGTATGTGCTATGTGTACATAAACAGATATGACTGAGCGTATTCTTAAGAGCCTTCAGGGCTGCCAACGGTTAATAAATGCTCTCAATATTTTTTTATCCAAATACCCATATATCAGAAAGTATGCAAGCCGACAGCTTTAAACTATGCACACGTATAGTACCTGGCATTCTAGATTAATTTGGAGTAACTTATATACGTCAGTGCTACCTACATGATTCTAAGCCTGCTGAGAGGTCCAAATTTAAATACATATAACTTCTATACTATCATTTGGATTTCAACCAAATTGCGTGTGTGCTATGTGTACCATAACAGATATGACTATGCCGAGTCTTAAGAGTTACCAGGGCTGCCAACTGTTAATAAATACTGTCTATTTTTGTTACCCTAATGTAAATATATCAGAATGTATGCAAGCCAATAGCTCTAAACGTTGCACACGTGTAGTACCTGGCATTCTAGATTAATTTGGAGTAACTAATATAGGCCTACGCCAGTGCTGCCAACATGATTCTAAGCCTGCTGATAGGTCCAATTTTAAAATGCATGTAACTTCTATACTAACTAATGGATTCCATTCAAAATTGACACAACAATAGATCATATTATTTCAGATTATTTCCGACCAATACATGTATGTCATTGTTGCCAACATGATTTTACGCACGCTGTTAGATCCAATGTTTAACTGTATGTAACGTCCATGCTATCCAATGGACTTCAACCAAATTTTGTATTCTCTACCTTAAGAGATGAAACTAAGAATATATTTAGTCACCAGGGCTGCCAACTGTAGTTCTCTATTAGGCTACATTATGCCAGGTATACAGTATTTCGAACTAATTAGAAATTTCGATATTACCAACTTAATTTCGGCATTATTCTAGATAGATCCATAAAGATTAATCATAGGCATGAATCTTAAATTTTAAGAGAAGTAGGCTCTTTAGTTCGTCACAGAACTTCTTGTTTAAGACGAGTCTGATAAATTTACCTACCACTGTACCTCCTCACGTTTATCTGTTGCCTTCTCCTTTCTCCTCTTGCATAAGCTGTGAATAATAATTATAAGATTAATTAAGATTACGTAGTCTACGTTTTCTTTACTTTGTCTACATGTTCCTTTCTCGTAGAAGTAGACTGTTTCCAATCTACACGTAGAGACACATACAGATGACTAGACAGCGGATTTTAGGCAAATGCCTATTTTTAGCCTACTTTTCACATTTTGCAAACATGAGGATAAAGTAGACATATGAGATCGATCCGGGCAAATTTATGTCTGTCTGTCTGTCCTTCTGTCTGTCTGTCTGTCTGCCCTTCTGTCTGTCTGTCTGTCTACTAAACGACTTCAGCAATCGAATCCAGTAGGGGGGTAGTGGTGCTTCCAACGAGTGTCATGGCCGCCGCGTGAGTCCAAGCCAATATCTCGTGAACCCATGGTCGGATTTTAACAAATGACGTGTCATTGGACTCGGGCTGACGTCCTCTTTGCTGTGGACTACTCGTTATATTTTTCAATTTTTTTTTTGAAAATTTTTGTTTTCAAAAGTTGGTGATAGTTTGAAAACCAAAGATGATAGAACGTTATGCCATGGCCCAAACGAATGGTCTTTATGACCTTTATTTTCTATAGTAAAACTTTTTTATTTGTTATGTTTTTTTGAAAACACTCGAATTTTGAAAATCCTATATTTTGGAAACTAGGAAGTTTACAAAAAGGTTTGTTTGACGTAAATTAATGGTCCCTATGCCCCCTACCCCCAAAATAAATTTCAAGTCTCTAGAGGAAACATTTGTGTTTTGTAAGTAGTTTGATGAGGGGGAGCTGCTTCCAAAAGCAAGTGGTGAGCCCCTGCGACCTTGGAATGGAAGGAGCGATGCTAGGAAGGCGTGCTTGGATTCGTTTTTTTCGTCTCGTTGTGCTCTTTACGGGAATGTCGGTGCCGAAAAGATGAAATGCTGGAAACACGGTTTTTTTTGGGAAAAACCGTGATTTTAGACTTTTTGCTATAACTCGCGAACCAAGTATGCTAGAGGCATGTACGACGGGTCCAAGGACTCGGGGTGACGTTCTCTTTGCTATGGACCACTCGTTATAATTTAGAAAATTTGGGAAACTCGATTTTGGGGTAAACACGTGTTTTTTGTAATTTTTGCCGATATCTCACGAACCAATAACGCTAGAGACATGTACGAGGTGTCCTAGGACTCGGGCTAACGCCCCCTTTCAAATGTGGTAGATATTTTTTTTTTCAAAAAATAATTCACAAAGGGCCTAACGCCATACATGTTGAAAAAAAACTGTTTCTTTTTCTTTACCTGTTTATAATGTCCATAAAGCGTGGTGGTTGAGAGAGACGATACGGCTGGGTGTGTGTGTGTTTCAACGAACCTGTCGCTGACCACGGTGGCTGTGTTCAATAGATCAATCGCTATTTCGACGGGTCGGTTTATGACCGAGCGAGGATGCGTTTTCTGATATTTTACCTTTAACGTGTAAACGGTGATGAGAACTTGGTTCTATGTTGATCGAAGCGAGTACAGAAAACACACTTGCCGAGGAGCAGGAGGTGAATGTCATTTGAGCTTATTGGATGGCGCCGATCTGACTTGACAATAGGTGACGCTTGAAGGTGAAATAATCTTACCATTGTGGTGGCAGGGAAGTGCGAAAGGCATGTGAACATGTGTGAAACCACATGTAGGCTAAACCAGTGACATCCTGTCTTGCTTCGTACGTGACAAAATGCAAGTCCATGTGAAATTTGATCTTCCACAGGTGTTCGCTTGGGTGTTATCTGTCCACGTGCGCGATAACTGTTAACAAGTCACATCCTGTTTTGCTTCGTACGTGACAAAATGCTAGTTGACGTGAAATTTGATCTGGCACAGGTGTTCGCCTGGGACGTTAGCTGTCCACGTGCACGATAAGAGAATGTTCAAAGCGTGGGAATCGCTGAATCAGTAAAAAGTATGATGCAACTTGTCGGAATGATGTCACAACCGATAGATAGGCAAGAGCTGCGAACAGCAGTGGTGGGAGGTGAAGGGAGGGAAAGGGGGAGGGGTAATGTATGAGAGAACACAGGTGGAAAGAGAAAGAAATATGTGGGGCTGAGGACTGTACACACAGAGCTATAGGTAGTGTACAACATGTGTGAATAAATAAATTAAAAATTGCACAGGTTCACACAACATGTAATTTATTGATCCAAGAATTAAACGTAGAGTTAAACCCTAACCATTTGACGTAGAGTTTATTTCCTTTTTGTTTAAACACTTTTTCCATAAGATAATGCTGAGGAAATGCTGTTTTCTGAAGTTCATGGAGATAAAATCTACCTTTTATTGGTTGATGGTTGAGGTCCTCGAGTAAATAGGTGACTGGAGTGTCCAAGTTGACTCGACGAATTCGAAATAGTTCAGTCCCCCACTGAGGCGTGTAGCCCTTATTGAAGGCAGACTTAAATTTGCTCACACGAACAAAATCCCCAATGTTCAGTCGGTGACGTTTAGGATCGGCTGCTTTTATGGGGTTAAACAGTTTATCCAATCGCTGAATATTTTTAGTCACGAGGCGTGGCTTGGTCCCAATCGTTCTATGTTTGGTGTCATTGTAACGTGACACTAGCTCAGGTAACATGTCCAACCAGCGATAACTGCCCTGAGCGGTAAACGCTTTCCACATATGGGTTTTCAATGTTCGGTTGAACCGCTCGACCACACTGGCTTTGAGATTGCTGTGCGTGGTGTAATGGTGAATATCCTTAGATTTGAGAAAACTGGAGAAGTCCTTGTTGAAAAATTCTTTCCCCTGGTCGGTTTGTAGCAGCTGAGGTTGACGTTTGGAGTGTTGAATAATATGTTGAAAGGCCTTGGTAACTAGTGGACCAGACTTGCGACGCACAGGTTCAACAAAGGCCATTTTGGAATAGACATCAATGACGGTCAACATATAGCGTACACCGTCGTTAACGCCAGCATAGGGTATCATTTCAACTAAGTCAGCCTGCCAAAGTTCATCCACACCTCGTGAAATCACCTTGAGTCGTGGATAGTGACGTCTAGCTGGGCGATGCAACTCGTGAGCAATACCCATTTTAATGGGTGAGAGCTTAAACAATAATTTTGGCATTTCGAAGTTCTTGTTCAATTTCTTGAATTTCCCAATCGTGACCGGTATGGCCAGCTTGACGTGAAGCATGCAACAACTGTAGCCGCTGGACGAGCTTATTGGGATTGTGCCAGTAGGTAACATCCACAAGGGGTTTTAATGGTTTAAATGTCAATCCCGAAGCGGACGCTTTACGACGAGTACTTTGACTGGTGGGAAACATTTTTGCAATGATGGTTTTATATTTTTGAGATATATTGGCATTCACTTGTTGAGCAGGATCATACTGTCTTTTGTGAGCATGGGTATCCAATAAAATGGATTTATATTTGTCAAGGTCCTCTGACGTATAATCATGGGGAGAGGGGGTCCGAGAAAAGAGCAGCTTTAACAGTCCTGGCGTTAATTTATAGTTGATGTTTTTAATGACAGCTTTAGTACGAGCAAATTTAATGGATGAATCGCCAATTTTAAAACTATCATCCTCATAGCGAACACCATACGTGGTATCTGTGTTTCCAATAAATAGATCGGTGAAATAGGGTTCCAATGTTGATCCATAATATTTTATTAAAATGGTTTTCAGTTGAGCTTTATGTTGAGGGGTGGCCAGGAGTTGTGAAAACGGAGACGCTCTGGAAGGGCAAGGTGTTTCGACCCTGGCCAAGGATTTCTTTTTTCTCAAAAACTCTGCAAGTGGTGCGGCCTTTTTTGAGGCGTAAACACATGTTCCTCTTCATCCTCAACCTCGCTAACACTAGTCAAATCTTCCTGTTCCTCTTCCTCTTCCTCAGGGTCCTCGTGCAGCGTCTGCGTGGCTTGTGAAACGGTGGGTAGCGTTTCAGATGGCTTGAAAGAGGGTTTCAACATGGCTTTTAGCGGAGGTGCTAAATGTTGTTGAATAAACAAAGCATGATTGGCACGTGATTGTTTCAATTGACGAAACTTTTGGCGAATGGTATTTTTTGCTCTAATAATATGCTTTTTCAATTGACTCTCTGCTAACGCCATGGTGTCTTGGCAAATGACTTGCTGGGGAATGAGACAAGGCCTTAAATAGCAATAAAATGATCAAACCCTAAGCGATACCGTCCTTGGTTGAGTTCACTTTGTTTGTCAATCACTAAACAGGCATGACGTTGAGTGTTCCAGCACTTGGCACACAATTCTGTAAACATTTGAAAGGTCATATCCGGATTCACATGTTCATTATAAATGTGACGACTGTTCCTCTCGTCCTGACGAAATAAAACAATGACATTGTCATTGTCACGAATCAACTGTTTGGACATATTTGAATACGTTTGTCCAAGATAGAAGCAATCGATATGTTTGTATCGACCCATGCTGAAATAGCTTTGAATGATGCCTTGACGTTCAGTGGATACATCATCGAAAATCATGAGTGAATCAGGCTTTACCTCATCCGGTGAAATCACATTTTCTTGCATGGAAAATGTAAAATAACCCATATTCTCTTTTTGTAATCCAGACATGACTTGATCCAGAAACACGTAGAGGGGTTGGTAGAGAGATTTTGCAAAAATATAAATATTTTGAAAACGCAGACCATTGGGCGCTGTGATGAGCGTTAGCAAAAGATTAGTCTTTCCACAGCCGGAAGGCCCCACAATGATGCAGTGAATGGAAGATGGAAACAGTGAACCATGGCGTTGTTCACGTGATGTGGGACAGAGATGGGAAACCATGTCCCCCACGGGGAATGACTCTTGCTGCTTAATAATCTTCATGTCAACTAAGGCTTAGACAGGCTAGCCGGCTGTCTATATACAGGACACCGAACCTTATCATAGAAACAGTAGACTGGTAGTACAGGTTGACGATGGATGTCTTTGGACGTGCGTTGATGGCCAAAGCTAGGCCTGTCCCCATACATGATCCTAAACAGGAAACAGATCCTGCTAATAAACACTATGTGGATAGGTCAGTAGTTCCACGCACAAAACAGGGAGATTATGACTTTAAGGGAAAGCGGTTAACCCATGTAAAACATCCTCAAGTGTCTACAGACGTTACTACGAAAAAGTATGTGGATAACAAAGTGTATGAGTTTTATGACAAAGTGCCCCAGCTTATTGTGAATGGCTATAGCGCTAATCACCATCGGATTATTCACGTGGAAGACCCACAAGACGAAGACGATGTTTGTACCAAGCGTTACGTGACCCATGAAATGAAAAGGCTTTATAAATTTATCCCATCTGAGTTTTTAGTGTATCTGACAAATGAAAAACCTGTGAATGACAGAAACCATTTACCGCTAGTCTATGATCAGCACTTGACCTATGCGCTTGCTTCGGGTTTAAGCCACTATCGATTACACTATGATGGAACCATTCACATCAAATATGCCATACCTGATGAGAACCATTTACAAATAAAGATAAATGGTCATAGGATGTTGCTTCATAACCATGAAATGGTCAATGCAGGTGACGAATTATCCTTTTATCTCATGTTGACATGGGATGAAAAGCAAGCGGGAAAAACCATAAACGATTTCCCACTTTATGTGGAATTGGAATATACAGCCATGAAATAACCATCTGACGTTAGTTGTGATTTAAACTTTCTTGTGAAAGGTTGTTGGTCATTATCATCATGGTGAAACAAAGGTATGCGGTGAGAAAGACTAAAAAAAGGACTTTGTCCTTGGCAAAGCCTGGCCTTACAACATTCGTGGACAAGCCCTTGCGAAAGAAAAAGAGAAAAAATAATGTATTGACCATAAGGAAAGCCCTTCGAGCAGCACAGAGACATGTTATTCCAAAACGTCGGCGACAGGTTTCAAACCAAGGGCGAGTGATTCCCGTCCCCAAACGAGCGGGATTTTTACCTGCATTATTTGCCGGTTTGGCTGCTCTGGGCTCACTTTTGGGCGGTGCCAGTGCAGTGGCGAAAACCATTAAAGCCGCGCAGCAGGGCAAGCAACAACTCAAAGAAAGTCAGCGACACAATGAAACGATGGAAGCGATTGCCATGGGGGCTAGAAATGCCAATTTAAAGCCAGCCTTTTATCAACAAGGATTTGGGATTTCACCATTTCGAAATATTAAAAAAAAAAATAACCTCAGCCATAGCAAAACATGCCCTGACGCATCAACAAGTGGAAAGCTATGCTAAACAACTAAAGCTTTCTCATTTTCGAGGTGTGTTTATGCGAAACCAATTACCCCCACGACCCTGGAAACAGGAATGTGCTGTTGTCAATTTGGATGATCACCGAGGACCAGGAACGCATTATGTAGCTTATGTCAAAGAGGGATCCATGGTATGGTACTTTGACAGTTTTGGGAATTTGCCTCCGCCCATGGAACTAGTGACCTATTTTGGAAACAGGATCAAGATATATTATAATGTGAAACGTGAGCAAACGTTTAACAGCCAACAGTGTGGACGTTTGTGTTTAATTTTTTTTATATAAGACGCAGCATAAGCAAAAACGCCACCAGTATGTCGGCAGAAAGTAGAACGTTTACACTGCATGGACGTGGACCTGAAGTCAGCCTAGACTTTTACCCGCCTATCGAATTGAGTGAAAAACCCTATGGTTTAGGACTTGTTTCTCTTGAAACGTACAATCGAATATACAACATACGTGAAAATGTGTACAACAAGTTTTACTATGATGATTCTATGCTCACCTTGAACTCTGGTGGATACACGATCGATGATATTTATGAACACATTTATGTGGTGTTGATCAATCAATATGGTTTAAAGTCATTTCTCGACGGAACGCACAAGTTTGAACTTGTAGGCAATACCAACACTCATCGCTGCAGTATTTTCTCCTCATTCAACATTGACTTTAAAACACACCCCGATTCCATTGGCCCATTACTAGGATTTAAACCACGTGTGTTGGAGCCCAACAAAAAACATGAATCAGACCATGAAGTGAAATTCATTGAGGACCATCATGTGTCGGTGACGTGTAATATTATTAGCCAAGTGTACACCAATCAGGAACCATCGCATTCGCTTTATGACTTTATTGTGACATCGCCCAATGGCTATATTATTCGTGAAAACCCTCCAGTGGTGCTTTTTCATTCTGTGGCTGTCGATAGTATTAGTAATATAACATTAAGACTGATCAATAGAGATCAACAACTCATTGATCTAGATTCTACCACACCAGTGACTTACAAGTTGGTGCTAAAGCCACTATGAAGTTTGTGTATAAAGCAACAACACCGTCTAGGAATAGTGTTAGTTGTTTGCCACGTGAATACATGTTAACATCTCAAGGCAAGCAGATTTTACAGCATTTGGGTTGCCACGTCAACCCTCATAATGAATTCTATCCTAGAGATAGCGAACCGCATCGAGGAGCAACCAGGAGTGGTAAGAATTGATCTCCATTCCTATCAAGCTCAAACACCTGGACTCAATAACAATGATGAAATTCAATTTGTTATCAACAACCAAGATATTTACACTCTACCGCATGAAAGTGTTATTCAGATTGAAGGTCGGCTCACCAAAGCCGATGGCTCTACACCCACCACATCCAAGTTGGCCAACCATGGTTTGGCCTTTCTGTTTTCTGAAGTGCGGTATGTCATTAACGATATCGTGGTGGATAGCACTCGAAATGTGGGCATTTCCAGTGTCATGAAACTATACCCCTCTTATAGTGAGGAAGAAGGTAAAACACTTTGCATGGCAGGTTGGTGTCCTGACTCGACCAATGACTGGATGGTACACACCGATGGGACCTTTACTGGATATTTACCTCTTAAACTGATTCTAGGCTTTGCCGAAGATCACCAACGCATTGTGGTCAACGCAAGCCAAGTGCTTTATCTGGTGAGAGACAGGAGTGATAATAATGCACTCAAGGGAGCCGACAATGCCCCCATCGATTCAAAAGTTCAACTACAACGCTTGCTATGGAAAGTGCCTCATGTGAACCTTAACGATAGCAAAAAACTGGACATACTCAAGATGGTAAAGAGAGATATGCCTCTACCCATGGAATTTAGAAGCTGGGCACTCCATGAGTATCCGCTATGGCCCACCACCAACACACACAGTTGGTCTGTAAAAACAGCTCGCTATACAGAGAGACCTCTCTACCTGATCGTGGGTTTTCAAACGAATCGCAAGTATCAACAAACCAAAGATGCCTCGCAATTTGATCACCTGCAATTGAGAAATGCACGTCTTTTCCTCAACGGAGCTGTGTTTCCCTATGAAGGACTGGATTTGGATTTTTCAAAAAATAAGTTTGGCCCCCTGTACGACTTGTTTTCTAAATTTCGATGGTCGTATTATCAAAAAGAGAACGGCCCCATGCTACTACCCCAAGCGTTTAAGGCAAGAGCGCCACTGATTGTCTTTGACTGTTCTTACCTGGAAGAGTCTGTCAAGCCATCCAATATCGATATTCGACTAGATTTTGAAACGCATGACAATGTTCCAGCCAATACGACGGCCTACTGTTTGATTATTCATCACAAACAAGTCAACTATTATCCACTGTGCAACCAAGTGACGAGTGTATAAATAACAGCTCAACCCACGTCAAGCCGCTCAGTCATGTCTTGCTTTAAAGCCTCAAGAGACGTCACATCCATGAATTTAAACTCTGAGGAACAACGTTTCAAGACTTTTGCCACATGGCCAGTGCCTTTCATAAACCCTCAAGCCTTGGCAGCCGCTGGATTCTACTATTTAAAAACAAGAGATGAAGTGAAATGCGCCTTTTGTCCCATCATCATAGACCAATGGCAGGAGGGCGATGAACCCATGCAGGAACATCAGCGCTGGTCACCCACCTGCCCCTACCTGTGTAGAATGGAAGTGGGAAATATACCCTGTCATTCAAGCTATCCCTCACTTGTATCTCTGGGTGATGAAAAAAAAACAAGTTACGATACGTGTGGACCGTATGGTATCCATGGTGCTTCAGTGAGCAGCTCACCATCAAAAACGCCTAGTTTAGAGACATTGGGACATCATCGGAGTTATGGACGTTACAAACACAACAGACTATATTGTTGTATCAGTTGCTATCGTCCTTATCCTAAAATGAGAAAAGCCTGTAAAACGTGTTATGATAATAAAATGATGTAATTCTTAAATTTTATTTTTTGCATGTCCCCCCCTGTCCTACCCTAACCTCAATTTAAAACTAGCATGGCAGGTAAGTCCATGTCATGATCACACCTAATCGTCAGTCAGTCAGTTGAACTTGGTCCAGGCAAGCGTCAACATGTTGCGCACACTCATTGTGGATTACCAAGGGTTTAAAATTGGTGACAACAAATTTATATTTAAACAAGTGGCCATGATCGATTGTACCACGTTTTGGATATCACAAGCTACGCATTTGTTATTTAAACCACCCCATGCTTTTGATTTGTTGTGTGAAAAAGACCGTAAACAAACCCAGTGGATTGAAAATCATAGGCAACTAGACTGGAATCAGGGAACCATTTCCTATAAATATTTGAATGTGGTTATGAAAGCACACTTGTCCTCAGCCAATGTGGTATTTGTGAAAGGTAATGAAAAACGTCAATCGTTGCAACCATTTTTGGCGTCTTGCTGTCAATGTATCGACCTCATGGAGTTGGGGTGCCCCTCCCTGCAAACGCTCATGGATACTTGTTCCTGTGGCAACATTACCCATACAGCCCTATCGCATGCGTGGCATCTCTTTCATTGGTTAACCACCCATGCCTGCTGGGAGTGTTGAACAAAATTATAACTCATGATTTACCTGTGAATGACGCCAGTGAGATTTCTACAAGCGACGTGTTAACATGTACAGCACGTGATACCATGGAGAAAGGCAATGCTACGGACAAAGCCATCGGCAAGTTCTTTGTGTGCAAAAAGAAACTAGACAGTTTTACCAAAAGGCGCTGCCCAAGTCGTTCATTTATTATGTGGCCGCCAACGCGGTCAAAGAAATCTGGCAACATGTACCAAAATCATGGACTCAAGACCCTGTGTTGAGTGAATTGCAACCCTGTACGGATTACGATCACCATAAGCAAGTGGCCATGGCAAAAATACCGTCTATGCGTCAGTGTGCGACTTGCCAGCTAGTGAAACTGTATCACGGTCATAAAAGTCCGTGTAAAGACTTTGTTGAATCATTCCACGGGTGTCATGGCGAGAAAAAGCAACAACAACAACAACAAACACAAACATCGTCCACAGAGGAGGAGGAAGACCAAACCTTTTTACCATCGATGGAAAAGGATATGCCAGACCTGTACTGGCAATGGCGTCATTGACAAAGTGATTCAATACCTACCTTTCGAAATCCATCTTCCAGGTTATCGTTTTTGTGGCCCTGGAACTCGTCTCGAAAAACGTTTACAACGTGGTGATGTACCCATTAATCTTTTGGATCAAGCATGCAAGGAACATGACCTTTCTTATCGCCATAGTCATCCTGGTTTAAGACATGTGGCAGATAAATTGTTATTGAAGAAAGCTAAACAACGTTTCACATCCAGTGATGCCTCAGTGGGTGAAAGGATGGCAGCCCTGATTGTCATGAGTGCTATGAAAGGAAAGTTGATGATGCATGGACATAAACATTGAGGAGTGAGGAATTGGGATTTGTTTGTATTCTATTTTTCTTTTGTCAATTCACTATGACTATGAAATAAAAACAAAGGTTTGCCAGAGCACGATGTTTTGTGTTTTTATTATTTATAAAAAACCATGATGTTGATGGCTGATTTCTCATTTTACACATTTCACACATGATGAATTCACACACTGCCATTTGTCATTTTGCAATTTACAGTTTTTGAAAACGTTCGTTTTGATGATATGGATTTTTCCATTTTGCTGATGACACTTTTTAAACAATGACCGTTTGAAGTTTTTGAATTTTCAGATTTCACATATGGCCATTTCCAGTTTTTTTTAATGTCCGTTTTAAGTTTTGCGTTTTTGGTTATATGGAAACATGGATTTTCCATTTTGCTGTTTTCACATTTTTCCATTTAGTGTATGTCGAAAGTTGAGATTTGACAATGATGTTGATGCGAGTGCTTGACCTTGATAATACTGCAATTTGCTGATGCGTGTTTGGAGAAACGTCGAGGTCTACGACTACTGCAGGTAAGACTGTTTTTACAAAAATAATGTCTATTGTCTGCCACATTTCAATGAAAAAACGAAACTATTGAAAACAAAATGAGTATATAAGTGACCATTTACCCCCTCCCCACCCACCCACCCTACCTCACCGTGTTTGCTCTGGTCAATCATACACACCCGTTTTCTCTCTCCACTCATACATTCACACCTGTCTTCAGGAACAAACACAACCACTATATTTATTCCCAAAAGCACATTCTCGACATGCACACTCATCCCAAAAGAACTTTTTAGTTTATCATTTACATTACGAAAAAAATAATATAAAGTTACTAAAAATCTTACTTATTTCATATTTACAAAAAAAAACTCAACTTTGTACAGCGTTAAAAGAATCACACTATTTACCAATCATTTTTTTTTAAATAAGGTTGCACACAACTTTTTTAAAAGAGCAAAAGGTTCAAGTGGGTTGTCACTATTTACAAAATCTACTAATTACAATGACAGAAGCCAATATTTACAAAATTCTAAATCCACAAGTTACATAAAGCCATGTCCCATAAACGATTAAACAATGAAATCACACCTCCTCCTCCTTGCGATCATAACCCCAGGGTAGGCTAGTGAGCAGGTCATCAGCCCACACACGTTTGTTATCCATGGAGGCGAGGGTGCGTTTTCTCTGTTCCACAAGATACAAATGATGGTTGCTGGATTGTATCCTGCACTGTGTATGAGACATAGCTTTGCCAGTGTGTAAAACCGCTAGGTAATCGTCTACACGTAGCGATTTTACCACTGCTCTACCTACACCTTTTGCTCTTTTGGCTTCCTTACAATCGAGTGTGCGGTAAGCATACATTTTCGAAGCCAAACCTACGAATTCCATCATAATGGAATCACCGCATTCATCTTTTAAAACGCCCATTTTCTTCTTGTTCTTTATGGGCGGCTGAAACAAGTTGTCAGCACTATAGCAAGAGGTGTCGAACCAGTCACTATGTTGCCTCATGACGTCATAGGGGTTGCAGTGGCGAATGTGGTAAATGAATGAGTCCGTATCCATATACAAAAGAGAAACGTCCTCAAAATGGCGTTTGGCAAACTCATAGTGGAATCGATACATGACCGATTTAGAAAAGTCTAAAATGACTTGACCCAAGTAAATGGGTTTATCCATAGTCACGCTGGTCTTACTCAATTCAATAGTAGCCAAATCCTCATCGATAATTTTGATCGATTTGAAATTTGGCTTGGCAATGTACCGCCGAGCACCCCACCGCCCCTCCCAGACATTCACCAATTTAATGTCACGGTATTTGCGGACATTCTCCATAGACTTGCCATAGATGCAGTTGTTCATTAATTTAAAAAAATTAATTTCAAACTGCTGTGTTGCCATTTGTCGGTGCTCTGTGTTGAGTCGCATGTATGGCTCAAGCCATGCCTTTTGAGCAAAAGAAATACCCCTGTGGATTTTCTTTAACACCAAGCCTTGGGCGAGGCATTGCACCAACATTTGGATATGTAGCACATACCGATTTTTGTTGTAAAGTGTGCCCATGAGTTTTTCAGTTTTCACTTTACTGTCAGAGGGAACAATTTGCTCAAGGCAGAATGGGAAATCGGCATGTTCATCATACAAGGATGAGGGATATTCAATATCCACTTCTAGCACATATCCACGGCCTGTTTCTTGGCTAGCCATGTTCACATCAAATTCTGACACTTGTTTGTCTGTCAGCCAAGCAAACTTCCCATAGGACAAAGGCTGACTCATGGCGTAACCGTACAAATTATTCACGTCATAGTACATTAAGTACGATTCTGGTTTGTCTGGTGAATAATCAGACATGTAGACATTGTTCGCTTCGGCATGGCGTTGGTTAAGCGACACAAAGCCGCCACGAATGCCCTTTTCAAAAAATAGAACCATGTCTACGTCAGTGAGTAAATCCAATTCCACTTGAGTGTATTTTAAAGCGGCATCAAACGAGAGCCCAGGACTCGTATAATAGTGAGCCGGGTCAAGACCGTAAATGTGTTGACACAAGTTACGGAATTTTTCAAACACATCAGTGAGCAGCAATACATCCAGTTTTAGGTAATGCATAGCATATTCACTTAGCGTCTTCATGCCAAACATTCGCCAAACTTGACATGCATGTGCATAGTCTTCATCGGAAACGGTACTGCGTGTTAGTTTCGAGTAAAATTTCTCTTGTGGTGGGAGTTTTCTTTGCTTTAACACATCCCAGCTGTTGCAGAAATCATACGGGAATATACCTTTCCGAATGCACAATTGAAATTGCTTAGGATCATTAAAATGCATTCTAGTATTTTTTAATTCCTCCTCATTCAAGCCATTCACAAGGCTGTCTAGCGAGGATGCCATAAACTTAAAGGAATCCAAAAATCGAATGCTAAAGTCGCTCAACCTCCATGTCAGGGCTGTAAAACGCTCATGGTTTTGGGGAATAATGGTAAACGAGCCCTTGTTGACATGGCCCAATTCACGAATCAAAAACTGAATGTCATAATTCGCCAGATTGTGGAAAAAGACACTGATGAAGCGAGGAGCTGGAAAGTTCAAGTTACATTTACTATGCGCAGCTCCACGAAACTCCCCCGTAAAGTGCGAGTGATCACGAACGGTGTCTTCAGCACTGATCAGTGGCTTTTCGCAAATATGACATGTCGTGGCATGCTCATACTGCTGCTGTTGTTCTGGAGATAGGCTCATGGGTACTGGGTGGTCCAGTAATTCCTGTACATGGTCAGCCAACTTGACAAGTTCATCCAAGAACCATTTGGCACAATCTGGCCCCTCGCGGTATTTGTAAACGGATTGTGTGGGGTCATGGGCACACACCACATTAAATCCTATGGCAAAGGGTTCATGTTTTTGAATGGGTGTGGTTGAGCTCATGGTGGGATCTGGTTCACATCCCGCCATGGGTGTGGTGAGAGCTTCAAAATCTGCATACACCACATAGGGAACAGTGTCACGCTTGTGAATGTCCTTAAACTTTAACACAGCCTTGTCCCCTTGTGGCAATATCAATCTCACCGCTTCCTGAGAAACACAATCTACCCTATGACGTTCTAAGAGCGTAGGGGTTGTAAAATATTGCAAGCAACGATCACAAATATGTTTTACACCAGCGTGCTTAGACACTTGTCTGCTTAGCAATCGACTTAAGCTTTTAATCAGGCAATAGTGATTCACCTCTCCTACAGATAAATATAAAAGATGAATGTGATGTCGCTTCGGTTCTTTTGTGGCATAAAGAGGACCCACAATCACATTACCATTAAGGCCATAGACCATGAACGAAAAGTCCTGGTTATCTTGTTCAAACCTATGGATCTTGGTTAAGTCCATAGGGAACGACACTCGAGTTAAATTTAAAGTTTGTTTTAATTCATTAAACTTGGCCTTGTACTTTCCCGGCCAACAACCATCATGTTGTACCGGCTGCAAAAAGGCAGCCACAGACCACAGAAAGCAATCATTGTCACGATTCTTAATATTGACCACAGCATTTTTCGAAGCTATTGCTGGCGGTGTTTTAATATAGCTAGACCCAGCATTTAACGGGTTGAAATGACAAATGTTGATTTGTAGATGGTGAATTTTGTCTAAGGCTAGACCACTCGGTCCTTGTTGCAGTTTATCAAATTTTGATAGCAAGGCATTCACCACGTGGGTTTCATACCACTGTTCCAAATTATGGGCTATGAATAGCTCTTGCATTTTACTGCAAATATAAAATGTCTCTTTATGCTCTACGTCCTTCTTTTTATATGTGAAATCGCACACCAGTTCTGTATTCACCTTTAAAGCCGTATGCAACCTTTGTGCTGTACAAATTTCAATTTTAAAAATTTCAAAACAAGATTCTAAAAATGCTTTGGGAATCAAACTTTTTCTAACATTGACCACGCGGCCAGAGCACACACGCGATTTAAAACAACTGTTTATGGGCTCCCAAGTTAACATATCCTCAGCAGTAAAAGACATTATTTTGAAAGAACACTCTCACCTGAGTTTTCAGCTGTAGACTGCTGGACAATGGCCCCAAACACACGCGTTCCAGGTTATCACAGTGGTCAAGCGTTTTCCAACACTCTAAAAAGAAATAAAATAAACCACCATAAGTATATCCATTCCATATAGTTTATGCATTTCATAAACAAAACAAAATCAAACAGGTTATATATAAAAAACAAATCTCACCTTGACGTGTAATGCTTTGCTATATTCCCGTCTCGTGGGCTAGTGTGGAAATGGTTTTCTTTTCTATCTTTCTCTTTCTTTAATATATTTCCCGCTGACACACGATATATCGGCTATACACGTTATCTGCAAACAAATAAATAAATAAAATCATTAATTACCTAATCAATAAATAATTGCATGTATTTATATAAAATTCAATAAATATATAAATGAACTATATAGCAGCTAAAGTAGGCTTAAAGATCGCCATCAACAAAACACAGTTTATCAGCAACATCAGAGATGCGCCCGAGTCAATCCCACTGGGGGACAAAGTAGTACAAAGGACTAACTCCTTCAAATACCTAGGAGAATGGATAACCCCAAACATCAATGAAGACCTGGCCATGAACGACAGATGCATCAAACTGGAGAGAGCCTACCACCTATGCAAGAATATGTACAAATCCAAATCCCTCTCAATGAATTTCAAACTCAGACACTACAGTGCTGTAGTGAGACCATCAGTACTATATGCCTCAGAATGCCTAAATATGGTCAGAAAAGGACAACTCCGGAAATTGGAGCTGAAGGACCAGAAGATTCTACGAAAAATCATGGGCCCTATTAAAGAGGAAGGCAAGTATAGAATCAGGCACAACAATGAACTCTATGAACAAGTGGAGAGCATTACAACAGCTATGAGGAAGAGGATGCTGATCTTCTATGGTCATATTGTGAGAATGGATAATCAGAGGCTCACCTCCAGAATTTTCAACACTGTCTCTAGAGGGAAAGCAACTAACGCCAAGTGGTCGAAACTAGTCAGAAAAGACCTTGAACAATTGGATATTGACCCCAGTAACATCTATGACAGGAATAAATACAGGACTTTAGTCAGAACATCAGACTCTCTCCAGTCACTAACAGCAAAAGCAGTGCGTCCAGGAGTAGGTGTGAAATGGACTCAGGAGCGGAAGGACATTTACAGTGCCAGAATGAAGGAATACTGGGCTAGGAGGAAAGCTGCCAGAGATAAGAACCACGTGGTCCACAGCCGGCCCAAACGGAACTAAAAAAAATATAAATGAATAAATATATACCTACCCCACAACAAGGTTAAGTATTTTCCACCAACACCAAAACTGTTAAACAAGACCAGGGGTGTCATGCAACGCAATGTGTTCAAAGGTAGTCACCTAAGTGAGAGTGGAAATGATAACGACATGTTTTTATATATGCTACGTTGCATGAATAATCTTTTTTTTTTTCATGCTTTGAACATTCTCTTATCGTGCACGTGGACAGCTAACGTCCCAGGCGAACACCTGTGCCAGATCAAATTTCACGTCAACTAGCATTTTGTCACGTACGAAGCAAAACAGGATGTGACTTGTTAACAGTTATCGCGCACGTGGACAGATAACACCCAAGCGAACACCTGTGGAAGATCAAATTTCACATGGACTTGCATTTTGTCACGTACGAAGCAAGACAGGATGTCACTGGTTTAGCCTACATGTGGTTTCACACATGTTCACATGCCTTTCGCACTTCCCTGCCACCACAATGGTCAGATTATTTCACCTTCAAGCGTCACCTGTTGTCAAGTCAGATCGGCGCCATCCAATAAGCTCAAATGACATTCACCTCCTGCTCCTCGGCAAGTGTGTTTTCTGTACTCGCTTCGATCAACATAGAACCAAGTTCTCATCACCGTTTACACGTTAAAGGTAAAATATCAGAAAACGCATCCTCGCTCTGTCATAAACCGACCCGTCGAAATAGCGATTGATCTATTAAACACAGCCACCGTGGTCAGCGACAGGTTCGTTGAAACACACACACACCCAGCCGTATCGTCTCTCTCAACCACCACGCTTCATGGACATTATAAACAGGTAAAGAAAAAGAAACAGTTTTTTTCAACATGTATGGCGTTAGGCCCTTTGTGAATTATTTTTTGGAAAAAAAAATATCTACCACATTTGAAAGGGGGCGTTAGCCCGAGTCCTAGGACACCTCGTACATGTCTCTAGCGTTATTGGTTCGTGAGATATCGGCAAAAATTACAAAAAACACGTGTTTACCCCAAAATCGAGTTTCCCAAATTTTCTAAATTATAACGAGTGGTCCATAGCAAAGAGAACATCACCCCGAGTCCTTGGACCCGTCGTACATGCCTCTAGCATACTTGGTTCGCGAGTTATAGCAAAATGTCTAAAATCACGGTTTTTCCCAAAAAAAACCGTGTTTCCAGCATTTCATCTTTTCGGCACCGACATTCCCGTAAAGAGCACAACGAGACGAAAAAAACGAATCCAAGCACGCCTTCCTAGCATGGCTCCTTCCATTCCAAGGTCGCAGGGGCTCACCACTTGCTTTTGGAAGCAGCTCCCCCTCATCAAACTACTTACAAAACACAAATTTTTCCTCTAGAGACTTGAAATTTATTTTGGGGGTAGGGGGCGTAGGGACCATTAATTTACGTCAAACAAACCTTTTTGTAAACTTCCTAGTTTCCAAAATATAGGATTTTCAAAATTCGAGTGTTTTCAAAAAAACATAACAAATAAAAAAGTTTTACTATAGAAAATAAAGGTCATAAAGACCATTCGTTTGGGCCATGGCATAACGTTCTATCATCTTTGGTTTTCAAACTATCACCAACTTTTGAAAACAAAAATTTTCAAAAAAAATTTCAAAAATATAACGAGTAGTCCACAGCAAAGAGGACGTCAGCCCGAGTCCAATGACACGTCATTTGTTAAAATCCGACCATGGGTTCACGAGATATTGGCTTGGACTCACGCGGCGGCCATGACACTCGTTGGAAGCACCACTACCCCCCTACTGAATCCAAATTTGGTATGAGTAAAGATCTATACCTGAATATCTCAAGCCCATATTTGAAAATCATGTCAGTACTATCAACTGCTGGAAAATCGCAATTGAAATTAGAGCTCCATGTTGGATATCATGGAAGGTTTGCATGGGAGCTATTTCAAAATTGGCACACGTATAGATAATAATATTACAGTTTAATTTCCAGGAGGCCATGCATGGTAGTGTTGCCAAAATGATTCTAAGCCTCCTGATAGGTCCAATGTTTAAATGCATATAACTTCTATACTATCAATTGGATTTCAACCAAATTTTGTGTGTAATATGTGTACATAGACAGATATGACTGAGCGTAATCTTTAGAGCCACAAGGGCTGCCAACTGTCAATAAATGTTCTCTCTGTTCTTTTATCCAAATATCAATATATCAGAAAGGATGCAAGCCGACAGCTTTAAACTATGCACACGTATTGGCCTAGTACCTGACATTCAAGATTAATTTCGAGTAACTTATGTACGTCAGTGCTACCAACATGATTCTAAGCCTGCTGATAGGACCAATTTTAAATACATGTAACTTCTATACTATCAATTGGATTTCAACCAAATTTCGTATTTGCTATGTGTACGATAACAGATATGACTATGCTTATTCTTAAGAGCAACCAGGACTGCCAACTGTTAATAAATGCTGTCTCTATTTTTTACCCAAATATTAATATATAAGAAATTATGTAAGCCAACAGCTTTAAAATTTGCACACGTATAGTACCTAGCATTCTAGATTAATTAGGAGAAACTAATATACGTCAGTGCTGCCAACATGACTAAGCCTGCTGATAGTCCAATTTTAAAATGCATGTAACTTCTCTACTAACAAATGGATTTCATCCAAAATTGGCACAACAAGAGATCATAATATTTCAGATTATTTCTGACCAACGCATGCATGACATTGTTGCCAACATGATTTTACGCGTGCTGATAGATCCAATGTCTAACTGCATGTAACGTCCATGCTATCCATTGGACTTCAACCAAATATTGTATTCTGTACCTTAAGAGATGGAACTAACAGTATAATTCAGTCACCAGGGTTGCCAACTGTAGTGCTCTATTAGTCTACAGGTATATTTCGAACTAATAAGAAATTTTGATATTACCAACTTAATTTCGCTATTTTTCTAGATAGGACGACAGTATATAGATTGGCATGAATCTTAAATTTTAAGAAAAGTAGGCTCTTTAGTTCGTCACTGAACTTCTTTTTTTCCTTAACATATCCTTGACTCACCATTTAAATGTACATGTTTCATGAACGTTTAGGTCTATATAAAGCAGTTTATGCTTATTTTGACGTTAGTGCCTATTTTCCATTCTAAGTACCAATTTTCCAGTGAGACTAGTTTTTCCTTTGTTAGATTTGAATGTCTGTTTTAAAATTTGAGCTGAAAAGATGAATAAGAAGTTTCATTCAGTTTGAAGAGTTTGTTCGTTGCCACTAACATCTTAACGGGACAGAATGACGAAGATGTTGAAAGTGAAATCCCAGTTAATCTTATCAAAAACTTACAATATTGCCCTGTGTCTTCAGTTGACGTTGAACGCTCTTTCTCAGGGTACAAATTAATACTTAGTGACAAACGCCATACTTTTTGCCATGGACGAAGTGTTTGTTATTCAGTGTGAAGCCAACTACGGACATGATGCTAAACCTCAGTCTGTAATTATCATTATTTTTATGTGCTGATTGTGAGATTTATTTGGTTTCATTTAATACCGATATTGCACATTAAATTGAGTTAAGATCATTTACGTCAATGTTTTAATATTTTCTTGATAATTGCTCTGTTATACGTGGGTAATTCCAAAAGTAAGGTCCGATTCGCCGTAAATATTTGAAAGCAGTGCCAAGGGCAAAACACGCATGCGCACTGACTCCTGGCATGACTTGCACGGCAATAGCGTTGTTACTGTTGCTGTGTGCTGTTGATAGTGTCAGTTCACAAAGTTTAAGACAATTAATCAGCCCACCGATTGTGAGGTAAGGGCAGTGATACGGTTTCTGTCTGCAAGAAACATTTCTGCGGCAGAAATTCATCGGCAGATTACTGAAGTTTACGGTCCTAACATAATGAGTGACAGTAAAGTGCGCAAGTGGGTGCGAGCCTTTAATGAAAAAATGAATGAAAATCCACAGCCTGCTTCCAGTCTCCGACCGGGTCAGGAATGGAATGAATGAAGGCCCCATCTAGCGGCGAGGATATGAACTGTGCCAGCTGCCGCGGCCTGACGCACTCCTCTGGGGCAATGATTAAGTGAATGACAGATGAAATGAAATGATAGTGGAGAGTGTTGCTGGAATGAAATTTTGACAGGGAAAACCGGAGTACCCGGAGAAAAACCTGTCTGCCTCCGTTTTGTCCAGCACAGATCTCACATGGAGTGACCGGGATTTGAACCACGAACCCGGCGGTGAGAGGCCGGCGAGCTGCCGCCTAAGCCACGGAGGCTTCGGAGCCTTTAATGAAGGACGGGAAAATGTGCACGATGAACCCCGCTCTGGCACACTATCAGTGATTTCAGACGAGTTGGTTCATGCGGTTGACGACAAAATTCGTGAAGATCGATGATTCACTATTTCAGGGACAACGATCAATAAAGCCGCCTACTGCGCTACCCTGACAAAACTTCGACGTGCAATTCTGCAATCCAGAATACGCGACGTGGTTTTTTGTCGTCTGGAGTGTTGTTGTTGCATGACAATGCCAGACCCCATACTGCGAATGACACGCAAACTCTAATCAAGAAATTTGGATGGGAACAGATGGACCACCCACCGTACAGTCCGGACTTGGCGCCAAGTGATTTCCACCTGTTCCGCTACCTAAAGGAGTTTCTTGGCGGCAAGCGCTTCGATACAGATGATGAAGTGAAAGAAGCTGTTAAAGACTGGTTAGCTTCGAAGGCGGCCGAGTTCTACGACTTAGGCATTCAAGGGTTTGTGGAACGATGTGACAAATGTGTAAATAAGTATGGAAATTATGTAGAAAATAGAGAAAGACGTAAGGAATGTCAATAAAACAATTGTTTTGGAAACAATTTTGATTTTGAATGTTTATTTTTTAACCGGACCTTAGTTTTGGAATAGCCCTCGTATATACATGTATATCTGCCTATTATTTATTTTAGTGCCTAAGTATAGCAGTTAAGGAGCCTATTTTAGAGCCTGAACTTCCGCTGTCTACAGATGACATACTGGGACATGCGAAAAATAAGCTGAAAAGAATAGCATTTGATTAAAACAAATGAATAAATATAAATTTATAATAAATAAATAAATAAGACATGAATATAAGATTACAACTATTTCCTGACAGATCAAAAGAACTGTTAATCATTCAGGATATGGATGGCAGCAAAATAAAATGTCTCATTGTTATCGTGTGGGGGAAGAAACTTTGCACTGGCGCCACCAAAGTGTGTTTGTGGAAAGTATTTTGTGAAGGAAGGGGAGTGAGAAGAGTTGCCTACATTGAGGGGTGATGGAACAAGGTATCGCACTCCGGGGCTATATGCTGCTACTTCCGGAGTGGCGAAGAAATATCCGGAATAGGGGACGGAGAGAGAAAAAGAGGGTGACTTGGTAATATTGAGATGCAAGCGAGGTCTATCTAAAAGTTGTAGGTATACTCAAATCTCTCTCCCTTCTTGTTTTATATGGACTCAGGCATGCCAACAAACAAACAATTACTCAAGAAAGAAAAGAAAATATTTCAACACCAGCAAAAGAACAGCACACTCCCCCATTTTCTTCTTCCCCTATACTAAACGCATCCTATATTGTCATTAGATGGCTAAAGTAAATCCATCGTTACTTCAGACTTGACGTTTCAATGCTACGCTAGAACCATCTAAATAAATAAATAAATAAATAAATAATAATAATATAGTTGAACAAGTGTCCTCCTTCAAATACTTGGGCACCATATTGAATGAACAATGTGACTCCAAACAAGAAATAAAATCTAGAATTGAACAGGCCAGGAAACAATTCCTTACCTTGCGGAAATTTTTTGTACGATCAGATCTCAGTCTACAGCTGAGAATCCGCATGATGCGTTGTTATATATGTTCTGTTCTTCTATATGGTTGCGAATGCTGGATCATGGATCGTTCTATTGAAAAACGAATCGATGCCTTTGAAATGTATTTATATCACCGTCTCCTGCGCATACCTTGGATATTGAAAATTTCAAATATCGAGGTCCTACATCGGATGAAAAAGCAAAAAGAACTGCTAAATGTTATAAAGCAAAGAAAGACACAATACCTAGGTCATATCATGCGAAACGAGAGGTACCAACAGCCTGTTTCCAGTCGACCGACCAGGTCAGGGAATGGAATGAATGAAACCCCCATCTAGCTGCGAGGATATGAACTGTGCCGGCTGCCGAAGCCTGTCGCACTCCCCTGGGGCATTGATTAAATGAATGACAGATGAAATAAAATTATAGTGGAGTGTGTTGCTGGAATGAAATTGTGACAGGGAAAACCGGAGTACCCGGAGAAAAACCTGTATCCCTCCGCTTTGTTCAGCACAAATCTCACATGGAGTGACCGGGATTTGAACCACGGACCCAGCGGTGAGAGGCTGGCGTGCTGCCTCCTAGGAGGCTAGAGGTACCAATTATTACAGCTAATTATTGAAGGAAAGATACAAGGAAAAAGGTCCGTTGGGAGACGCAGAAATTCATGGTTGAAGGACATTAGAAGGTGGCACAGATGTACACCAGAGGAAGCATTTCTTTCGTCTTAAGAGGAAGAAGAAGAGCTATCTAGTGGTCAGAATAAGAAATCACTTTAACTAACCAATCATAGGCAGCCATTCAAATCGATATATCACGACAAATCAGGTTTCGTTCTCGATTTAACAGGAAACAATTACTACCTAACAAATGAAATAATGTCAAAATCAAAAGTTTGGTACTTTTCAGTCGGTCAACACGAATGTACCCAAATAGAGCTGGGTTATGCCCTAATCCTGAAATAAATTACATGAGATCCAGATCTTTTTGGGGACATTCGTGTTGACCGACTGAAAAGCACCAAACTTTTGTTTACTTAGGCAACACTGAACAAGTAGTTCCGTGAAGAACTATACAGCCTATTTTCATATATCCTACTGATGTTAATTGCCTCTATCAACATACAAAATTACAGTTTGATTGTTGTGATAGATTCGTAGATATTCAGAACCGTCTAAATATTTCAGATGGTCGCCAGGTTGGATTTTAATTTACGTACTATTACATGAATATTATTGTGTACGTGTGGTATTCAGACTTCAATCGCATGACTAGGAGACAAGAAGTAAAAACGAGATTTAAAATTTCGCACAGCTGCCATCTTGTGGTTATGAAAACAATTGAAATAAATTAGATACCAGTGGATTAACATTTGTATAAGCATTTAACGTGCACAGTTTCACTGCACTCGGATGTTTAAATCGCGAGAAACGTCCTTTTAAATATTTATATTTCGCGTCGCCACAATGTTGGATTTGTGCTCACCAGGTTATTGAATGTCATATAGCGTCTATGAACATAACAAATTTCAGTTTAATTGCTGTACAAGATTCTTAGATATTGTGAACCGTAAACATATTTCGAATGCTCGCCATTTTGGATTTTTATATGTATAGGCCATAGAGTTATGTACTATTTAAGGAAAATTATTGGGTAGCTTCATTATTCAAACTTTCACTTCGATCGCTTGATTACGACACAAGAAATAAAAACTTAATTTTAAAATTTCGCACAGCCGCCATCTTAAGGTTATGTTAACAATTGAACTAAATTAGACGGAAGTGCATTACAATGTGTACAAACATTTGCTGTACCATGTTTTATCACGTTTGGATGGTTAAATCTCGAGAAAAGTCTATTTAAATGTTTCAGCTTCGCTTGGCCGCCATGTTGGTTTTGCTGTTACCAGGTTTTTGAAAGTCTCATAGGTGAACTTCTAGTAGTTCCCTTTATCACCGTAAAAATGTCAGGGTGATATCGGTAATTGCTTCGGAGATACTGAATGCTGGTGAAATATTTCGCACAGCCGCCATGTTGGATTGGTGAGACACAATAAAATTTGAAGGGCACGGTCGTGGTCGGCCAAAATGGTGCTAACATCTTACCTAGTTTCATTGAAATCGCATCAGCCGTTTAGAATTTATTAGGGACACACACACACACGAATCACACATGCACACTCAGACACACGGACAAAAGGTGACCTCATAAGCCTATTTTTCAGAAAATGAAAATAGGCTAAAAATGGCTTCAAACCCGAAAATGTTCACGGCCAGTCAGAAATCTTTTCAGTAATGGAAGAGGAACTGCTATATCCTAGGTCGTGACTTAACTAGGATTAATGGAGAATCTACCATCACTCTGTGTTCATTATCACTGTGCACTGTTCCATATGAACGCCGGTTTCCGCAGGGGAGACATTTCCAATGCTGAGCAGAGAAGCAAAGCGACAAAGCAGAAGAGCAGCTCTTGTGGTGAATTCCCATTGGAATGTTGTCCATAGAACCCGACAAGCGAGTAGAATCAATTTGACCAGCTGTCCCTTTACGTCCATTAGCCTAACAGTCCCATTGAGACAAGCTGTGAAATCGCCTCTCTCAAATGTGATACAGACAGCTATTATTAGAATTCATCCGTATCAAGCTCCCTTCCGATGATAAGCTGAGATCGCTGTCGAACTACACGGTGGGGAAAAACCAATTCTACAAAAGTGTCCTATCCTTACCGATGTACTACTGATATATGGATTTGTGTGTGTGTGCCCCCCCCCCCCAAACAATCAAACAATTGGCTAATAAGACTTAAAGTGTGACGGTCATCTAGGACTCCTCAATGGTTAACAAGGCAACAAGTATTCATCATCTAAATCTGAAGTGTAAAGGTCATCGAGGCCTCCTGTATGGTTACCATGGCAACAAGTATTTATCATCTAAATCTGAAGTTCAAAGGTCATCGAGGCCTCCTATATGGTTACCATGGCAACATGTATTTATCATCTAAATCTGAAGTGTAAAGGTAATCGAGGCCTCCTATATGGTTACCATGGCAACAAGTATTTATCATCTAAATCTGAAGTGTAAAGGTCATCTAGGCCTCCTATATGGTTAGCAAGACAAATATTCTTCATCTAAATACGAATTGTTGAGGCCATCTTGGCTTCCTATATCGTTAGCAAGACAACAAGTATTTATCATCTAAATCTGAAATGTAAAGACCATCTTGGCTTCCTATATGGTCATATCCATCATGAATTTTAGAAACTGACGTGAGGGCTAGAACGGTGTGCACCCAGCCTCTTGAGGACAATTAAGTAGCTGTCTGACAGTGAGGCAACGCTCCGGCCACGGAGATCAAGATTAACAGCAGAGGGGACCCGACGCGCTGACCACGCATCACCCCATAATCTACAGGCCAAATGGATGGACAGCGGTTGCTTGGTAGGTCTAGGTCCTTCATGGGCTATAGTGTCACGGGGGGATTTTGGGTATCTGGAATATAACACCAATATCAAGGGTGCATTTCATGGAATATTCCTGTAAAAATTCAATTCAACAAGCCATGTTTGATTAATCAATTAACAATCGATAAATCGAATAATTTGAAATTAATCGAAAACGATTAATCGACTGTCCGTTCAATCGATTAATCGACTAACAGAATTATGGATAAATTAGATAACCTAAATATCGATTAAGTGATTAATCGACACGAGATAAGATGAGAAGTTGAGTTACCGGTACGCTTATTTTCAAAATGATGTATAGAAGTTTGTAAAAGTTGATTTTCGACTAAATATTCTAAGTGACTTGCTTGTTTATGTTAACAATAACCAAATAAGAGTCAGTGACAGTGGAAGGGCAAACATCAAGCACATTGAGAAGGGTTTCGAAAAAAGAAAACAAAGAGTTTTCAGCAAAGATTATGAATTCTTATTCAAAGTTTACAATTTAGGACAGGAACACTTTTGTTTTGCTACGTTTTAGCCTAGTTTTCACAAAGGAGGTCCATTATTTAAACATTATATAATACAATATACATTTTAAATAATTTTGCTTCTGTGATAGTGTAGTGAAAGGAGTGAAGTGTATCGATTATTCAACAAAACCAATAATCAAATATTCGACCAACCGATTAATAGATTAGACGCCCAATCGATTAATTGTACTGTAGCAATTAATTCTGCTTCGATTAATCGATTCATCGATAATTGAAATTAATCTATTAAAAAGTGCCAGCCCTAATTAGTTCCTGAAAATAATGTCTCAGGAAAAATCAATAGAAAGGTTCATTCCGAAACCAGACAAGTCCAAAAATTGACTTTTTGAGATAAATACATCTTCTTCCTCTTCAAGGCCAGCTCTACGTGTAGATATTATTGTTGTCTCCAAAAAGCAGACAGGTAGGGTTATATACTGTGCCCATGTGGATTGGCCCAGTTATCGCCAGAATTTGAATTATTAAATAGTTTGTAGTAGGATTTTTATTTTTATTTTTGAATTGTATCCTATGCTTGATCCAAAGTGTGTAAGTCACAGAGTGGGAGAACATACCGTGAACCCCGATATCCCGATGAGCAGAGCTGGCTGACTGTGATTTGCATACTTCTTTGTCAGAAGGGCACAATACGAGTGTGAAATATTGGAGACTACAAAAATAAGACCAGTCCAATGCTTTTTCAAGATAATTAATTATGGCACCTGGAATGTTTGGCATTTAATAATGATTCGTACTTTGTTAGGATTTACATAATAAATAATCGTGTTTGAGGATTAAAATATTTTTCATTTTTGTATTCAACGAAAATTTCGGCAAAAACCAGACTAGTCCACAGGTTTTATTTTAGATTTTCTCAACTATCCTCATAAAATATATATTTCCTTTATGTAAAGCTGTTAGTGAGATAATGGTAGGTCTAAAGGCAATTTTTATTTCATTCAGCACAAATTAAGCCACACTCTCTCTTTTTTTTTTAGTTTCTGAACAATTTAATTTTTGGACTTGTCTGGTTCTTGAAATGAACCCTCCAATTTCTAATCAAAATTTTAAAAAATCGAAACATTTTGCTTTCTGATAAAAACTAAGCCTGAGTGCTAATTCCAGTACCCAGTAAAATATTATTAGCTCGATTTTACTTTTAGCCAACGTATTCTGCCTATTTCTGGAGCCTCCGCGGCTTAGGCGGCAGCACGCCGGCCTCTCACCGCTGGCACCATGGTTCAAATCCTTTTCACTCCATGTGAGATTTGTGCTGGAGGGACACAGGTTTTTCTCCGGGTACTCCGGTTTTCCCTGTCACAATTTCATTCCAGCAACACTCTCCACTATCATTTCATTTCATCTGTCATTTATTTAATCATTGCCCCAGGGGAGTACGACAGGCTTCGGCTGCCGGCAGAGTTCATATCCTCGCCACTAGATGGGGGCTTCATTCATTCCATTCCCTGACCCGGTCGGTCGACTGGAAGCAGGCAGTGGATTTACATTCATTCTGTCTATTTCTGTGTTCTCTCTCCATGATCATCAGTGATTCTATCCGGATTTGAAAGGCTCCGTTACATTAAAATGATCCCCTGTTTTCCCTCTCTCTCTCCTATGAAACAATGTTCTCTAATAAATATCCGGCCAACGGCCTAGCCGTGTTGAAACATTGGATCCCATGAGAACTCCGCAGTTAAGCAACATTGGGCGCAGTCGGAACTTGGATGATATGCCAGTTCTAGGTACTGCGCGCTGTTGGCCAACATAAGGAGGAGCGGAATGGCCCTGGCCACTCTACCGCACGTAAACTCAGGCTGGGGGTAGCCTCTTCGGAGGCTTGGACCTGCCTTCGGGCAGAACGCAGAACACCAATTAAATTAATTAATTAATAAATATCCACGCGTTTTTAAATTCACATTCACAGAGAAACTCGTCAATTCGATACTCTACCCAACCCTATCACCATCACCAAGTAGTAGAGCAGTTAACTTCGTCACTGTATGCTCTCCCCCACATTTTAGCCATACTGTAACTAAATAACCCCCCCAGGGGCTCACATCTAGTGGGACGTGGGTGAGCGACCACGGGACCCCAGCTGAGTCCGGTATTGCTTCCACTTACTTATGCCGGGCTCCTCTCCGTCTTATTTCCTGTCGACCTCCCTTAGTCAAATCTTGTTCTTTTCCGACCCCGACGGTATTAAGGTAGCCGAGACCTAGGGTGGCTTTCACTTCCCCGCCTTAGCTGGCCCTTGTCTCATCTTTTCTGATCTCTCATTCTTCGAGGGGTCAGACCTCTTGTTTTCTATTCATTATATTTCCTTTTCTCTTTAAGATCCCCGCACTGTTTTTTTGTTGTTGTTGTTGTTAATTGGCTCCTGGTGTATCTAAATTCCCTTTAGCGATTCTTTTTCATCTACACTCCATTTTGTAGGTATTTTCAATCTACCTTGCATTTTGTAAGTTTTTTTTGATCTAAGATGCATTTTACGAGTGTTTTCAACCTCAATTGCATTTTGTGAGGATTGACAATCTAAATTGCTTTATAGTAAGTCTTTCAATAATGTCGGGAGCCCAGAGGTCCGACGAAGCTTTGTGACAATTTTGAATTTCAATTGCATTTGTATTTCCAACCTAAACCGCTTTTTGCAAAAATTTCGATCTAAATTGCATTTTGTAGGGTGAGCATTTTGAAAGTATTTTGATTCTCAATTGTATTTTGTGGGTGTCTTGAATCTAAATTGCATTTTGTAAGTATTTTCAATCTAAATTGCATTTTGTAAATATTGTCCACCCAAATGAGTCGTTTGGATCTGCCATACATATTGTAAGCATTTTCAATTGCAATTGCATTTTGTAAGTATTTTGAACCTCAATTGCAATGTGTGCTGATATTGTCTTTGTGTTTGCCATTATAACTAAAATGTTTGATCGGATATCTTTTACATTGTCAACTTTTCAAATCATGTAATTCATGTCAGACATGTTGGATTCTGTGTTCAAGTGCGAAGATATCAAGTACCTAATTGGTCACACATCATACATCTTGAGCTCTGATTGGTTGAATAAACTGTATCATAATGAAAACTTTTACTATAATGAGCCCCATTTTAGTACAGTTTTCTGACATATAATATTTACATTTCGCCATAGTCGAACATAAAAAAGTAAAAATAAAATGTTTGAAAACTGGCGTTCAGTCTAATAATTTGCACACCTCTGTACACACCTAATTTTCTGCTTACAGTATATCACGTGGAGATATTGGACTGTACTGTACTTCTTGAAGAGTGACTTAGGGACAGCCCTGAATACCGGTCACATAATGATGTGGGCTCGGTCCTCAAGGATAGATTCTTCACAGAATAATGACTGCTATTGTGAAATAGACATGCGTGTCCTAAAACAAAAAGGTAGTGGAAAATGACAAAAATACCTTGACTACTAAAGTAGTTTATATTCAGTTTCGGTAGCTTGATGTATGACATTAGCAGCCATTAAGAGCATGGTATATTTAAGCTTGTGAATTGATCTTTCCACCTATGCTGACCCGTCATTTGGGTTCCCTTTCCATTAGCTGCTTGCAGGCACGTCTCTTGGGCCGGGTCGGTCTTCTTCATGTGTGCTGGACCACACAGGTCCGTGGACGGGCTTTGGGAAGCTTACTTCTGTTATAACACTAACTTCTGTTAGTTAATGAATAAAATTACAAGTTTGATTATTCGCTAGTAAATTAGATGGCCTTAGTGTCGGTTTATTTGACCTTGAAGGATCTGTTGAAAGAAACAGACGAGAGACGTACAATATTGTTTAACACTTTATTTTCTTCTACCCAAATGAAGTACATTACACATCAGTTGTTACGTCTACCTTAACGTAATCTCCTTGTAACTTAATGCACCTTTGCCATCGATGTGTCAGTCTCTCCAGATCATCCTGAAAAAATGCATTCGGAGTGCTGCGTGCCCATGCCTTGACATCTGTGTCCAGAGGTTTCTTCTTGTTCCCGAACTGGTGATAATCACTTAGTGCCAAGTCAGGAGAATATGGTGGATGTGGCAGCACCGTGAATTCCATTTGATCAATGGCAGCGGTGGTCTCTCGGCTAGTGTGGGGATGGGCATTGTCATGTTGTAGAAGCACATCTTTAGCCCATTTTCCTGGCCACTTACTGTCGACCAAAGTATTATGTGCACTCGAGTTTGAAGGTTGTTTGTGAAGTAACCAATAGACTTACATAAAATCCAATAGCATCATCATTTTCGTCGTTCTATTTTACGTTAGTTCATGTAGGTTTGGAATTTTTAATTTATATTTTAATATTTTTTATCGCAGTTGGAACACAAAAAGTGCACGTTTTTAAGCGTGTTTCAACCATGCGTCACGTTTAAGATTTATTATCCCAAAAACCCGTCATCACATCAAACCCAAATGTTAACACAATATATATTGGAATGTTGTATAACTGGTTTATTAATTTCAAAATTTTGTGTGTCCAAGAAACAAAGTTGTTGTCATTTTTGTAAGGTAACTTTTTCTCGGCTCGAGGTGGTTTTAAAATGTAGTTCTTGGTCGCGTTGTAATCCATATACATCGAAAAGTTATGCTGTATGACTGTGAAATACGTAAATTAATTCACTTATTTTATATCAGTTTGTTTTTGTAGGAGGGAAAAAAGACATGGTTCACCAGCTAGCCGCTCCGGGTAAAGCTGTACAGCGTTGCCGAAATGGAGCCCACACGCATCATGGCGCGCCTCGCTCGGAAGTAGGTCTATTGGTTACTTCACAAACAACCTTCATACTCGAGTGCACATAATATTTTCGTCGCCAGTAATTGAATGGCACGACGTAAGCGCTTAAGGGTTGCCACATATGCTGCACTGTTAATCGTGGCCCCCAATTCCAGCCAGTCAATGAGGATGATGCCCTTGTGTCCCAGAACACTGTTGCCATTCGTTTGCCAACTCATGGCACTGTTCAACATTTCTTTGGCGGTGTACTGTCCCTATGCTTCCATTGCATGGTCGCCGTTTTGCGGATTTTGCAGAACTGGACACAGCCGTCAAGGCATAGGTACGCAGCACTCCGAAAGAATGGTTTCAGGAAGTTCTTGAGAGACTGACACATCGATGGCAAAAGTGCTTATAACTACAAGGAGATTATGTTGAGAAGGTGGACGTAACAACTGATGTGTAATGTACTTCATTTGGGTAGAAAAAAATAAAGTGTAAAACAATATACTGTAGTACGCCCTTCGTATAATAATAATAATAATAATAATATCGTATGGCCTCGGATGCCGGGAGCAAGCTTTGTTATTTGACACCCAAAGGGTAGCTTGCGTTTCGAATTTCGTTGTTACTTGAAGCACTATGAAAGTCAAGGAGGTTAGATAATTATCTAAGCTCCTTGAACACTATAGCGCTTTCTAGTAGAGAAATGAGGAACTTTGTGTTGGCGGAAACTCCCGAGATTAATTTTGCCATTATGAACACGGCCTACTGAATTCAAATGGGTTCTTTGACATGCCAACATCGTATGACATGGCGTCGTCATTTTTGCCGCCTTTCAAAAATCACTTACCATGGCCAGGAGCGAACCTGCAAGCTAAGGGTTAGTAGACCGACACGATAACCACTCGCCCACCGTGGCAAGCCCTTCGTATAATGCATTTCAATTAGTTAACATTCAACCAATTAGAAAATAATTCCCTCAACTGTTACGAAATTCAACAACGGCCTATCAGCCCCTATTGGCCAATAATGCGAAATAATGCAACCGAAGAATCAATTACACAAGTCAACAAACACACCATGTTATTGTATATTGGCTTTCACGGCCGGTGAATTTAAACTCAGCAATTCTTCTAGGTTTGTGCCGTGTCTTGTGTGGGGTTTCGCCTAGGACACCAAGCTGCCTCTTCGGCGGGCTCTTGGTGCCCCCGCCCGGACCCCCACAGGAGTAACGAACTGCGCGCTACCTCCCTTTATATAGAATGCAACTGCACCGGCCGTGAAAGCCAATATACCATCTTTTTGAAAGCCTTCATAGGGAGGTTCAGGCTGCTTGAACGTTTAGTTCTAGCAGTCAAGTAGTGCAGGTGCACTCTATACAAAGAGAGGTAGCGCGTAGTTCGTTACTCCTGTGAGGGGTCCGGGTGGGGGCACCAAGAGCCCACCGATGAGCCAGCTTGGTGTCCTAAGCGAAACCCCACACAAGACACGGCACAAACCTAGAAGAATTGCTGAGTTTAAATTCACCGGCCGTGAAAGCCAATATATCATCTTTTTGGAAGCCTTCATAAGGAGGTTCAGGCTGCTTGAACTTTTAGTTCTAGCAGTCAAGTAGTGCAGGTGCACTCTATACAAAGAGAGGTAGCGCGCAGTTCGTTACTCCTGTGGGGGGTCCGGGTGGGGGCACCAAGAGCCCGCCGATGAGCCAGCTTGATGTCCTAGGAGAAATCCCGCACAAGACACGGCACAAACCTAGAAGAATTGCTGAGTTTAAGTTCACCGGCCTTGAAAGCCAATATATCATCTTTTTGGAAGCCTTCATAAGGAGGTTCAGGCTGCTTGAACTTTTAGTTCTCGCAGTCAAGTAGTGCAGTTGTACTCTATACAAAGAGAGGTAGTGCGCAGTTCGTTACTCCTGTGGGGGTCCGGCCGGGGGCACCAAGAGCCCGCCGAAGAGGCAGCTTGGTGTCCTAAGCGAAACCCCACACAAGACACGGCACAAAGCTAGAAGAATTGCTGAGTTCAAACAACATTTTATGTTGAGTCTATTATTAATGCATATATGCTGACTGTCTACATCGAACAGTACCAACCATCTTAAATCTCAAGTCATGTTTCAATATTAAGTTCCTAGCCTGATTTTGTTATCACCCTGTAGTAACCATATCGGGTCCGCTAATACCTCGCCTCGCACCAGGAATGGCTGACAGGTAGGAAGCGGGGAGGGTCAGATCTTAATATGTTGCCCATTACCTTTACCCCCAGGCCTCACATTCATTTCAATTAATTCTTGGGCCTGACTTTTACACTGTTTCTCCGTGTAACACACAATGCTATCTCATGACACCGCATTCCCCACTATCTCCCCCAATCTGTAACAAACCTCCATGCAGGTGCGACTGGTGACACACACTTATTAATGTACAATAAGTTCACGCGTGATGAATATGGTACACGAAGAGAGTAATGACATGAAATCACTTTGCCTAAACATTTCATCTTATTAACCTTAGTGGGATAGTGGTCTCTATATTAACCACCTGTCATAAGGACAGTTTATGCATTCAAAGATGCTGATAGTTGAATTTTTAAGCCAAATTTCGGAGAATTTTCATACCGAAGTGCTAGTCTATATATTAACAAGAAGTTCCGTGAAGAACTATACAGCCTACTTTTCATGCCAATGATTATTCTACAGAATATGAACCTATCTAGAATAATGACGAAATTAAGTTGCTAATATCGAAATATCTAATTAGTTCAAAATATACCTGGTATAATGTAGCCTAATAGAGCACTACAGTTGGCAGCCCTGGTGACTGAATATATTCTTAGTTCCATCTCTTAAGGTACGGAATACAAAATTTGGTGGAAGTCCAATGGACGTTACATGCAGTTAGACACTGGGTCTATCAGCAGGCGTAAAAGCATGTTGCCAACAATACCATGCGTGTGCTGGTCAGAAATAATCTGAAATATTATGATATCTTGTTGTGCCAATTTTGGATGAAATCCATTTGTTAGTATAGAAGTTACATGTATTTTAAAATTGGACATATCAGCAGGCATAGAATCATGTTGTCAGCACTGCCTTGTATTAATTACTCCAAATTAATCTAGAATGTCAGGTGCTATACGTGTGCAAAGTATAGAGCTGTTGGCTTGCATACTTTCTGATATATTGATAGTAGGGTAAAAAATATAGACAGCATTTATTAACAGTTGGCAGCCCTGATTGCACTGAAGAATACTTATATTCATATCTGATATGTTACACATAGCACATGCGAAATTTGGATGAAATCCTACTGATAGTATAGAAGTTACATGTATTTAAAAATTGGCCCTATCAGCAGGCTTAGAATCATGTTGGTAGAACTGACGTATATAAGTTACTCCAAAATTAATCAAACATGTCAGGTACTATATGTGTGCATAGTTTAAAGCTGTCAGCTTGCACACATTCTGATATATTGGTATTTGGATTAAAAAAAAATAGAGAGAGCAATTATTAACAGTTGGCAGCCCTGGTGGCTCCTAAGAATACGCTCAGTCATATCTGTTTATGTACAGGTATTACGTACAAAATTTGGTTGAAATCCAGTTGATAGTATAGAAGTTATATGCATTTAAACATTGGACCTATCAGAAGGCTTAAAATTATTTTGGCAACACTGTCATGGTTGGCCTTCTGGAAATTAAACTGAAATAGTATTATCTACATGTGTGCCAATTTTGGAATAGCTCCTATGCATACCTTGCAGGATATCCAACATGGAGCTCAAATTTCTAGTGCGTTTTTTCAGCAGTTGGTAGCACTGACATCATTTTCAAATATGGACGTGAGCTATTCCGGTGCACATCTTTACTCATACTAAATTTGGTTTTGATTGCTGCAGCCGTTTAGGAGTTGATAGGGGGACACACACACACAGCCAGACAGACAGACAGAAGGACAGACAGACAGACAGACAGACAGACAGACAGACAGACAGACAGACAGACAGACAGACAGACAGACATTTGCCCGATTTCATAAGACTACTTTTTCCTCATTTTTGCAAAATGTGAAAAGTAGGCTAAAAATATTTATGAAAACTTATCCGAGTCCGTGTGGCCATTCTATCCAGTCGATTTCCTTCATTCTTTTTTAAATGAAAGGTATTCATGCACAGATTTGTCATCATGTATTACAAATCACTTAACATCCGCCTTCCTCAAATTATTTGATTTTTTCAACTTTAACCAAATTTTTCTAACATAGAAGCAATCATATCTTTGGTTCTAATTGAGGTACGCAGGTCGTTTTGGTCCACGAACACTCAGCGAATCAAGCGCTTTTATTTGAGCTCTTAACCATTCACGTCGGCTGATTCTGAGGAAAGTGACGAGTGAACATTCGACATTACATTTCATTCTTTCTACAATTTTTCTCATTATAGCAATCATATATTTGGTTCTTATGTCGGAAATGTCCTATTACACTAGCGTTTTGTATTACAATCAACAAAGCGCAGGGTCAAACGCTTCATCGAGTTGGAATCTACTTGCCTGATCCTGTTTTAGTCCATGTAATGTTGTATGTTGCCTTATCCCGAGGAAAATCATTTAAAGATGTAAAAGTAGAAATTAAACCTGAGGGTCGACGCACAGCGAACATTGTCTGGAAGGAAGTATTGTGAAATAAAGGTTATCAACTATTACATAATGTCGTAATTTTTAATTCCAATACTGAAAAATAACGCCGCGGAGCAGTACGGGCGCCCTAGTATTTTAAAAAATCAAATATACCTACGTATCTACTTGACATAATGTGTTGAATAAATTAAAAAACAAGAAGTTCCGTGAAGAAATATACAGCCTACGTTTCATGCCAATGATTATTCTACAGAATATGAACCTATCTAGAATAATGACGAAATTAAGTTGCTAATATCGAAATTTCCAATTAGTTCGAAATACTGTATACCTGGCATAATGTATCCTAATAGAGCACTACAGTTGGCAGCCCTGATGACTGAATATATTCTTAGTTCCGTCTCTTACGGTACTAAATACAAAATTTGGTTGAAGTCCACTGGATAGCATGGACGTTACATGCAGTTAAACATTGGATCTAACAGCGCGCGTAAAATCATGTTGGCAACAATGTCATGCATGTATTGGTCAGAAATAATCTGAAATAATATGATCTATTGTTGTGCCAATTTTGAATGAAATCCATTAGTTAGTATAGAAGTTACATGCATTTTGAAATTGGACCTATCAGCAGGCTTAGAATCATGTTGGCAGCACTGACGTATATTAGTTACTCCAAATTCGTCTAGAATGCCAGGTACTATACGTGTGCAAAGTTTAGAGCTATTGGCTTGCATACTTCCTGATACTGTAAATTGATATTAGGGTAACAAAAATAGGGACAGCACATATTAACAGTTGGCAGCCCTGGTTGCTCCTTAGAATACGCATAGTCATATCTGTTATGGTACACATAGCACATACGAAATTTGGTTGAAATCCAAATGATAGTATGGAAGTTACATGTATTTAAAGTTGGACCTGACAGCAGGCTTAGAATCATGTTGGTAGCACTGACGTATATAAGTTACTCCAAATTAATATAGAATGTCAGGTACTATACGTGTGCATAGTTTAAAGCTGTCGGCTTGCATACTTTCTGATATATTGGTATTTGGATAAAATAAATTAGGAGCATTTATTAACAGTTGGCAGCCCTGGTAGGTCTTAAGAATACGCTCAGTCAAATCTGGTTATGTACACATACAACATACGAAATTTGGTTGAATTCCGCTTGATAGTGTAGACGTTATATGCATTTAAAAATTGGACCTATCAGGAGGCTTATAATCATTTTGGCAACACTGCCATATTTGGCCTCCTGGAAATTAAACTGAAATATTATGATCTGTACGGGTGCCAATTTTTAAATAGCTCCCATTCATACTTTCCAAGATATCCAACATGGAGCTCAAATTTCAATTGCGATTTTTTAGCAGTTGGTAGCACTGACATCATTTTCAAATATGGCCGTGAGATATTCAGGTATAGATCTTTACTCCTACCAAATTTTGTATCGATTGCTGCAGCCGTTTAGGAGTTGATAGGGGGGGACACACACACAGCCAGCCAGACAGACAGACAGAAGGACAGACAGACACACATTTGCCCGATCTCATAAGACTACTTTTCCTCATTTTTGCAAAATGTGAAAAGTAGGCTAAAAATATTAACAATTAAAGTGTAAAAATAAAATAGAAATAAAAATCATAAAGATAAAATTACAATAATGAGCAAAACTATAAAAAATATGAAAATAATTGTAACAAGTTGTTCCGTGAAGAACTATACAGCCTATTTTCATATATCCTGCTAATGTTAATTGCCTCTATCTACATACAAAATTTCAGTTTAATTGCTGTAACAGATTCGTAGATATTGAGAACCGTCTAAATATTTCAGATGGTCGCCAGGTAGGATTTTTATTTTTGTACTATTACATTAATATTATTGTGTACGTGTGGTATTCAAACTTCAATCGCATGATTAGACAACAAGAAGTAAAAACGAGATTTTAAAATTACGCACAGCAGCCATCTTGTGATTATGCAAACAATTGTAATAAATTAGTTGCCAGTGGATTAACATTTGTATAAGCATTTAACGTGCAATGTTTCACGGCACTCGGATAGTTAATTCACGAGAAACGTCCATTTAAATATTTATACTTCGCCGCCATGTTGGATTTGTGCTCACCAGGTTACTGAAAGTCCTATAGGTGAACATATGTTCATAGTCTCTATGAACATAAAAAAAATAGTTTGGTTGCTGTAAAAGATTCATAGATATTGAGAACCGTCTAAATATTTCGGAAGCTCGCCATTTTTAAGATTGTTATATGTATAGGCCATAGAGTTATGTACCATTCAAGGACAATTTTTGCCTAGGTTCATTATTCAAACTTTCACTTTGATCGCATGATTACGACACAAGAAATAAAAACTTAATTTTAAAATTTCGCACAGCCGCCATCTTGAGGTTATGTGAACAATTGAATTGAATTAGATGGCAGTGCATTACAATCTGCAAAATCATTTACTGTACCACATTTCACTGCGCTCAGAGAGTCAAATCACGAGAAAAGTCTATTAAAATATTTCAAATTCGCTTGGTCGCCATGTTCGTTTTGTACTTTACAGGTTTATGAACGTTACATAGATAAACTTGTATCAGTACCCTTTATCACCGTACAAAATTTCAGGGTGATATCTGTAATAGTTTCGGAGATATAGAATGTCAGTGAAATATTTCTCACAGCCGCCATTTTGAGTTTATGTAAACAATTGAACTAAATTAGACTCCAGTGCATTACAATGTGTATGAACATTTTCTGCACCAAGTTTCATTACATTTGGATTGTTAAATCGCGAGAAACGTCTATTTAAAAGTCTCAACTTCGCTTGACCGCCATGTTGATTTTGTAGTCACCAGGTTTTTGAAAGTCTCATAGGTGAACTTCTAGTAGTGCCCTTTATCACCGTCCACAATTTCAGGGCGATATCGGTAATAGCTTCGGAGATATTGAATGCTAGTGAAATATTTTTCACAGCCGCCATGTTGGATTGGTGAGACGTAACAAAATTTGAAGGGCACGGTCGAGGTCGCCGGGAATAGTGCTTTGATATTACCGAGTTTCATTGAAATCGCTCCAGCCGTTTAGATTTTATTAGGGACACACACACACACCTCACACACACACACACACACGCGCACACACACGCACACAGACAAAAGGTGATCTCATAAGCCTATTTTTTCAAAATTGAAAATAGGCTAAAAATCAATTCGAAATTAGTTGATTAATTAATTCAATAAAATATATCAAAATTAAATCTATAAGAACATAAATTGATAATTAAAAATAAATACATAAACGTTAAAATTAAATAAACAAAAAATAACATTATTAATAATTATAATAATTAAAATAAATTATAATGTAAAAACAAATAAAAAAAAGTCCTCTCGGCACGCCGGAAGGCGGAGGTAGATTTCACCGGACAAACTTGGAGATAGGCGAAAATAGGCAGAATATGCAGGTTTTCGTAGAAGGATCAGACCTCATTTATCGCGTGAAAGTATTTTATAATTGGAGACTAATTAACCTTGTTTTTCTTCATTTTAAACATATTTTTAACATTTTATTGTCTTACGGGGACGGTAACCTTCTTGTCATTTGGAGTCCATTTTTAGCCTATTTTCAATTTTGAAAAAATAGGCTTATGAGATCACCTTTTGTCCATGTGTGTGTGCGTGTGTGTGTGTGAGGTGTGTGTGTGTCCTCCCCTAATGAAATCTAAACGGCTGGAGCGATTTCAGTGAAACTCGGTAAGCTCATAGCACTATTCCCGGCGACGTCGACCGTGCCCATCGAATTTTGTTACGTCTCACCAATCCAATATGGCGGCTGTGCGAAATATTTCACTATCATTCAGTATCTCCGAAACTATAACGGATATCGCCCTGAAATTGTGTACGGTGATAAAGGGTACTACTAGAAGTTCACCTATGAAACTTTCAAAAACCTGGTTACTACATAACCAACATGGCGGCCAAGCGAACTGGAGACTTTTAAATAGACTTTTCTCGCGATTTAACCATCCAAACGTAATGAAACTTGGTACAGCAAATATTTATACACATTGCAATGCACTGGAGTCTAATTTAGTTCAATTGTTTACATAACCTCAAAATGGCGGTTGTGCGAATTATTTCACTGACATTCTATATCCCCGAAACTATTACAGATATCACCCTGCAATTTTGTACAGTGATAAAGGGTACTGATACTAGTTTACCTATGTATAATTCATAAACCTGTAAAGTACAAAACGAACATGGTGACCAAGCGAATTTGAAATATTTTAATAGACTTTTCTCGTGAGTTAACTCTCTGAGCGCAGTGAAATGTGGTACAGTAAATGATTTTGCAGATTGTAATGTACTGCCATCTAATTTAATTCAATTGTTTACATAACCTCAAGATGGCGGCTGTGCGAAATTTTAAAATTAAGTTTTTATTTCTTGTGTCGTAATCATGCGATCGAAGTGAAAGTTTGAATAATGAACCTAGGCAATAAGTGACCTTGAATGGTACATAACTCTATGGCCTATACATATAACAATCCTAAATAGCAAGCTTCCGTAATATTTAGACGGTCCTCAATATATATGAATCTTTTACAGCAACCAAACTGAAATTTTTATGTTCATAGAGACTATGAACATATGTTCACCTATAGGACTTTCAGTAACCTGGTGAACACAAATCCAACATGGCGGCGACGCGAAGTATAAATATTTAAATGGACGTTTCTCGCGAATTAACTATCCGAGTGCCGTGAAACGTTGCACGTTTTAAATGCTTACACAAATGTTGATCCACTGGCATCTAATTTATTTCAATTGTTTGCATAATCACAAGATGGCTGCTGTGCGTAATTTTAAAATCTCGCTTTTACTTCTTGTGTTCTAATCATGCGATTGAAGTTTGAATACCACACTTACACAATAATCTTAATATAATAGTACAAAAATAAAAATCCAACCTGGCGACCATCTGAAATATTTAGGCGGTTCTCAATATCTACGAATCTGTTACAGAAATTAAACTGAAATTTTGTATGTTGATAGAGGCAATTAACATGAGCAGGATATATGAAAATAGGCTGTACAGTTCTTCACGGAACTACTTGTTATACTTGTGGTCACACTGTCCTTATGCATGGTTTCGACACTGATGTGTAACTATGTAACGGTCTGTTACTTCTTCACGCAAAATTATATCTCCCGCAGAGATGTTGGTTGGTTCCTCAGTTTAGGGGCTGCGACAACGCGGTCATCTAACCCCGTGTACTTTGGGTGAGTGTAGAATCTGTCTGATAAACGGTGTGAATTGTGATAGCTGCATTAGTCTGTAATTCAGGTAAGGAATGCAGACGCTAAATTTCAAGCAGTAGTTCCTAATGTTGCTACCAGATACTAACGTCAACGCCACCCAGCTGTGAACTTGGATACTAGATGTCACCTCAATCAGCAACTCGCAACAAACGTTGAAACTTCCCCTCCAAAGGAAAGCTTACTGAGGGATTTTTAGCGCTCTTAGAAAATCCGAAGACTTTGGCCGGCTTTGAACCCGCGACCTTGGGCATAGAAGTTCAGCATGCTACCAGTTACGTCACCGAAGCCGCTTCACACTTAGTCAGATGTCATGGCAACGTCTGATGGCTCATCCCTCATCAATTTGGTAGTGTTGCCATGTCAACCACTGATAGCTCTTGGCATTTTCTTATAATTCCGAAATCATTTTTCTCATCCCTTGGCGCAATGGTGGCTCATATCAAAAATTATTTCAGACAAACGTTTTAGGTAATTATTAGGGCAATATTGTCCATTTTGTACGGTTTTGATATTGTGCCTATTAACAGAGATATGATTAATGTTTCCCGAAAAAAACACTTTTTCCCACCCCTTTGGTCAATGGTTGGTGCTATCAAAAAACGTTTCAAACATAAATTTCTGAGCTTTATCCGACACATAGTATGAACTTTGAATGGATTCGATATTTCACATATTAAGAGAGTTATAGCAATATTTCATTTTTCGAAAAAAAAAAGTCCCCCATTTTCATCCCCTTCGACCGATTTAGCCCAGTAACGAACTCGTCCGAGATTTTATGGGTATACATATTCGGTAAAAAATTCAAAGTGATTGGTGCAAAATTACGGCAGTTATCGTGTCCACAAGAAACTGATATACATATATACATATATTACATGAATTATATATAAACTTTTGAACTGACGGTGGTTTTGGGGTCTGGGGGATGTGAAACGCGAAGATATGTCGAAATTTTCCGGAAATCGAAACATGGTACCCATTGCAATAGTTAGCTTTCTAATGAAATCTACCTAAAGTACTGCCGTCAACGACACCTAGCTGTGAACTTGGCTACTAGATGCCACCTCAATCAGCAACTCGCAACGAACGTTGGAACTTCCCCTCCGAAGGAAAGCAAACTCAGGTTTTTTAGCGCTCTTAGTAAATCCGACGACTTCAGCCGGGTTTGAACCCGCGACCTTGGGCATAGAAGTTCAGCATGCTACCAGTTCCAATACCGAAGTCGCTTCCCACTGACATATGAAAACTGAATGTGATCTCGTGCAGTGGCGTTGTCATAGCAACTGCTGATGGTCATCCTTATCAATTAAAAGTAAAGTTGTCATGGCAACCTCTCTTCGCACTTGGCATTTTCTTATAATTTAAATCATTTTGTTCACCCCGTGGCGTAATGGTGGGTCATATCAAAAATTCTTTCAGACAAAAGTTTTAGGTAATTATTGGAGGAATATTGTCCATTTTGTGCGGTTTTGATATTGTGCCTATTAACAGAGATATGATTAATGTTTCCCGAAAAACCCACTTTTTCCCACCCCTTTGGTCAATGGTTGGTGCTATCAAAAAACTTATTTGACATAAATTTTTGGCACTTATCCGACACATATTATGAACTTTGAAGGGATTCGATATTTCATGTATTAAGAGAGTTATAGCGATATTTCACTTTTTCGAAAAAAGCCCCCCATTTTTACCCCCTTTGACCGATTTTGCCCATTAACGAACTCGACCGAGATTTTATAGGGATACATATTTTGTAAAAAATTCAAAGTGATTGGTACAAAATTACGGCAGTTATCGTGTCCACAAGAAACTGATATACATATATATATATATACATAAATTATATATAAACTTTTGAACTGACGGTGGTTTTGGGGTCTGGGGGATGTGAAACGCGAAGATATGTCGAAATTTTCCGGAAGTCGAAACATGGGACCCATTGCAATAGTTAGCTTTCTAAAGAAATCTACCTAATGAAAAATAGTTTTGCCCTATGAAGGGGTAAGGGCCGGTTTCACCGACGCAGCGTTAACAGGCCGTCAGTAAATGCCTCGTTAATTTTAACATGTGTGTAGGATTTATGAGACAGGTGAGGTACCCTCTCATTTAAATAAGAATGTTATCATCCCTATACCGGAGAAAGTAGGAACAGAAAGGTGTGAAGATTACCATACAATCAGCTTGATCACTCAAACTTCAAAGATCTGACTAGAATAATTTACAAGACGATGGAAAGAAAGACAGGAACAGAGTTAGGCCAACCGTGCCAAAGCTATATTCCTCCAAATACAGGAAAAATTCTACAGAGTGATTAGAAAATAGTGTCCGATGTTTTAGGAGGTGAAAGTATGCATCAAAACAAGAATAAATGTATCGGCTACAAAAATATTTAATTCGAAAGAAAAGAAAAGAAAAGAAAAGAAATGTCTTTCGAAATAAAATAATGTTGTAACAGATCTGTTTTTTTAGTGTATGTGTTTTTTAGCCTATTTTCAATTTTGAAAAAATAGGCTTATGAGATCACCTTTTGTCCGTGTGTGTGTGCGTGCGTGTGTGTGTGTGTGTGTGTGTGTGTGTGTGTGTGTGTGCGTGTGTGTGTGATTCGTGTGTGTGTCCCCCCCTAATAAAATCGAAACGGCTGGAGCGATTTCAATGAAACTCGGGAAGTTCATAGCACTATTCCCGGCGACCTCGACCGTGCCCTTCAAATTTTGTTACGTCTCTCCAATCCAACATGGCGGCTGTGCGAAATATTTCACTAGCATTCAATATCTCCGAAACTTTTACCGATATCGCCCTGAAATTGTGTACGGTGATAAAGGGCACAACTAGAAGTTCACCTATGAGACTTTCAAAAACTTGGTGACTACAAAACCAACATGGCGGCCAAGCGAAGTTGAGACTTTTAAATAGACTTTTCTCGCGATTTAACTACCCAAACGTAATGAAACTGGGTACAGCAATTGTTTATACACATTGTAAAGCACTGGTGTCTAATTTAGTTCAATTGTTTACATAACCTCAAAATGGCGGCTGTGCGAAATATTTCACTGACATTCTATATCTCCGAAACTATTACAGATATCACCCTGCAATCTTGTACGGTGACAAAGGGTACTGATACAAGTTTATCTATGTATATTTCATAAACCTGTACAGTACGAAACGAACATGGCGACCAAGCGAATTTAAAATATTTTAATATACTTTTCTCGTGATTTAACTCACTGAGCGCAGTGAAATGTGGTACAGTAATTGATTTTGCAGATTGTAATGCACTGCCATTTAATTTAATTCAATTGCTTACATAACCTCAAGATGGCGGCTGTGCGAAATTTTAAAATTAAGTTTTAATTTCTTGTGTCGTAATCATGCGATCGAAGTGAAAGTTTGAATAATGAACCTAGGCAATAATTGTCCTTGAATGGTACATAACTCTATGGCCTATACACATAACACTCCTAAATGGTGAGCTCCCGAAATATTTAGACGGTTCTCAATATCTATGAATCTTTTACAGCAACCAAACTGAATTTTTTAATGTTCATAGAGACTATGAACATATGTTCACCTATAGAACTTTCAGGAACCTGGTGAGCACAAATCCAACATGGCGGCGACGCGAAGTATAAATATTTAAATGGACGTTTCTCGCGAATTAACTATCCGAGTGCCGTGAAACGTAGCACGTTAAATACTTATACAAATGTTGATCCACTGGCATCTAATTTATTTCAATGGTTTGCATTATCACAAGATGGCTGCTGTGCGTACTTTTAAAATCTCGTTTTTTCTTCTAATCATGCGATTGAAGTTTGAATACCACACGTACACAATAATCTTAATATAATAGTACAAAATAAAAATCCAACCTGGCGACCATCTGAAATATTTAGACGGTTCTCAATATCTACGAATCTGTTACAGCAATTAAACTGAAATTTTGTATGTTGATTGTGGCAATTGACATGAGCTGGATTTATGAAAATAGGCTGTATAGTTCTTCACGGAACTACTTGTTTTAGTTTTTTAGCACTTAGACGATTAATTTATTAGAAATATTTTTGAGAACAACCTTCTTATATCGTAAAATGTTTCGTGTACTGTCAGTCTTGCTTCTCTATTCACATTATTTGCGCTGAGGAAGCCCACAATAAACAGTACAAATTAATATTGACTCAAGGTTTCTAATCTTCAAGGACTTAAACATCTTACTTTTTAAATGAATGAAATCTTTGAAACTGTACCTTCAACTTATCTGAATAACTATTTAATTGGATATAATAATTTTTATGACGCAGCCAATGGCAATTTATTTCAATTTCAGGATTTTGGAAGGAGATCGGCCGTGGAGCTATAGGGTTATCCTATAAAGTTTCGTTACGCAAGAAATCATATGCACTAAAGAAATAAAAACAAGGATTGCAATAGCAAAAGAAGTCTTCAGTAAGAAAATAAAATTATTTTGTGGAGCAATGAAAGTAAGCCTAAGGAAGAGATTAGTGGAATGTTTTGTTTGGAGTGTAGCGATATATGGAGCGGAAACTTGGACGCTTAGGAAAGAAGACGAGAGAAGAATAGAGCTATGGAGGAGAATGGATAGAATAAGTTGGAAGGACAAAGTGAGAAATGAGGAAGCATTAAAGAAAGTAGGAGAAGAAAGGATGATGCTAAAGAAGATAAGGAAAAGAACAAGAAGTTCCGTCACGAACTCAAGAGCCTACTTTTCTTGAAGTTTAAGATTCATGCCAATGATTAATCTATATGGATCTATCTAGAATAATGACGAAATTAAGTTGGTAATATCGAAATTTCTAATTAGTTCGAAATACTGTATACCTGGCATAATATAGCCTACTAGAGAACTACAGTTGGCAGCCCTGGTGACTGAATATATTCTTAGTTCCATCTCTTAAGGTACAGAATACAAAATTTGGTTGAAGTCCAATGGATAGCATGGACGTTACATGCAGTTAAAAATTGGATCTAACAGCGCACGTAAAATCATGTTGGCAACAATGACATACATGTATTGATCAGAAATAATCTGAAATAATATGATCTATTGTTGAGTCAATTTTGAATGAAATCCATTAGTTAGTATAGAAGTTACATGCATTTTAAAATTGGACCTATCAGCAGGCTTAGAATCATGTTGGTAGCACTGACGTATAAAAGTTACTCCAAATTAATATAGAATGTCAGGTACTATACGTGTGCATAGTTTAAAGCTGTCGGCTTGCATACTTTCTGATATATGGGTATTTGAATTTTAAAAAAGTGAGAGCATTTAATAACAGTTGGCAGCCCTGGTGGCGCTTAAGAATACGCTCAGTCATGTCTGCTTATGTACACATACCACATACGAAATTTCGTTGAAATCCAATTGATAGTGTAGAAGTTAAATGCATTTAAAATTTGGACCTATCAGCAGGCTTATAATCATTTTGGCAACACTGCCATGTATGGCCTCCTGGAAATTAAACTGCAATATTATTATCTATACGTGTGCCAATTTTGAAATAGCTCCCATTCATACCTTCCATGATATTCAAGATGGAGCTCAAATTTCAATTGCGATATTTCAGCAGTTGGTAGCACTGACATCATTTTCAAATATGGCCGTGAGATATTCAGGTATAGATTTTTACTCCTACCAAATTTTGTTTCGATTGCTGCAGCCGTTTATAAGTTGATAGGGGGGGACACACACACAGCCAGACAGACAGAAGGACAGACAGACAGAAGGACAGACAGACAGACATTTGCCCGATCTCATAAGTCTACTTTTTCCTCATTTTTGCAAAATTTGAAAAGTAGGCTAAAAATGAATTGGATTGGACACTGCATAAGGGGAGATGGTTTGGTGAAAAGTGCATTAGAATGGACAGTCCAAGGGAAAATTGGAAGAAGAATGTTTCAGATGCTGTATTCCATCAAGATATATATATATAAATCTTATGAACTGATGAAACGTGCTGCTGAAACCGAATAAGGTGGAGAGACCGACCATGAGGAGACCTGCCAGCGATAAACTGATGACGATTATGAACACCAACAGATAGCTCACAGGTACTATGTGGGATCATTTTGTTCTTTAGTTCAAATGTGATTATTGTAAAAACACACAATAGGCTGTTACAATCGCTTTGAAATTAAAATGTATCCTATTATCGACTTTTTACTCTTCAAATTCGATGTGTTACCTGTAGAATGTCAACGGAAGCAAATCAATGTAATCCCATATAGAACAGTTATGACATCTGGCGGAAACGTTTCGCATAAGAAATCCCTATTGAAAGGAACCATCCAGGCATTTGCCAGGTGGTGAAAATGATAAACCACGAAAACCATTTTCAGGACAGCCAAGGTGGGATTCGAACTCATGCTCTCCCAATGTCTGCGAGGCACAAGGTTAGCGTTGTCGGCCACCACGGGTGGTAGGATTTAATAGGATATGAGAACGAATACAGTATCTTTGAATTATTACGACGTCGTTGCAACTGTAACCGTGACCAAGTTTATTACATTTCATGCCTGCAGCTTAAGGTGTCGTATATCACGTTGCTATAAATCACTCGCGGAAATAATCTCTGTTAGTCATGAAAGCATTTCGACGTTTTCACACTATTAATAGCAGAGCTCCTGTTTCAAGGCAGTTAATAATATTTCATTGACATCTTAACAGCCTCGTGAGTGCTATTCTCTACACAAGGACACTGGGTCAAGACAATTTAGAAACATTTTTTGGTTATTTCCGTTTGGCCAATGGCTGTTAATTTTACACTAAACAAAGACCTAACCTTTCTAAGCCACCTGCTAACAATAAATATGAAATATTATTGCCTGATTTTGTACATAGTGTTCAAAAACAAAGTCACAGAAACAATTATCTCCGCCTTGGATCAACGCTTTGTAAACCTCATACTTGTGTCTGTGGTGAGGTCGTTTCCGCACTTGGTACACACGGTTTCTCTTGTAAAAGGAGTGCTGGCCGACATTCTCGTCATTTCTCGATAAATGAAACGCTTCGGAGAGCTTTCGCTACTGCAAAATTCCCGTCAATTCTTGAACCATCTGGAATTTGCAGAGACGACGGTCGCCGCCCTGATGGGATGACCATAATTCCGTGGTCGAATGGCAAATGCCTAGTCTGGGATGCAACGTGTTCAGATACGTTGGCTCCTTCCTATATCTCATCATCGTCAAAAGAAGCAGGATCTGTAGCTGAGATCGCCGTCACTCGAAAGCATAACAAATATAGGGAAGATCATGGAGGACTATATTTTTGTGGCCTTTGCTGTGGAGACAATGGATCCTTGGAGTGAGGACGCAATAAATCTAGTAAACAAGCTAGGAAGAGTAATAGGTGGAGTCTCTGGTGATCCTCGTTCCAAAATCTATTCGATGCAGAGAATCGGCATAGCGATTCAAAAGGGAAACGCAGCCTGTGTTATGGGAACTATTCCACATTCCACTTCAATGGACGAAATATTTTATTTGTTATAGTTAATCTAATACGGATGTTCTATTTCAAGTGTGTATTGAACTGGCTGATTAATGTAAAATGTGCCTGTTTGTGTAGCTGTAAAAATAAAATTATTATCGTTTGTCATTCCGCAAGTTAAGATTCTTAGAGATTCTGGTACACTTTTCTCGGGAACTACTTAAGGGGGGAGAACTTGCTACAAATATTGCTGACAAATGATACTCATATAACAGTAATGGCTTGTTAGTGGCAACCAAAAGCAACTTTTATAATGTCAAAATTCTTATCATAAGAGTTCTTTAGAAAAATTTACAAAATTTGCCGAATTTTTACCTTATATCAACGCATGAGACGCAGAGAATGCCTTGTATTTGGCCATGGCCTCCTCGATTACCCTACTATGACACTAGGCCGGGCAGTGAAATTCAAATTAGAAGGCCGTGGAACTCAGCGCATCTAATTATCTAATTGGTCAAACAACTGTTCTTGAGTCTAACATCCTTGTTACAGCCTAGCTAGCGGGCGAACCTATTGCCCCAGTGGTGCATTCTTTGAATACACGGTACGAGAGAATAAAGTCTATTGCTCTTTGCATGTTCATTTCTTCCTTCCTCTTTGTCAAACACCAACAGTGATCTTCTGTTTTCTCCTTGATGGGCAAATCTCTTATGTCTTCATAAGTCTGTTCTAGATATATAACTTCTGTGACCCACCTAGCGTCATCTAGCAGCGAATCTCTGAAGCTGCTCAATTCCTCCTGGTGAGAGAGGACTTACATATCCATCTGGCCACCAGATCTTGTTACCATCGCCAGCTATTTTCTCCTTGAACAAGAGGACTACGTCTACTGTTTCACTCACCATGCTGCGCTAATATCGCCTACTATCAACTCTTTGAAGACCATTCATCAAGAAGAACATTTATTTTTGATAAGTTGGTTATGCTGATATGTATACCCTTTGTCTCCTACCCCCACTCTTTTCCCTTCCTTGGACCCTCTGTGCTTCGATGAGCTGGTCTCACTTCGCAATCGGCAGTTGACTCGGTCAGTTAAAGCTCCTCTCGAGCTAGTCTCCTCAAACCAAGAGGCATATTCTCTTCTACGCCATGTTGGCAAGGTAGTTGTCATCAAAAGAAACTTTGCCTTCAACATGAAATCAAGATAAGTACCATTTTAAAAGTTTTAACCTCATCTTCATGGTTTTAACTTCCACGTGCTTTTAACGATACTTTTATAGACAGTGTGAAATTATTTATTTTGGGGCAAAAATCATTCTTCGTGGGATTTGCCATGTTGAGCTTTTGCTTGTATAAGCCAACCTTACTACAAAAGAGCTCTTCTTAAGCTATTCAAATGAGAAATCCTCTCACTACGTGGGATATTATCTAATACCCGCTGTCTATAATTCACCAAGCTAGTTCCTTCGTTGGATTTTCTCAACCCCATTTTCTACTAAGGTCGTTCTGGAACCTTCGAGATCTTGTACTCTATTTGCGAGTCTTGCCGTCAGGTATTTTTCACTCACTTGTGACAATAATATTTAAAATGAGGAATCTTCCTTACAAATTGTTGCAATAGCTAACTTTCTTCCACCGCTGGAACCGCTGGAATGTTCTATGGTACATTTAATTGTAAATCACAACTTTCTCAAGAAATAGACTCTCACCTATATAGTGCAATCAGTTATTTCCATAATTGCAATAACTTTCTTTCTTATAAACTTTAGTGTTTCTATAGTGAACCTTGCATCCATCTTTACAGACTACAGTGATAACCAGTGCTTGTTCTACGTTTCTACCGCGTCGCGATCGTCCGTTTATATTGAATACGGCCATGAACATTGATCCTATATCCCAATGATCTTTCCTCAACCTTCTACTAACAACCTATATTAATAAAATTGTAACTTTTCTATAAGGTGTCACTCACGAAGTGCCCTTCCAACTTTGCTAGTTTAACATTAATTAATTTCTGCATAATTGCGTGTGTGATACAAGTTTCAAATTCACATTGTTCCTTTCCTATAATCAGGGAAAACAATTCTTTAAACTCTTGAGCGAGTCATGTTCAGGTTTCACGAAATGGAAACTGTCCCATTTGGCTAGTGATTCCTACTCAAACATGGGAAGTCTAGAACCTTCCTTTTAACTTTCTTCAGGTTTCACAGTAAGTGACCTGCCCTTATTTGCCTAATAACCAACGTTAATTCTGTATAAATATAAGAAGTTGCAGGAACTTCCATCTTATTCTTCGTGTTTTTCTTATTGTTATTTTCGAAGTTGTCACTTTCTCTAGAACATTCTCTCAAGAATTTCCTAAAGTACACTCTTTGTACTAAATTTAAATGTTTAAACTTTAATTACTACACATGTCTTTTTATTTTCTCATAAAGATTTTAGAAACATGTAAGGTTTTAAACCTTGTAAATTGTCAATTGCCTGGAGCAATTTCTAAATGTTGTCGGAGGTCTGCGGCCCCAAATTGTTAACTAGATTGAATACATGCTTGTTAATTTTCTCAAACTTCTTTGAATTGTTAAATAAATTAAATATTTGTTTTTGGATTCATAATTTCGAAAATACAACGGTTAAGCAAGATCCTGACTTCCCTGACTCTTCCCAAGTGCATGCCATCGTTAATACAGAACAAATCTGCTATTATTTGTATTGCCAGACTATCACCCTTCCCTATAGTACTTTTATACATGCTTGGGAGGAAATACACTAAAGCCTTTCTCTGGCAAACCGCCCAAGTCTTAGCTGCGGTTCCCGTCAGCTTCGACCAAGCTCGTACCTACTTTAGGTATCAGAGAGTTAATTTCCAGTGGCAACTGCTTCTAAGGGTATTTAAAGTTAAACTTATTAATTTTGTGGGACTCTCCTCCTATCTTTCTATCCTTTTTCTCCAATCCAAAATCTACTTCCTTCTCTTAATCATCTTCCCTTGGTGGGTGGGTTATTCCTCAGCTTATAATCTATCCACCCAGATACAGCCAGCAGCAAACCGTTGAGTCGTGTTTAGTTAAGACTTCTGAGAAGGGTGATTGTGGTTGGAGTTTTCCTGGAAGTGCAACTCGGGTTTTCTTCATTTCGCCTGTGAAACGCAGTCAAGTTAAGATTGGATGGAAGGGGGATTTGAGTTTCATTCACCTCGCCATTTCCGGGAAGTGCAACTCTCATTTCGCCTGTGAACTTTTCGTTCCGCAAGGTTTCTGTACAGAATAATTTATTTATGACCAAAGAAAGTCAAGCACTAACGATTTCAGTGAAAAGGTCGAAAATAAACTGGCGTCCGTGCGCTTTCTAAGCTTATGCTGGGCAAACCGTTAAAAATATTTATATACTATGAGTGTAAGAATTGTTCAGCATGAAACGATCTACAAAAAAGCCCGGGAGAGCATATCTCTATCTTCAATACATCACCTACTATAAGTGTTCTTACCTTTTCGTTTCTTCCAACAATCTCCATTCAGTTACTGAGGCAACAGTTGACGAGCTAGCTAGAGGCGAGTCTATCACCCCAGCGTCCGGAGCGCTAGCTGTGTAGATGGCCCGGCCCTATGCTATACGAAGTGGGATCGGGGCGTGGTCTATAACCTCAAACACTCATACATATGGCCGATTTTGATATGTACGACTTATTTATGTAGTTGCCAATAGCAACATTGTGCCTGAGAATGAAAAGCAAGGTAAAGTCAGTATGTGATCTACTCAGTTTAGCTATTAAGTTGCAGTCGGCAGTCGATAATGGAGTCGTCCAGTTGAAAAACTCGTTTAATCCACTTGTGAATAAGAATCATGTCGTAAAATTATTTATTTAATTATTTTATTTTACTTTATTTTAATTTGATTTATTTTGTTTTGTTTAATTTTATTTTGTTTTGTTTTGCTTTTTTGATTCTGTTTTGTCTTATTTTATTTCGTTTTATTTTGTATTAATTTGTTTTGTTTTATTTTGTTTATTTTGTGTTATTTTATTTTGCTTTGTTTTATTTTGATTTTATTTTGTTTATTATGTTTTATTTGATTTTTGATTTTGATTTTCCTGAAAACAAACCCAAAACCAAAAAGAAAAAAACACGAAGTAAAAAACAAAATTTAAACACAAAAGCAAAAGCAGAAAAAAAAGAAACCCAAAGCAAAAAGCAAAATTTTAAAACCTTAAAAGCAGAAAACAAACACAAAACCAAAATAAAAAGACGAAGCAAAAAGCAAAATTCAAAAACAAAAGCATAAGCAGAAAAACAAAAAACTATAAAAAAGAAAGTTATCAAATTTGAACTTTGAACCAATCACCAAAACTTATTTAAAAAACTAAGATACCAAAATTTACCTCCTGCTGAACATAGCTATTCAGAATTACCTATATTAACTAATTTCTAAAGAAACATAAAGCAAAAAGCAAAATTCAAAAAAGCAAAAGCAGAAAACAAACACAAAACCAAAAACACAAAGCAAAATGTAGAAAACAACAAACACCAAAGGATACGTGAGTCAAAGTCCAGAGAAACGTTTCTCATGAAAATGATTCTTATTCACAAGTGGATTAAACGAGTTTTGTAACTTGACGGCTCATTTGGTAGTTGGCAGTCGAAGACAAATTTGGCGACTGACGACTACCATCTAAAACTGCTCATTGTACATGACGCCATTAAGGTCGATCCACAATGCGCAGTCGGCAGTCAGTAGCTGGTAGTTGGCAGTTGGCAGCTGCAGTCAGATATTGGTAGTTTACAACCTAGCTATTCACAATGCGCAGTCGTAACGACTGCTAGGAGCAAATAAATTGTGCTCTGAAAGAAGTTCATTTTCCGTATTGACAGATTCACTATAGAACATAAGAGAAACTGTTCCGCCTAGTCAATACAACAAAACCAACTTTAATTCCCCAACACAAACACCCCCCAATATTTAACCCCCCTTCCATATCCTCTCTCATTTTTAACCCCATCCACCTTTCTATGGTCCATTTATAACAATTCCAGGTTACAAAGATATAAAATTATATTACCTCACCTTATTTTAATTTAAATCTCATATTGTATTATATAAGTATTTTTATTGTCATTGTTTTTAAATTTAATAATATATTATTAATGAGAGTGCAATGGTTGAAAATTTAGATACTTCATGACCTAGGCAATGCACATAAACTAGAAGCCTTACATCAAAGGTATCTAAGCAACTGGATGAAGCAATGATGGGGCCATGAAGTTTATGTAATTTTAATAAAGACAAGAAGCAGAGATGAGGCTTTGGTTGAAAAATAGGATTTGAGATTCTGTGAATTAGATCAACAAAGAAAATGTTTTAGTTGGTCTAAGTAAAGTATTTTTATTGTCATTATATTTAAATTTAATAATATATTATTAATGAGAGTGCAATGGTTACAAATTTAGATACGTCATGACCTAGGCAATGCATATAATCTAGAAGCCTTAGATCAAAGGTATCTCTTCCACACTTGACCGACTCCTCATCATGGTGATGTATTTCATTACATGCCAATCAGTGTTTTTCCCTCTAATAAGAGACTAAAGCTCTTGAACAACAAGTTTCAGTCAACAGCATTGAAAACATCAGGCCGTACATCCCAAGTGAAGTGATTTCCACACGCACAAACATTAGAACATTGCTAAATAAGTGTTTATTCACAAGAACCTAGCACTACCAATGGTGTTACATTTTACTAAAGCGCACTCATATTACTTCTCATGGTTAATATGTTCGTTTTAACCACATCTTATCTATTCACTCATCATTGTATGTATTTCTAATGATATCTTTAATTATGCTGGATTTTACATCTCAATTTATGGCTGAAGAAGGGACCAGTACTAGAGGCCCCGAAACATGTACCATATAATAACAAATTTATAACTTGTTTTAAATAAATGTATTGACTAGGCGGAACAGTTTCTCTTTTGTTCTATAGGAATAAATAAAACAGTGACATTCTTTTAATTCCTTGTGCACAGAGGCGTTGTTGATAACCTCAAAACTTGCAATATGAATGATTCGGAGATGAACGGATCATTTTGTTATACCGTGTATTTAAGATCAAAAAGGTACGGGTTGCGAAGGTACTTCACATACATCCTCTTTGTACACGACACAGAACAACAACGTGACGTCAGTTTCTGATCTGCTCTGATTGACTATTACATTGCTGCAGTCGGGTAGTTGGCAGTCAAAGATGAAATTCTCGACTGCCGACTACAGGCTTCAAACTGCCAACTGACAGCTGGCGACTGCAACTGCATGTTGTGAATGCCTATAATATACACGGGGATGCCCGCGATTGCCGACTGTCAACTACCGTCTGCCGACTGCGCATTGTGGGTAGGTCTTTAAAGAGCACAGGTCTGACTTCAACTACAGACTGCAAATTGTGGATCAAACTGTACAGCTGAAAACTTTAAGTCCATTCGACACGAATTCGAATAGGACCTCCATGCTTCAACATGGTTTATGTAAACCTTCTAGAAGTAACTGGCCCAGTCCTCTACAGTATATCTGACCAAAAAGAAGTCTAGCGATTGGAGGCCTTGTGGGACTACCGGGCTCTTAACAGTATTACCGTACCAGATAGGTACCCATTACCTTTTCTCACGGATTATAGTCATATTGTATTGTCCTGGGGGGATGTTAGCTCGATTGGGGATGGCGTCGTCTGAAAGACGATGGTAATTGAGTGCAGGACAAGACTCGAGTGTAGTGTGGTGTTTGAGATGGAGTGATTGCTAATGAATGGGGGGCAAGTAAGCACCGAACGAGTCGTGCTCACTAAGCTAAATGCTGACGCTTGTTTACAAGGTTAAAAGGCAATGACAGGTAACTAGGACGGTTTACAGCAGCGCAGCGGAACAGAGCTTTGCCGAAATACAACAAAGTAACTTTAAAATAATGACTAGAATGTTAATTAATTAACTTAGGGTGAACGAATGAATGAGTACAATTCCTAGGTTTGGATTTAGGAAGGATTGTCCAAGGACAAACCGTTAGAGTACACTCACCAATCTGCAAGTCAAATCTGACTTTCAGCGGCACCCTGAAGTGGTAGACGTGAGACAGCGGCAAGAGACATAGCCCTCAGTTCCTGGTGTAGGTGGTCTTTAAGGGAATCGTCGATGTTTGTGTAAATAAGTCAGCACATTCTTGTATTAGTTAGCAGGTGCTACCTGTTTGGATTTCCTGTTGTGGAAGTGTCGTAAGGATTACCCTATGTGTGTGGGGCTAGCTTGACAGGCTGAGTGAAAATGTAATGGCTGGATGTCTCAAGTTAATTGTTCCTTTATGGTTGAGACGAGACATAGGGGTGAAGAGTGGTTGAGGGGGGCTGAGAGGGGGTGGCCATACCCTGTGGAACCCCAGGGTATAACAATATTTTAGCAGGAGCTACGAGATTTTCGTCCATCCATCTAATCCGTCTATATACTTTCCAGCACACTGTCCTTTGGTGATACCGAATTACTAAAATTTGTGCTATAGAAACGAAATAATTAATCATTCGATAGATTGTGAGAAGTAATATATTTGAAGTATTACGACGCCATTGATGCTATAACATTAACCAAGTTTATTGTGCTCTACTCGAAGAGCTCAAAGTGACGTTGTATATCGCTTTGCTATAAATCACTCGCGGAAATAACATGTGTTAGCAGATTCACACTATTGAAAGCAGAGCTCCTGTTTCAAGACACTTACCAATATATCATTGGCACCTTAACCACCACACAAGAGCTATTGTCTGCGCTTCAAGAAAATAAGTATATGACTTAACTTTCTTTACGTTATCATCTGTTAAAGAATAGCGCGTAGACCTCTGAACTTGAAGCACGTACTCGTATGTTTTTATTTATTAGGCTTATCTCTATAAATAACGGAATGATTATTTCTGAACACTTTGGATTTTCTGCTAAAATAAATACCTTTATCCCGAATGAAAATGAAAATCCACAGCCTGCTTCCAGTCTCCGACCAGGTCAGGAATGGAATGAATGAAGCCCCTAGCTAGCGGCGAGGATATGAACTGTGCCGGCACCCGAAGCCTGTCGCACTCCCCTGGGGCAATGATTAAATGAATGACATATGAAATGAAATGATAGTGGAGAGTGTTGCTGGAATGAAATTTTGACAGGGAAAACCGGAGTACCCGGAGAGAAACCTGTATGCCTCCGTTTTGTCCAGCACAGATCTCACATGGAGTGACCGGGATTTGAACCACGGACCCAGCGGACCTTTATCCCGAATAAGGAATATAATTCTTATACAGTATTTACCCTTGGCTGGTGATAATTTTTGTTTTATGTTCGACGATGTAAATATTATATTTCAGAAAACTGTTTCATAATGGGGGTCATTAAAGTACTACTTTTCATTATAACAAGTATTTCCAACCAATCAGCGCTCAATATTTTCATTCATTGACCAGTTAGCTTCTGACATGCACACAACATGTCGGACATGAATTGCATGATTTGAAAGTTGACAATGTAGCCTATATTGGATCAACCATTGTAGTTACAATGCATAAACAAACTGGGCAATATTGTAAAAGAAATAGCACTGTACCTTAATATCCGCAACTCCAATTTCTACACATTCCTAAGATTTCACCGACAGTTTTAGTGAATGCTGTTGTTGACATAAACACACAAGAACTTCATGGAGGAAGCATGCGTATGACATTAGTTCCTCCGAAATTATACACCAGCTCTCTGTTCAGTAAATGGATTTCTTATGCGAGACGTTTCCGCCAAATGTCTTAGCTGTTCTATTTAGGATTCAATATTGATTTGCCTTCCGTTGACATTCTATACGCATAGAATTTGAAGAATAACTAGTAGATAATACGATACATTTAAATTCTAAAGCGTTTGTAAGAAGCTATTTTGTGTTGTTAGACCAAAATAACAAAATGATCCAACAATGTACCTGTGCGCTATCTGTTGGAGCTACTTCAGGATAAACAAAGTTTCAAAGCTTTGGGGATCGTTATTGAGTAGAGATCAAATGCTGAGCCTACACAATTCCCAAGAAGAAGAATTCAACCGACAGAATCTCGATAGATATTTATGAATATTTATGTTATAACATATAATAAAGTTACAATTATCGTCGAACATAAACAGTCGTATGCAACTCGCCTATAATGGTAATTAAGACACTCGTATGGAAATTATAAAACTCTGTCTTTAATAGTTGATAGCTTCCCTGCATACAGTAACATTCACCATATGTCTAGTCTTGGCAAACCACCAAGTACACTTGCACTTGCCACAAACAGCACTTAGGAATGCGGGGAGGGGGGAAGCAACTCTGGGAGATACCAAACCAGTTCAGTCGCAAATTACTATTCACCGAGTGAGCAGCGCGCTGCCGAACTGCACAAATCTCCTAACCAGATAAGTAGACTGTATAATACTTTACTATCAGAATTGGCCATTGCGCTTCGCTCGTTTTATAAACATACTCGTGCCTTAATTATTGCCATTATAGGCTCGTTGCATAATGTACTATTATGTTTGACCATGACGAAATGTAAATATTATATGTCATAAAACTGTGCTACAATGAGGCTCATTATACTACAAGTTTTCATTATGATACAGTTTCTCCCACCAATCAGAACTCAAGAAACAGTTGTGTGACCAATTAGGTAAGAATATCATCGCACTAGCGCTGACTTCCACGGCCTCGTGTTTTTAAAATTTCACTGGGTGCCTAGTGTCATAGTGGGGTATTCGAGGAGGCCATGGTCGAATACAAGGTATTCTCTGCGTCCCATGCCCTCTGTTCAATACATAAAACTGGTGAAATCTCGACAGATATTTATGAATATTTATGTTCGAACATAATATAGTTATAATTATCGTCGAACATAAACAATCGTATGCAACTCGCATAAAATGGTAATTAAGACAGTCGTATACTCGTGTCTCAATTATTGCCATTAGAGGCTTGTTGCATTATCTACTATTAAGAGGCGTAACATCTAGGATATCGGACCCTGATGGTTTGCCTGATTATGTGGGTATAACCCTAATATATTCATGTACGGGGTTCAAACTGTTCGGATATTCAATAAATAAATATTATGAAATGGAAATTAAAACTGACTAACGTACTGTCCACTGCCTGGTGTAGCTGAGGTGTGGGTTCGATTCCACAGTCACATTATATATAGCTTACTGGATATAACATTCGCTCACATACATATTCACGTCTTCGCATAACCTACAAATTTCCATGCACATATAATAACAAGGACCCGGATTTTTAGGTGTTAAAAATCGGGAAAATATTTATTTTTATTTATTAAAAATACCTGTAATATGTGACAAAAAAGTAAAAATATGTAATTATAATTTATTTTATTAATGTGAATATAAACAATACGCAGTACTCACGAATGTAATTTATGCTATGTCTCACTGACTACTGAAGAATTACAATACACAACGAGATACATCTTCAGGTTGTCCATCATAAATGACCGACGATTATTGCGAAACAATTCTTCTGAAGTGGCGAAACTGCGGCTATATGTTTCTTGCCCTTGAGGTGTTGTGTAACTTGAGATCTCTATTCAGCCTGGATTGATTTCCCACATGGTTGGCAGAACAGAATGCCCCCATCAGAAGTAAAATTATCTGGAAATCTCCGGCCTCCACAGTGAGTGGTACGGGGCGACAATGTAAGAATAACACAGTTACAAGCTGACATACGCTCTGCATGAAGATTAGAAAGCTCACAGGTTCTTCACCGTTGAAGTACCGGTAACACAGAACAAAAATGCAATAAACTGAAAGATCTAGCATACTGATTTTAAAAAATGTAAATATTATGCCTTTTTATGTGCTAATATGTGAAGAGCGGGAATTTATGTATTTATGGAAAAAATGCTTAAAATATGTATTTTCCTAAAAATCCGAGCCCTAATACCAATAACCACATCACTGTTTTAATGTCAAGTTTTTTATCACATATTGGAACAGATCTGATTTTTCTAATTAACTATCTTTCAGCCTTTAGACTATTAGTATTTTAAGTAATTATTTTGATAACAATTTTTGATAAGAACATTTTTGCATGTGAGTCCTGCTTCTTTTCGTATTTTATAACATAGCGCTGAAGAAGGTGACAGTGTTGCCGAAACCGGTACTGTGGTTAAAGTACAACTATTTATTGACTCAAGGTTTCAATTTACTCCCGTTGCCAGCAAGGCACTCTCGGCCACCGTGGCCAATGTAATAATAATACTATAATAGAGGTGTCCATTTCCAAAGGGTTCCTTGTTCAAGAAGTGAAATTGTTGGGAAAACACGAAAAACGTTTATCAGAGTTACTGCTTATCGTATACTACTAATATTTATATTCGACCCTCACTATTATGTGTCAGAAAACTGTATCATAATGATGGTCATTATAACACTTATTTTCATTATGATACAGTTTCTCCAGCCAATCAGAGCTCGTTCATTGACCAATTAGGTAACGATACCTTCGCGCATGCACTCAAAATCCAACATGTCGGACATAAACACAACATCGAACTATAATAAATTACCGACATGGAATACGCACCGTCCATATGTTCGCGTAAATAAACTGGCGAATATGAGACAAGAAATAGCACTGTACCTTAGAATCACCAACGCTAATTTCTACACAGCGCATTTTCTTGAAACGACTCCGGTGACAATATTACTGAGGGGCGGCAGATGTAAACATATGGCATTGCAAGCACACAGAGCGCATGCGTCGGTCGGCCAGAGAGCTTGGAACATGGAGATATGCTACCTAGCGCACCACCCGATCACAAAATTCTAGTAACTGAACAGATATTTATGAATATTTATGTTGAAACATGTAATAAAGTTATAATTATCGTCGAACATGGGGGTCACGAAAGAAGCCTCCCAGAAGAATGCACTAATTACATGCATTCGGGCGTCCACTGGGCAACGGTAAAAAACACTGTAAAATTTACCGGCTGATTCTTTCAATACAAAGGTGCTGCTACACAGCAACAAGTATGCAAGAGAACTTACCAATGATAAGTCCTTTTCAGGACCAACCATGCACAGAACACTCATCAATTCCTATTGGTAACAGCTTACGAATATACCACTTGAACATTGAATCGATTTCATCTGCTAAGAGTCAATACCTCTCACGTCTGATGCTGCAGAATGAAGTAGATGTTATTGCAATACAGGAGACTCACACCAAGGATGATGCTGATCTTTACAGAAGAGGTAGAATTTATGGATACGTTCTGGTTGGGGCCGTAAATGATGAACAGTATGGCATTGCAACATATGTCAGATCCCATCTCACTGACTACAAACTAACTTACCAAGACAGAACGACAGATATTTTTGTTTTGGCTGTAGAAGTTGCCGGCACCACGGTTGCAAATATTTACAAACCACCGCAAGTTAGCTGGCCAAATCCACCTGTAAGATCCTTCAGTCATCCAGTTGTGTATGTTGGTGATTTCAACAGCCACAGTCATGTCTGGGGATATCAGAATGAAGACCAAAATGGAGCTATTCTAAATGAATGGATGGATATGCACGATCTCCAGCTTGTGTTCAATGCTAAAGATCCAGGAACGTTCCGATCTGGCAGATGGTTAAAAGATTATTCTCCTGATTTGTGCATCACATCTAGATCTGGAAATAATGAAATGACACAACGAGAAGTCATCAAGTCTTTCCCACACAGCCAGCATAGGCCAGTCATAATTCATTTTGGTACTGAAATTCCGTTAGTCACCTCCATACCTCAACCTCGATGGAATTTTCAACTTGCAAACTGGGAACTATTTCAGAAAGGTCTAGATAATACCGTTCAATGGATTCTTCCAGTCCCATCCAATTATGAACGATTTGTGGGCGCGATTAAAACAAATGCCAGAAAATATATCCCACGTGGATTTCGGAAGGAGTACATTCCTGGATGGTCCCAAGAATGCGATGAGTTATACGCCAAATATCAAGAATCTCACGACAAGGTAACAGCTGATGACCTATTGAGAGCTCTGAACAAGAACAGAAGAGAAAAATTGCATAAAACAACGGCAGGACTCAACTTCACAAATTCTAGTCGGAAAGCCTGGAATCTTATTAGAAAACTTGGTACAGATCCCAGGTTGTCAAGTACAGTTACACATGTGAATGCTAATGCTGTTGCATCCAGACTGATGAATATTTCAAAAACTAAAATAGACAAAGAACAGACACGAACTGTGAATAATGAACTATACATAAAGAAGTCCCAACTAAAACCACACCCAGACTACTCACGTGATTTCTGCATTGAGGAGCTTGATAAAGCCTTGAGTATGCTAAAGGTAAAGAAAGCCGCTGGCTTTGATGGCATATATCCAGAGTTTCTTAAAACCATCGGACCAAAAACAAAGTTGTGGCTTATTGAATTTTTCAATGAGATTCTGAAAACTGGAAAATTACCAAAGCTGTTCAAACAGGCTAAGATAATTGCTATCCTGAAACCGGGAAAAGACGGATCTGATGCTTCTCACTACCGACCGATATCACTACTCAGCATGACCTATAAGCTACTAGAAAGGCTTATTCTAAATCGCATTCAAGAGGCCGTTGATCAAATCATCCCCATCGAACAGGGTGGCTTTAGGAAACAACGGAGTTGCTGCGACCAGGTCCTAACATTAACAACTATAGTAGAAGCAGGATTTCAACGAGGTCTAAAATCAGCTGCGGTTTTTGTGGATCTCACGGCAGATTACGACACTGTGTGGAGGGAGGGCTTGATGTCCAAGTTTATTGAAATCATCCCATGTCAAAAGTTGGCACTTTTAATGAACAACATGCTCTCTGATAGGCGTTTTAGGGTGTTCCTGAATGGGCAAACTAGCAGGTGGAGGACATTAAACAACGGCCTACCTCAAGGATCAGTTTTGGCCACCATTTTGTTTAATCTATATATTCATGACATGCCTCACACAGATTCCTTGAAAATCCAGTATGCAGACGACCTAGCATTAATTATCCAAAATAAAGACCTTATGAACTGTGAATATACCCTAACTAGTGATCTGACGAAACTGAGTGATTACTTCCATAAATGGAGACTTCAACCCAACCCGAACAAGACTGAGGTTACTGCATTCCATCTAAATAATAAAGAAGCCCAAAGGAAGCTGCATGTTACTTTTGACGGAATCGAAGTACCCCATAACTACAATCCAATATATCTTGGAATCACTCTGGATCGGTCCTTGGCATTCAAACAACAGTACATCAAGTTATCGAAGAAACTTGGCTCGAGAGTGAATCTACTTCTCAAGATTGCCGGAAGCAGCTGGGGTGCAGACGCTAATACTCTACGTTCTGCTGCACTCGCTCTCGTGTATTCTGCTGGTGAATACTGTGCCCCTGTATGGGAAAACAGTGCTCATACCACCAAGATTGATGTGCAACTCAATGAGGCCATGAGAGTCATCACTGGTACTGTTAGATCTACTCCCACACAATGGCTACCAGTCCTAGCTAATATCGCTCCGCAAGATCTAAGGAGGAAAGCAGCTAAGGTAAGCTTGCTCAAGAAGACCACTTCTGATAAGAACTCTCTTTTGTATGTTGCCCTGCAAGATCCACCAACAACACGTCTGAAATCACGCAAGCCACCCTGGGTTGATTTAGAAGGTATCAATTCTTTCAACATGACCTCCAAGTGGCAACAACGTTGGAACGAGCATCCACCCAACAATGCTCACCTGGTTAAAGATCCTACAAAGAAGGTTGAGGTATTCCAACTTCCACGCCAAACCTGGTCGAGGCTGAACCGCATTAGAACGGGTCAAGGAAGGTGAGGTCACACTTTGAAGAAATGGGGTTTCCGTACATCTGCTGCCTGTGACTGTGGAGTGGAGGACCGAACTGTAAAACACATTGTTCAGGAGTGCCCACTCCGTGCATTTGATGGTGGTGTGAAGACTCTACACCAAGTGACACCAAGTGCTCTGGAATGGTTGTCAAATTTGGACATTTCAATTTAAATAATTGTAAACTTTTGTATACTTGTACAACCATACGATATACACACATCAAAAAAAGTTTTGCATCACCTCGGTTCCAAGAGTTCCGGAACCTTTAAATACAAAGGGAATTGAGATCAACACAAACAACATTTCAGCTCGTTTTATTGCTCATGAGACCCACACATTGCATGTTGTACCATCATACAGCTAGACTTTCAGCATTTGTGGTCCAGATTGCAGTACACACCACTACCTCTAATACCCAGTAGCACGTCCTCTTGCATTGATGCATGCCTGTATTCGTCGTGGCATACTATCCACAAGTTCATCAAGACACTGTTGGTCCAAATTGTCCCACTCCTCAACGACAATTCGGCGTAAATCTCTCAGAGTGGTTGGTGGGTCAAGACGTCCATAAACAGCCCTTTTCAACATATCCCAGGCATGTTCGATAGGGTTCATGTCTGGCGAACATGCTGGCCACTGTAGTCGAGCGATGTCGTTATCTTGAAGGAACGCATTCACAAGATGTGCACGATGAGGTCGAGAATTGTCGTCCATGAAGACAAATGCCTCTCCAATATTCTGCCGATATGGTTGCACTATGGGTCGGAGGATGTCATTCAGGTATCGTAAAGCCGTTTCGGAGCCTTCCATGACCACCAGTGGCGTACGTCGGCCCCACATAATGCCACCCCAAAACATCAGGGAACCACCACCTTGCTGCACTCGCTGGACAGTGTGTCTAAGACGTTCAGCCTGACCAGGGTGCCTCCAAACACGTCTCCGACGATTGTCTGGTTGAAGGCATATGCGACACTCATCGGTGAAGAGAACGTGATGCCAATTCCGTGGGGTCCATTCAGCATGTTGTTGGGCCCATCTGTACCGCGCTGCATGGTGTCGGGGTTGCAAAGCTGGACCTCGCCATGGACGTCGGGAGTGAAGTTGCGCATCATGCAGCCTATTGCGCACAGTTTGAGTTGAAACACGACGTCCTGTGGCTGAACGAAACGCATTATTCAACATGGTGGCATTGCTGTCAGGGTTCCTCCGAGCGGCAATCCGTAAGTAGCGGTCATCCACTACAGTAGTAGCCCTTGGGCGGCCTGAGCGAGGCCTTTCATCGACAGTTCCTGTATCTCTGTACCTCCTCCATGTCCGAACAACATCGCTTTGGTTCACTCTGAGACGCCTGGAAACTTCCCTTGTTGAGAGCCCTTCTTGACACAAAGTAACAATGCGGACGCGATCGAACTGCGGTATTGACCTTCTAGGCATGGTAGAACTACAGACAACATGAGCAGCGTACCTTCGTCCTGGTGGAATGACTGGAACTGATCGGCTGTCGTACCCCCTCCGTCTAATAGGCCCTGCTCATGCATGGTTGTTTACATCTTTGAGCAGTTTTAGTGACATCTATGAACAGTCAAAGGGACTGTATCTTGGATACAATATACACAGTCAACGTCTATATGCCGGAGATCTGGGAACCGAGGTGATGCAAAACTTTTTTTGATGTGTGTATATATATATATCGTCGAACATAAACAGACGTATGCAACTCGCCTATAATGGTAATTAAGACACTCGTATGAAAATTATAAAACTCGCTAAAGCTCGTTTTATAAATCTACTCGTGTCTTAATTATAGCCATTATATGCTCGTTGCATAATGTACTATTTGCACACTTATTACTATTAATCATGGAAGACTTTTGGAGGAATCACATCTTATAGAACCCAAAGATTCTTCGTAAAATAAACAAGATGTTCAGTAAAGAACATATAGCCTACTTTCTCCTAAATGCATGGGTATTGTTATAACTCTTTATCCTTTTCAAGGAGTATGATTGAATGTTGGTTGTAGTAGCTTGTTGAAATACAACGTGCTTTAGGGATATTAAACATGAATATGAGGTGCCCTTTGCTAGTGCTACCTCTGTAACAAATTTCGTTCAATTCGGTTTCACCGTGTTTGAATTGATAGGGGGAATCGATTTGCACACATACTTGGCCACCATCTGCAAACTATTGGGCTGATGTTCTTGCAGTTTGGTAAGAATATGTTTCCCACATAAAGATATGGTGTTGCAAAATTTGGTAGAGACTAGATTATTAGGTTGGTCGTAATTACATTTTTGCTTTTAACATTTGGGTGGACGCGATTACGTTTCCGTCAAGATAGCGGTGATATAAAACATGACACTGAGGTTCCCTTTGCTAGTGCTACCTCTGTACCAAATTTCGTTCATTCGGTTCCACCGTGTTCGAATTAATAGGGGGAATCAATTTTGACATAAAGATGGCCGCCATCCGCAAACTATTGGACTAATGACCTATTAGATTGGTCAAAGGATGCTCCCTCCATAAAGGTATGTAGTTGCAAAATTTGGTAGAGATCGGATGATTAGGTTAATCGTAATTTGATTTAAGCTTTGAACATTTGTGTGGCCGCCATTACGTTTCTGTCAATATGGCGGCGATATTAATCCTGATACTGAGATGCCCTTTGCTAGTGCTATCTCTGTACCAAATTTCGTTCCATTCGGTTCCACCGTGTTCGAATTAATAGGGGGAATCGATTCTAACACAAAGATGGCCGCCATCCGCAAACTATTAGGCGAATGACCTATTAGATTGGTCAAAGAATGCTCCCTCCATAAAGGTATGTAGTTGCAAAATTTGGTAGATATCGGATGATTAGGTTAATCGTAATTTGATTTAAGCTTTGAACATTCGTGTGGCCGCCATTACGTTTCAGTCAAGATGGCGGCGATATAAGACATGACACTGAGATGCCCTTTGCTAGTGCTACCTCTGTACCAAATTTCGTTCCATTCGGTTCCACCGTGTTCGAATTAATAGGGGAAATCAATTTTTACATAAAGATGGCCGCCATCCGCAAACTATTAGGTGAATGACCTATTAGATTGGTCAGAGGAAGCTCCCTCCATAAAGGTATGTAGTTGCAAAATTTGGTAGAGATCGGATGATTAGGTTAATCGTAATTTGATTTAAGCTTTGAACATTCGTGTGGCCGCCATTACGTTTCAGTCAAGATGGCGGCGATATAAAACATGACACTGAGGTGTCCTTTGCTAGTGCTACCTCTGTACCAAATTTCGTTCCATTCGGTTCCAACGTGTTCGAATTAATAGGGGGAATCAATTTTGACATAAAGATGGCCGCCATCCGCAAACTATTAGGCTAATGACCTATTAGTTTGGTCAAAGGATGCTCCCCCATTAAGGTATGTCGTTGCAAAATTTGGTAGAGATCGGATGATTAGGTTAGTCGTAATTTGATTTAAGCTTTGAACATTTGTGTGGCCGCCATTACTATACCGTCAAGATGGCGGCGATATAAAACATGACACTGAGGTGCCTTTTGTTAGTACTACCTCTGTACCAAATTTCGTTCCATTCGGTTGCACCGTGTTCGAATTAATAGGGGGAATCGATTTTCACACAAAGATGGCCGCCATCCGCAAACTATTACGCTGATGACCTATTGGATTGGTCAAAGGATGCTCCCCCCATAAAGGTATGTTGTTGCGAAATTTGGTAGAGAACGCATGATTAGATTAGTCGTAATTTGATTTAAGCTTTGAACATTTGTGTGGCCGCCATTACGTTTCCGTCAAAATGGCGGCGATATAAAACATGACACTGAGGTGCCCTTTGCTAGTGCTACCTCTGTGCCAAATTTCGTTCATTCGGTTCCACCGTGTTCGAATAAATAGGGGGAATCAATTTTGACATAAAGATGGCCGCCATCCGCAAACTATTAGGCTAATGACCTATTAGATTAGTCAAAGGATGCTCCCTTCATAAAGGTATGTAGTTGCAAAATTTGGTAGAGATCGGATGATTAGGTTAATCGTAATTTGATTTAAGCTTTGAACATTTGTGCGGCCGCCATTACGTTTCTGTCAATATGGCGGAGATATTAATCCTGACACTGAGATGCCCTTTGCTAGTGCTATCTCTGTACCAAATTTCGTTCCATTCGGTTCCACCGTGTTCGAATTAATAGGGGGAATCGATTCTGACACAAAGATGGCCGCCATCCGCAAACTATTAGGCGAATGACCTATTAGATTGATCAATGGATGCTCATTCCATAAAGGTATGTAGTTGCAAAATTTGGTAGAGATCGGATGATTAGGTTAATCGTAATTTGATTTAAGCTTTGAACATTTGTGTGGCCGCCATTACGTTTCTGTCAATATGGCGGAGTGTTTTGAGCAAGAATATAGCAAGTACAGTAAGTATGTAGTTAGTTTTAGTTGTAAGTAGGTAGTTTGTCTATTAGATATATGTCATTGTTCTATTAGACTGTGGTGTGTGAGTGTGTCTGGTAGCAGTTGCATTGTTTATTAGTTATAGTTCATTGTTTCAGTAGACTGTGATGTGTGAGGGTGCATGTGAGTGTGCCTGTTGACAGACTGTTTTAGTGGTAGTATTTGTTTGTTGGTGGAACTTAAGTTTTTTGTTAGTAGAGTTTTGGTATTTAATTGTTAGTACGGTAGAAGGTTAGTATTTTTGTTAGTAGAATTGCTCTTTACTTATTCTGAAAGGGAGTAGCAGCCTTTCAGAATAAATCAATTCTTTACTAGTCTTATAGACGGTTAAGATATTGATAATATAAGCCAATAATGGCTACACTGCGTCCTGCTGCACGGCTGAAAGCAACGGGAAACTACAGCCGTATGCTATTCCCGAAAATATGCACCTCTCTATGCATAATTACATGTGATGATGGCCTCCTCCCTTGTAAAATTTCAATCCGGAGGTAAACTAGTCCCCCGTTCGGATCTCCGGGTGGGGACTACTCGAGAGGGGGTTAACATTACAGAAGTGACAAAGAGGAAATCTGAAATTCTACGGATCGGAGCGTGGAATGTTAGAAGTCTGCTAGGAAGTGGAAGGTTAGAAAACTTAGAAAGGGAAATGGATAGGTTGAGGTTGGATTTGGTTGGGATTAGTGAAATGCGCTGGCAGGAAGAACAGGACTTTTGGTCAGGAGACTATAGGGTCATTAGCACTAAATCAAACAATGGTCAAGCAGGGGTTGGCCTCATATTGAGTAGGAAACTTGGACAGCGGGTGGAATATTATGAGAAATATAGTGAACGGATTATTGTAGCAAAAATCAATACAAAACCTACCTGCACTACAGTGGTACAAGTCAATATGCCTACCAGTCAAGCTGATGATGAGGATGTTGAAAAGGTCTACGAAGAAATAGACGAAATTCTGAGGTATATCAAGGGTGATGAAAATGTTATAGTAATGGGAGATTGGAATGCTGTGGTAGGAAAAGGGAGAGAAGGGAAGATAGTAGGAGATTTCGGATTAGGTGAAAGGAATGATCGAGGAAGCAGGCTGGTAGAATTCTGCACCGAGCATGAATTCTCATAGCTAACACCTTATTCAATAACCACAATAGAAGAATATACACATGGATGAGACCAGGAGATACAGGGCGTTACCAAATCGACTTCATTATGGTCAAGCAGAGGTTTCGAAACCAGATTTTGGATTGTAAAACATATCCTGGTGCTGACATAAACTCTGATCACAATCTGGTTGTAATGAAATGCAGATTAAAGTTGAAGAAACTGAAGAAAAGTCAAAAGTCAAAAAGGTGGGCAATAGACAGACTGAAAGAGAAGGATGTAAACGAAAGATTCAAGAAGAGTATAAAGGAAGGACTAATGAAAAACCCTAAACAAACTTCAATTGCAGACGAATGGGCACTTTTGAAGAATGAAATAACAAAATCCGCAGAAGAAAACATTGGTAGGAAAGAAAGAATAGGTAGAAAAACGTGGATCACTCAGGATATACTAGAATTGATGGATGAAAGGCGGAAACACAAGAATCTAAGAGATGAAAAGGGGAAAGCAGAATACAGACGTCTGAGAAATGAGGTTAACAAGAAGTGCAAGGAAGCGAAAGAAGAATGGTTAAAAGAGAAATGTGCAGGTATAGAAAATTGTCTGAAATCAGGAAAAGTAGACACAGCTTATCGAAGGATTAAGAATACTTTTGGGGAAAAGAAGACTAAGTGCTGTAATATTAAGGACACAAATGGAAAGCCTCTAACAGATAGGGAAGAAAAGGTTGAGAGATGGAAAGCTTACATAGAGAGTTTGTATAAGGGAAAGGAGATTGAGAATCATGTAATGGAAAGGGAGGAGGAAATTGATGAGGATGCGAAAGGAGATTTAATATTGAGATCAGAATTTGATAGAGCTTTGGAAGACTTAAGCAGGAACAAAGCACCAGGCATAGATGATATACCGATTGAGTTGCTACGCTGCATAGGAGATGAAGGTCTGATCAGGTTATTTCACTTGGTGTGTAGGATTTATGAGACAGGTGAGGTACCCCCTGATTTCAAGAAGAATATAATCATCCCTATACCAAAGAAAGTGGGAGCTGACAGATGTGAAGATTACCGTACATCAGCTTGATTACTCATGCTTCAAAGATCCTGTCTAGAATAATTTACATGAGGATTGAAAGCCAGATAGAAACGGAGTTGGGTGAAGACCAGTTTGGTTTCAGGAGAAATGTAGGAACAAGGGAAGCTGTACTTAGTCTTAGGATGATTTTAGAAGGTAGAATAAGGAAAGATAAGAGAACGTTCATGGCTTTTGTAGACTTAGAAAAGGCTTTTGATAACGTTGATTGGACTAAATTGTTTGACATTTTGAAATCTATTGGAATAAAGTACAGGGATAGGAGGGTGATATACAATCTGTACAGAAACCAGACAGCAGTCATTCGAGTTGAAGGACATGAGAGAGAAGCTGGTATTCAAAAAGGTGTGAGGCAAGGCTGCAACTTATCACCCATACTTTTCAATCTTTACATTGAACAAGCAATGAAGGAAATTGGAGAAAAATTTAAAGTGGGAGTGAAGATTCAAGGAGAAATAATTTCAACTCTGAGATTTGCTGATGACATGGTCATCTTGGCCGACAAGCCTGAGGATTTGAATGAGTTTTTGAATGGTATGGACTCCGTCTTACGGAAAGAATTCATGATGAAAATTAATAAATGTAAAACAAAAATACTGGAATGCAGCCGAAATAAATTGGAAACCTCTATGGAGATCAAATTGGCAGGTGAAAAGCTGAAGGAAGTAGGAGACTTCTGTTACTTAGGAAGCAGAATAACCAGTGATGGACGAAGCAAAGAGGATATTAAAAGTAGGTTGGCTCAGGCAAAGAAAGCATTTCTACAAAAAAGGAATCTGCTGACATCGAATATAGATTTAGGTATTAGGAAGTCATTTTTGAAAGCCTTTGTCTGGAGCGTGGCGCTCTATGGAAGTGAAACTTGGACTATTGGTGCAGCAGAAAAGAGGAGAATTGAAGCATTTGAAATGTGGTGTTACAGGAGAATGATGAAGATCAGATGGGTAGATAGGGTTACAAACAAAGAGGTATTAAGACGAGAGGGAGAGGAGAGATGTTTCTGGCGACTGCTAATGAAGAGAAGAGATAGGTTGGTAGGACACATACTAAGACACCCAGGAATAGCAAGCTTAGTTATGGAAGGAAGGGTCGAGGACAAAAACTGTAGGGGTAGACCAAGGTTAGAATATGTTAAACAGATTGCCTCCGATGTAGGGTGTCGGAGCTATGTAGAGATGAAACGATTAGCTCAGGACAAGGGAGGCATGGAGAGCTGCATCAAACCAGTCAAAATACTGAAGACTCAAACATTAATCCTGACACTGAGATGCCCTTTGCTAGTGCTATCTCTGTACCAAATTTCGTTCCATTCGGTTCCACCGTGTTCGAATTAATAGGGGGAATCTATTCTGACACAAAGATGGCCGCCATCCGCAAACTATTAGGCGAATGACCTATTAGATTGGTCAAAGGATGCTCCCTCCATAAAGGTATGTAGTTGCAAAATTTGGTAGAGATCGGATGATTAGGTTAATCGTAATTTGATTTTAGCTTTGAACATTCGTGTGGCCGCCATTACGTTTCAGTCACGATGGCAGCGATATAAAACATGACACTGAGGTGCCCTTTGCTAGTGCTACCTCTGTACCAAATTTCGTTCCTTTCGGTTCCACCGTGTTCGAATTAATAGGGGGAATCAATTTTGACATAAAGATGGCCGCCATCCGCAAACTCTTGGGCTAATAACCTATTAGATTGGTCAAAGGATGCTCCCTCCATAAAGGTATGTTGTTGCAAAGTTTGGTAGAGATCGGATGGTTATGTTAGTCGTAATTTAACTTAAGCTTTGAACATTTGTGTGGGCGCCATTACGTTTCTGTCAATATGGCGGCGATATAAAACATGACACTGAGATTCCCTTTGCTAGTGCTACCTCTATACCAAATTTCGTTCCATTCGGTTTCACCGTGTTTGAATTAATAGGGGGAATCGATTTTCACACAAAGATGGCCGCCATCCGCAAACTATTACGCTGATGACCTATTGGTTTGGTCAAATGATGCTCCCCTCATAAAGGTATGTTGTTGCAAAATTTGGTAGAGATCGGATGATTAGGTTAGTCGTAATTTGATATGAGCTTTGAACATTTGTGTGGCCGCCATTACGTTTCCGTCAAGATGGCGGCGATATAAAACATGACACTGAGGTGTCCTTTGCTAGTGCTACCTTTGTACCAAATTTTGTTCAATTCGCATTCACCGTGTTCGAATTGATAGGGGGGGACAGACATTCAGAGTTCACACACTCACACACACACAGACTCACACACACACATACACACACACACACAGACACACACACACATACACACACACACAGACACACTTTTTTCGCCCAGTGTTGATCTCATACGTCTACTTTCATTTTTTGCAAAAATCGAAAGTAGGCTAAAAATATATAACTTGGACAAGGTGCCGTTTGGAACTGCAAGATGGACAAGGACCATTTTGGAACAGTATGAAATGGAAAAGGGAGTTTTTGTATCTGTATGAATAAAAACTTTTTTTAAGATGATAATAATAAGAATAATTAATGATTTGATGTTAGCTAATTTATTCATAAAACTGCAGTATAGATTAGATTGTTGTTTAGAACGCAACTATGTCCACAATTATTCAGCTGAATCAACAACATCCTTCATCAGTCCTCCCTCATTTTCGTCCTCCGATGCATCTGAATTGCCTCTGGCGCAATTTGATAACATGATGTTTTTGTAGGAAAGAAAATCAGGTAACTTACTGTGTGCCAATCTTCATCAAAATGAAGTTGAAGTAACCTCTTTTCATCATCCTTTTTTAGTTTGCTTCAACGGAATTCCAATTTCGACCTGCTGTGGATCAATGTCTGCTACCTTCTTATTTGACTTTGTAACCTTCCTCCCTACGCCCAGATCTGTGTTGAATGTATGCTCTCCTCGAGCAAGAATATCTCCTTTTTGTGTCCTTCCTCTAGTGATGATAAACTCTTGCTTACAGCAAATTGGAAGTGCCACTGGTTAGGTTTCTTCAAAATGTCTCCTATTGCTGCTTTCTAATTGTACACGTTGAAGTCCCTAACTATCTTCAGGACAGTCCCATTCTTCTCCATGACTATAGTACTGTTCAGGTTTGCATATCGTGTTCAATTTCTCAATTTCTTTTTCAATGGCTCCAACACCTGGGCGGGTGGATTTAATGAATGTATGGGAGCTGGGAAGATAAGTGAGCATTGTGCAACACCTTCATGAACATCCCTATTATAATTGTGTTTTCATTTTGTCCCCAGCAACCACCAGCAAACAACCGTATTACTTCATAATCTTCTAAGTTGGTATCGGTTAGTCGATGATAAACCACAGAGGCAATTTTGCATGATCTTTTATGACTATTACTCACCTCATTCGAACCAATAGTTAACATAAACACTAGAAGACTCCTGTTCGTTGAAATTCGAATGTTTCGATTTTATTTATATACGAAATCAATGCTGCCCACTGGAAAACATGTATTATTCAATCAAATAAAGCGAAGAGTTTATCATTCAATTCCTAATAAAGTTTGGTAATAGGATATCTAACACACGGACAAGGGTCACTTTGGAACTCAGTAGCACAGCTTGCTTACCCTCGCAATGAGACAAGCAACCGTTTGTTATTGTATATTATTATGTCTGCCATATTGGATTTCTGGCATTGGACAGGGGCCACCTTGGAGCTGCATCTTCTTCTTCTTCTTCTTCTTCTTCTTCTGCTTCTGCTTCTGCCTTATCCGATACGTACGTTGGCTACCACCATGGCTAACACCTTGTTATCCTGTGCAATCCTGACGAGTTCCGTGGAAGACAGCCCAAACCACGTTCTTAAATTATCCATCCAAGTTATTCGTCTCCTTTCCGGTCCACGCTGACCTTCAATTTTACCCTGAAGTATAACTTGGAGCAGACGGTATTTTGGACTCCTCATCATGTGTCCCAAGTATTCCAATTTCCTCTTCTTAATTGTGTTTAACAGCTCAGGTTGGCTGCTCACACGCTGAAGAACCTCGGCATTACTCACATGTTCTGAACACGAGATTTTAAGAATCCGCCGGTATATCCACATTTCAAAAGCTCGAATCTTCTTTTCTGTAGCTACGGACAAGGTCCAAGCTTCCACACCATAAAGAAGGGTGGAGACAACTGCATAGTATTTTCAAATGCAATTTTCGAGGGTTTTGGGTCGTTTTGGAACTGTAAGACAAATATAAATCAGTAGATGATGCACAGACGAAGCCATTGATACCAAATGAATTTTTCATATAGGTGGACAAGAAACCCTTTGGAAATGGACGCCTTGCGCAGGCGCGGATCTAGAGTTTGGCTTTGGGGGAGGGGGGCGGGTCAGAGAATCGAAATTGTTAAGAAAAATGGTATCACTAAAAACGCAATCACATAATAACCAAACATACAAAACCAGACCAATTTTTTTGCAAGCTACATGGATAGAAATTTGATGCGTTTAGCGCACCAAAAATATTCGTACAAATTGCAACGGCGTGTTTTGCGACTTTTACATCGAGCTTCGAGAAAAGTATCCAAGTACGTTACAGTTTCGGCAAGTCGAGTTGGTACCGACAAAGGGAGAAAGTCACAGCTTATTGCCAACCTAGTTTGCAGTTTGGACGTCGGCATAATTTTTTGGTGCGAAAAAGGCCTCAAATTCCTATCCGTACATTGCTGCACATTCATCGTGACATCTATATAAACATCGATTCGGTAATCACAAGGTTTGCTTAACAAAATAGACGAGTTGATTTTGTTATATAAATAATCGTTTCTATATAACAGGTATGAAGTTGTAAATATGCACACTAACAGAACATAATAATTGCAATAAAGATATTTTCAGTATTGAATAACATGAAAAAGACTGTTTTTCAGTTAAAATCCGTTAAGTTTTATTTGTCTGGTGATTGTGTTTTCGTGTTTTGAGTTTGCAAAAAAGTTTGGTCACCGTTTGGCGGGGGGTGCCATGACCCCCCCTTGAATCCGCACCTGGCCTCGCGGTAGTAGTTATAGTAGTACTGTACTATTGTATCCATTAGCATGGCTGCCTGTAATACTAGCATGTGTAATTCACTTTGTCGAGGAGTAAATGTGCTGTAACGTTAGTCAGGCAAATTGAATTCAACAGAGCGAACAGACCACGGCACAAAACTCAACCAATTACCAGACTCGATTAATCATTGAATACTGTAGTTCATTAGAAAATATAGTACATGGATGTAGGTTACATGATTTCACCGCAGCAACATGACGTGTATTAATCTGATACATGTCCATCATAAAGGGAATGTATTGGGCTCCTGTCTGACTGCGGTAGCGATCAAGTGAAACGTTGAGGGATTATTATATGTAGTTCTCAGTTGTAACTCTGTGAGGTTTCGGTGGCGTAGTTGGAAGCATGCTGAACTGCTGTGCCCAAGATAGCGGGTTCAATCCCGGCCGATTTTTTAAGAGCGTTAAAAAACCTTCAGTATGCCTTCCTTCGGAGAGGAAGTAAAGCCGACGGTCCCAGGTCATAGATTTATGGCATGTTAAAGTTCATTCCAGAGACTAAGGTTGGTTGGTTCCTTAGTTTAGGGGCTGCGACAACGTGGTCTTGTAGTCCAGTGTACTTTGGGTGTGTGTAGAATCTGTCTGATAACCGGTGTTAATTGTGATGACTGTATTTGTGTGTTTATCTGTTTTTTTTAATCAAGTAAGGACTGCAACTTTGAATTTTTTAAATAGTTCCTAATTTGGCAGCCAAACGCCACCGTCAACGACTACTAGGCCTAGTTCAGAACTTAGCTACTGGACGCCACCGCAGTCGGCTCTTGGCAACGAACGTAGCAACCTAAGAGCGTTGTTTACATTCTTAACCTATACAATTTAGTTTCACACAGGTGTAATTAGTGGAAAGTTCTTTAACATGCCATAAATCTATGACATGGGACCGCCGGCTTTACTTCCCCTCCGAAGGAAGGCATACTGAGGGATTTTTAACGCTCTTAAAAAAATCCGACGGTTTCGGCCAGGTTTGAACCCGCTATCTTGGGCACAGAAGCTCAGCATGCTACCGACTACGCCACCGAAGCCGCAAACCACAGACTAAACTTGTGTGAAGCTAAATTGTTAGGTTGGATTTCGTCGTTCACTACTAGGTATCATTGATATCTGGTAGCGAAAGTTGGAACTACGTGAAATTGAACGGAGCTTGTAGCTCTCCCTAAGGGTGTCCACTGGAAGTAGCTACAGACACAGGCGAGCCGAACATGTCCCCGGACACTCCCGGCACTAAAAGCCATACGATAAATAAATAAATAAATAAATAAATAAATAAATAAATAAGTTGTAACTCTCGTTATGGCAGTGATGGACGAAGCAAAGAGGATATAGAAATTAGGTTGGCTCAGGCAAGGAAAGCATTTCTTGAGAAAATAAATTTCCTTGACATCAAATATATGTATTTTTATTTTTTGACGTGTGGCCTCCTAAGAGGCCGTGTGCAGGTCTTTGTAGTCGACGCCTGTGGGCGACCTGCGCGACAGGAAGAGAGATGGAATGGATGAATGAAACTTGACAAGGATATGGAAGGAAGCGGCCATGGCCAATAAGAAGGTATCGTCCGAGCATTTGCCTTGTGTTGAAAATGGGATTGATAAATTGAAGATCCGCCTGATCAATACTAAAGGCCCATCCACAATGCGCAGTCGGCAGTCGGTAGTTGGTAGTTGGCAGTCGGCAGTCACGGTCGTCCCCGTGTATACTATAGGCACCATACACAACATGCAGTTGCAGTCGGTAGTCGGCAGTCGGCAGTCGGCAGTCGAGAATTTCATCTTCGACCGCTAACTACCCGACTGCAGCAATATAATAGCCAATCAGAGCAGGTCAGAAACCGACGTCATGTTCTTTTGTGTCGTGTGCAAGGAGCATATTAGTGAAATTCCTTCGTAACCCGTACCTTGAAAATCCACAGCCTGATTCCAGTCTCCGACCGGGTCAGGAATGGAATGAATGGAGCCCCAATCTAGCGGCGAGGATATGAACTGTGCCGGCTGCCGAGGCCTGACGCACTCCTCTGGGGCAATGATTAAATGAATGACAGATGAAATGAAATGATAGTGGTGAGTGTTGCTGGAATGAAATGTTGACAGGGAAAACCGGAGTACCCGGAGAAAAACCTGCCTGCCTCCGTTTTGTCCAGCACAGATCTCACATGGAGTGACCGAGATTTGAACCACGGACCCAGCGGTGAAAGGCCGGCGTGCTGCCGCCTAAGCCACGGAGGCTTCAACCCGTACCTTATTAATCTTAAATACACGGCACCAGTTACTAATAACAAAATCTCCAAATCATCCATATTGCAAGTTTTGAGGTTATCGACAACGCCCCAGTGCACAAGGAATTAAAGGATGTCGCTGTATTATTTACTCCTAGCAGTCGTTAAGACTGCGCATTGTGAATGGCTAGGTTGTCAAATACCAATTTCTGACTGTACCTACCAACTGACAACTACCAACTACCGACTGTGCATTGTGGATAGACCTTAGAAGTTGTTCAATGAAATATTAAACGACGTACATGTTTCGGAATATCAATGACAAGCAGTAGTGCCCAGCTTCGCCCGGTGGATTTATTTGTTTTACGGATAATAATGAATAGTACTACAGAACTGGTGCGCTCAAGGATAAGGATTGGAATAAATGAAAGAAAATTTGAAAGCCCCAACGTTTATTGCAGCTGATAACCTCGGTATACTGCACCTACACCATCGCCCTTATACAGAGGCATACTATTGTCATGATGGTAACTGTTTTAAGGGGCTTAAAATAATGTTTTTGCACTAAATACTGCCGGTGACTGCAATTGATCAGCAGCTCGCAATTCTGCACCAGAACACTGGTAGGGGCGACGTGATGCAGCCCGCATTGCCTGGCAACAATAGACTTAGGTATTGTTGAAGCTGTTCGGGAGCGCTTGTTCTTCCAAATTACTGAACAAAAATCGATATTTAAGATTACCTGAAAGGTGTAGCCTAATGCTACATAGCCTAAACTATTCCCCCTTGAATCAGGCTATCATATACAAAAAGAAATTTTCGAATCCGACTGGTCGTTGTGCGTTTAAACAAACAAACAAACAAACAAACAAACTCTTTAGCTTTATTATATTAGTATAGATTCCATACTCAGCGTGTTTTTTTGTTTTGTTTTTTACTCATTGTAAAAAATAATAATATTTATGTTCGACGGTGTCGAAATATAAACATTATGTGTCAGAAAACTGTATCATAATGAGGCTCATTATAACACTATTTTTCATTATGAAACAGTTTCCCCCACCAATCAGAGCTCAAGAAACAGTTGTTTGACCAATTAGGTAAGGATACCTTCGCGCATGCGCTCAAAATCCAACATGTCTATATAAATTACCGTAAGTGCACCATGCATATGTTCGCGAAAATAAACTGGCGAATATGAGACTAGAAATAGAACTGTATATACCTTAATATCCCCAACGCCAATTTCAACACAGCGCATTGCATTCAAACGACTTCAGTGACAGTTTGACTGAATGCATATGCACATCGGCAGGCTGTAAACATTGCTAAGCACACAGAGTGCATGCATCGGTCGGTCAGAGCACTTGGAAAACAGAGATATCCTACCCAGCGTTTGCACTCTGATCACAAAATTCTAGTGACTGAATCTCAACAGATATTTATGAATATGTATGTGCAAACATTTAATCAAGTTATAATTATCGTCGAACATAAACAGTCGTATGCAACTCGCCTATAATGGTAATTAAGACACTCGTATGGAAATCATTGCCATTATAGGCTCGTTGCATAATGTACTATTTCACACTGAGGATGGAATCGTTGATATTCCGAAACATGTACGTCGTTTACTATTTCATTAAAAACTCTCGGTTTTATCAATTCTATCAATCAATACGGATATATCTATTTACCACTTTTTCTTTTAATGGTTAACGTGTACGTATTCAACGTTGAAAATGGGGAAAACACGGAAAACCATTTCAAGGACGGCCGACGATGGGGCTTGAAAATACGTGTCTACCGAGTCAGCAGAGAGTTTGGCCCCAAGACCTAACGCTGCGCTTTGGCGAGCATAGCCACCACTGTCGGTGATTTAGGGATAAGGAAGACATTTTTGAAAGCCTTTGTCTGGAGTGTGGAACATTTTTCAAGTGACTGTTGGCACAGCAGAAAAGAGGAGAATAGAAGCATTAGAAATGTGGTGTTACAGCAGAATGATGATGATCAGATGGGTAGATAAGTAAACAAATGAAGAGGTATAAGTGGTCCATTCTTTCTTGACCGGTACATATTACGTGCGCAGTGATGTCTCCACGCAGAGTGTATAAGTGGGCCGTTCCTTCTTTACCGGTACATATTACGTGCGCAGTGATGTCTCCTCGCACAGTGTATAAGTGGGCCGTTCCTTCTTTACCGGTACATATTACGTGCACAGTGATGTCTTCACGCAGAGTGTATAAGTGGGCCGTTCCTTCTTTACCGGCACATATTACGTGCGCAGTGGTGTCTCCACGCACAGTGTATAAGTGAGCCGTTCCTTCTTTACCGGTACATATTACGTGCACAGTGATGTCTTCACGCAGAGTGTATAAGTGGGCCGTTCCTTCTTTACCGGTACATATTACGTGCGCAGTGATGTCTCCACGCACAGTGTATAAGTGGGCCGTTCCTTCTTTACCGGTACATATTACGTGCGCAGTGATGTCTCCACGCACAGCGTATAAGTGGGCCGTTCCTTCTTTACCGGCACATATTACGTGCGCAGTGGTGTCTTCCACACACAGTGTAAAAGTGGGCCGTTCCTTCCTAAACGGTACACATTATTTGCGCAGTGGTGTCTCCACGCACAGTGTATAAGTGGGCCGTTCCTTCCTAACTGGTACATATTATGTGCGCAGTGGTGTCTCCTCGCACAGTGTATAAGTGGGCCGTTCTTTCTTGACCGGTACATATTAGGTGCGCGGTGGTGTCTCCACGCACAGAGTATAAGTGGGCCATTCCTTCTTGACCGGTACGTATTATGTGCGCAGTGATGTCTCCACGCACAATGTATGTGGGCCGTTCCTTCTTGACCGGTATGTATTAGGTGCGCAGTGGTGTCTCCACGCACAGAGTATAAGTGGGCCGTTCCTTCTTGACCGGTACATATTACGTGCGCAGTGGTGTCTCCACGCACAGTGTATAAGTGAGCCGTTCCTTCTTTACCGGTACATATTACGTGCACAGTGATGTCTTCACGCAGAGTGTATAAGTGGGCCGTTCCTTCTTTACCGGTACATATTACGTGCGCAGTGATGTCTCCACGCACAGTGTATAAGTGGGCCGTTCCTTCTTTACCGGTACATATTACGTGCACAGTGATGTCTTCACGCAGAGTGTATAAGTGGGCCGTTCCTTCTTTACCGGCACATATTACGTGCGCAGTGGTGTCTTCCACACACAGTGTAAAAGTGGGCCGTTCCTTCCTAAACGGTACACATTATTTGCGCAGTGGTGTCTCCACGCACAGTGTATAAGTGGGCCGTTCCTTCCTAACTGGTACATATTATGTGCGCAGTGGTGTCTCCTCGCACAGTGTATAAGTGGGCCGTTCCTTCTTGACTGGTACATATTAGGTGCGCAGTGGTGTCTCCACGCACAGTGTATAAGTGGGCCGTTCCTTCTTGACCGGTACATATTACGTGCGCAGTGATGTCTCCACGCACAGTGTATAAGTGAACCGTTCCTTCTTTACCGGTACATATTACGTGCGCAGTGATGTCTCCACGCACAGTGTATAAGTGAGCCGTTCCTTCTTTACCGGTACATATTACGTGCACAGTGATGTCTTCACGCAGAGTGTATAAGTGGGCCGTTCCTTCCTAACCGGTACATATTATGTGCGCAGTGATGTCCACGCACAGTGTATAAGTGGGCCGTTCCTTCGTGACCGGTACATATTACGTGCGCAGTGGTGTCTCCACGCACAGTATATACGTGGGCCGTTCTTTCTTGATCAGTACATATTATGTGCGCAGTGGTGTCTCCACGCACAGTGTATACGTGGGCCGTTCTTTCTTGACCGGTACATATTAGGTGCGCGGTGGTGTCTCCACGCACAGAGTATAAGTGGGCCATTCCTTCTTGACCGGTACGTATTATGTGCGCAGTGATGTCTCCACGCACAATGTATGTGGGCCGTTCCTTCTTGACCGGTATGTATTAGGTGCGCAGTGGTGTCTCCACGCACAGAGTATAAGTGGGCCGTTCCTTCTTGACCGGTACATATTATGTGCGCAGTGATGTCTCCACGCACAATGTATAAGTGGGCCGTTCCTTCTTGACCGGTACATATTAGGTGCGCAGTGGTGTCTCCATGCACAGTGAGCCTTCATACCTTTGTGATCAATGTAAAGAAAGTGCGCAATGTGTCCTCGGCAGTGCCTACGCATATTCAGTGGTCTCAGTGTTCTTCTCGGGCTTTAAGAAGAAGAATGCTCACCGGCCACGAATGACCGGCCCATCTATATTAAGACGAGTGGGAGAGGAGAGATGTTTCTGTCGACTGTTAATGAAGAGAAGGGATAGTTGTTGATAGGACACATATTAAGACACCCAGGAATAGCAACGTTAGCTATGGATGTGCCGAGGACAAGAACTGAAAGGGTAGACCGAGGTTAGAATATGGAAAACAGATCGGTTGGTTGGTTCCTTAGTTTAGAAGCTGCGACAACGCGGTCATGTAGCCCCGTGTACTTTGGGTTGCGTAGAATCTGTCTGATAACCGGTGTTAATTGTAATTGCTGTATTAGTGTGTGTTATCTGTTTTTAATTCAAGTAAGGACTGAAGACATTCAATTTTCAAGTAGATCCACCTTTTGCTACCAAACACCACCGTCAATGACCAACTAGTTCTGAACTTTGTTACTAGATGCCACCACAGTCGGCTCCTGGCGACGAACGTTGGAACCTAAGAGCGTCAGTCAAATATAACCTATAACTTAGCTTCAAACAGGTGTAATTAGTGGAAGGTTCTTTATCATGCCATAAATCTACGACATGGGACCGCCGGCTTTACTTCCCCTCCGAAGGAAGGCATACTGGGTAAAAAATTGCCATGGATGTAAGGTGTGGCAGCTATGTCAAGATGTAATTATTCAAAAGACTGAAGACTCAAACAACAACAAGTTTCGTTCATTCCTAGAGTATAATTTAATAATGTTACTGGTTTTACATCCCCAAGGGACCGGGTGAGTTAGCCGTGGTCGTTACGGCATGACTGCTGGCAGTCGCTCACATCCGGGAGGCGAGGAGGTTCGAATCCCCCCGCCGGCAACCTTGAAGATGGTCTTCTGTGGTTTCCCATCTTCATCCCAGGCAAATGCCGGGTTTGGTCCCTAACTATAGGCCACAGCCGTTACCTTCCAACTCTTCGTCCTTACATTCCAACCTCCCTCCCCAACGATACTTGTAGCTCACCCATTGGGTGTCCGTCACGAAGCAGCTACAAAACTGGCGAGCCGAACATGTCCTCGGACACTCCCGGCACTAAAAGCCATACGCTAAAAAAAAAAAGCCCCAAGGGGATATTTAACGTGTCAGTTAATCTACTGACTGGCGGCTTCGGTGGCGTAGTTGGTAGTATGCTGAGTTTCTATGCCCTAGGTCGTGGATTCAAACCCGAGCAAAGTCGTGGGATTTTTAAGAGCGTTAAAAATGTATCAGTATGCCTTCCTCAGGAAGGGAAGTAAAGCCGGTGGGCCCATGTCATAGATTTATGGCATGTATAAGAACCGTCCACTAACTTCGATTATGTGAAGCAAAATTTGTAGGTTGGATTTTATTAATGCTCTTAAGTTCCAACGTTCGTCACCAGGTGCTGGTTGCGATGGCATCTAGTAGCCAAGTTCACAGCTAGGTGTCGTGGACGGTAGTAGTAGTAGTAGTAGTTGGTAGCAAAAATATGAACTACTTGAAATTGTCGTCTGCAGTCATTACTTGAATTAAAAACAGATAACACACACTAATACAGCCATCACAATTAACACCGGTTATCAGACAGATTCTACACACACCCAAAGTACACGGGGCTACATGACCGCATTGTCGCAGACCCTAAACTAAGGAACCAACCAACCAATCTACCGACACAGATCAGTCGCATTTAAGCACCCTCAAAAGCCAACTCACTGCGCTGGGATTTGATCCCAGAACCATTCGCATAGCAGGAGAGAACGTGATCGGTGCGCCGCACGGCCAGTCCCCTAGATTGTGTCCAAACACTAGATATCAGTTGTTTTTTAATCCCAAAGATATTCAACTTAATACGTTGTTGTTGTTCATTGATTGATATAGGAGCTTTGCGACATCGTGGTCATGTAACCCGGTGTACTTGGGTGTGAGTGGAATTTGTCTGATAACCTGTGTTATTGTGATGAAGTGGCGTAACTAAATAATGTTTTTAAAACGTAATTTGATGTAATTTTTATTTTCACAAAAGGCAATATTCGGATTGTTGGCAAACAAGTGGATTATGTACGTTTATAATTTGAGTCCATTTATCTTTATCCGCTTAAAATATTTAGTGTTAGGACTGCCAAAACTGTTCATTTCCGATCATTTGCACATTGAGAGGTGCAAATAGTTAGTTATTGAGGGTTTTAAGGGGTAGAACAGAGAGGTCATCTGTCTCTCAGAGGTTCAAATAAAACGTATCAAATACTATCGAAATCAAGCATGAAATCATGTAGGTTTGCTTCATTGATTGTCTCCTTTCTCCCCCCACACAAAGTAAAAAAAAAGCAAAAACAAACACATGACCAAAACAGAAAGCAAAACTCAAAATTCAAAGAAGTAAAAGCAGAAAACAAACTAAACAGAAAACACAAAGCAAAAAGCGAAATTCATATAAAAAAAACAAAAGCAGAAAACCAACCCGAAAACACAAAGCAAAACGCAAAATTCAAAACAAAAGCAAGAGCAGAAATCTAACAAAACCGTAAACACAAAGCAAAAAGCAAAATTCAAAAAAGTAAAATCAGAAAACAAATAAAACCGTAAACACAAAGCAAAATTCATATAAAAGGCAAAAGCAGAAATCCAACCCGAAAATGGCGGCGCGCAGCCAATCTAGTGCTAGTTCGTCTGAAATAACTCGATTTTCGGACGAAATTGACAGCAGTAATGATGAATTATTCGCATATTCTAACCCCGAGGAAATTCTAAAGCTTGTGCAGGCATTAAATTGGCAAAAAACAGTAGATTTTTGCAATACTGCACTAAGAAACCTGGACGTCATCCTTGTAATTGCCTTGAAAAGTATCACACGGAGAAATAGGAAAGGGGTAAATTGACTGTTTAACTACACGTTTATTAGGCTACTTATTGAGTGTATCCTGATTGCTATATTAATTCATATTGAAGTAAAAGAGGTATTATACCTTAATTTTTTCCCTCGCTGGAGCTTTGCGAGAGAAATTAAATACGACTATCGCAAAATTACACCAGAAAAGAAATTATTCTACAAAAGGTTAAAGAAGTCATGGGCATAGTACGGCCCCCGGGCAAAGTGCGGCCCTTGAGCTAGTCTAATCTGGCCCGCGACATGGTTTCGAATAAAGGTCATATTTTCTGTTATGTATACCTAGAAGTGATAAACTGTTTTCATCTCATTGTGTTTATGCATTTTGTGTAATAGAGTAGCAGATAGAACTGATTGAGTTACAATGTAATATTGATTTGAAGCAACTATTCCTCAAAGTTTCGAAAATTGAGTCCTACATAAGGCTCTACCAAAATCAAGCTTCCCAAACTTGAAATATCATGCACAGAAGATAACTGCATTGTTCGCAACTTCCTATATCTGTGAACAGGTGTTTTCTAAAATAAAACTTTGCAAAAAATAGCGTCAGAAATATATTAACAGACCACATTTTAGCGGCGCTACTAAGAATCAGCTCATCCCAGTTTCAACTAGATTATGAAAAACGTTTATAAGCACAGTCACAGTTTCACTTGTCACCTACTCCTTCCTCTTCTAACAAATAATGAAGGTGTGTTCATAGTCAGTGCCGGATTAAGGTAAAATGAGATTTTCGGGGCCTCTTTATTTTTTCAAATAATTTTTATTTTTTAGCACCTGTACAGTACATTTAATAGAGTATATACAAGAGGTTTTTTTTCTCAAGATGAATAATACACTTCTTATTAAATCATATATACTGTACCCATGTGAGTAATTTCCATGGAAAACATGCTTCTGCCTCCAGCCAGCATCAGTCCTCAGGCGTGTACCGTCCACCCACTGAGCAGTTGCATATTTTTGATCTGAGACTAAAAGGTATCAACTCTACAATGATAAAGCTCAACTCTATTCTAAAGACTTTAATTCAGCTCTAAATCATGGCTTCAAACACACAAAAACACAATCCCAACAATATAACACAAAACAAAGAAAAATTACTCCTACAATCCACTAATATTCACACTTTATCCTTGCAAATCGAGATGATTATTCATCCATTTACCCTGAGATTGACATCAAAATTCATTCTCAAGTGCGCTGATGCACATGTAAATTACACATAAACTGTACTTATAATCTTATGTCACCTGTTGTGACCTCTTTCATTTCACAAGCTTAATTGTTTACTCTCAACACCTCTTAATTTACATTATGCGTACACTTGTGTTTTGTATCTCTCTACCCACCAAAATGCTTTACCATGCATTAGCCAATTTATGGGTTGCACATCAAATTTACTTGCAACTCCACAATTATATGTAATCATACCCCGTTCTGCAGTTCCCTTCTGCAGCCCCCTTTTCTACAGTTCCACTGCATGCCGTTGTGATTTCAATTTCAAAAACTCCGTTACCGCTGTGTCGGATGGTATATTATGCTACCCTTGCGTGGGCATAGCCTATGGCATCTAGTGTCGATCTTCAGAGCTAAGTAATACTGTCAGTATAAAAAATGTAACTTCCAACAACTCATAAGTTTGCCAAGTATTACGTTATAAGAACGATTCTTAATTAACAATGTGTTTCAAACCACACAAATTCATTATACAATACAACAATGACTCTTTTCATTACAAACAAGGTTTCAAAGTCTGTCCATTCTAAATGTCAACCTTCAATGGTCGTTTAAAAGTCTCCCCCTCGGAGCTACTTGTATACAATGGGACTGAGTCGCGCGGTCACAACACGTGTGCTGTCCCTTCCTGACTCTCTTCTGCTTTATCTCCAAGCCGTAACAAGATTTTAAATACAATAGTGTAGTCTCAATGACCCACATATCCCATATGATTTCAACTAAATTGTATGCAAGACAGGTTATGGGCGTGTTTAAAAATTTATTCCTAACCTTAGGATATTAATAACTGGCCTCAATAGGTCCATTACATTATATGGAGGAATGAGATTCATCAATCACTGGTCGAACTGGCTAGCCGGCATCTCATAAAATGCTACGGTCAGGCACATCCTGCCGCCAATTAAATTCGCTTCCCAGGAGCTGAATTATTTCAATACCTAGTTCTCGGTCGACATCAGGTATCATGCAGAGATTTCCATTGTTGTCCTCTCATGCACCACAGGATTCGAACCCGGAACATTTGATGGCAATCCACAGAGCTAGGGTCAATCACTAAAATACGCTCTGGCCATAATAAATATCTCTGTACGCCCTAGGCTATACGAGATTTCACACGTCGAATAGATTACCTGGCTTTCGTGACCATCGTGCTATGATCTCGTCCTTTAATTAGTAAGATAAATCTATCAATTACTCTACACGCTTATTCACAAGCTGCAAATTCAATTCTCTATTAAACTCTTCCATTCCCTAGATTCTTGCATATTTATTCCCATTATCACAATATACTCTGATATTAAATTGCTTTTCTTAGCCCTTCATGTATAATATTACTGCTTGGATAGATAACTATTCCAATTAGCATATATATTTTTCTTACAACCATTTTCCCCTGATGTGTTCATTTATTATTATTATTATTATTATTAGTATTATTATTATTACTGACATGTATTACCATAACCCGACACAACGTAACCATTTTCAATCACCGAACATCCGTGTTCGTTACGTTACGTTTCTATGTAACTGAATTGCCATTTTACAATAGTGGTAACGATATATCCACTCAATGATGTACAAAAACATCTCAACTTTATTAAAATCAACACAACAATACTAATATGAGGCACTGCCTCCTAAGATTGACTCTTATTGGCATATACTATAATTTTGAAATCACTCAACATACAGTGGACTATAACTGCTACAAAATCATGGTTTTTGGGTACTTACATCGGCTAGTCTGGGGGCTCCAGCCACGCATTTCCTCCAGTAATGCCCGCCATTATTTGCAAAATTAGCAAGGCATTCTTATACTTATAACACACATTTTACATAACTTTTGCCTCACAAAACACACGGCACTTTTCCTTTCCATATTGAAGCTGTTGCCTCCTTATTCACACAACACTTTATAGCACTTGTTACAATATTAATTTTACAGATATTTAACAGATCATCACTACAATCACACGCTCACTATTTACATTTCTTACTGGTTGACTTTTCCTGGCAAGATATCAGAAATGCAGACGTTGAAGATCTCCTCCTCGCTGCTATCCACATCCTGATTGAAAGTCTCGATTCTCTGCCTAAGGATTCCTATCGATTCCCCAAACTGTCTATCAATCTCTATCCTTCGATAAACTTCCTGATATCGCATAAATATGCTTGCATATCGTCCTGAGCGTTAATTATATTAGTATTCTTATGAAATTTCACCAATCGCATAATAAAGTTTATCTCTGCGAAGTCCAACATCCTATGATCCCTCTAACCAATAGTTTACATACTGCGCTCAACCATTTTACATTGTACTTGTACAAATTATCACTCAATTGTCCTACCTTGTATATCACACGGTACATTTCCTACGTGCACAATAACAATCGCTCGTAATGCCGACTATACACATATGGTGCGACTGTCCTTAATAAATGGTATTAATAAATGTCTTATTGCACGGCACTTCATGTTGAAGTCCGAGCATCCCTTCTCGACTTCGGTAACGCGCACTTCGCACTAGACTGCGGTTCAACTGATTACATTACTCGTTATTAATTCATGACTTAATGCATGATTATATGTTGCTGCACTTAGAATGTAACCGTCCGCGCCTTATTTCTGAGCTAGGGTGACGTGCTCCTCGCTCTCAAGTATGGTTCGGCTGACTACATTACTCGTTATTAATTCATGACTTAATGCATGATTATCTGTTGCTGCACTTAGAATGTTACAGTCCATGCCTTATTTCTCTGAGCTAGGGTGACGTACTCCTCGCTATCCAGTATAGTTCGACTGACCCGCCTCTGTCCTGGGTCCACCCCTTATATTCGTTTGGAGAGAAAAAGTAGACCGAAAATTTCCCTGCAGTGTCATCTTTTCTCACAGTATGATTCTGGTCTTGAATTAAGGTTTATATGGTTCCTTTTTCCTCGCTGGTCACAGATCTGTATGCGTGCTCGAGGATCGATCGGCCAATTAATTAATATCAATTGCCTTTGCCAGCGCGTGCCCACGCGGCTTCATCTAAAAATCCCCGAAACCATGGTTAGATCTATCCGCTAACCTCCAATTACTGTGTTACTGCGCGTTCCCTTAAATCTGCCTCGATTTCAATGTTTAATGGCTTGATAATTAGCCTCCCGGCTAAACATTCACATAGGTGCAAACCTCATGTCACTGCGTTGCTCCAATCACGAGTAATCATTAAATCACGCTGGTATTTCCTCACTCCACTAGCCTCTCTATTCTGAAACGGGGAATAACTTGACAATAATTTCGCCTCCTGACCTGCTCCAGACGACTTAAGTAGGTCACGTAGAGTGACAAGGCTCCAAGAAACTACGCCCCTTTTCCAGAGTCATTAGACAAACGTCAAGCGCTCCAACTTCTGTGCTCAAGTCCAGAATTGTATGCCTCATGCAGCCCAATAATGCCGTATTCTACTAATATTCCCTGCATTATATTAATAAATAATGTCAGCATTAGTTCATATCACAACAGTGATTTAATATGTATTTTCTCTAGGGGTTTTTATAACAAACTCCCTCAAAAGATCTCTTGTTCGTTCCTTGCCGGAACCTCTATTCTGAGCTCAACTATCTCTGAGATCCACGTTCGACACCAGTCAGTCTAACCCCGTTGGGTTCAATACATACATTTCAATTGAAACGATCATCGTTATTTGAGAACATTTCAGATGATTTAATGAACAATTTAACAAATCATAATTTTTTTTTACATCTGTAAAATGCAATCGAATTATTTTTTCCTCTTCCTTTTTTTTATGAAATCTTCTACAATTTCATCAAAATCAATTTCCCGCAAGACATCTGACTCGATATACATTAAACGTAGCATGTCTAATCGTTCTTGTGACATGATACTTCTTTGCGCACTTTTGATCCGTTTCAATTTTGAAAACAAGCGCTCCGCAGAACAATTCGTTATCATGAGGGTCAGGAAAATGCGAAAAGCAATTACAACGTTCGGGAAAACAGACTCAAGCTTGTCTGGAATAAAAATTTCGTAAAGTTCAGAATGAGTGAACTCAGTTTTTAAAGGACATTGTAATTTAATATAATGCTGGAACTGTCTCAGTTCTGGATATTTTTTCTAAATCTTCGGAATATAATTTGGGGGGCCCCAGATAATTGGGGGCCCTCGGCCTGGGCCTAGTCGGGTCTAATGGGTAATCCAGCACTGTTCATAGTGCAAAGATGAGGGAATGCTGGGCTGAAAAGAAACCTCGCCAGAGTTAGGAACCACGTGGTCCAAGGGACCTCAACGAACCAAAAAGAAGGTGTGTTCTTTTTTCGTAAGTTTTCTTCCACTGTAGCCTAAAAGTTTTGTTTGATTTAAAATTCAGAAATAACAAGTTTATAATCTATTTGTAAACATGTATGGTTTTATTTTCGGCCCGTCTACATTATTTTGTATTGCATCAGGCCCTGTCCCTTGTAACCGAACTTTATCGTAGGTTACAGAGACTGCTTCTAGTTTGTTGGTAGTATTTATTTATTTTTGTTTTATCTGGTTGCCAGCCATGGCCACTTATTGGTCCAGCACCATGGAGAATCTTGTCTGTCCAGTGCCATAGAGATTCTTGATGGTGGTCTGGCTATTGCTGGTAGGTGGCTTTGGCTAATGGCAAGGTTTTCTTTGACTTGGCAAGGTTTCCATGGTTATGTGTTGATTTTTAGCCTATTTTCATTTTATGAAAAAAAAAACAGGCTTATGAGATCACCTTTTGTCCGTGTGTGGTGTGCGTGTGTGTGTGATGGTGTGTGTGTGTCCCCCCCCCCCCCCACCTAATAACGTCTAAACGGCTGGAGTGATTACAATGAGACTCGGTAAGATCATAGCACCATTCTGGCTGACCCCGATGGTGCCCCTCAAATTGTATTGTCTCCCACCAATCCAACATGGCGGCTGTGCGAAATATTTCACCAGCATTCAGGACCTCCAAAACTATTACCGATATCGCCCTGAAATTGTATCCGGTGATAAAGGTCACAACTAGAAGTTCACTTATGAGACTTTCAAAATCCTGGTAACTATAAAACCAACATGGCGGCCATGTGAAGTTGAGACTTTTAAATAGACTTTTCTCGCGATTTAACCATCCAAACGTAATGAAACTTGGTACAGCAAATGTTTATACACATTGTATTGCACTGGAGTCTAATTTAGTTCAATTGTTTACATAACCTCAAAATGGGAAGGAAGGAAGGAAGATTGTAGTTTTACGTGACCGTGAATCTCGTGATTATGAGCCACGGGACCTCCTTTTTACGTGGAATCCGAACCACAGGACATGGCATTTCACTTCGAAAATCTCACATGCATTGACCGGGAATCGAACCCGGACCACCTTGGTGAGAGGCATACAGCTAGACCGCTGAGCCACCACGCCCCCAACCTCAAAATGGCAGCTGTGCGAAATATTTCACTGACATTCTATATCTCCGAAACTATTACAGATACCACCCTGAAATTTTGTTCGGTGATAAAGGGTACTGATACAAGTTTATCTATGTAACTTTCATAAACCTGTAAGGTACAAAACGAACATGGCGGCCAAGCAAATTTGAAACATTTTAATAGACTTTTCTCGTGATTTAACTCTCTGAGCGCAGTGAAATGTGGTACAGTAAATGATTATACATATTTTAATGGACTGGCATCTAATTCAGTTCAATTGTTTGCATAACCACAAGATGGCGGCTGTACGAAATTTTAAAATTTCGTTTTTACTTCTGTGTTCTAATCATGGGATTGAAGTTTGAATACCACTCGTACACAAAAATCTTAATGTAATAGTACAAAAATAAAAATCCAACCTAGCAACCATCTGAAATATTTAGACGGTTCTCAATATCTATGAATCTATCACAACCTTCAAACTGAAATTTTGTATGTTGATAGAGGCAATTAACATGAGTAGGATATATGAAAATATACTGTATACTTCTTCACGGAACTACTTGAGGATAGTTATGATGCCATGCAGAATGGATGCTCGCTTTGATGAACAAAAATGATAATAGTTGTTGAATGATATGTGATGTTCTGTTTTATGTTTGTGATGATTGGGAAAATTGATATTATATCTAATAAGAAGATGCACAGAAAGAAAATTTTATGATTGCCTGAGAATGTCCAGAAATGAAGTAATTGACCATGTGGAGAAGAATAAAAGATAGTTGTGAATACTGGGTGAGTGGTCCAGGTTATGGAAGCTTGTTTCATGAATAAATAGTGTATTTTTAAGATGTTGGTGTACTTCTGTTCTTTGTGGATTCATTTTAGCAAGTATATTGCCCCACTATCCTGAGGTGGATTATATTTATTTTACACACTAAAAAGATTTCCCATGTCTGGTTTATAGGATTCTATTGAGACATCGGGTTTATAAATCCTCTCGGCGTAGTTTTATTTTTATTCCAGGTATTCAATGGAGTCCGTATTTCACTTCCGTTACCAGCAGTCGTATTCTTTAGTACATAAACCTTTCAACTAGTAGACTAGCCTATATTCACCAAGGTATTTCCACGAACAGGCTGTAATTGTCGTTAGAAGAAAGCAGTGGCGTACATTACATTAAGATACCGAACAGCTTGTAAAACATAAATCTTACCTCCCTTTTCTCTTTTAGTCCCTCACAAAAGAGTCTTGGAGAGAAACCCAACCCGCGTGGTAATTGCCAACTCTTCAATGAGAGATCTAGACGCCAGAAAGCCTTCATCCATTAGCACCCAATGGCCAAGTGCCTATTCCCACGTAAGCGAGGAGAATTGGATTTGCTTTTTTCCTTTCTTTGCGTCAGTAATAATAGAACAATAAGCGTTAATGTGGTTCAAATAATTTGCTCATTCAGCTCATGATTTAAAGAATTCTTAATCGTTCTTTTAATGAAGAAGAATCAATATTTTTATGTGTATGGCCTTCTTTTGTTATTAAACCGTTTCTAAGGGGGCACATACAGCTTAAGGAGCCACAACAATAACCATTTTAATATTATGACTGTGCCTGCCATAAATCTTGTACAACAATGATATACATTCCCAGGGAAACACACACACCTTGCTATTAGAAGCAAAGTTAAAAATTTTCAAAATTCAAATGGTAATTATTTTTATCAATTTTTTCAAAATTTGGTTCTTGTTTTGTGCTGACTTCACCGTTTCCCTGATATCTCCCGTGTTTATAGGAATTTTTGGAGTTTTCTTTTTTTAATGTGGGTGTTAAACCTTCTGCTACAAAATGAATCTCGAATATTTTCACATGATTGATTAATTAATTAAGCGTCGTTATTTCAATTTTTATTCTGAGCAAACTCAAAAAGAAAATGTTAATGTTTCATAGAAAGACTAATTAAAGCCACAAAGGTTTTGAGTGAGATTCTAGCACATGGTGCAATATGGCTATGGACAAGGAAATCCCCGGCTTCCACAGTGAGTGGCACGGGGCGACAAGTTGAGAATAACACAGTTGCAAGCTGACATACGCTCTGCATGAAGATTACATAGCTCACAGGCTCTTCCCCCTTGAAGTAACACAGAACAAAAATGCAATAAACTGAAAGATCTAGCATACTGATTTTTAAAAAATGTAAATATTACAGTATGTCCTTTTATGTGCTAATATGTGAAAAGCAGGAATTTATGTATTTAAAGAAATAATGTTTAAAATATGCATTTACACAAAAAATATGTATTTACCTAAAAATTCGAGCCCTAGGGATAAGTGATAAAAGAAATGACATCGGGAGAGCATAGGTTCGATTCCCACCTCAGCCATCCTTGCGGCGGTTTTCCGTGGTGTCCCACTTCTACACCAGGAGAATGCCGGGATGGATCCTAAATGAAGGTCACGGCCGACTCCTTACCAATCCTCATCTGAATTACCTATACAAATACACACACTAATACAGCCATCACAATAACACAGGTTATCAAGCAAATTCCCCACACACATACACACACACACCCAAGTACACGGGGATGTATGGCCACGATGTCCCAAAGCCCCTAAATGAATCAACAGCAACAACAATCTCTTTCAATAGACAAACTATTTAAAAAATGACGTTCGAATTCCTAAATCTGGATTATGTTAATCTCAACAGATTTCTTCCCTGTCGAAAGGCTTTCTTATTTTGTGCGAAACTACTTTTACATCCTCTTTGCTTCGGCCATCACTGCTTAAGACAAAGGATGGCACATTTATGTGAAAGCAATGTCAGGTTCTTCTAGGGTCCAGTGTTGCCAACGCACGTAGTTAGACACTGGGCTAAACGGTTAAAGATCCAATATTTTTTTTACTGAATAATAAGGCTACAAAAATTCCTCCTACAAGTTCCCCAGCTCTATGCCCAAGGTTGCGGGTTCAAACCCGGCCGAAGTCATCGGATTCTTTAAGAGCGTTATAAATCCCTCAGTATGCCTTCCTTCGGAGGGGAAGTAAAGCCGGCGGTCCCATGTCATAGATTTATGGCATGATAAAGAACCTTCCAATAATTACACCTGTGTGAAGCTACATTATAGGTTATCTTTGAGTAGCGCTCTTAGGTTCCAACGTTCGTCGCCAGGAGACAATTGCGGTGGCATCTAGTAACAAAGTTCAGCACTAGTTGGTAGTTGACGATGGCGTTTGCTAGCAAAAGTTGGAACTACTTGAAAAATCGAATGTATGCAGTCCTTACTTGAATTAAAAAAGTGACAGTCAGTCTAAAAGACCAGACCTTGTATAATGTTAAATGCTACAAATGTTGAAAAATGATAGAAAGGCTGGAGGCTTCTCGCTTCGCTCGAAGCCAAAGACTCTTGACATGTTAGAAAATTATCTTCATAATAAGTATCTTGCTTATCTTATTTAAAATTACTCTCGAACGGCAGGTGCAAACCAAGGGCAAAGCAAGGTCAAGCGCGCGGGATGCCGTCACGCTCACCAGAGAGCGCGGGGACGTGCCCCTTCCATCCTATCTAAAAACAAGGAAGGAAGCTTTTAGTTTTACGTGACCGTTAATCATGCGATCATGAGCCACGGGACCTACATTTTACGTGGAATCCGAACCACAGGACATGGTATTTCACTTCGAAAATCTCACATGCATTGACCGGGAATCGAACCCGGTCCACCTTGGTGAGAGGCCAACAGCTTGACCGCTGCGCCACCACGCCCCCAGTCTAAAAACACTTATAGTGGGCGATGTATTGAAGATAGAGATATGCTCTCGCGAACTATTTTTGTAAAACTTTTCATGCTGACCAATTCTTACGCTCATACTATATTGATATTTTTAACGGTTTGCCCAGCGTAAGCTTAAGAAGCGCACGGACGCCAAGTTTGTTATCGACTTTTTCACTGAAATCGTTACTGCTTGGCTTCCTTTGATCATACATAAATTATTTTCTACAGAACCTTTCCTCGAGATATCCTTTACAGAATGGTGAAAACCCATCAAAATCCATTCAGTGGTTCTCGAGATTACCCGTGACATCCAAGAATCGGGGATTTTTGTCTTATACTAACGAAGTAGAGATTGTAGGGGAACACATGCACCAAGCGGTACTATGACGTCACACACCTCAGTGCATCTGGGCACATTTCGTCCCGTCACCGTAACGTAACGCCAGACCCCAGCGTAACGACGAAGTCGACAAGATCATTTAAAATGATAAAACAGATAACACACACTTATACAGCCATCACAATTAACACCGGTTATCAGACAGATTCTACACACACCCAAAGTACACGGGGATTCGGGAGTTAAGTACAAGTATCTGCTCACTGCTATTCCGCGATGTGTATTTCAATCAGAGCTTGAAATAAGCTCTGTTCGATTATTCTAATGATATTCGATTAGTCGAATAATTAAAACTAATCGAAAACGATTAATCGACTGTCCGTTCATTAGATTAATCGACTACCAAATATAGATTAATCAACTGACCAAAGAATCGAACAATCGATTAGTAGACACGAGATAAGAAAAGACGTAGCCTATAAATGAGAGGTCATCGCTTAAGTTGAGTTACGCTTATTTTCTGATTGATGTATAGAAATCAAATCAGAAATCTTCTCTGGGACTCCAAAATACCACAAAAAGCAAAAACAATCATGTGCCACACCTACTTCGTACCAATCCTCACATATGGTTTAGAAACATGAACCCTATTAAACAAAGACTACAGTAGAATTCAAGCAACTGAAATGAGATTCATCAGAACCATGAACCAAACTACAAGAAAGGACAAGATCAGAAATTAAGTTAATAGGAAAGTAGCTGGCATCGAGATTCCTATTACCATCAGTAGCGTAGCCAAGATCGACCAATGGGAGAGCTTATAATAATTGCAGGATAACCGTAATTCGGGGAATTGTTGGATATCTGTAATATGAAGCAACTCGACTCTCACATTCAAGAGGTTAAAAACGATCTCCAATTTAGTAGATGCAGGTGACCTCACTGTTCCACCCCTCAAAACAACAGCAACAATCAATAATCCAAATTAGTGTTAATGGACCCATAGCATTTTCTAGGTATTTATTGAAACATTTTATTTTTAATTAAAGCTATATTAACTTGGACAATTCCCTGCTAAGAGAAGAAAGGATAATTATTTGGCGCTAGGTTCAACCATCATTTTAATGTGGGGAAAAAGCTAGATTGGCAACTCTGAGAGGACAGAGTTACACATTGTCTTGAAGACGTGTGAAGCCTCAATTGCGGAACTGGACTGAAAGGCGATAACAGTAGAGTTATAGACTAATCAGGAAGTGTCAAATAATTATTTAATTTTAGAAATGTCATTTTTCTGATTTACTTTTTGTAAAAATTCCTAAAAGGGGGGGGGGTGTTCTAACCCCCAGTAACACCCCCTGGCTACGCCACTGATTTCCAGTGTCATAAAGAACGCAGACTTCAGTGGTATGGGAGACCAAGAAAACGCTGGATAGAGACTGTAAGATCAGACATGGAGGAGAGGACACACATGGGAAGATGTCCTGGAACAGAAGATGTATGAAGATAGAAGGTGATGGCGACTGCTTGTACACCACACTAAACCCGCAGATATCCGCAACATTTTTCGCCATGTGGATATACTTTGCATGGCTTTGCGGGTAGCGGATACGCTGCGGATAATGTTTGGAGTAAATTTGGGGATAGTTTTTAGAATACAATCCGAACTTGTTTAGTATCATGAGGAAAGTTGGGCAATTGTGCGCACGTATGTTTTTCGAGTTGGTAGTACAACTAGCAACTCAGTTCCCTGCTGGCCATGCTGCCTTTAAGCTGTCATCGTACCTATCAGATAGGGACAGTCAGCATGATGTCAGTTGCTATGTGAAGAAGTTCAGGTGTCTTTTCCTCATCCCCCCTCGGGCGCACATCTAGTGCGACGTGGGTTGACGACCATGGGACCCCAGTTGAGTCCGGCATTGCTTCAACTTACTTGTGCCGGGCTCCTCTATTTCATCTTTTCTATCGACTTCCCTTGGTCAACTCTTGTTCTTTTCTGACCCCGACGGTATTAGGGTATCCGAGACCTAGGGAGTCTTTCACTTTCCCGCTTTAATGGGCCCTTGTCTCATCTTTTCTGATCCCTCATTGTTCGAGGGGTAAGACATCTTCTGTTTTCTTCATATCTCCTGCCTTCTGCTCAAGGCCATTAAGGAATTAGGAAGTGTGTAGCCCCAACACTTCTGGTGCACCCTCAAGGGCTCAAGGCTGGTGAGTTCGAGAGATGGCGACCCCGAGGGATTACTGAGCTCGGTCCGGTTTTTACCCCTTTTTTCCATTGCCTCTGGGGTGGACCCACTCATCTTTCACTTTCCTATATGGCTTTCATGACTCTCTTTCCTTCCAAGTCCCTCAATCCGCATTCTTCGAGGGTTGAGGGCATTTCTTTTCCTCCTGTCCTTTATTTGCGTTTCTTTTTCTATTATATAAGTGTGTAGTTAGTTTTAGTTATAGTTTACATTTCATTATCATCTTAAGGATTACCCAAACCATTAGGGGCCGATAACTTAGTTAGGCCCCTTAAATCAACATCATCTTTTCCTCATACTCCTGACGATGTCTCCCATATTCGTAGAGTTCATCATTGTGCTGAACCCTGTTGGTGCCTCCCTCTTCTTCTACGGGTGCCAGTATTTTCCCATGATCTTCCTCTCCTTGAGTTCGAGTTTCCTGAGAGGGTCTTTCCTGGACAAGGCACTCAGAGGCATAGGGAACATATGGTGTTACTACTGAAATGTAGTGTCTGTGTTTAAGGTTCTTGGAGAGACATTTTGATGTGTAAATGCTTCTGCAAGAAGGGACAGCACACGAATTTGTGCTTTTACTTTTACTTTTCGTTTGTTTGTTTGTTTATTTATTTATCTATCAAGGCGTCACAAACACCCTCGACTTAGTCTAACAACTCAAATATCGAGGCGGATAGGTAGCCGCTAATACCTGTTTATTACTAAAATAACAAAAAGTTCCATGACGAAATAAAGAGCCTACTTTTCTTAAAATTTAAGATTCATGTCAATGATTAATCTATATGGATCTATCTAGAATAATGACGAAATTAAGTTGGTAATATCGACATTTCTAATTAGTTCGAAATACTGTATACCTGGCATAATGTAGCCTAATAGAGAACTACAGTTGGCAGCCCTGGTGACTGAATATATTCTTAGTTCCATCTTTTAAGGTACAGAATGCAAAATTTGGTTGAAGTCCAATGGATAGCATGGACGTCACATGCAGTTAAACATTGGATCTAACAGTGCACGTAAAATCATGTTGGCAACAATGACATACATGAATTGGTCAGAAATAGTCTGAAATAATATGATCTATTGTTGTGTCAATTTTGAATGAAATCCATTAGTTAGTATAGAAGTTACATGTATTTTAAAATTGAACCTCTCAGCAGGCTTAGAATCATGTTGGCAGCACTGACGTAGGCCTATATTAGTTACTCCAAATTAATCTAGAATGCCAGGTACTATACGTGTGCAAAGTTTAGAGCTATTGGCTTGCCTACTTTCTGAAATATTGATATTAGGGTAACAAAAATAGAGACAGCATTTACTAACAGTTGGCAGCCCTGGTTACTCTTAAGAATCGGCATAGTCTTATCTGTTATGGTACACAAAGCACACACGAAATTTGGTTGAAATCCAAATGATAGTATAGAAGTTACATGTGTTTAAAATTGGACCTCTTAGCAGGCTTAGAATCATGTTGGTAGCACTGACGTATATAAGTTACTCCAAATTAATATAGAATGTCAAGTACTATACGTGTGCATAGTTTAAAGCTGTCGGCTTGCGTATTTTCTGACATATTAGTATTTGGATAAAAGGAATTGAGAGCATTTATTAACAGTTGGCAGCCCTGGAGGATCTTAAGAATACGCTCAGTCATATCTATTTATGTACACATAGCACACACAAAATTTGGTTGAATTCCAATTGATAGTGTAGAAGTTATATGCATTTAAAAATTGGACCTATCAGCAGGCTTATAATAATTTTGGCAACACTGCCATGTATGGCCTCCTGGAAATTAAACTGCAATATTATTATCTATACGTGTGCCGATTTTGAAATAGCTGCCATTCATACCTCCCATGATATCCAACATGGAGCTCAGAATTCAATTGCGATTTTTCAGCAGTTGGTAGCACTGACATCATTTTCAAATATGGCCGTGAGATATTCAGGTATAGATCTTTACTCCTACCAAATTTTGTTTCGATTGCTGCAGCCGTTTAGGAGTTGATAGGGGGGGGGGACACACACACAGCCAGACAGACAGAAGGACAGACAGACAGACAGACAGACACACATTTGCCCGATCTCATTAGTCTACTTTTTCCTCATTTTTGCAAAATGTGAAAAGTAGGCTAAAAACCCATTTAGAATTGTGTTGAGCTCCTAGAATACATCATCAGATATAATTTAACAGCATAGCGTGTGGTATAAACACCGTCAATATCACGCAATTCTGTATGCGGTAACGCTCGATAGACTATAACAATATTTCCCTTCGATTCGTGTTCTGTTCTGTTCTTGTTTCAAGTTGAATGGAAGTGTCCTACAAAGCACTAATCAAAGGATTAACAGTTATCCTGGAGCAAAGCACTGAGGTTTGTAAATAAGAAATTATTTATTAGTAGTTGGACTAGAAGCTTACATGATGAAAAAACAACATTTTTGAAGGTTGACAGAAATCACAAGACTAGAGGACATGGAACTTGACAAATTGATAACCATGTGTTTGAAGAAGTAGACGAGATCAGATACCTGGGGACAGTGATAAACAATAGAAACGAAGAAGAACAGGAGATAGAAGCGTGGATTAAAGCTGCATCCGAAGCATGAATAATAATAATAATAATAATCATAATGATGATAATAATAATAACATAATCTGCTTCTCTGATAAACGGAACTATGTCTCTATAACAATGAACGTTCCATTCAGCTAGTAGTTTTACAATATACCGAACGGGCAGACTTAGTTCCTTTTAACACAGATCGATGGGAACACTAAGCCTCGTGAGGCAAATCTGAGAAGAGGAGGGTTTGATTCGCACCTCAGCCATCTTGGAAGTGGTTTAACGTGGTCTTCCCCACATCTACTACAGGAAAATGCTGGGATGGTTCCTACCATAAGGCCACGACCACCTTTTTCACAATCCTATGCACAATTTACAAGATGTTTCCTGTACTATTCAGACGATTTGAAAGAGTCTGATACAAACCGCGACTTCTGACCCTCTCTCTCTGCTTTAAGAGCTTGAGTTTTAGTGTAAGATAAACCTTAGCGTTTTGTATATAATGATCCTAGTATGGAAATTACTAATTTTGTCATTGTGCTTTCTTGCAGGTTTACCAGAAGAAACGAAAATTTGCAACATGAAAATCTGACAACTATTCGCAATCAGAAGACTGGGGAATGATGATATTAAAAATTAAAACTCTACTACAATCACGTTACAGAAAAACTGAATCATTCGTTATCATCTTACTTGCTGTTCAATTCTGCACTGGCATCAGAAGTTCTCTCGTAAATAATTATAAAGTGGAATATACTGGAAATGATTTTGAGAGTATTATTCAAAATATAATTGATAGACACTACTTTAAAGTTCTTCTAATATGTATGGATCCCAAAGAGAAATTAATTTGGATGGACTCCTTTCTTCAAAGTTACTATTCCAATACAAATCATACAGGTGTAACATTGTTCTGCCATGATGAAGAATTACATAGACATGAAAGAAAATATGCAGATAGTTTTCTAATAGTGCTACATAATACAAGCGATAATGATCCTATTTTTAGACAAATACAAACGTTAGACCAGAGCTACGTTTGGAACTCTCAAGTTCAATTTATAGTAGTGGTTTTAGATGCTGTAAACATCAAGGATGAACAAAGAACGGTTCAGATTATTGTAAATGAACTGTGGAAGTTATATGATTTAAATATTGTAGTGCTTATTTCGTCATGGCGAAGTGACACACGTGCTTCTTCTGCTTCTATAAAGCTATACAGCTGGTTCCCTAGTGATTCAAAAGATTGTGGAAGAAATGTTACAGATGTGATAGTTTTAGATAAATACAGTGCTGAAGAAACAGGTGATTTTGAGCATAAAATTGATCGTTTTCCGAAGAAGATACCTTATAAATTCAATGACTGTCTGATTACCGTTTCAGCAGCGTGGTATCCACCGTTTATTCGTGACGCTACCGATCCACCTCTCACTCAAACTAAAGTGAATAAAGTAAAGCACTGTGCTAATCATGAATTATCAGAAATAGTATATTTTGAACAAGGGTATGAAGATGATTTTGATGCACAACTAGTACTATTAGTTGCATGCGCTTACGGTTTTCAACTACGTTTTGTCAAGCCCACGCACATAGATCCTGTTTATGGTCAATGGGGTGGACAATTGGACAATGGAACTTGGACGGGAGCAGTTGGGGATGTGTTGAACAAAAGAGCTGACCTGGCATGTGGAGGTTTCATGCCAGATGAGAAAACATTGAATATGCTTGATATGACTTTTCCTCACGTGCGGGATGGTTTCATTTGGTATGTTCCAAGAGCTGAAAAGATTCCCAGCTGGAAGGCACTTACTCTGATATTTAACATCAACATTTGGACATTACTCCTGCTTTCCTACATACTGACATCCATTGTCACTTACCTCCAGTCAGGCAAAGACAGCATTACTGTCTCTGCCTTGAAGGCATGGTCTATATTGATTGGAGTCTCGTTAAAGCGTCAGCCAGAACCCTTAACATCACGATGTTTCTTTGCCATATGGGTGTTCTGTAGTTTATTATATAGCACAGCATATCAGTCTAATCTAGTTGGAGTAATGACTCATCCAGGCTATGAAAAACAAATTTTAAATCTGAAAGATTTAGCAGATTCCAAAGTACCCTACAGAACCACTTCTACCTTTCTGAAATATTTTGTAATTGAGGAAAATGGTGTAACAAAAACGATTTATGATAATCTTCAGAGATGTGATCTTGGTGATTGTATGCAGAGAATAAATCGTGGGGAAAAGTTTGCAATGTATGTTCCTAAAGCTGGTATGATAGAGCTTTTAAAAAACAAGCAAAGTAAACAGGTGTACGTTCCTTTAGAACAAGAGTCTTATCGGTATGACATAGTTATGTATCTCAGAAGAAATAGTCCATTTGCAAATGCATTTAACACTATGTTTATGAGATTAAGGGAAGCAGGAATCTTGTACAAGTTGTGGTCTGAGGCGTCAATAGAGGAAAGTTTTCAGGATATCAAGAGACGAGAGAATCAACAAAGGGATCAACGTAAGGTTCTTACTTTGGAACATTTGGAAGGTGTGTTTTCTGTTTCTCTTCTTGGTTTGATGATTTCAACAATAGTGCTTATATCAGAAATAATTTATCACAGACGGTTTCATAATAGAGAAATTAGAAATTAGAAGAATACTGTGCCCCTATTCAACATGGGAATATGGTTTTAAGGCACTTGTTGTTACAAAGCAAATTTTTGTTTTAGCGCGACATAGTTCGCAGGAGGAAGTATAGAGTGAACGTGCAGGAGGCATGTGGGGCGCACGGTGGAAATGGCGAATCTCTTATATTGTGAACATTTTTGATGTGTAACATCTTTCCGCTCGGTTGCTGGATAGTTTTGTGGGAGTGATTTTGAAAATTGGGGACGGAAGTGGATCGGAACGACTGAAGTGGCAGTGGTGGATCAAACGGAAGTATGCACCGCCCGCTCAATCGATCAAACGGAAGTGTACTAGCTGGCAGTGATAGACAACGGAAGTATGCACTGCCCGCTCGATCGATCAAACGGAAGTGTACTAGCTGGCAGAGGTAGACAACGAAGTATGCACTGCCCGCTCGATCGATCAAACGGATGTCTACTAGCTGGCAGTGGTACCATGCAAAGGCAGCGTGATTTTTGTACAATTGAAAATGTGAGTATTGGAAACAAGGCAGTGTGTGCTCTGTTGTGCGAGAATGTTATGGTAATACAGTAGGCAGTGCATTTAGCAGGCACTGATTTGACGAGCACAGTGGCAAATGTTTCACCGACTTTCATTTGTCGTTGAGCAGTTTATGAAGCTTCACGTTCAAGGTTGAATATCACATGGGGTAGGAAGTGAAAACTTGAGACTAATGATGTTGAGTGTATGATAAAATAAAGACGACAAATGACATTTATGTAAGCGGCATTAATGTCAAACTGTGGGTGAGTAATCAAATATTAAATGCATAAATGAATGTTGTTATATGAGTGGAATAAAAGCTGTATTTTCATCATTTGTGAGACTAGGTCATTTCATGATTGTAGGAAGCCATGTTTTGATTGTTTACGATGAATTGTATGAGAGCCTTGAGAATAATGAATGTTATAGTTACTGAGGAGTGTGTTCACAGTATTTGAGAGTAGAGTCGACGTTGTGTGTCACTTTGTTATTATGAATTATTCATGTAAAAGGAAGGAAGGAAGCTTGTGGCTTTGTGTGACCGTTAATCTCACGATCATGATCCACGGTACCTCCCTTTTACGTGGAATGCGAACCACAGGACATGGCATTTCAATTCGAAAATCTCACATGTATTGACCGGGAATCGAACGCGGTCTACCTTGGTGAGAGACTAACAGCTTGACAGCTGCACCACAAGTGTGACAGTAGTATATCTCCAATTCAATCTGTACATTCATCATAGTAGCAGTATGAAAACTGAGTGAAAATTAACATCATAAGAATGTCCAAGCTGTGTAGTATACGTGTAGGATAACATGTCAGATGTTACACATCATATGCGACTACTGTAAGGCTCATATCTTTTTTCTTTTTATGGTTTGGAGTCACCACATGCAATATGTTTTGTTGGCATTTATATTTGGAAGATTATGAACAAATTTTGAAGAAAATCCGATCACTAGAAGTGGAGATATTTACTTTGGAAGTTTGCAGATTTTTCACAATTGAGATTATGACGTAGCTCTGGGTGAGCACGCCAGCAGGAACAGCGAGACCAGTCACGGATGATGAGTTAGCAGACCAGTACATCGCGCTGCCAGGGTATATAAGACGCAGCCAGTCAGAGTGAGTGAGAATGCCCCAGGTGGGGCCTTTAGCGGGGCAACTCGCGCCCGCCACCACCGCCAGGAAGGGGACACCCGAGACGGCCGGGGCCACCAGGACGGCCCCAAAGAAGCAGCGGAAGGTCAACCGCAGCAGCCCAGAGGACCGTCGCCCGCAGCGCCCCCAGGAGGGGGAACCAGGACGCCGCGGGACCACCAGCCGCAGCCAGGGACAGCCGCTACAGTCAGGTAGTATGAAGCCCCGCTCAGGCCAGCTTTTACAGTGTTTCCGCTGTCTGAGATGGGGACACTCCCAGGGATCCTGCGGCTCTCCAGTCCGTTGTAACCGGTGCTCAGGTGGCCACCACCACACCGGCTGCACGGTGCCGCGGGACGCGCCGGTGTGCGCCAACTGCATGGGTGACCATCCGTCATCCCATCGCAGTTGCCCCGTCTACAGGTCCATGGCAAGAGCAGAGAGGAAGGTGGCTCGTTCCCATGGACCGCCAGCTAGGCCCCTGCCTCGGCAGGCGAGGCCCCCCCCTCCACTCTCCGGTGACGGAGGCTCGGTACCAGGGACCCCATGGAGATCGGGTAGTGGCGCAGGTTCTTCGGATACTTGTACCATTGCTCGGTAGCCGGCAAGGCCCGCGCTGATCCCAGCAGTGCCGAGTTCTATCGGATTCCCCGGAGACAAAATGGCGAGAAGACGGACATGGATCTGGTGCATGATACCTTCTCCCAACTAACAACAACCTACACATTTCCATACCCACATTATCCTTGCATGTGGCAATAACCAAGCCGCCAGGTTTTACGTGTAGGCAATCTTTCCTTTCTGCCTATGCGGTTTTCCCTGGCCCTACAATCTTACCCTTATATATGAGTGCATATTTATATGCACTCATATATAAAATATACCAATGTTAATATCTATTCATTATGCCTGGTAGATCGCGACCGCGATGGGACAGGCACAAAGTCCTAAAAGACAATCCTATCTATCCAATCCCCTATGCTATCTCTTCTACTATCGTAGATTAACTGCATTTCGGAGGCACCAGTAGTAAGGTCGGGTGCCACGCGGGGGGAGCGGGTACTCTTTTCGCCCCCCCCCCCCTAATAACGTCTAAACGGCTGGAGCGATTTCAATGAAACTCAGTAGGGTCATAGCACCATTTTGCCCGAACCCGACCGTGCCCTTCAAATTGTATTACGTCTCACCTATCCAACATGGCAGCTGTGCGAAAAATTTCACCAACATTCAATATCTCCGAAACTATTACCGATGATATCACCCTGAAAATTTGAACGGTGGTCAAGGGAATTACTAGAAGTTCACCTATCAGACTTTCGTAAACCTGGTAACTACAAAACCAATTTGGCGGACAAGCAAATTTGCTACTTTAAAATAGATGTTTCTTGCGATTTAACCAACCAAACGCAATGAAACTTGGTACAGTATATGTTTATACACATTGTAATGTACCGACATCTACTTTCGTTCAATTGTTTACATAACCTCAAGATGGCGGCTGTGCGAAATATTTCACTGGCATTCTATATCTCCGAAACTATTACTGATATCACCCTGAAATTTTGTACGGAGATAAAGGGTACTGCTAGAAGTTCATCTGTGAGACTTTCAAAAACCTGTTAACTACAAAACTAACATGGCGGCCAAGCGAAGTTGAAAGTTTAAAATAGACTTTTCTCGCGATGTAATCCTCCAAACGCAATGAAACTTGGCACAGCAAATGTTTATACACATTGTAATGCACTGGCATCTAATTTAGATCAATTGCTTACATAACCTCAAGATGGCGTCTGTGCGAAATTTTAAAATTAAGTTTTTGTTTCTTGTGTCGTAATCATGCCATCGAAGAGAAAGTTTGAATAATGAACCTACGCAATAAGTTTTCTTTATGGTACATAACTATATGGCCTATACGTACAGCAATCTAACATGGCGACCATCTGAAATATTTAGTCGGTTCTCAATATCCACGATTCTATCACAACCTTCAAACTGAAATTTTGTATGTTGATTTTTATTAATTTTTGTCGTGTGGCCTCCTGAGAGGCCGAGTGCAGGTCTTTTTAAATGACGCCCGTGGGCGACCTGCGCGTCATTATGAGAGATGGAATGGATGAAGATGAATGAGACTGGGCAAGGATGTGGAAGGAAGCGGCCGTGGCCTGTCAGAAGGTCCGTCCCAGCATTTACCTGGTATTGAAAATGGGAAACCACGGAAAACCATTTCAAGGACGGCCGACGGTGGGGCTCGAGGTTATAGGACATAACGTACCACCGGACTTGGCCGGCTTATTACTTGCGAAGAGTCAGCTATTTCGGAGAGGACATAACGTACCACTTGAAAGAGTAGGAAGTATTTAGGGTGCGTGAAACCCTAACCGCACGGCCACTTGCTCGGTTCTGCTCAATTAATCCTGGTAATAAATACGTGGACAATAACATAACATAAAATATGATAAGTTTTTGGATTCCCATCACACTTTATTCAGGCTTTGGACTGGCAAATCGCCAATTGCGTCCGTTTCTTTACTTCTAGCTATGCATCGTTCGGAACTCCACACACATGACTGTTTGTTGGGCCACTAATCACTTTATCTCCTCTTGATTTTATAAACACACAACACGTCTCCGTTTGTTGCTTTACACATATCCACAGGCCGGACGTTTGTTTTCGACGATTGCCCTTGACCTTGAAGCCTGTGGGTGAGCCTAAACACACTCACTCTCTCACCCTATCGCTTCACACTTGTCACCACCGACCTGATGTAATGGAATTCCAGACTTGAGCAGACAGTACAGTCCACTTCGAAGTATTGTGTGACGCAGAAGTACACGTTACGTAGTTATAACCAGAACGTCATTATATTTGCCAATGACTGTACTTCAGTAGTAGTGTGAAAAAGCTTTGTCAATCATCGGACCGCTTGGGGCAGCTGATACTGTAGTAACTCGCCTCCAGGCTTCCATTAAGAATTTTCACTCCTCTAAAACTAACGTCCGGCCTGTAAGTAACAGTATCGTCCTTAGCCTGAGGTTCCTTCCTGTATGCGTATCCGTCGAAGTGCACACATAAACCGCCCTTATTCGTTGTACACAACTCCATGTTACAATACCAAAATGTTTTTAAGCCGCACAGTGTGATCAACACTGATGTTTATGTGGTAATGAACCTGTAACTGGAATGCCCATCTGACATCAAGTGGTGCGTTATGTCCTCGAAAATCAAGTGGTACGTTTTGTCCGTGGTATGTTATGTCCGGACGCCGGGGCTCGAACCCACGCGTCTACTGAGTCAGCAGAGAGCTTGGCCCCATGACCTAACGCTGCGCTTTAGCCAGCGTAGCTACTGCTGTCGGCTGTATGTTGATAGAGGCAATTGACATTAGTATATATGAAAATAGGCTACACAGAACTACTTGTTATGTTAACAATAACCAAATAAGAGTCAGTGACAGGGGAAGGACAAACATCGTTCAGATTGGGAAGAGTTTCAGAAAAGAAAATGAAGAGGATTCAGCCAAGATTTTGAATTCTTGTTCAATGTTTACAATTTAGGACAGGGATATTTTTGTTTTACTCAAACAGTATTTTGATTTAGCCTAGATTTCACAAAGAATGAACTTTATTTGAAAATACAGTATATGATACAATTGAGTCGTCCAGTTGCAAAACTCGCACAGTTTAATCCACTTGTGAATAAGAATCATTTTCATGAGAAACGTTTCTCTGAACTTTGCCTCACGTATCTTTTGTGTTTGTTGTTTTCTACTTCTTTCTTTTTGTTTTGTGTTTCAGCTTTTGCTTTTGTTTTTGAATTTTGCTTTAGGCTTCGTGTCTTTTGTTTTTGGTTTTATGTTTGTTTTCTGGAAAATCAAAATAAAACAAATCAAAATAAAATAAAACAACATAAACAAAAACAAAATCAAAATAAACAAACAAAATAAAAACAAAACAAAAAAACAAAACTAAACATTAAATAAAACAATTTAAAACAAAATAACACAAAACAAAATCAAAATAAAACAAAACAAAATAAAGTAAAATAAAATAAAATAAAATAATTAAATAAATAATTTTACGACATGATTCTTATTCATAAGTGAATCAAACGAGTTTTGCAACTGGACGACTCAATTGTATTTTAATTAATTAAATGTCAGGTTTGCTTCTGAGAAAGGAGCGAAGTACATCGATTAATCGACAAAACAATATTAATCAATTATTCGACCAACCTATTATTCGATTAAACGATTAATCGTTATTTGTAGCAATTCATTGATTTTTCTTTTTCAATTAATCGATTATTCAAAAACTACCAACCCCAAGCTTGCAGGTTCGCTCCTGGCTGTGGTAAGTGATTTTTGAAAGGTGACAAAAAATCACGGCACGCATGTCATACGTTGTTGTCATGTTAAAGAACCCATTTGAATTCAGTAGACCGTGTTCATCAATGCAAAATTAATCTCGGGATTTTCCACCAACACAAAGTTCCTCCTTTCTCTACTAGAAAGCGCTATAGTGTCAAGGAGCTTGGATATCTAACCTCCTTGACTTTCATAGCGTTCGAAGGAACGACAAAATTCGATGTGCAAGGTGTCCCTTGGGTGTCAATTAACAAAGCTTGCACCCGGCATCCGAGGCCAAACGATTTTTTTTTTTTTTTTTTTTTTTTTTTTCGTAGTCAGTTTACCCTCCACGTAGCGAGGGATCCCATATTTACCGCCTCTACGGGCTTGACATCGGCTCGGGGATACAACTGAGGAGGCGGAACTAGCGCCTCGCCCAGGCAGCCTCACCTGCAAAGCGAACAGGGGCCCTCATGAGAGATGGGAAGAATGGGAGGGATAGACAAGGAAGAGAGAAGGAGGTGGCCGTGGCCTGACGGTAGGAACCATCCCGGCATTTGACCGAAGACGGAGTGGGAAACCACCGAAAACCACTTCGAGGATGTCTGAGATGGGACTTGAACCCTCTCTACTCATTTGGACCACCCGAGACTGAGTAAACCCCGTTCCAGTCATCATACCACTTTAAAAATTTAGTGGCAGAGCCGTGAATCGAAACTCGGACCTCCGGGGTGGCAGCTGAGCACGATGACCACTATGCAACGGAGGCGAATATTATTATTATTATTAATCTATTAAAAGTACCAGCCCTAATTTCAATGAATATTTAACCTCATTTCCTCTGCTGCCTTGGAATAGAGGTAAGTGAATTTAGAAAGGTACTCTCTCGTCTTACGTTACTTTCAAGTTAGTTGTGAACGACCTAAAAATTAATCAAATATTAATTACACTTCACTTTGAAGTAGATTTCAGCAAAGAAGCTTACTTCGGCGTTGAATAGAACTAAAAGATAGGTCTTCTCCGACCTCACGATACACAAAATACCGATTTCTTCTCTGCCTCAATTTCCTGATTGACATACAGTATACAGAGGCTAGAAAGGCTTGTGCTGTGTTGAATGTTTCTTTGAACCAATATTAACAGAGGTTGTTGAAAATGTTCTCCCTGAGTTGCGATGCAAGCTTCATATCTTTGAATAAGAGTTCGTTGGTTGCTTAGTTTAGGGGCTGCGACAACGCGGTCATGTAGCCCCGTGTACTTTGGGTGTGTGTAGAATCTGTCTGATAACCGGTGTTAATTGTAATGGTTGTATTAGTGTGAGTTATTTGTTTTTAATTCAACATTTGGGTGGCCGCCATTACGTTTCCGTCAAGATGGCGACGATATAAAACATGACACTCGGTTGCCTTTTGCAAGTGCTACCTCTGTACGAATTCTCATTCAATTCAGTTTCACCGTATTTGAATTGATAGCGGGAATCGATTTGCACACATACATAGCCGCCATCCGCAAATTATTTGGCTGATGACCTTGTAGTTCGGTCAAAAGATTCTTCGTACATAAAGGTAAAACGTTGCAAAATGTGGTAGGGATCAAATGATAAGGTTGGTCGTAATTTTATTTAAGCTTTTAACATTTGGTGGCCGCCATTACGTTTCCGTCAAGATGGCGGCGATATAAAACACGACACTGAGGTGCCCTTTGCTAGTGCTACCTCTGTACCAATTTTCGTTCAAATCGGTTTCAATGAGTTCGAATTGATTAGGGGATACAGACGTTTAGAGTACACACTCTCTCACACACACACACACACACACACACACACACACAGACACACAATTTTTCGCCTTGTGTTGATCTCATAAGTCGACTTTTTTTTGTGCAAAAATCGAAAGTAGGCTAATATATGAGGGTGTCACGTCGACCGAACAAACTTAATACCATCAATATTCGTGGGTTGCACGAGTCGGGGGTAGGGCGGTCCGATGCGAGCGCCATCTATTGCCTCTCCCGAGAAACAAAGCGTCCGCCATCTTGTTGTAAAAGCCGGAGTAAACATGTGTGGTGAGAAGCGTGGGAGCATCAACTTTTTGTGATAAAAATGCGTTTTGTGCAGAAGTATTTGTCAAACATGACTCTACCCCTCAAACATCCGACCAAGGGGTTAGATTTTTGTTTACTGCCTGAGATTATATATCGAGCTGACACTGTTGGAACGAGGTATGGTGGTCGGTGCCCGACGGATGGGAAGTGCTATTTCGCCAGTGGTGCGGGAATTCGGCTTTACACAATCAACCATGTCCAGTGTGTATCGTGAATGGTTGAATGTGGGTGTCACCGGTCGTCTATCCACCCTCGATGACCGTGTCCGACGACATCTGAGACGAATTGTCAATAGTGACAGAAGGGCAACATTGCAACAAATCACGGCTCAATTCAACACAGGCCGTGCTAGACACGTCTCTCAGTGGACAATCCGTAGGAACATGGGTTCCATGGGGTATGGGAGCCAGCGCCGCACAAGGGTTCCACTGCCCGACGTCATCCGACACAACGGCGAGCAATTATCGCCAATCACCAGGGATGGACACTGGAACAATGGCGTAACGTTATGGTCGGACGAATCATGATTTCAATCTCACCATGCCGATGGGAGGCACCGTGTGTGGCGCAGACCACATGAATCGATGGATCTCGCCTGCCTCGAAGGTGTGGTCCAGGGAAGTGGTGTCTCTGTTATGGTCTGGGGTGAATGTTCCTGGTATGGAATGGGCCCCCTGGTTGTCCTGGAAGAAACTTTGATGTTCTGCGATATGTTAAGCTGCCAGGGGCCCCATATGCCATTACCCATATGCCATTAGGTGACTATCCCATGACATTTTCTAAGTCAGTGTACTAACTAACGCGGCAAAAATCATTGATTCGGATAAAGATTATTGATGAATAGTACCGTATGCGCGGGGTTGGCAATATTGTATTTTTCTCATAATTCACGTATATTATGGGGGCACAACTGGAATTTTACAATATAAGGCGTGATCTAAAATGGGGATGGTGGGTGGATTATAGGCAACGAAGGAGAAAACATCTATTACCACAGCATTTCTACAGTATTATTTTTCATTAAAGAAGGCATTTCGGCTAATTTATGTAGTTTTGTAGAATGTTTACCACTTTTGAACTGTTACCAATTTTATTATGGCCCTCGTGCGGTCGATTAGTCTTCAGGCCAGTTAACACACACTATAGAATAATATTTTCACTTATAGAATGACTCAGAATAACACTTTGCCGCGAATTCCTACAGCGTCCCGATAAGAAAGAAGAACTCGTGTTCCCGTCGACCGTCCTGCAATACCAAAACAGGTCACCTCACGTTCCGACCTACTACTGCCTCAAAAATACCACCGGACCTAGGCCAATATATTTGACCTTGTGCTAGGTTGGTGAACATCCCTCGGAGGCAAGTTTAAAAGATGGAGCGTAGCGCTTTCTCGCTTCTTTGCTGTTGTTTGTTGCATAAGGGCTGTGAAATCGTGGTCATTTGGGTGTGTGAGTGTGGCATTTGTATGATAACCTGTGTTATTGTGATGGCTGTGTTAGTGCGTGTATTGGTAAATTGGGAATAGGATCGGGAAGGAGGTGGGCGTGGCCTTAAGTTAGGAATCATCCCAGCATTTTCCAGGAGTAGAAGTTACCACAGTGACACATTTTATCAGACAAATTCAACATACACTCAAATACATGGGGCTGATGACCACGATCTCTCAAGTCTTTCGGATTTATGCGAGAAAGCCACAGTGCTCAGCGTATCTCGCTTCGTTTCTTCATGAGTTCGTATTGGTTCTTTATCACTGACGGTATGCTGAAGATACGTACACCCTCCTTGTGATCAGCTCTATTCTTGTTGGTCCTCGTGTGAAAACCAACAATTGCACAGCACACCATCTCGAATTCAACGATGAAAAGGTCTACTTTCTACGTTTCATCACCCAAAATGCAAGTACCACTCTATTGTTTACCAACTGGCCTTTACAACAGTAGGCAAGGGCTGTTTCTGAGTACGGCGCATAGATGGCGCTAGCTTCACAGGGGTAAAAGTAGGAAACCCACATGGCTCGTGCAACCCACGAATTGATGGACAAAATCTTGAGACAGTACAGACCTTCAAATATCTAGGAGTTGTCTTCTCAAATCATATATTATTATTATTATTATTATTATTATTATTATTATTATTATTATTAATCGTATGGCATTTACACATCACTTTTGGAACACAAAGAAAACAAGTAGTTCCGTGAAGAACTATACGGCCTATTTTCATATATCCTACTCATGTTAATTGCATCTATCAACATACAAAATTTCAGTTTGAAGGTTGTGATAGATTCGTAGATTCGTAAATATTTCAGATGGTTCGCAGGTTGGATTTTTATTTATGTACTATTACATGAAGATTAGTGTGTACGTGTGGTATTCAAATTTCAATCGCATGATTAGAACACAAGAAGTAAAAGCGAGATTTTAAAATTCCACACAGCTGCAATCTAGTGGTCATGATAACAATTGAAATAAATTAGATGCCAGTGGATAAACATTTGTATAAGCATTTAACGTGCAACGTTTCACAGCACTCGGATGGTTAAATAGCGAGAAACGTCCATTTAAGTATTTATACTTCGCGTCACCGCCATATTGAATTTCTGATCACCAGGTTACTGAAAGTCCTATAGGTGAACTTATGTTCATAGCCTCTATTGAACCCGAGGGGGTCATGCTGACGTATCGAACGTGTGTCTCGGAGATAAGTTGAGCTCTGAATGAAGGTTCCACCAGGGAACGAACCCGAGATCTGTTGAGGGTGTTTCGTTGTAAGAACCCCTAGAGGAAATTTATATGTAATCACTGGTGTGATATCAGTTGATACTGACATTATTTAGTGAAATAATGCAGGGAAATGAGTGGAAGATAGCATTATTTGGACTACATGAAGTAGGCTATGCTGGACTTGAAACACAGAAGTTCCAGAGTTGGACGTTTTACAAATAGCCCCAGAATTGTGGGAGGTGACCCTTGGAGCCCTGTCAATCTTGCTGACCTAGTTAAGTCGTCTGCAAGGGGTCGCAGGGTTGAATAATGACCAGGCTATTCCCCGTTTGAGAATGGAAATGAGAATGGGATGGGAAGATCCCAAGGAAAATCATTTATTACTCGTGATTGGAGTAACGCAATGACATGAGAGTTGCACACAGGTGAATCTTTAGCCAGGAGGCTAATTTTAGAGCCTTTAATCTGCGAAATGGAGGCATATTTAATGGAGTGCGGAAGGACATAGGACTATGGATGTTCGCGGCTGGGTTTGACGATGTCGCCAGGGATTCCCACAGAAACAGCGTCCCCACGCCATGGATCAGGAAATTAATATTAATTAATTGGCCGATCGATCCTCGAGCACACATGCATTTTCGTGACCAGCGAAGAAAAAGGAACAATATGAATATTATTCCAAGACCAGAATCATCCTAGGAGAGGAGCTGGTATAGCGCGGGAATTCTTGCCCTACTTTTTTGTGTGAAACAGATATAAGAGGGTGGACCCAGTCAGAGAGACAGTTGACAGTCGGAACTTACAGTAGTTGGAACACAGTTGGAACTTGGAGTCGCAGACAGTCGGAACTTACAGCAGTTGGAACACAGTTAGAACTTGCAGTTGGTGGGAGTTGTTGTGTTTGAAAGTTACGGAGCGCCCAGGCGCGCACACAAAGACTTAAACATTTTACTGGTAATCAGCATGTTAGCTCTGCAGTGTAACGCACCAGTGAGAATATATTCATGCATGGTCATGAAATAAGAATGGAGTCGGTATTCAACAAGCTTGATTATGCGAAATGCATATTACCAAAGTTAAGAGAGGAGGCTCGGACTTCAATTTGGGAAGCCGTGCAGTAAGACTGTTATATATTGTTTATTAAGTGCCGTGTGATATACTAGGCAGAACTGTTGAAAGTAATGATTTATGTAAATACAATGTACAATGTTGAGCGCGGTAAAAATAGTGATTGGTTATACATAGCTGGAGTATACCAATAAGTAGCGTTCATGACGATATGAAAGCATATCACTGCAATATCAGGAAGGTTATCAAGGGATGATCGAGAGACTGTTGGTGAATCCGTGAGCAGATGATCGAGATGTTCAATCAGGAGGGGGTAGGACCGAAGAAAGGGCCGTCCGCACCTGCACTTCTGATATATGCCAGGGAATTTCAACCAATCTGGAATATAAAATGTAACGTGTGTTGGTGCAGTGATTTTATGTAAAATATCTCTTAAATTAATAATATATCCAGTGTTATAAAGTGTCATGTGTTTTGGAAGCATTAGCTTCATTATAAAAATGGCAAAGTGTCGTGTGTTTATGAATCAGATGTCATATAAGATGTGTATTAGCAGTATGGCAATGTGTCACTAAGTAGGCCCATGGCAGGTGACACTGGAATATGGTGGTTGGAGCCACCTGGATAAGCCGACGTGAGTACCCCACAAATCATGTTATTATAGAAGTATAGCCACTGCATGTAATGTGATTTCGGAAGTATAGAATATGCCAGTAAGAATCAAATTTAGGAGGCATACCCTCATGTGTTTAATGTTTGATTTCAGTAAAGTTAAGATTTTGAATACATCAGAGAGTGGATTAATCGTTACCACTATTAATATTGTTAATAAAATGGCAATTCAGTTATGTAAGAAATCCTCTCGGCACGCCGGAAGGCGGAGGTAGATTTCACCGGGCAAACTAGGGGATTGGCTATAATAGGCAAAATATGCAGGTTTTCGTAGGAGGATCAGACCTCATTGATTGCAAGAAAGTATTTTACATTTGGAGGTTAAAAATCAACTTTTTTTTCGTTTTTGTATGCATATTTTTATCATTTTATTGTCTATGGGGATGGTAACCTTCTTGTCATTCGGGGTTCATTTTTATACTTCTGATCACACTGTCCTTATGCAAGGTTTGGAACTGATGTGTAACTATCTGACAGTCTGTTACTTCTTCTCGCAAAATTTTATCTCCCGCTGAGATTTTTGTTGGTTCCTCAGTTTAGGGGCTGCGACAACGTGGTCATGTAACCACGGGTGTGTAGAATCTGATAAACGGTCTTAATATTGATGACTGTTTTAGTGTGTAATTCAGGTAAGGTCTGCAGACGGTCAATTTTAAGTAGTAGTTCCTAATTTTGTACCATATCCTAACGTGAACGACACCTAGCTGTGAACTTGGCTACTAGATGCCACCGCAACCAGCAACTTGCAACGAACGTTGGAACTTCTCCTCCAAAGGAAAGAATGCTGAGGGTTTTTTAGCGCTCTTAGAAAATCCGACGACTTTGGCCGGCTTTGAACCAGCGACCTTGGGCATATAAGTTCAGCATGCTACCAGTTAGCCACTTCCCACAGTCAGATGGAAAAATGAATGTGATCTCGTGCAATGGCGTTGTCTTGGCAACCTCTGATTGCTCATCCCTCATCAATTTAGAAGCGTTGTCACGGTAACCTCTGATGGCACTTGGCATGTTCTTTAATTCCGAAATCATTTTTCTCATCCCTTGGCGTAATGGTAGGTCAGATCAAAAATTCTTTCAGACAAAGTTTTAGGTAATTATTAGGGGAATATTTTCCATTATGTACGGGTTTGATATTGTGCCTTTTAAGAGAGATATGATTGATGTTTCCCGAAAAAAACACTTTTTTCCACCCCTTTGGTCAATGGTTGGTGCTATCAAAAAACCTACTTGACATTAATTTTTGGCACTTATCCGACACATATTATGAACTTTGAATGGATTCGATATTTCACGTATTAAGAGCCCCCCATTTTCACCCCCTTCGACCGATTTTGCCCATTAACGAACTCGACCGAGATTTTATAGGGATACATGTTATGCAAAAAATTCAAAGTGATTGGTGCACAATTACGGCAGTTATCGTGTCCACAAGAAACTGATATATATATATACATATATACATAAATGATATATAAACTTTTGAACTGACGGTGGTTTTGGGGTCTGGGGGATGTGAAACGCGAAGATATGTCGAAATTTTCCGGAAGTCGAAACATGGTACCCATTGCAATAGTTAGCTTTCTAATGAAATCTACCTAGAACTTAACGAACACGGATGTTCGATTATTGAAATGGTTACGTTGTGTCGGAAAAATAATTTATGTCAGTAATAATAATAATAATTATAACAATGATAAACGGTATAATTGAATACATCAGGATGAAAGGTTGTAAGCAAGAAATATTTACGCTAATTGGATTAATTTTCTAGCCAATCAGTAGGTTACATTAAGGGAAGAGAAAAGAGTTGATATTAAATATATTGTATTAATGGGAATATAATTATGCAAGGAAATGAAGGAGCTTGACAGTGAATTGAATTTGTGGCTTGAGTATAAGCTTGTAGAGTAACAGATAGAGTTTATATAGGGCGAGATCATAGTTACAGGTAGAAGCCAGGTGATCTAATCGACGTATGGAATCTTGTACAGCCATGGGGCGTACAGAGATATTAATTTATGCCAGAGCGTATTTAGTGTGTACCCTATCTCCGATGATGGATATGAAATGTTCCGGGTTTGAATCCTGTGGTAAGTGAAGGGAGAACATTGGAAACCCTTACACTATACCTGATTGCCCGCGAACTTGTTATTGAATGATTCGGCTCTTGTGAAGCGAATCCATTGGCGGCAGCTGTTGACTGACCGTAATATTTTATTAAGATACCGGCTAACCACTACACCTGTGTTTTATGAATCTCGTGCCTTCATTGTATGATACGGACCTGTTGAGGCCGTTATTAATGTCCTAAGGCTAGGATTAAATATTCAAGCTCACCCAGAACCATTGCATAATATTCAGTTTAGATCATATGGGATCACGTGGATCATTGTGACCACAATGTTGTATTCAAAAGCGTAATACTGCTTGGGGAGGTAAAGTCCAGGAATCAGGGAGACAAGGGACGATTTACAGCTGTGAATACCCCTACTCTGTTCCATTGTATACCGGCAGCTCCAAGGGGCTGGGGTTGCTAAACAAACCTTGAAGGCTCGCGTTTTGAGCGGACAGATTTAAGACCTTGCTTGTATTGAAAGGAGAATTGTTATAGTGTGTAATGAATGTGTGTGGTTTAAAAACACATTGCTAATCATAGATTACCCTGATGATATAAAATTTTAGCAATCTAACGAATGGTCGGAAGTTGCATTTGATACTGACGGTGACATCTAGTTAATGAAGTTGGTTACTCGACGCCACAGGCTACGCTCGCAAGGGTAGCGTAATGATACTATCTGACACAACGATAACAGAAGTTATTTATTGAAATCACAATGGCATGCAGTGGAACTATAAAAAGAGGGGAGTGGAGGGGTAGATTTACGTAATTGTGGTGTTGCAAGTAGATTGTAGTGCAAACCATGAGTTGGCTAATGCATGAAAGCATTCGGTGGGAGAGAGGGATATAACACCGACAGTACACATGATGTAAATTAAGATGTATTGTAAGAAACAAGTAACTTTGTGAATTTAAAGAAGTCACATTAGGTGACATGAGTGTAATAGTTCAGTTTTTGTGAAACGTTACATGTGCGTCAGCGCACTTGAGTGAAGTTTAAAGTCCATATTGGTAAAGGATTGAATAATGATTTGGATTTAATTTGTTCAACTATGTGAATAATTAGTGGATTATGGGAGTAACTTTGTTTGTTTGTGTATAGTTTATTGGGATTGTGTTATTATTTGTTTGAAGCCATGAGTTTTACTGAATTAAAGTCTTTAGAGTAGAGTTGTGCCTTATCGTTGTAGAGTTGTGCCTTATCATTGTAGAGTTGATACCTTTTAGCCTCAAATCCAAAATATGCAACTGCTCAATGGGGGAACGGTACACGCCTGAGTCCTGACGCTAGCTGGAGGCAGAAGCATATTTTCCATCGAGATTACTCACATGGGTACATGGAAATTGATGTCCTGTACAGTGATTTGAGCTATAGGTACAACTAAAGTCGGTCTAGATTTAGTGCACACAACTCTATTAAAGTAATGAATAACGTGAATTAGGGGAGGACCGCACCTAATCTTAAGCTAAGCTCCGATGCAAACAATATAAATTTTGATAAACACCTTATTACCATGATCCAGATAACATGAGGCGGTATTATTCTATCATGGAATCGCCTCAGTAGTGCAATATGTATATCTTGGCATTGCAAGACCTGATCTTTATTTTCTATTATCATGGATAACCTCTTATTGATTTATCATGTCGCCCGTGTGTGGGCAAAGCATGACGACTATTACTTTTCTTTTATCATGGCGAGACCCAAGTGGGGCATTCGACAGTACAACCGAGACCTTGGATGGTTGCTGCGATGTCTTAACGTGGACCACCTCCCATGACTCGTATTCTTTTATCATGGCGCCCAGGTTTGTGGAGCTTATGGGATTTAGGGAAACCCCATAGATTTTTTATGGTATTTCATGGGGAAAACCATAGTAATTATTTTTTTGCCTCAAACTGTGTTTGAGTGATTTTTGAGTTCAGTAGGCTTTTGACGTGACGCAGAATCTCTCTATTGAGAAGAGGATTACCCAAGGGTATGAGCGCTACGCACCCAATCCACAATTAATCCATAAATTCAAAGTTTATACAATCTTACAATATGTGTACAGTGTTTTGTGTCTCTCTCCAAAACGTATCCACACATATTTCCAGAAAGCCTGCCTGCATCTCATAGTGTATTATTGTAAGAATGTCTGGCACAGAGGAGATTTTGCAGGTGATTGCAGGGTAAAGACTGCATTTTGACGCTGTTAACGAACAAAATAAGCTGGAAGCAAAGGCTTTCCAGAATGAAATAAACACTCGTTTAGATGCCAATCAGGAGGCAATTAATCATAACCAGGTTGAATTGGGTAACCGTTTAAATGATAATCAGAGTGAATTGAATAACCGTTTAGATGCCAATCAGGTTGAAATAAACAACCGATTGGATGCAAATAAGGTTGAATTAAACGAGAAGTTAGGTCAGATGCAAGAGGTAATTAAGACCGAAGTTACAGAAACCGTTGTAAGCATTATATCAGAAATGCAGGTTAAGACAGATAAACGTTTCGAGGCTATAGAAGCCAAACTTGAGAGTAATTTACAAGCGTGTAAGCATGCGCAGGATGAAACCAACAGTAGGTTAGACGCGTTATCTAACGACATTAAGGATATTCAAATCCAAAATGAGGCGAATCTCGAACGCCAAGCGAAACAGTTCTCAGAATTTACTCGTACGGTAGATCAAAGGTTGGAAGAAAACGACAATAAGTGGGACACGAAATTGAAAAGCTATGCTAGAGCAATTAACGGTGATCTAAAGAAACAGGATCAGAATATATTAGGTCAATGTCAGGAAATAGGTGAAATCAAGGCCGTCGTTAACGAGAGTAAAGAGCTGGTAGGAAATATGAAGGGTCAGATGAGCAAAGTTCATCAAGAACTGGACCAAGTTCAAAATGACATTGTTGTAGTTAACAAAAGGCAAGAGGAGAATAGAGGTGAAATCATTAAGGTCCAGAATGAAATGTCAAAGGTCAATGGACACATTCGAGAGGAAATCAAAGGATTAAGGGAAGAACTCGAAGTGAGAGAAGGCCAAAAGACAGAGGCAAACGACAAGATCCTTGCTCAGATAAAAGAAGATGTCGAGGATGAAATATCCCATATTAAGGAAAGCCTGAAGGAAGATAAGCAGAAAATATTTCAAGTAGCCGAGGAAAATCGAGATAGGCTTACCAGAATAGAGAAAGAGGTCATTACTCGTCTGGAAAGAGCAGAGATGCGCCTCAATCAAATGGAGACTAGGATAATCGCGCAAGAGGAAACCCTTATGAAAGATCCTAAGTCTAGCGAAGGCAGCATGGACGATATGAGGAGAAATAGGTGGGCAGATTTGGAAACCCAGCCTATAATAAGGAGTGCTACAGGCCCAGGCGAAACTGCTTATATGACGCCAGGTGCACCAGTTGCAGCATCGACGCCACACGAAAATGCTATGCACACACAAGTGATAAATGTTATCAGTGCAGGTGAAGAGAAACCAAGGAAATTCTCAGGTAGCCATTGTAGTATGACACCGAAATATTGGCTAAAAGAAGTGTCTGAATATTTGAATGATGCGCGAATACCACAAGAGCGCAGGCTACGAGCTATAGAGAAATTAACAGAAGGGGAGTGTGCATTATGGTTTCGCAGTTTCCGCTACACTTTCGATACTGTTGAGGAGTTTCGGGAGGCATTTTTGAAACGGTACTGGGATCCAGCGACCCAACAGAATTTACGGATGGATTTATATTCAAAAAGATACAGCACTAACAATCCAACGAAGTATGCAGAATTCTTCATATCACAGATGTGTCGGTTCAAAGAACTTGATCAAAAGCCTAGCGAGCTGGAATTATGTATTGCTATCGCCAAGCAGCTTCCATACGAGATCCAAAGACTGCTAATCTCGGCTAATGCAAAAACGGCTATGGAAATGGAGACAGTTCTTAGGCAACTGGACCTCACAACAGCAAATACTGTGCGTCAGAATCGAACCGTGGAACAGGTACACGTGACGAACACGCAGACTGACCAAAATCAAGCTCCAAGGAACAACAAAGCTACTAGCACAGATTCGTTAGATTCCAACGGACGCCAATGGGAACAGGAACCCAGAAGATGGCAGCCGAAGGATAAAGGTAATGCTGGCAGAGGAAGAGGCCGAAATTCTTGGAATAAGCAGAATACCAGGGATAGACCGTACCAAAACAATGGAGGTAACAATGGCCAAGAAGGCAACAATAGGAATTGGAGACCCCAGGAGAGAAGACGTAACTTCGATGATGAGGTAGAGGAACGATACCACGCTTCATTGCAATACCTCAATGAAAGGGGAGATGAGCCCCAGAAGCAACAAGTCCACTGGCAAGAAGTTATGCAGAATAGGACGTCGCCAGACAGATATGGAGACGGAGCTAAGAGTTTGGAGCTACAGCGCAGCGAACAGGAGAGAAGAAACTCTAAGGGGACGGGCGCTATTGAAAAAAAAGCCAAAATTAGAAGGATTTGGAAATGATGGATGGAGTCAGTCAACGTCATCAATTGGATAGACAAACCAGAAGAGCTAATTGAGGATACAGGAAGATCACAGGTCATGGTCAAACGAGAATTGCCCATTATTTTAATAAGAGTGGCAGGGTTGAAGATAAGACGTTTATTAGATACGGGTTCAACAGTGTGCCTTATGACACAAGCTTTGTATAATGAGATAGCGCAGAGAGAAAATGTTTTGAAAATACCCATCTCAAGTGTCAAAATAAAAGGTGTGATTCCAGACAGAACGATGGTATGCAAATATCAAGTATTCCTAGAGTTACAGATAGGAGGCTCTACGTTTTCACAGAGTTTTCTATTAGTAAACAAACTGCCTTTTAACCTGATTATAGGGGCACAGTTTATAAGGGAATACAGAGTGATAATAGACCTAGCACAGGACAGAGTTATGTTCCGTGTGAATGAGGAAGCCGAAGGCTTGGAGTTCGCACTCAATCAGAATGAACCAGGGTCAGATGAACAAGTATGGCATACATACAGAGATGCGGCTGAGGAAGAAGTGTTAGCTATTGAGCAGTTAGAAGAAGAACTGAAAACACTAGCCGCAGACTTGGAAAAAGATCTGGAACCCGAACTGGAAGAACATATTTCGGAAAAACTTGAAGAAGCAAAAATTGGACCAAAGGAGAAAGAAAATTTGAAGCAATTATTACTGGAACAGAAGGAAGTCTTTGACTCGAGACCTGGTCGTATAAAGAACTTCACTTATGCTTTTCAAGTCAGTGATTGGACACCATTTAGGCAGAAATCCTACCCTATAGCCGAAAAGCACTATGCTAAAGTGAAAGAGGCAATTCAAGAGATGTTGGAGGCCGGTGTTATTGAGAAGACACCTACGCCTTATGTAAGCCCATTGGTAATCGTACCTAAGACAGACGGAACTGTCAGAGTATGTCTGGACCTGAGACATTTAAATATGAAGGTTATTCCGGAGTTCGACCAAGTGCCACCTATTAAAGAAATCCTCAGGAAGTTCAAAGGGAAGACCGTATTCACAAACTTGGATATTAATTCCAGTTTCCACCATCTTGAATTAGAGAAGAAAACTAGTCTGTTGACAGGATTTATGTTTGATCAACACACATACACGTTTTTAAGGCTACCTTTTGGTTTGAAAACAGCTGGTTCAGCCCTGATAAGAGCGTTAGATCGCAATCTATCCGATGAAGTGAAGGAAAGTACCATCAGATATGTAGACGACATTCTACTCACATCAGAATCTCTGGAGGAGCACATGAGAGACCTGAAGAAGTTGCTAGATAACCTTCGAGAAGCTAACTTTAAGGTTAATATCAAGAAATCGCACTTCTGTCAGAGGGAAGTTAAATTCCTAGGGCATGTCATTGACGCAAATGGAGTTAAGCCAAACCCAGATAAATTGGAGGTAATTCGAAATTTCCCTCGACCCACGAAAGTTAAGCACGTCCGACAGTACTTGGGAGTAATTGGATTCTTTTCGAACCACTGCCCAAATTATACTACGACTGTAGCACCCCTGCAGGACCTATTGAAGTAAGGCGGCAGATGGAATTGGACGGAGCAATGTCAGGAAGCATTCGTGAGGTCAAAACATATGCTTTTGGAATATGTGAAGCTGGGATACCCGGATTATACCCAGAAATTCATCATACAGACGGATGCATCACTTATTGGTATAGGCGCGATGCTATTCCAGGAAAATGTTGATAAGCCTGAAAAGAAAGTTTTTATTGCCTTTATAAGTAGGAGGTTGAAAGCCCATGAGAAAAACTACACGATTACAGAGATAGAGTTGCTCGCAATTTTGTACGCGTTGCAATCATGGCATAAACTCGTGTATGGCTTTCAAATAGTCCTCAGAACAGACCATAAAGCTTTGACATTTCTGTTAAAGACGGACTTGTCTAGCCAGCGGTTTACAAGATGGTCCCTGTATATTCAACAATTCAATGTGGAAATAGAATACTGTCCAGGGAAAGAAAATGTATACCGGACATATTAAGCCGTTACCCTAGAGAAGAGGAAACTCTAGCTGTCCAGATTGAGAATCGAGATCAGAAGACCTTGGATGATTTGAGGAATCTTACCAACCTACAACGCGAAGACCCGTGGTTGAAGATGATGATCGATTACTTTGAGGGACACTTAGCAAGGGGAACTGCAATATACAGAGAGGCAGAGGCATTATCAACAGATTATGTATGGTATAATCAGATACTACACAAGTGGGATGATGTGGACCATACCCGCCAAAGAGTTGTCATTCCTGCATCTTTGCAGAGGAGATTGGTGTGGCTAGCACACAGAGCATTTGGACATCCCGGGATAGACAAGGTCACTGCTCTGTTGAAAGAAGCATTCACTTGGCCAAAGTTGAGAGAAACTGTGAGAAATGCTATTAGGACATGCGATTTGTGCCAAAGGGTAAAGCCAAATCCATTTTTAATGAGACAACGACCTATTCCGTTGTTACCGGAGAAGCCAAGGCAGCTATTGAGCATAGACAATTTTGGGCCACTGCCTAGAGCACGTAGAGGCAATAGACACATTTTTGTAGCCATGGATGTATTTTCAAAAATGGTAGTATTATGCCCCATACAGAAGACAAGTTCAAAGCAGGTATTGAAACGCCTGAAAGAGAGAGTTATTCCGGTTCTAGAGAAGCCGGATAACATCCTCTCGGACCATGGAAGTTGCTTCACAAGCGCGGAATTTCGTCGGGAACTAGAAACTCTAGGAATTAGGCAGATTTTATCTACCATTCGCCATCCTGAGGCAAGTCCAGTTGAAAGAGTAATGAGAGAGATCCAGAAGTACATGAAGATCTACTGCTCTGAAGAGAATTGGCGTTGGATTGAGTTCCTTGAAGTAATTGAATACTGTATAAATAATACGGTACATGAGGCGACAGGTCAGATTCCCGTGACTCTACATTTGGATCAGAGACCGGAGAGACCGTGGACTGGTGTTATTCCATTACCAGTAGATGCACAGCCAGGACGAGAATTGAGGATCCAACGAACCTTCGAATATCTCCAGGCACAAGCAGAGAGACGTCAGAGGAGAAATCGTGCGAAGAGGTATCACAGACCGCTTCTCGTCGGCGAAAGAGTTTTAGTCAGGAGACCAGCCAGTTCAGATCCAGGAGCAAGGAAATATAAGAAGTTCATTTTTGGATATCACGGCCCGTTCGAGGTTATCAGAGACCTACAGAACAATGCATACAGAATAAGGCATTTAGAAACAGGAAACGAGGTCGTTATGAATGCAGCCAATTTAAAAATTTACCATTCGCCAGAAGGATTTGACGAACAAGAAGAAGTATTAGCAGCGCACACCCAACTATACGGGGGCGGCAAAGTCAGCCAGGAAGTAAGACCTGAAGGTTCGCGCAGCGAGTCGGAACGAGAAGCAGACAGCTTGCCCAGTGAAAACAGCAAACAACAAGAGTGCCAGTTCCTGCAAGAACTTTACGAAGAAATGGTTGAAGCAGCGCGAGAGGTTGAGGCCATAAATGAGACCCTCCGCTTAGAGAATGAACAGCTTAGGACTGAGCGCAGTGTGGAAGGGGGAGCTAGACTAACCTACTCGCAGCCAGACGAGGTGAAGGACCCCTAATGTACACACAGACAGTCGGACAGTCAGCTGGTTACTTACAGAAAGTCACTTGCAATTGACTTTTATAAGTTTTGCAAGGGGAATATGAACCCGAGGGGGTCATGCTGACTGGTATCGAACGTGGATCTCGGAGATAAGTTGAGCTCTGAATGAAGGTTCCACCAGGGAACGAACCCGAGATCTGTTGAGGGTGTTTCGTTGTAAGAACCCCTAGTGGAAATTTATATGTAATCACTGGTGTGATATCAGTTGATACTGACATTATTTAGTGAAATAATGCAGGGAAATGAGTGGAAGATAGCATTATTTGGACTCCATGAAGTAGGCTATGCTGGACTTGAAACACAGAAGTTCCAGAGTTGGACGTTTTACAAATAGCCCCAGAATTGTGGGAGGTGACCCTTGGAGCCACGTCAGTCTTGCTGACCTAGTTAAGTCGTCTGCAAGGGGTCGCAGGGTTGAATAATGACCAGGTTATTCCCCGTTTGAGAATGGAAATGAGAATGGGATGGGAAGATCCCAAGGAAAATCATTTATTACTCGTGATTGGAGTAACGCAATGACATGAGAGTTGCACACAGGTGAATCTTTAGCCAGGAGGCTAATTTTAGAGCCTTTAATCTGCGAAATGGAGGCATATTTAATGGAGTGCGGAAGGACATAGGACTATGGATGTTCGCAGCTGGGTTTGACGATGTCGCCAGGGATTCCCACAGAAACAGCGTCCCCACGCCATGGATCAGGCAATTAATATTAATTAATTGGCCGATCGATCCTCGAGCACACATGCATTTTCGTGACCAGCGAAGAAAAAGGAACAATATGAATATTATTCCAAGACCAGAATCATCCTAGGAGAGGAGCTGGTATAGCGCGGGAATTCTTGCCCTACTTTTTTTGTGTGAAACAGATATAAGAGGGTGGACCCAGTCAGAGAGACAGTTGACAGTCGGAACTTACAGTAGTTGGAACACAATTGGAACTTGGAGTCGCAGACAGTCGGAACTTACAGCAGTTGGAACACAGCTGGAACTTGCAGTTGGTGGGATTTGTTGTGTTTGAAAGTTACGGAGCGCCCAGGCGCGCACACAAAGACTTAAACATTTTACTGGTAATCAGCATGTTAGCTGTGCAGTGTAACGCACCAGTGAGAATATATTCATGCATGGTCATGAAATAAGAATGGAGTCGGTAATCAACAAGCTTGATTATGCGAAATGCATATTACCGAAGTTAAGAGAGGAGGCTCGGACTTCAATTTGGGAAGCCGTGCAGTAAGACTGTTATATATTGTTTATTAAGTGCCGTGTGATATACTAGGCAGAACTGTTGAAATTAATGATTTATGTAAATACAATGTACAATGTTGAGCGCGGTAAAAATAGTGATTGGTTATACATAGCTGGAGTATACCAATAAGTAACGTTCATGACGATATGAAAGCATATCACTGCAATATCAGGAAGGTTATCAAGGGATGATCGAGAGACTGTTGGTGAATCCGTGAGCAGATGATCGAGATGTTCAATCAGGAGGGGGTAGGACCGAAGTAAGGGCCGTCCGCACCTGCACTTCTGATATATGCCAGGGAATTTCAACCAAACAGGAATATGAAGTGTAACGTGTGTTGGTGCAGTGAATTTATGTAAAATATCTCTTAAATTAATAATATATCCAGTGTTATAAAGTGTCATGTGTTTTGGAAGCATTAGCTTCATTATAAAAATGGCAAAGTGTCGTGTGTTTATGAATCAGATGTCATATAAGATGTGTATTAGCAGTATGGCAATGTGTCACTAAGGAGGCCCATGGCAGGTGACACTGGAATATGGTGGTTGGAGCCACCTGGATAAGCCGACGTGAGTACCCCACAAATCATGTTATTATAGAAGTATAGCCACTGCATGTAATGTGATTTCGGAAGTATAGAATATGCCAGTAAGAATCAAATTTAGGAGGCATACCCTCATGTGTTTAATGTTTGATTTCAGTAAAGTTAAGATGTTGAATACATCAGAGAGTGGATTAATCGTTACCACTATTAATATTGTTAATAAAATGGCAATTCAGTTATGTAAAACTTAACGAACACGGATGTTCGATTATTGAAAAGGTTACGTTGTGTCGGAAAAATAATTTATGTCAGTAATAATAATAATAATAATTATAACAATAAAAACGGTATAATTGAATACATCAGGATGAAAGGTTGTAAGCAAGAAATATTTACGCTAATTGGTTTATTTATCTAGCCAAGCAGTAGGTTACATTAAGGGAAGAGAAAAGAGTTGATATTAAATATATTGTATTAATGGGAATATAATTATGCAAGAAAATGAAGGAGCTTGACAGTGAATTGAATTTGTGGCTTGAGTATAAGCTTGTAGAGTAACAGATAGAGTTATCTTTATATAGGGCGAGATCATAGTTACAGGTAGAAGCCAGGTGATCTAATCGACGTATGGAATCTTGTACAGCCATGGGGCATACAGAGATATTAATTTATGCCGGAGCGTATTTAGTGTGTACCCTATCTCCGATGATGGATATGAAATGTTCCGGGTTCGAATCCTGTGGTAAGTGAAGGGAGAACATTGGAAACCCTTACACTATACCTGATTGCCCGCGAACTCGTCATTGAATGATTCGGCTCTTGTGAAGCGAATCCATTGGCGGCAGCTGTTGACTGACCGTAATATTTTATTAAGATACCGGCTAACCACTACACCTGTGTTTTATGAATCTCGTGCCTTCATTGTATGATACGGACCTGTTGAGGCCGTTATTAATGTCCTAAGGCTAGGATTAAATATTCAAGCTCACCCAGAACCATTGCATAATATTCAGTTTAGATCATATGGGATCACGTGGATCATTGTGACCACAATGTTGTATTCAAAAGCGTAATACTGCTTGGGGAGGTAAAGTCCAGGAATCAGGGAGACAAGGGACGATTTACAGCTGTGAACACCCCTACTCTGTTCCATTGTATATAGGCAGCTCCAAGGGGCTGGGGTTGCTAAACAAACCTTGAAGGCTCGCGTTTTGAGCGGACAGATTTAAGACCTTGCTTGTATTGAAAGGAAGAATTGTTATAGTGTGTAATGAATGTGTGTGGTTTAAAAACACATTGCTAATCATAGATTACCCTGATGATATAACATTTTAGTAATCTAACGAATGGTCGGAAGTTGCATTTGATACTGACGGTGACATCTAGTTAATGAAGTTGGTTACTCGACGCCACAGGCTACGCTCGCAAGGGTAGCGTAATGATACTATCCGACACAACGATAACAGAAGTTATTTATTGAAATCACAATGGCATGCAGTGGAACTATAAAAAGAGGGGAGTGGAGGGGTAAATTTACGTAATTGTGGTGTTGCAAGTAGATTGTAGTGCAAACCATGAGTTGGCTAATGCATGAAAGCATTCGGTGGGAGAGAGGGATATAACACCGACAGTACACATGATGTAAATTAAGATGTATTGTAAGAAACAAGTAACTTTGTGAATTTAAAGAAGTCACATTAGGTGACATGAGTGTAATAGTTCAGTTTTTGTGAAACGTTACATGTGCGTCAGCGCACTTGAGTGAAGTTTAAAGTCCATATTGGTAAAGGATTGAATAATGATTTGGATTTAATTTGTTCAACTATGTGAATAATTAGTGGATTATGGGAGTAACTTTGTTTGTTTGTGTATTGTTTATTGGGGTTGTGTTCTTATTATTTGTTTGAAGCCATGAGTTTTACTGAATTAAAGTCTTTAGAGTCGAGTTGTGCCTTATCATTGTAGAGTTGATACCTTTTAGCCTCAAATCCAAAATATGCAACTGCTCAATGGGGGAACGGTACACGCCTGAGTCCTGACGCTAGCTGGAGGCAGAAGCATATTTTCCATCGAGATTACTCACATGGGTACACTATGAACATTAAAAAATCAGTTTGATAGCTGTTAAAGATTCGTAGATATTGAGAACCGTCTAAATATTTCGGATGCTCGCCATTTTGGATTGTTATATGTATAGGCCATAGAGTTATGTAAAATTAAAGGAAAATTATTGCGTAGATTCATTATTCAAACATTCGCTTCGATAGCATGATTACGACACAATAAATAAAAACTTAATTTTTCAAATTCGCATGGCGGCCATGTTAGTTTTGTAATTTACAGATTTATGAAAGTTACATAGATAAACTTGTACCAGTGCCCTTTCTCACCGAACAAAATTTCAGGGCGATATCTGTAATAGTTTTGGAGATATAGAATGCCAGTGAAATACTTCGCACAGCCACCATTTTGGGGTTATGTAAACAATTGAACTAAATTAGACGCCAGTACATTACAATGTATATAAACATTTCCTGTATGAAGTGTCATTACGTTTGGATGGTTAAATCGCGAGAAAAGTCTATTTTAAAGTCACAACTTCGCTTGGCCGCCATGTTGGTTTTGTAGTCACCAGGTCTTTGAAAGTCTCATAGGTGAACTTCTAGTAGTGCCGTTTATCACCGTACACAATTTCAGGGTGATATCGATAATAGTTTCGGAGATACTGAATGCTGGTGAAATATTTCGCACAGCCGCCATTTTGGATTGGTGAGACACAATAAACTTTGAAAGGCACTGATGGGGTCGGCCAGAATGGTGCTATGACCTTACCGAGTTTCATCGCTCCAGCAGTTTAGAAGTTATTAGGGGGGGCGCGTGCACACACACACACACACACACAACAGACACACGGACAAAAGGTGATCTCATAAAATGAAAATAGGCTAAATATAACCGGGTGAGTTAGCCGTGGTGGTTCGAATCCCCCCGCCGGCAACCTTGAAGGTGGTCTTCTGTGGTTTCCCATCTTCCTTCCAGGCAAATGCCGGGGTTGGTCCCTAACTATAGGCCACAGCCGCTACCTTCCAACTCCTCGTCCTTACTTTCCAACTTCCCTCCTTCCCTCCCCAACGGTACTTGTAGCTCACCCATTGGGTGTCCGTCTCGAAGCAGCTACAAAACTGGCGAGCCGAACGTGTCCTCGGACACTCCCGGCACTAAATGCCATACGCTAAAAAAAGGCTAAATATATACAAGATTTACAAATTTACAGATGAATTATTTGCATGGTCAATCGTATTTGCTGTAGCATGCAAAAAGTCCAATCGGTTACCACAAGACATCTTCTCAGGGCACTCTTCGACTATATGGCTGATTGTCTGACGCGGCTATCCACAGGTGCACTCAGGAGAGGCGATCTTTCCCCATTTGGGAAAAAGATCACCACATCTCCCATGGTTGGTACGTATCCTATTTAGAGTTCACCATGTCCTACGGGGCAAATCAAGTTCTCATGATTTGTTGTTGCTTTGGAGAAAACTATGTAGGTCTGGTGGAGTGTTATTATTATGGCTCGGATTTTTAGGTAAATAAATATGTTTTATGTAAATACATATTTTAATATTTTTTCGATGATTTCATAAATTTTGCTTTTCACTTATTAGCGCAACAAAAGGCCTAATATTTACATTTTTTTAAATCAGTGGTCTTTCAGTTAATCAGATCTTTCAGTTAATTGCATTTTTGTTCTGTGTTACTTCAACGGGGATGAACCAGTGAGCTGTCTAATATCAGTTTGTCGCTGTGTTTTTCTTATCTTGTCGCCCCGTCCCACTCACTGTGGAAGCCGGGGATTCCTTGTCCATAGCCATATTGCACCACGTGCTAGACCTTTCCTCCCCAGCTACCTGAAACCAGTGCTACTCACATGCAGTTCATTTCTCCCACGGTGGGTGAGTGGGCAACGTGTCGGTCTACTAACCCCAAGCTTGCAGGTTCGCTCCTGGCCGTGGTAAGTGACTTTTTTGTGAAAGGCGGAAAAAATTACGACACCATGTCATACGATGTTGGCATGTCAAAGAACCCATTTGAATTCAGTAGGCCGTGTTCATAATGGCAAAATTAATCTCGGGATTTTCCGCTAACACAAAGTTCTTCATTTCTCTACTAGAAAACGCTATAGTGTTCAAGGAGCTTAGATATCTAACCTCCTTGACTTTCATAGTGCTTCAAGGAACAACGAAATTCGACATGCAAGCTACCCTATGTGTGTCAAATAACAAAGCTTGCACCCGGCACCCGAGGCCATACGTTATTATTATTATTATTATTATTATTATTATTACTGTGTGAAGTGTAAGGCAGTTCTACGATGCCTCAAGTAAAAGCTACTAAGGATTATCGTCTGCAGCAGTGGCTACGCTCGCTAAAGCGCAGCGTTAGGTCATGGGGCCAAGCTCTCTGCTGACTCAGTAGACGCGTGGGTTCGAGCCCCACCGTCGGCCGTCCTTGAAAAGGTTTTCCGTGGTTTCCCCATTTCCAACACCAGGCAAATGCTGGGACGGTACCTTCTGACAGGCCACGGCCGCTTCCTTCCACATCCTTGCCCAGTTTCATTCATCTTCATCCATTCCATCTCTCATCCCGACGCGCAAGTCGCCCACGGGCGTCGACTCTAGAAAAATCTGCACTTGGCCTCTCAGGAGGTCACACGACAAAAAAAAAGCAGTATGTTGCAGAATTTAAGAATAAGACCAGGAATAGCAAACTTAGTTATAGAAGGAAGGATCGCGGACAAGATCTGTAGGGGTAGACCAAGGTTAGAATAGGTTAAACAGATTGTTTCGGATGTAGGGTGTGGTAGCTATGTAGAGATGAAACGATTAGCTCAGGACAGGGAAGCATGGAGATTTGCATCAAACCAGTCAAAAGACTGAAGACTCAAACACACACAAAAACAATAATAGTCATCTTTCGTTCCGTCATACTGAGATTCCGAGAAATATCTCGCTTCTTTACAATCCTTAGTTAAACTTCAATACCCTCATAAAACAGCAAGAGCCATTGAGCTCTGATTAAATGAAACCTTACATTTACGCCTTTCTTCTCCTCGAGCACCACAACATCTAGTCACAAGGTTTCATTTGGCCTTAGTTAATGAAACCCTCGTTATATTACGTAGTAAAGTAAAGCAAGCCAGAAAAAGAAAATACATCGCCCATTTTTATTTATTTTTTTACCGTACAGTAAGAGCCAGTAATATACATCTCTCTCTCCGCGTCCCTTGGTGAAAGAATATAACTTAAACAGAAAGAACTCCGTGCTACATTTCTCTAGGCACCCTAAAAAGTAAATTTGCATCAAATATGACGTGTAAGATTGCCATGAGCGTCTTGAAATGACTCGCAATTTGTCATTTCCTCTCTGCTGCGCCTCATTCCCTTCTACTTTCTTCTCTAGGTCTCTTTCTCTCTATCTCTCTCTCTCTCTCTCTCATACACGCACTTACTTGTAAGGAGGGGAATGAGAAGAAAGATGAAGTGGTTCAAAACTTCCCCTCCTCCCCCCCCCCCCCCCCCCACTCCCTCTCCCACACTTCCTTGTTCATAAATTCTCAGAAAAATAATGTATACGTTTTTCTTCGAGGAGACTTAACACCCCTTTGCACTGAACACCTGCTGCACACAAGTATTGATAAACAAAGATAAACGAAAATGTCCAGTATAGAATGACAAGGAGAAATGATTTCAACTCTGAGATTTTCTGATGACATTGTCAGCTTAGCCGACACACCAGAGGATTTTACCGGCTTCGGTGGTGTAGTTGGAAGCATGCTGAACTGCTGTGCCCAAGATAGTGGGTTCAAACCCGGCCGTAGTCGTCGGATTTTTAAAAGCGTTAAAAATCTTTCACCATGCCTCCCTTCGGAGGGGAAGTAAAGCCGATGGTCCCATAATCATAGATTTATGGAATGTTAAAGAACCTTCCACTAATTACACCAGTGCTACAGTAGGTCAAAATCGAAATCTATGAGGACAAAATTATTTATTCTCATAATTAAAAAATTAATATGTATTACTTCTACAGCATTCTCATTTAATTGCCGCTCACTATTCTGGGAAATAAACGCATCTTAGTGTAAATCTGTCACCACTGATCGAGCTGTCTGAATTGGAGGGTGAATGTAAGTGGCTGTGGTTTGGTTGTCTTTGTGGTTAGTGTGATGCTTTAAGATGGAACATGCCGCTGAAGGCATGATCTTTGTAACGTGTTTCATTTATTAATGGGCGTAATTGTTACGTAATTTTAGCTATATTTGCATTTGTTTTCAAAATTATATTTTCACTTAGTTTTTTTTTTTTTTTGTATGTCGCGTCACTCTGCGTCACTTTCTACTTAATGTTAAAATGTAGACAAAGTCTGGTAGTTTACGCCTGTTATAAGACTTTTTGCATCTTTTTGCAACTTACTTAGTTATTTTACTTTTTAGAAGATGCCGCGCAAACAGTTCTCACACGTTTACAACTGTTTGAAGCACTGGGTTCGACGATTATGTCAAAAGTGGAACTTTGTTACCTTCTTAAAAGTAAATTAGGGGTAGAAAATTGTTCTGAAGAGATAACTGAATGCTCTATCCAACTCCTATTCATGGACAATTTCTTGCATGTGTAGACGTAGTTTAAAAAGGTCTTAACTGATGTTTATTATGAAGTAAACAAATTATATACGTTGCTTTCACTCTAAATTCAAGATTAAAACGTAAAAATATTTTTGTCCCCCTAAATTTCGATTTTGACCCACTGTGAGTGTGAAACTAAATTATAAGTTAAATTTGACCAACGCTCTTAGGTCCCAACATTCGTCGCCTGAAGCCGACTGCGGTGGCATCTAGTAACCAAGTTCTGATCGAGTAGTCATTAATGGTGGCGTTTGGCGACAAAAGTAGGAACTACTTGAAAACTGAATTTCTGCAGTCCTTACTTGAATTAAAAACAGATAACACGCATTAATACAGCCATCACACTTAACACCGGTTATCAGATAGATTCCACACACACCCAAAGTACACGGAGCTACATGACCACGGTGTCGCAGCCCCTAAGCTGGGGAACCAACTAGCCAACCGATTCACCAGAGGATTTGAATGAGTTTTTAAATGGAATGGACTCCGTCCTGAGGAAAATATTTATGATGAAAATCGATAAAGTAAATGTAAAACAAAAAGAAGTAGTTCCATGAAGAACTAAATAGCCTATTTTCATATATCATAGACTACGTATGTAAATTGCCTCTATCAACATACAACATTTCAGTTTGATTGCTGTAGGTAATGAGAACCGTGTAAATATTTCAGAAGGTCGCCATGTTGGATTTTTATATATGTAGGCCATTGAGTTATGTACTATTAAATGAGTATTATTGGAGAATTATTGTGTACGTTCATTATTCAAACGTTGATTTCGATCGCATGATTAGAACACAAGAAATAAAAACGTAATTTTAAAATTTTGCACAGCCGCCATCTTGATGTTATGTAAACAATTGCACTAAATCAGATGGCTGTGCATTACAATGTGTATAAACATTTGCTGTACTATGTTTCACTGAGCTCGTATGGTTAAATCGCGAGAAAAGTCTATTTAATTGTTTCAACTCCGCTTGGTCGCCATGTTCGTTATGTACTTAACAGGTTTTTCAAAGTCACATAGGTAACCGTTAGTAGTGCGTACAAAACTTCTGGGTGATAACAGTAATAGTTTCGGAGATATAGAATACCGGTGAAATATTTCGCATAGCCGCCATGTTGGATTGGAGAGTCGTAATAAAATTTGAAGGGCACGGTCTGGGTCGGTTAACTAATACTATGACCTGACCGAGTTTCTTTGAAATCGCTGTAGCCGTTTATATTTTATTAGGGGAGGGGGACACATACATATGCACACGCACGCACACACATAGCCTAAACATGGACGAAATTGAAAATAGGCTAATAGTGGAATGCGGCCCTATGGACGTCAAATTGTCAGCTGAAATTATATAGGAAGTAGGAGACTGTTACTTAGGAAGCAAAATAACCAGTGATGGACGAAGCAAAGAGGATATATAAGGTGCGTTCAAAAAGTAACGAGCCGAAGGCTGGAATGCGCAAACCGGTGACGACATCGGCTAATCGTGGCGTGTGTAACGAGGTCTGGTCCCGACCAGAGCGTGGAAGGTCACAGCCCGACGCTAGAGGGCACGCGTGCACGTCACGTGACGATACTAAACGAGCAGTAGCATGCATCAATCGTCCAATTGCAAACAGTGACATGGAGGCGTCAACCGAAGAGCAAAGAGGTGTTGTTCGGTTTCTGACAGCGGAAGGAGTAGGGGGAACGTACAGGGGGCGCACGAAATGTCATACATCGAAAATGGTTTATAAAATGTGTAAATCTGGGCTCACAACCATGTCCTTTCGTGAACAGAAACCTTATTTCATGTGTGATTCGACAGACAGCAGCACATGTCGCGCATGAGTACCGGCTCTCAGTTATACAGCATGGCGGACAAAGGGAGGCTGACGCGCGAACAGAAGGTGAAAAGTGTTATTTTATGCGGACACAAAGAGTGTGTAACTCGGACTTAGGAAAGGTTTCGTGTTCATTTCCGTACCCAGTGGGCTCCCTATCGGCAGACTGTGTATAGACTGGCCAGCCAATTTGAAACAAAAGGTAATATACTGGAGAGAAAACGAACCCGTCTCATGCCAGACCGCTCACTGGATAATCTTGCTGTTGTGAGAGCGGCTGTGACTCGGAGCCCCTCCAAATCCACCAGAACTGCCTGTGTTCAGCTGGACATCTCTTGTCGGTCAATTCAGAGAATACTGCAGTCGGAGCTTGACCAATTCCCATACAGGTCAGAAACTAACGGAGCTTGACAAGCAACGGCGAGTACAGTTTGTTGGGTGGTCTATCGCAGAAGGTGATCCCGCACTGCACAAAACATGGTTCAGTGATGAGGCATAAGTTTATCTCAACGGTGCTGTGAACAAACATGTCCGGTTTTGGGCGAAAGAACGACCTGCTATTGTGCACGAGGTTGAAAGTCATAGTGTGTGGGCTGCAATTTACAGTAATGGAATTATTGGGCCAATCTTTATCAATGACACAGTCAACAGTGCGCGTTACATGACATGTTGCAAATCAGTTTCCTTCCACGACTCCTTGCATCACGACTACCAATAGAGACACAATGGTTCATGCAAGATGGAACTCGTCTGCACACAGCAAATGTTGTTCTATACTTCCTGCATGAACATTTCGGGCCCCGTGTGATGTCCCATCGATATGCCGAACGTTTTCAGAGTGGCTCAATCTGGCCACCACATAGCCCGATATTAATCCCTCCTACTTCTTCCTGTGGGGATATTTGAAGGAGACAATCTACCGCCAGAAATCATAAAATGTACTGCAATTGCAAGTGGCCATTGTGACTTTCTTCCGAGAGTTGAGTGAGGACATGTGCCGTAGAGTGGTCACAGACATGCAGGTTCGTCTTGAAGCTGTTGTACGCCAAGAAAGTGGGCATATTGAACATGTCCTGCTTACTGACTAATCATGCACATTTCAGTGAATGTTGTAATGCCAATCTTTATTAAATATGTTGTATATTAAATATTCTATAAACAATTTCCAATGTATGACATTTCGTGCGCCACCCTGTACATTCATTGCCGAATGTACGGCGGACACTGCATGTCCCTTGCAAGGGTCAAGGCGTGGCACAAGTGCTTCAGGGTAGGACGGGTGTGGTTAGCCGATGATGCCCGGTCTGGGGCACCCCCCTGCATTACTGATGACAACGTCCAGCTGGTTGATGCACTCATTATCCAGGACCGCCGAGTGACAGTGAACGCCATAGCCGCCGTGGTCACTCCACGACAATGCACAACCTCATACGGCCAACACAGTCGCGGCACTCCTGCAGAAATTCAAATGAGAGGTTCTCTGCCACCCTCCACACAGTCCAGAACTCTCTCCCTGTGGTTACGCCATGTTTGGTCCCCTGAAAAGGGCTCTGCTGGGCCAACGATTCACCTCAGACGCCGACGTCCAGCTGTACGTGCGGAACTGGTTCACATCACAGCCAAGGGAATGTTATGAGACAGCCATTCACCACCTCGTGTCACAGTGGGACAAGTGTCTCAACAGCCAGGGCCAATACTTCTAACATACAGGAACTGGTTTCTGTAATTATGCCTCCGGCTCGTTACGTTTTGAACGCACCTTATACAAAGTAGGCTGGCTCCGCCAAAGAAAGCATTTCCACAGTAAAGGAATCTGTTGACATCGAATATACACTTAGGTATTAGAAAGTCATGTTTGAAAATCTTTCTGAATACCAGCTACTCCCTCAACTCCTGCGGCTCGAATAACTGCTGTCTGGTTTCTGTATAGACTGCAGATCACCCTCCTATTCCTGCCCCTTATCTCAATCCATTTAAAAATGTCAGACAACTTACTCCAAACAATTAGACCCATGCTGAAAGTAAAATATCATTATTAATTTTTATTATTTATTTATTCCTTAATTCCCCATAAGGAGAGCGTTACAACACTATCAATTTTCATGTTTTATTGTGGCCATTTCTTCTTTTTTCCCAAAGATATATCATATATATAAAGTGCGTTCAAAAATAACGAGCCGGAGGTTGAAATGCGCAAACCGGGACGACATCGGCTAATCGTGGCGTGTGTAACGAGGTGTGGTTCCGACCAGAACGTGGAAGGTCACAGCCCGACACTAGAGGGCACGCGTGCACATCACGTGACGATACAAGGCGAGCAGCAGCATGCATCAATCGTCCAACCAAGGCCAAGTCAGTAGGCCATTTGAGATGCTTCCTGGTGTGGTTGAAGACTGTGGGGCACCCATTGGGCACACACTTGCCGCAAGTGCAGTCGTTCCTTCATGATGGTGTGCACACTTCCGACGCTCAATCCGACCACGGCGGCTATGGCGTTCACTGTCACTCGGCGGTCCTGGGTAATGAGTGCATCAACCAGTTGGACGTTGTCATCGGTAATACAGGGGGGTGCCCCAGATCGGGCATCATCGGCTAACGACACCCGTCCTTTCCTGAAGCGCTTGTGCCACGCCTTGACCCTTGCAAGGGACATGCAGTGTTCGCCGTACACTTGTGACATTCGGCGATGAATGTCCGTTCCCCCTACTCCTTCCGCTGTCATAAACCGAACAACACCTCTTTGCTCTTCGTTTGACGCCTCCATGTCACTGTTTGCAATCCGACTGGCAGCGTTGGACGATTGATGCATGCTGCTGCTCGCTTTGTGTCGTCACGTGACGTGCACGCGTACCCTCTAGCGATGACTTTCCACGCTCTGGTCGGAACCACACCTCGTTACACACGCCATGATTAGCCAACGTCGTCACCGGTTTGCGCGTTACAGCCTCTGGCTCGTTACTATTTGAACGCACCTTATAATACACTATGCTTCTTCCTCTATCTTTCCTCTGTCCACTTCTTTCATTGTTGTCTCTCTTTGGGAGTTTGCTAAAACTTCTGTTGTCTACGTTTTTCCCTGTATGTGCTCCTGTCTGCCATGTTATTATTATTTTACAGATTCATAAATTCCTCATTTTACAATGGCACAATGACTTAAAATACGGACTAATGTCAAGCACTTTCAGAGTTCATAGGGGGCACATACAGCTTAAGGAGCCACAACAATATCGATTTTAATATTATAACTGTGTCTGACATACATCTTGTACAACAATGATATACATTTCCAATGAAACACACATACCTTGCTATTAGAAGCAAAGTGAAAAATTTTGAAAATTCAAATGGTAATTATTTTTATCAATTTTTTTCAAAACTTGGTTCTTGTTTTGTGCTGACCTTCGCCGTTTTCCTGATATCTCCCATGTTTATAGGAATTTTTGGGGTTTTCTTTTTTTAATGTGGGTGTTAAACCTTCTGCTACAAAATGAATCTCGCATATTTTCACATGATTAATTAATTAAGCGTCATTACTTCCAATTTTATTCTGAGCAAACTAAAAAGAAAAGTTAACGTTTCATAGATTGACTAATTAAGGTCACAACGGTTTTGAGTGAGATTCATTTTGTAGCAGAAGGTTTAACGCCTACATTAAAAAAATAAAACTCCAAAAATACCTATAAACACGGGAGATATCAGGGAAACGGTGAAGGTCAGCACAAAACAAGAACCAATTTTGAAAAAATTGATTAAAAAAATTACCATTTGAATTTTGAAATTGTTTAACTATGTTTCTAATAGCAAGGTGTGTGTGTGATTCCTTGGAAATGTATATCATTTTTGTACAAGATTTATGGCAGGCACTATTATAATGTTAAAATCGTTATTGTTGTGTCTCCTTAAGCTGTATGTGCCCCCTCAGAATCGTCGCACTGTATGGCAAGTGTCCAAGATCACCGACCATTAGATCTGTCCCAGCTTGTGCGCCATTCCGAGAGCCTGTAGTTGGTCCACCAGTCTTGAAGGTACAATTCCAGTTGCAGACAGAACGAGAGGCCGGATGTAAACCTGCTTTAGCTTCCACATTTGTTTTATTACAATGGCCAGTATGGTGTAGTTGTTGACATTTTGGGCATAGGCTGTTTGAAGATTGTGGTTGAGTGGTACGGATATATGGATTATCAGATATATTTTGGTTGGTATTATTATTAATATTATTAATAATGGACAATAATAAAATAATGTATAAACTTTCAAACGTGGTCGATAGTTGTCCGTAACCAATATATATATATATATATACTGAACCCATGTATCATGGTCTCAAAGGGGGTCGAATCCATGTATTTTGAGAAAGGAATGAAAGAATCATACAGTTTCTAAGGGAACGGAGAGAGATTTCAAGCCAGGATTCTAGCCTAACATTGTGCAAACGCTAGGGCCAGGTGTTCATAAGATGAGCTCATGCCTCTTGACATTTATAAGGAGCCAGTCATGGATATTATTAGAACGAGTGGAAAGTTTGGACTGTAAGACGAAGAAGCTTGACTCGGAAATTGCTCTTACGTTGCAGGAAAGTGGCAACCTCGCTGCTGAGTCAGAACAAAAATAATTAAATTTAACCCGTTTACGAGTATAAAAATAAGTAAACAGATACAGTACGGTGAATCATTTCGGATTAAAGATTTTTGTGTAAAGAAAAACCTTGTAATAATAGTCCAGGAGAAAACTGCAAACGCAAGTATACGTCATTGGGAATTCACCGGGACCCAAGGAGTGGGAGAATTAAAAATGAACAGCACCACCCACACAGTTGAGGACGAAGAATTAATTAATATCTCGGAAATACACGATCGATTTCCATGCACAGGAAGATCAATTTACGTTTGGAAGACGAGCTTTCTGGAGATATAATTTGTATAATTGTGTGACAATTAGTTCAAAAGTTGGTCACGAAAAGGACTAGGATTTTATCTTTTTTTGATTAAAAGGTATAAAACTCCCGGCCTCATCAAGCCAATCATGCAGTCTACGAGAGCCCGTGAGGGGAACGTCACGCTGCATCAGTATATGCAGTCTACGATAGCCCAGGGAGGCGTTACGCTGTATCAGTTCATGCAGTCTACGAGAGCCCGTGAGGGGAACGTCACGCTGTATCAGTATATGCAGTCTACAAGCATTCCGTGAGCGGAAGTGTTGCATCGCATCGTACATGCAGTTTCAAACGGCCGGAAGGCACGTTACTGTGCTACATCACACATCGTACAGGCAGTTACTAGTCCGTCCAGGGGACGTGACGCTGTATCAGACATCGATCCAGAACCTGAGGGAGGTTACTTTGATCACAGTTCGTCATAGCACGTCTTGATGTAGGCCATTCGCGCTGCAATTTCAAGTAGTTAATTCAAAAACACAGTTCGACAAGAGACTCCTGTGGGAGGCTATGCTACAAGTTCGCCGAGTGTAGACCAGTTACGATATGAGTACGCTACGCTGATGGTTAGCAGTTCGAGACTCTGAAGAGTCCTAAATTATAAAGAACACTAAATATACGGACTTTAAAGCAATATCGCCAAAGTAAGATACAGCGATCAGTAGGGAACTTCGAGTTCCAGAAGAACACTAGTTCGATACAGTTACAAAGTTATAAGAACTCCAACAAATAAACGGCGTCATGTCTAGTCAAGACATTGTTAAGGACACTAAGTCCTGTAAAGGACAAGAATAAACAGTAATTACGATCGCGAAAGATAGAAGTTCTAGCAAAAGGAACTTAGGTTCGAAACCAGAGGGAAAACGTACTCTAGTGAGGAAACGTCAAAAATATATATCATAGACAGTATACGGTCCTCGAAGGGAGGCCAAGATATAGAAACTATAGGGTACGATAGACAGTGTACGGTCCTCGAAAGGAGGCCAAGATATAGAAACTATAGGGAGCGATAGACCACCATATATAAATAGAGGTGACGGCAAAGTAAAGACATTTATCGCCTAGTTAAAGCAGATAAAGTGAAGCCGAGTAATAGACAATAGAAGCGGTTTTGAGAGACTGAAACCAGTAGTTTCCATTGTAGGAGAGAGAAACTATGAACGAGTAAAATCACACGTCCAATGCAGGTCGATAGGATTCACATCAGGGATCGTCAACAGCCGACAGAAATCGTCAAAATCGTTGAGATACGCCCGTGTGATAGAAGTGAAGTGTAAATATTGTAAGAAAAAAAATAAGAGGATCATTTTAAGTGTGTTATGTAAAGTGAAAGCGTTTTATGCAAAGTGATATGTGTTATAAGATGTACCAGAGTAATATTTTTTAGTGTTTTAATGTGTGTTCTAAACGGATACACCCGTGTATCAAAAATATTGTCAGTGTTAAATGTATTGAATATGTGTCAAGAAATGTTTGTACATGAGATGAGTTTGTACAATATGGAGTAAGTCAAGAAGGTGGGCCAAAATGTCACATCAAACGAGAATAAAGGTCAGAAAACGACCTTAGACATGTGAGTAAAGATTTTCATTATGTTTTGGTGTCGGGGAAAAATTTTGTGTACAATTCCACCGGAGTTTTGAATAAAAGGAATGTTGTTAAATAAATAATAACTAAATAAGAACGCGATCTGAACAAAAATAAAGTTGTAAGAAATAATAAATAATTATGTGAAATAATAAATCCTGTAGAGGAAATGCATGGAATAAAATGTCAGTGAATTTGATGAATGTTATAAAAGCAAGCGTAATAATAATAATTATAACAAAGATATTTACATAAAGGTAAATTTGAATTATATGAAAGAAATAGCTTTTGAGCTTTTGTAAGGAATGAAAACATGATGTGAATAACAAGGTAAGAAATCTAAATAAAGATTAAATTGAATGATATAAAAATATAGAGCGTTGAAGCCTTAACAAATGTATAAGACATGATGTGAATGCATGTTCTAAAAAATGGAGCGATTTATTGTCAACGGAAAAGATTAATATAAGAATTGAGATATGTATCAATTGTTACTATGAAATTTATCAGTTCTTTGGAAGACATTAGGCCGTAAAGTAATGTGTAGTGCAATGGAACGCAATTAAATAAAAAGTCACGCTAGGAATGCGTAGAATTTAAATGTACTTGGTAAATTACTTATGAGGGGTAGTTGATTGTATTGAATTGAGATATGTTGTAAGTCCTCTAATTGTGACGTAGATCACGAGGCCATTTGTGTGTTATTATAGAAAAGGGAGCAAATGTATGGTATTATTGAGCGTATGTCATGTAGGCCACGGCCGACTTTAAATCGCGTCTTGTATAAGTCCTCCAATGTGGAAATGGTTCCCGAGGCATGTTAAGAGATTCGAACCTAGAATCCTCTTGTTGTTAAAGCCCCTTATTATTCGTCGTCGAATGTGTATTACTCTTCCACAATCAACGAGGACCCTTCATAATTAATAAATGCCAAGATTACGAGAGTGGTTTATGAGCCAAAGAATATTGTTGAAAGTGAAAAGAGAAGTTAATATGCCAGGTCTCTCCATCGAACTGAAAATAATGTGAAGGTTTGTTTTAAAAGCATTGAAGAGAGCTCCAACAGTAGGCTAGGCAGGGAGCCGCTCTCCCTGTCATAAATCACGCTCGAGTATAATGGCCTGACCCTCATAAAGCGAGGGTGGGTAAAGATCGTCTTGTAAGAAGTGTTAAATACACCGTGAGTGTTTAAAGTTGTTAATGACCCGGGCGTTGAACCGAGGTCTTTGTAGATTGATATTATCGCTTGCCAGTTCAGATCGTAGTTTTCTTATGTGATAATGGTCTTATAAGACAAATGAATTAAATAAAAATCCCTATTGTAATGTTATATGGAAAATAAGGAATCCACGAGTTTTGTGAAGATAACTAGATTTCGGGAGTAATCATAGTTTTTGACTTTGTCAAGTACTTTATAACTCTGGAGTACACAAATAGTTTCCCGGTCACCGTAGTGAATTTGCAAAACTTGAGAGAGATAGTAAATATTGAGAATATGTGAAATGCCCAAATATTGAAGTGAATAATTAACATGTAATTTTAAATGTAATTATATATTTGTTTTGATGATAAGAAAAGATAAAAATAGTTCTTGAGGTGTACAAAAGTATGACACCATTATTATGGGAAAGTATCGAGCCAAAGGAGCTCGTAGTTACATGGAACTTTAAGATAAGTACTTTATGGAAGTGAAAATAATCGTGAATTGTTGGTTTTAAAGAAAACCATGTGTTTAAAGAGAATATTTGTATTATTCTTATGCTATTCCTTGTTCACTTTGAACAAGTAGAAAGATATTGGTCAGTAGTTTATTTGTTTTATTGTTTGTAGCGCCATAATTTTGATTAATTAAATGTGTTAAAATAGGAGTTGATTTTGTTGTTATTTTTTTGCAAGTTTATCCTCTATTTAATCCAAAATATGTAAGTCACAGAGTGGGAGAACTTACCGCAGCCCCGAAAATCCCAAATTGAGCAATGCTGGCATACTGTGATTTGCATATTTCTTGCTAAAAGGGCACAATACTAGCAACCCAACCCGTCTTTGCCCGGGAACAATTATGAATGCATTACGTGATAAGCGCTTATTTTTTTCCAACGTCAATGAACAACGACCAATATTTGTTTTAAATCTCGGCATGATGGGTTAAAATCACTGACTGGACTATTAATTATATTATCATGGAGATGCATGTGCAACAAATTCTTGTCAGACGTAATTTAAGAATGACGAGGTGCATGAAACAAAAATCCCCCTTCCGTCCAATCTTAACTTGACTGTGAATTTTGCGGAACGAAAAGTTCACATCCGAAATGAAGAAAACCCGAGTTGCACTTCCAGGGAGATTCTAAACACAACCACTCTTCTCAGAAGTCTTAACTCAACACGACTCAACGGTTTGCTGCTGGCTGTATCTGGGGCAATAGGTTCGCCCGCCAGCTAGGCTGTAACAGGGATGATAGACTCGCCCTTAGCTAGCTTGTAAACTGTCGCCTCAGTAGTTGATTGGACATGATTGGAAGAAATTAAAACGTAAAAACACTTATAGTGGGCGATGTATTGAAGATAGACATATGCTCTCCGGGACTTTTTTGTAGAACGTTTCATGCTGAACAATTCTTACACTCATAGCATTTAGATTTTTTAACGGTTTTCCCAGCGTAAGCTTACAAAGCGCTTGGACGCCAGGTTTTTTTTTTTCGACTTTTCCACTGAAATCGTTACTGCACGGCTTACTTTGATCGTAAATAAATTATTTTCTACAGAAATCATCCTCGAGATATCCCTTACAGAATGGTGAAAACCACATCAAAATTCATCCAGTGGTTCTCGAGTTTACCCGCAACATCCAAGAATCGGGGACTTTGTTTTATACTAACAAGGGGAGGATACGAAGTATGGGTCACCGATTCGAACCATCTTTAGTACACGTGTAGGGCATGACTAGGCGTATACCAGGTGCAAGTAGTAAGGTGCGCTTTTCAGCCGATTCCGAGAAATTAATTATTAATTATTCGTAATTGCTGTACCGCGTTCATGTGCGCTGTACGTTAACATGATGCCAAGGAGCGCATGGTTCAGTGGTAAGAGCGCTGCTTCTTAAGCGTGGGATCACTGGATCGAATTCCACCGGTTTCCAGGTTTCCAGGAGACAGTGGAGTTGTCAGTGAGGAAAGGAAGATTTTACGTGGAAGAACAGAAGAAGGAAGAGGGAGAGAGGATGAAGCGATATTGACAGAGAGTGGAGACAACAAATAATATAAAAGCTGTCAAACGTTGTCCATAGTTGTCCGTAACGAATAAATAATATTATCAAGTGTTTGCCTTAACAACTCATATTGAAAATGGGTACGAGAAGAAATCTGTAAGCCTAGCTGCTTTCTTGGATCTGCCGCTTATGATACAGTATGGCGAGAAGGCCTCCTTCTGAAATTTGTGAGCATCATTCCGTGTCTCAAACTCACAAATCTAATTAACAACATGCTGTGCAATAGACTTTTCCAGGTTTACTCTGGCAATGATAGAAGCAAGTTCTTCAAATTAAATGATGGATTACCCCTAGGATCTGTCCTGGCTCCTCTCCTTTTAAGCTTGTACATATACGACCTGCAAGAATCTTCTTCAAGGAAATTCATATATGCTGATGACATCTGTTTGGTAACCCAGAACTCCAACTTCACCTATGCTGAAAATACACTAACTGCCGACTTGGAAGTCTTGGACACATATTTCAAGAAATGGTGCCTCCGCCTAAATTATCAGAAAACGGTTGTATCCGCATTTCACTTACGCAATAGGTTCTCTAATTACAAACCAGAAGTTAAATTCAGAGGACAAACTTTGCAGTTCTGCAGCATGCCTAAGTACCGTGGGATAACACTTGATAGGTCCTTGACCTTCAAACAACATCTCACGAACGTGGCCGCAAAGGTGAAGACCCGTAATAGCATCATTCAGAAGCTTGTTGGAACCTCCTGGGGTTCCAACGCTCAAACTTTACGATCAACTGCTCTGGCACTGTCATACTCCGTTGCTGAATACTGCTGCCCATCTTGGCTAAACAGTGTCCAATCCAAGAAGATAGATGTGCAACTTAACCGGACAATGCGACTGATTACGGGCTGCATACGTAGCACACCCACTATATGGTTACCTGTTCTAAGTAACATCCAACCTCCAGCTCTTCGAAGATCAGAGGCTCTCCTGATGATCTGGAAAACCATTCAGAAGAACCCCCAGCTACCCATACATACTGATGTAGCAAAAGCAGATAATCAACGGTTGAAGTCAAGAAAACCACCTTGGCGCTCTGCAGTACTTCTTGAAGACTCTTCATTTAACATCTCAGAAGCATGGAAACCTATGTGGGAAGAATCATCAGTATTCAATGCACATCTGATTGAAAACCCTTCCAATCGGATAGAAGGTTTCAAACTCCCCAAACACCAATGGAGAATCATTAACCGGATCCGTACAGGACAAGGCAAATGTGGATTCCTGCTTCACAAATGGGGTTGGGTTACTTCTGCTAACTGCGATTGTGGAGCTACCCTGCAAACCATCGGAAATATTGTTGGTGAATGTCCGCAACGAACATTCCAAGGATCAGTAGGTGACATTCATCATGCATCTTCTGAGGCACTTCAGTGGATCCATGGCCTGGATTTAGAAGTTTAAACCAAGAACTTGTTTTTATAACTATGTATATAACTGTATATATAACTTTATATGTAGTGTATGAACTTTTATTTTAACTCTGTATCATCATACGATAAATAAATAAATAAATAATTCATTCATTCAATTTCGCTAATCGGCCAACTAGGGACCACGATAAGCCTCAGTTTACAAACTGGCATTTGTTCATTTCTCGCTTGATCCACATTGTCTTCATGAGCTCACTGTTTTAGCACGACGTTCGTCTGTCCATTTCGCACCAGTTGTCCGTTTTTCATCCCGGAAAGTCCCGAACGTCTTGATGGCTGCTCTATAAAGATTTCAGTCTTGTACATCTTCTGCTCGTATCCCCATTTCTTTCAGATCTTTCTGGACGTTAGCTTACCATGGGATGGTCGTTGTTTGGTTTTGAGTCGAATATACTGAAGATACGTTTCGTCCATCGGGAGTCGATCATCCGTCGTATATGACCGTTGAAGCAAACTCTGCGTTTTCGCATTGTGTCTGTGATCTTCTCTATCTTCGAGTATATTTCTTGCCTGGATTTGCTGATGAAGATGCCATTTTTGTAGTCCGGGTCAAGTATGATGAGTAGGATCTTTCTTTCATTTCTCTCTAACTTCGCGAGCAAACATTTCTCGAATAGGATAAGGCATTCAGATGCATATAGCGGTACTGGTTTGATTACAGTGTTGTGGTGACGAATTTTTGTGTTCATAGAAAAGCACTGTTTGTTATATATGTTGCGGGTGGTTTGGAACGCGACTTCCATTTTCTTGATTCTTGCTTCTATGGCTTCCTTGTCAAGGCCATTTTGCTGGATATTATTAATATGATTCATAACACTCTTACTTAGACCATTGGCAGGTCAAAGTACAGTAGTCTATTTTAATATACAAAATTTTTGAGGTTTCAGAATACATCTTAGCCTATTTTCATTTTATGAAAAAAAAATAGGCTTATGAGATCACCTTTTGTCCGTGTGTGTGTGTGTGTGTGTGTGTGTGTGCGCGTGCGTGTGTGTGTGTGTGTGTGTGTGTGTGAGGTGTGGGTCCCCCCTTATAACTTCTAAACGGCTGGAGCGATTACAATGAAACTCGGTACGATTATAGCACTATTCTGGCCGTCTCCGACCGTTCCCTTCAAATTTTATTATGTGTCACCCATCCAACATGGCGGCTGTGCGAAATATTTCACCAGCATTCATTATCTCCGAAACTATTACCGATATCGCCCTGAAATTGTGTACGGTGATAAACGGCACTACTAGAAGTTCACCTATGAGACTTTCAAAATCCTGGTGACTACAAAACCAACATGGCGGCCAAGCGAATTTGAGACTTTTAAATAGACTTTTCTCGCGATTCAACTATCCAAACGTAATGAAACTTGGTACTGCAAATGTTGATACACAATGTAATGCACTGAAGTCCAATTTAGTTCAATTGTATACATAATCTCAAAATGGCGGCTGTGCGAAATATTTCACTGACATTCTATATCTCCGACACTATTACAGATATCACCCTGAAATTTGGTACGGTGATAAAGAATACTGATACAAGTTTATGTTACTTTCATAAACCTGTAAAGTACAAAACGAACATGGCGGCCAAGCGAAGTTAAAACATTATAATAGACTTTTCTCTGAGCGCAGTGAAATGTGGTACAATAAATGATTTTACATATTGTAATGCACTGGCATCTAATTTAGTTCAATTGTTTACATAACCTCAAGATGGTGGCGTGCGAAATTTTAAAATTAAGTTTCTATTTCTTGTGTCGTAATTATGCGATCGAAGTGAAAGTTTGAATAATGAACTTAGGCAATAATTGTCCTTGAATGGTACATAACTCTATGGCCTATACATATAACAATCCAACATGGCGACCATCCTAAATATTTAGATGCATCTCAATATCTACGAATCTATTACAGGAATCAAACTGAATTTTTTAATGTTCATAGAGGCAATGAACATATGTTCACCTATAGGACTTTCAGTAACCTGGTGAGCACAAATCCAACATGGCGGCGACGCGAATTATAAATATTTAAATGGACGTTTCTCGCGAATTAACTATCCGAGTGCAGTGAAACGTTGCACGATAAATGCTTATACAAATGTTAATCCAAAGGCATCTAATTTATTTCAATTGTTAGCATAATCACAAGATGGCAGCTGTGCGAAATTTTAAAATCTCGTTTTTACTTCTTGTGTTCTAATCATGCGATTGAGATTTGAATACCACACGTACACAATAATCTTAAGGTAATAGTACAAAAATAAAAATCCAACCTGGCGAACATCTGAAATATTTAGACGGTTCTCAATATCTACGAATCTATCACAACCTTCAAACTGAAATTGTGTATGTTGATAGAGGCAATTAACATGAGTAGGATATATGAAAATAGGCTGTATAGTTCTTCACGGAACTACTTGTTCATAATAAATGTTATTTTCTCGGATCATAACTCTTTCCTTGGCAGGTTTAATGTTCGGCGAGAAGCAATATCGTGATGCGACGCAAACATGTGTCACGGATTTACATATTATCGTTATACGGCTGACCACACCGTACTCATCTCGGCTCTGCTTTTAGCTAATGGAATGTTGTTAGTCTTAAAGCTTAGCCTTCTCATGCTATAACTTCTATGGGATGGAAATAAAATAGGATGAAATACAATATCTCCGGTGCACGGGAAAGCATAGATCCATGGATATCTTTACAACTTTCTGACTTCTGAACTGCTTTAAATCTTGAAAATGCTTTATATTTTCTGCATCGGTAGTTATAGGAGTTAGAGAATGACGTGTCCAGGTTACAGTTTTGAAACTCAATTATTGTCCTCTTTCTCCGCATATTTCCTTTCGTCACAAATACACTCGTAAGAAAAATATGAAGTATTGAAGCCATTCTTTCCGTTTTAACTACACAACAGTCGGTCAATACGATTATGCCCAATGACCGGGCGAGGTACAAAGTATCTACGAAGTAATAGTAAATTTCACATGATTGGAATAAAGTACAGGGACAAGTGGGTGCTCTACAATCTATACAGCAGTTATTTGCGAGGAAGAACATGAGAGACAAGCTTCAATTTATCACCCATGCATTTCAATCTGTATATTGAACAAGAAATGAAGGAAATTGGAGAAACATGAAAAATTATACGAGCCTTACAGTAGTCGCATAAACGATGTGTAACATGTGACATGTTATCCTACTATGTGTGTTCCGGGAGCGCAAATCCCTTGTTAACAGTGAACTCTGTTGGTCATTGAACTAACTACTTGTTAAACTCCAGTGACTCCTCACCGTATTATATCATATTTGTTATTAGCTAAGACGTTGTATCTTAATCGATTGATAGCATATTGTGCATTTTACAATGGAAGATTAAAAGTGTATATTGTAATAGTATAGTGCAGAAGTGGCTTTATAAAGCTGAGCCGTCTCGGTTGCAGACAAGATGGCAGCTGATCTCTCGTTCTGAACTATATTTCACTAATTTGAGTATGTTGCATGCAATATAGCCTACAGATATAAAAATAATAGGAACTTTGTATGAAATGAACTTTGTTTGAAATATACTCCAGTGAAGAAATCGTTTAGTCAAAGTCATTATTGGCTAAGATGTTGTATCTTAATCGATTGATAACATTCAATTTCGGAGGGCATAATTAGGTCTGTGGTTACAGTGTTGGTCTCTCAACCGGCCGGCTGGGGTTCTAATCCTAAGAGAGTTGTATTTTTTTGCTTGATTTTTTTATATTTATTGTTTTTTGAGTACTGAGGCGTTATACAATTGAGCGTTATATTGTGCATTTTGCAATGTAAAATATATATGTAATTAAATCAAAGTTCTCCAATGGATCTGCAGTAGTGACATCTACCTTCAACTAGTTGAACCACGGTATGCGGGAGCACGGCTGACAGGATGCGAGCTGTGCTCTATACCGGCCAGTTAGTGAACCCATGCCAGCGATGTTATTGAAAATGCCTCTTTTTGCCGATAGAGCACACTGCTAAGTATAGGCGCGATTAAAAATTAGGTGTGCAGAAGGTATATTAAATGTGTTTCTCCCAGTGATACGTTTAGACCAATGAAATTTCAATTATTGTTAGTGGTCGGTGTTAATATACTGAATTCCTACGTTGTTTGGAGTGTTTGTTGATGCGAAATAGATTGCACATAGCCACATGGCCGACAGTACATCGAGTGCTTACATTAAATAAGAATACAGCAAAAGGATGAAGATTTAATCAATCGTAATTGTTTTCAGCAAATATGATATAATTAATATTTTCACACCAAAGAACGACAACTTGAAGATAATTTAATGTAGGAATAACTTAAATGGGGTCTCCAAACCTTGAACTAAACTGTATGCAATATACATTCCCCGTAGTCACACGGCCTACAGTACGTCGTTGTACCGATCTCCGCCACCACGCGCGCTCATTGTTTCCGTCCCATGCACTTCCGTCCCATTCATTTCCGTCCCATCCACTTCCGACCCTTTTCCAAAATCACTCCCACAAAAAAATCCAGCTACCGAGTGCCACAAAAATATCCAGATACCGAGTGGAAAGATGTTACACATCAAAAATGCAAAGTAAGGGTAAAGATTCAAGGAAAAATCATTTGAACTCTGAAATATGCTGATGTCATTGTCATCTAAGCCGACACGCCAGAGGATATCAATGAGTTTATAAATGGTATGGGCTCCGTCATGAGAAAAGAATTTATGATGAAAATCGAAAAATTTAAATTAAAAATATTGGATTGCAGTCGAAAAAAATCAGAAACGCCTATGGACGTCGAATTGTCAGGTGAAAAGCTGAAGGTAGTAGGGGAATTCTGTTACTTAGGAAACAAAATAACCAGTGATTGACGAAGCAAAGAGGCTATAAAAAGTAAGATAGCACTGGCAAGGAAAGTATTTATACAGAAAAGGAATCTGTTGACATCGAATATAGTTTAGGTATTACGAAGTCATTTTTGAAAGCCTTTGTCTCAAGCGTGGCGCTCTATGGTAGAGAAACTTGGACTGTTGGAACAGCAGAAAAGAGGAGAATTGAAGCGTTTGAAATTTGGTGTTACAGGAGAATGATGAAGATCAGATGGGTAGATAGGGTTACAAATGAAGAGGTATTAAGACTATTGGGAGAGTAGAGATGTTTCTGGTGACTGCTAATGAAGAGAAGAGATAGGTTGGTAGGACACGTATTAAGACACCCAGGAATAGCAAACATAGTTATGAAAGGAAGGGTCGAGGATTACTGTATGAACTGTAGGGCGTAGACCAAGGTAAGAATATGTTTAATAGATTGCTTCGGATGTAAGGTGTGGTAGCTAGGTAGAGATGAAACGATTAGCTCAGGACTGGGAGTTGTGGAGGGCTGCATCAGACCAATGAAAAAAAATGCTCTAGGCACGCCGGAAGGCGGAGGTACATTTCACCGGGCAAAATAGGGGATAGGCTATAATAGGCAAAATATGCAGGTTTTCGTAGGAGGATCAGACCTCATTTATTGCAAGAAAGTATTTTACAATTGGAGGTTAATTAACTTTTCTTTTTCGTTTTTGTATGCATATTTTTATCACTTTATTGTCTTATGGGGATGGTGACCTTCTTGTCATTTGGGGTTCATTTTTATACTTGTGATCACAATGTCCTTATGCAAGGTTTGGAACTGATGTGTAACTATCTAACAGTCTGTTACTTCTTCACGCAAAATGTTATCTCCCGCAGAGATGTTGGTTGGTTCCTCAGTTTAGGGGCTGTGACAACGTGGTCATGTAACCCCGTGTACATTGGGTGTGTGTAGAATCTGTCTGATAAACGGTGTTAATTGTGATGACTGTATTAGTCTTTGATTCAGGTAAGGTCTGCAGACGGTCAATTTTTAGTAATAGTTCTTAATTTTGTATCATATACTAACGTCAACGACACCTAGTTGTGAACTTGGCTACTAGATGCTACCGCATCCAGCCACTTGCAACGAACGTTGGAATTTCCTCTCGAAAGGAAAGCATGCTGAGGGATTTTTAGCGCTCTTAGAAAATCCGACGACTATGGCCGGCTTTGAACCAGCGACCTTGGGCATAGAAGTTCAGCATGCTACCAGTTAGCCGCTTCCCACAGTTCCGATACCGAAGCCGCTTCCCACAGACAGATGGAAAACTGAATGTGATCTCGTGCAGTGGCGTTGTCATAGAAACTGCTGATGGCTCATCCCTTATCAATTTAGTAAAGGTCCTCTCGGCACGCAAGAAGGCGGAGGTATATTTCACCGGGCAAACTTGAGGATAGGCGAAAATAGGCAGAATATGCAGGTTTTCGTAGAAGGATCAGATCTCATTGATTGCGATAAAGTTTTTTTTATAATTGGAGCTTACTTAACTTTATTTTCCGTCATTTTATGCATATATTAAACATTTTATTGTCTTATGGGGACGGTAACCTTCTTGTCATTTGGGGTCCATTTTTATTAGCCTACTTTCGATTTTTGCAAAAAATGAAAGTAGACTTATGAGATCACTACAGGGCGAAAAAAAGTGTGTCTGTCTGTGTGTGTGTATGTGTGTGAGTCTGTGTGTGTATGTGTGTGTGTGTGTGTGTGTGTGAGAGTGTGTGTACTCTGAATGTCTGTCCCCCCCTATCAATTCGAACACGGTGAGCGCAAATTGAACGAAATTTGGTACAAAGGTAGCACTAGCAAAGGACACCTCAGTGTCATGTTTTATATCGCCGCCATCATGACGGAAACGTAATGGCGGCCACACAAATGTTCAAAGCTTAAATCAAATTACGATTAACCTAATCATCCGATCTCTACCAAATTTTGCAACAACATACATTTATGGGGGCAGCATCCTTTGACAAACCTAATAGGTCATCAGCCTAATAGTTTGCGGATGGCGGCCATCTTTGTGTGAAAATCGATTGCCCCTATTAATTCGAACACGGTGAAACCGAATGGAACGAAATATGGTACAGAGGTAATACTAGCAAAGGGCACCCCAGTGCCATGTTTTATATCGCCGCCATCTTGACGGAAACGTAATGGCGGCCACACAAATGTTCAAAGCTTAAATCAAATTACGACTAACCTAATCATCCGATCTCTACCAAATTTTACAACAACATACCTTTATGGAGGGAGCATCCTTTGACAAATCTAATAGGTCATTAGCCTAATAGTTTGCGGATGGCGGCCATCTTTGTGTCAAAATCGATTACCCCTATTAATTCGAACACGGTGAAACCGAATGGAATAAAATTTGGTACAGAGGTAGCACTAGCAAAGGGCACCCCAGTGTCATGTTTTATATCGCCGCCATCTTGACGGAAACGTAATGGCGGCCACCCAAATGTTCAAAGCTTAAATCAAATTACGACTAACCTAACTATCCGATCTCTACCAAATTTTGCAACAACATACCTTTATGAAGGAAGCATCCTTTGACAAATCTAATAGGTCATTAGCCTAATAGTTTGCGGATGGCGGCCATCTTTGTGTCAAAATCGATTACCCCTATTAATTCGAACACGGTGAAACCGAATGGAATGAAATTTGGTACAGAGGTAGCACTAGCAAAGGGCACCTCAGTGTCATGTTTTACATCACCGCCATCTTGATGGAAACGTAATGGCGGCCACACAAATGTTCAAAGCTTAAATCAAATTACGACTAACCTAATCATCCGATCTCTACCAAATTTTGCAACAACATACCTTTATGGAGGAAGCATCCTTTGACAAATCTAGTAGGTCATTAGCCTAATAGTGTGCGGACGGCGGCCATCTTTGTGTCAAAATCGATTACCCCTATTTATTCGAACACGGTGAAACCGAATGGAATAAAATTTGGTACAGAGGTAGCACTAGCAATGGGCACCTCAGTGTCATGTTTTATATCGCCGCCATCTTGACGGAAACGTAATGCCGGCCACACAAATATTCAAAGCTTAAATCAAATTACGATTAACCTAATCATCCGATCTCTACCAAATTTTGCATCAACATACCTTTATGGAGGGAGCATCCTTTGACCAAACTAATAGGTCATTAGCCTAATATTTTGCGGATGGCGGCCATCTTTGTGTAAAAATCGATTCCCCTATTAATTCGAACACGGTGAAACCGAATGGAACGAAATTTGGTACAGAGGTAGCACTAGAAAAGGCCACCTCAGTGTCATGTTTTATATCACCGCCATCTTGACGGAAACGTAATCGCGGCCACCCAAATATTAAAGGCTAAAATGTAATTACGACCAACCTTATAATCTAGTCTCTACCAAATTTTGCAACAACAAATCTTTATGTGGGAAGCATATTCTGACCAAACTGCTAGATCATCAGCCCAATAGTTTGCAGATGGTGGCCAAGTATGTGTGCAAATCGATTCCCCCTATCAATTCAAACACGGTGAAACCGAATTGAACGAAATTTGGTACAGAGGTAGCACTAGCAAAAGGCACCTCAGTGTCATGTTTTATATCGCCACCATCTTGACGGAAACGGAATGACGGCCACCCAAATGTTAAAAGCTTAAATCAAATTTCGACCATCCTAATAATTTGATCTCCACCGGATTTTGCAACAACATGCCTTTTTGTGGAAAGCATCTTATGACTGACTACAAAGTCATCAGCCCAATAGTTTGCAAATAGCGGCCATGTATGTGTGCAAATCCATTCCCCAGATCAATTCAAATACGGTGAAACCGAATTGAATGATTTTTGTTTACAGAGGTAGCACTAGCAAAGGGCACCTCATATTCATGTTTAATATCCCTATAGCACGTTGTATTTCAACAAGCTACTACAACCAACATTCAATTATACTCCTTGAATAGGACAAAGTGTTATAACAATACCCATGCATTTAGGAGAAAGTAGGCTATATGTTCTTTACTGAACATCTTGTTTATACTTGTGGTCACACTGTCCTTATGCAAGGTTTCGACACTGATGTGTAACTATCTAACGGTCTGTTACGGCTTCACGCAAAATTTTATCTCACGCAGAGGTTTTGGTTGGTTCCTCAGTTTAGGGGCTGCGACATTGCGGACATGTAACCCCGTGTACTTTGGGTGAGTGTAGAATCTGTCTGCTAAACGGTGTGAATTGTGATGGCTGTATTAGTCTGTAATTCAGGTAAGGACTGCAGACGGTCAATTTCAAGCAGTAGTTCCTAATGTTGCTACCAGATACTACCATCAACGACACCTAGCTGTGAACTTGGCTACTAGATGCCACCGCAACCAGCAACTCGTAACGAACGTTGGAACTTCCCCTCCAAAAGAATGCATACTGAGGGATTTTCAGCGCTCTTAGAAAATCCGACGACTTCGGCCGGCTTTGAACCCGCGACCTTGGGCATAGAAGTTCAGCATGCTACCAGTTACGTCACCGAAGCCGCTTCACACTTAGTCAGATGGAAATCTGAATCTGATCTCGTGCAAGTGCGTTGTCATGGCAACGTCTGATGGCTCATCCCTCATCAATTTAGTAGTGTTGCCATGGCAAGCTCTGATAGCTCTTGGCATTTTCTTATAATTCCGAAATCATTTTTCTCATCCCTTGGCGTAATGGTGGGTCAAATCAAAAATTCTTTCAGACAAAAGTTTTAGGTAATTATTAGGGGAATGTTGTCCATTTTGTACGGTTTTTATATTGTGCCTATTAAGAGAGATATGATTAATGTTTCCCGAAAAACCCACTTTTTCCCACCCCTTTGGTCAATGGTTGGTGCTATAAAGAAACTCTACAAACATAAATGTTTGGGCTTTATCCGACACATAGTATGAACTTTGAACGGATTCGATAGTTATCATATTAAGAGAGTTATAGCAATATTTCACTTTTTCGAAAAAAAAATGCCCCGCATTTTCACCCCCTTCGACCGATTTAGCCCAGTAACGAACTCGACCGAGATTTTATAGGTATACATATTTGATTAAAAAATTCAAAGTGATTGGTGCAAAATTACGGCAGATATCATGTCCACAAGAAACTGATTAACATATCTTTATATATATAATTCTTCGACACGTGTGTATGTGACTGAACTCCTCCTAAACGCCTGGGCCGAATTTGATGAAATTTTGTATGAATGTTAGGGTGGGCCCATGTATGGTTTAGATTCAAAATTTGACCAGATAGGTGGAGTTTTAGAATTTTAGAACCACAATTTACACACAAATTTAGAACCACAATATACAGTCATAAACAGTCGTCATGGAAACCGCTAGCCTTAGTGAAAAGTGATCTTTTTGGACTGTGTGCCTCTGCACGTAGAGCCACCTGGTCGCAACCTGCGCAACTACCGCCATAACATACACTCCACCCATGGCGGAAAGTTGTGTTTTATACCAAAGGTGGCAGTGATGTCGAATTCTGTTTGTCTCTGCACGTTAGAGTGTTTCAAAGTTCCGTATGCGTTCATATACCATTCATCCGATTGCGATGAAACTTGGGTGAGATGTTGAGTGCACTCCAGGTAATGTGTTTGGCTTAGTAAATCCATTTTACAATAGATAGCGCACGACTAGATTCAACAAATGTGCGACGACGCGCGAAGCGTTTCAAAAAGGTCCCGTATGCGATCAAATACCATTCGTCCGATAGCGATGAAACTTGGGTGAGATGTTGTGTACACTCCAGGGAAGGCTTCTGGCTTAGTAAATTCATTTTACTATAGGTAGCACACGAGTAGATTCAACAAATGAGCGACGACGCGCGAAATGTTTCAACAAAATCCCGTATAAGTTTATATACCATTCATCGATTGCGATGAAACTTTGATGAGTTGTTGTGTACACTTACGTGAAGGTTTCTAACTTAGTAAATCCATTTCACAGGAGGTTAAGCACGAATAGATTAAACAAATGAGCGCCGACGCACGAAGCGTTTCAACAAGGTCCCGTATGCGTTCAAATACCATTCGTCCGATAGCGATGAAACTTGAGTGATATGTTGTGTGCACTCCAGGGAAGGCTTCTGGCTTAGTAAATTAATTTTACAATAGGTAGCGCAAGACTAGATTCAACAAATGAGTGACGACGCACGAAGCGTTTCAACAAAATCCCGTATAAATTTATATACCATTCATCGATTGAGATGAAACTTTGAAGAGTTGCTTTGCACACTTACGTGAAGGTTTCTAACTTACTAAATCCATTTCACAGGAGGTTGCGCACTAGTAGATTCAACAAATGAGCGGCAACGTGCGAAGCGTTTAAACAAGGTCCCGTATGCGTTCAAATACCATTCGTCCGATAGCGATGAAACTTGGGTGAGATGTTGTGTACCCTCCAGGGGAGGCTTCTGGATTGGTAAATCCATTTTACAATAGGTAGCGCACCAGTAGATTCTACAAATGAGCGACGATGTGCGAACGTTTAAACTAAGTCCCGTATGCGTTCAAATACCATTCCTCCGATTATGATGAAACTTGGATGAGATGTTGTGTACACCCTACGGAAGGTTTCTGGCTTAATAAATCCATTTTACAATTGGTAGCGCACGAGTAGATTCAACAAATGAGTGACGGCACGCGAATCATTTCAACAAAGTACCATATGCGTCCATATACCATTTATCCGATTGCGATGAAACTTAGGTGAATTGCTGTGTACACTTCAGTAAAGGTTTCTGACCCAGTAAATCCATTTTACAATAGGTAGCGTACGAGTAGATTCAACAAATGTGTGATGGCGCGCGAATCGTTTCAACATAGTCCTGTATGCGTTCATATACCATTTATCCGATTACGATGAAACTTTGGTGAATTGTTGTGTACACTCCAGGAAAGGTTTCTGGATTAGTAAATCCAGTTTTTAATAAGTAGCGCACGAGTAGATTCAACAAATGAGCGACGGCGCGTGAATCGTTTCCACAATGTCGCGTATGCGGTCATATATCATTCATCCGAATTGCGATGAAACCTTGGTGAATGATTGAGTACACTCCAGAGAAGGTTTCAGGCATAGTAAATCTTTTTACAATAGGTAGCGCATGAGTAGATTCAACAAATGAGTGACGGCACGGGAATCGTTTTAAAAAATCCCGTATACGTTCATATGTCATTCATCCGATTCCGATGAAACTCTGATGAGTTGTTGTGTATACTTACGTGAAGCTTTCTAACTTAGTAAATCAATTTCACAGTTGATAGAGCACGAGTAGATTCAACAAATGAGTGACAGCGCACGAATCATTTAAACAAAATCACGTATGCGTTTTATGCCATTTATCCAATTGCGAATGAACGTTGGAGAGTTGTTGTGCACGCTCTCTCGAATGTTTCTAGATTAGTTAATTCATTTCACGATAGTTTAGAGGTAGTTAACAGAAATTGAAAATAATATTGTGTATCCAAAAGCACTTCAAGAAACAAAGTTACAACACTTTCTTTGATTGGCAGGACAACGTCTGCCGGGTCAGCTAGTCTTTATATATATAATTCTTCGACACGTGTGTATGTGACTGAACTCCTCCTATACGACTGAACCGATTTTGATGGAATTTGGTATGTATATTAGGGCGGGTCCATGTATGGTTTAGATTCACAATCTGACCAGGTAGGTGGAATGAACACAATTTTAGAACCTCAATTTACACACAATTTTAGAACCACAATATACAGTCAAAAACAGTCGTCATGGAAACCACTAGCCTTGGCCTTCGTGAAAGCTGATGTCTTTGGACGGTTTGTCTCTGCACGTTAGAGCCACCTGGTCGCAACCTGTGCAACTACCGCCATTACATTCACTCCTCCCGTGGCGAAAAGTTGTGTTTTATACCAAAGGTGGCAGTGATGTCAAATCCTACTGTTTGTCTCTGCACGTTAGAGCGTTTCAAAGTCCCGTATGCGTTCATATACCATTCATCCGATTGCCATGAAACTTGGGTGATATGTTGAGTGAGCTCCAGGGAAGGTGTTTGGCTTAGTAAATCCATTTTACAATAGATAGCGCACAAATAGATTCAACAAATGAGCGACGACGCGCGAAGCGTTTCAAAAAGGTCCCGTATGCGTTCAAATACCATTCGTCCGATAGCGATGAAACTTGGGTGAGATGTTGTGTACAACCTACGGAAGGTTTCTGGCTTAGTAAATCAATTTCACATTAGGTAGCGCACGACTAGATTCAACAAATGAGTGACGACGCGAGAAGCGTTTCAACAAAATCCCGTATAAGTTTATATTCCATTCATAGATTGAGATGAAACTTTGATGAGTTGTTGTGTACACTTAAGTGAAGGCTTCTAACTTAGTAATCCATTTCACAAGAGGTTGCGCACGAGTAGATTCAACAAATGAGCGGCGACGTGCGAAGTGTTTCAACAAAGTCCCGTATGCGTTCAAATACCTTTCGTCCGATAGCAATGAAACTTGGGTGAGATGTTGTGTACACTTACGTGAGGGTTTCTAACTTAGTAAATCCATTTTGCAATAGGTAGCTCACGAGTAGATTCAACAAATGAGTAACGACGCGCGAATTTTTAATCAAAGTCCCGTATGTGTTCATATACCATTCATCCGATTGCAATGAAACTTGGGTGAGATGTTGTGTACACTCAAGTGAGGGTTTCTAACTTAGTAAATACATTTCACAGGAGTTTTCGCATGAGTAGATTCAACAAATGAGCGACGACGCACGAAGCGTTTCAATAAGGTCCCGTATGCGTTCAAATACCATTCGTCCGATTACGATGAAACTTGGGTGAGATGTTGTGTACACCCTACGGAAGGTTTCTGGCTTAATAAATCCATTTTACAATAGGTAGCGCACGAGTAGATTCAACAAATGTGTGACAGCACGCGAATCATTTCAACAAAGTACCGTATGCGGCCATATACCATTTATCAGATTGCGATGAAACTTTGGTGAATTGTTGTGTACACTCCAGGAAATGTTTCTGTCTTAGTAAATCCAGTTTTTAATAAGTAGCACACGAGTAGATTCAACAAATGAGCGACGGCGCGCGAATCGTTTTCACAATGTCCCGTATGCAGTCATACATCATTCATCCGATTGCGATCAAACCTTGGTGAATCATTTAGTACACGCCAGAGAAGGTTTCGGGCTTAGTAAATCTATTTTACAATAGGTAGCGCATGAGTAGATTCAACAAATTAGTGACGGCACGCGAATCGTTTAAAGAAAATCACTTATGCGTTCATATGTCATTCATCCGATTCCGATGAAACTTTGATGAGTTGTTGTGTACACGCCAGGGAAGGTGTTCAACTTCGTAAATCCGTTTTACAATATTGGTAGCGCACGAGTAGATGTAACAAATGAGTGACGACGCGCGAAGCGTTCCAATAAAATCCTGTATGCGTTCATATACTATTCATCGATTGCGATGAAACTTTGATGAGTTGTTGTGTACACTTACTTGAAGCTTTCTAACTTAGTAAATCCATTTCACAGTTGGTAGAGCACGAGTAGATTCAACAAATGAGAGACAGCGCACGAATCATTTAAACCAAATCCCGTATGCGTTAAATGCCATTTATCCGTTTGCGATGAAACTTTGGAGAGTTGTTGTTCACGCTCCAACGAATGTTTCTAAATTAGTTAATTCAATTCACGATAGTTTATAGGCAGTTAACAGAAATTGAAAAAAATATTGTGTATCCAAAAGCAGTTCAAGAAACAAAGTTTCAACACTTTCTTTGATTGGCAGGACAACGTCTGCCGGGTCAGCTTGTATATATATATATAAATAATTCTTCGACACGTGTGTATGTGACTGAACTCCTCCTAAACGACTGAACCGATTTTGATGGAATTTGGGATGTATATTAGGGTGGGTCCATGTGTGGTTTAGATTCACAATCTGACCAGGTAGGTGGAATGAAGACAATTTTAGAACCACAATTTACACACAATTTTAGAACCACAATATACAGTCAAAAACAGTCGTCATGGAAACCACTAGCCTTGGCCTTCGTGAAAGCTGATGTCTTTGGACGGTTTGTCTCTGCACGTTAGAGTCACCTGGTTGCAACCTGTGCAACTACCGCCATTACATACACTCCGCCCGTGGCGAAAAGTTGTGTTTTATACCACAGGTGGCAGTGATGTCGAATTCTACTGTTTGTCTCTGCACGTTAGAGCGTTTCAAAGTCCCGTATGCGTTCATATACCATTCATCCGATTGCCATGAAACTTGGATGATATGTTGAGTGAGCTCCAGGGAAGGTGTTTGGCTTAGTAAATCCATTTTACAATAGATAGCGCACGAATAGATTCAACAAATGAGCGACGACGCGCGAAGCGTTTCAAAAAGTCCCGTATGCGTTCAAATACCATTCGTACGATAGCGATGAAACTTGGGTGAGATGTTGTGTACACTCCAGGGAAGGCTTCTGGCTTAGTAAATCAATTTCACATTAGGTAGCGCACGACTAGATTCAACAAATGAGTGACAACGCGCGAATCGTTTCAACAAAATCCCGTATAAGTTTATATTCCATTCATAGATTGAGACGAAACTTTGATGAGTTGTTGTGTACACTTAAGTGAAGGCTTCTAACTTAGTAATCCATTTCACAGGAGGTTGCGCACGAGTAGATTCAACAAATGAGCGGCGACGTGCGAAGCGTTTCAACAAAGTCCCGTATGCGTTCAAATACCATTCGTCCGATAGCGATGAAACTTGGGTGAGATATTGTGTACACTTACGTGAGGGTTTCTAACTTAGTAAATCCATTTTACAATAGGTAGCTCACGAGTAGATTCAACAAATGTGCAACGACGCGCGAACTTTTAATCAAAGTCCCGTATGCGTTCATATACCATTCATCCGATTGCAATGAAACTTGGGTGAGATGTTGTGTACACTTACGTGAGGGTTTCTAACTTAGTAAATCCATTTCACAGGAGGTTTCGCACGAGTAGATTCAACAAATGAGCGACGACGCGCGAAGCGTTTCAATAAGGTCCCGTATGCGTTCAAATACCATTCGTCCGATTACGATGAAACTTGGGTGAGATGTTGTGTACACCCTACGGAAGGTTTCTGGCTTAATAAATCCAGTTTACAATAGGTAGCACACGAGTAGATTCAACAAATGTGTGACAGCACGCGAATCATTTCAACAAAGTACCGTATGCGTCCATATACCATTTATCCGATTGCGATAAAACTTTGGTGAATTGTTGTGTACACTCCAGGAAATGTTTCTGTCTTAGTAAATCCAGTTTTTAATAAGTAGCGCACGAGTAGATTCAACAAATGAGCGATGGCGCGCGAATCGTTTCCACAATGTCCCGTATGCGGTCATATATCATTCATCCGATTGCGATCAAACCTTGGTGAATCATTGAGTACACGCCAGAGAAGGTGTCAGGCTTAGTCAATCTATTTTACAATAGGTAGCGCATGAGTAGATTCAACAAATGAGTGATGGCACGCGAATCGTTTAAAGAAAATCACTGATGCGTTCATATGTCATTCATCTGATTCCGATGAAACTTTGATGAATTGTTGTGTACACGCCAGGGAAGGTGTTCAACTTGGTAAATACATTTTACAATATTGGTAGCGCACGAGTAGATGTAACAAATCAGTGACGCCGGGCGAAGCGTTCCAACAAAATCCTGTATGCGTTCATATACTATTCATCGATTGCGATGAAACTTTGATGAGTTGTTGTGTACACTTACGTGAAGCTTTCTAACTTAGTAAATCCATTTCACAGTTGGTAGAGCACGAGTAGATTCAACAAATGAGTGACAGCGCACGAATCATTTAAACCAAATCCCGTATGCGTTAAATGCCATTTATCCGTTTGCGATGAAACTTTGGAGAGTTGTTGTGCACGTTCCAACGAATGTTTCTAAATTAGTTAATTCAATTCACGATAGTTTAGAGGCAGTTAACAGAAATTGAAAAAAATATTGTGTATCCAAAAGCACTTCAAGAAACAAAGTTACACCACTTTCTTTGATTGGCAGGACAACGTCTGCCGGGTCAGCTTGTATACATATATATATATATATACATACATAAATTATATATAAACTTTTGAATTGACGGTGGTTTTGGGGTCTGGGAGATGTGAAACGCGAAGATATGTCGAAATTTTCCGGAAGTCGAAACATGGTACCCATTGCAATAGTTAGCTTTCTAATGAAATCTACCTAAAACTGGAGACTCAAAACAACAACTCATGGAAAATATTACATATGATTACTATTATTTTTTATTTTTATTTTTGTTTCCGACTTTGGCCAACTGTGGACCGCATGGAACCTAAGGCTTTCTGGTCAATTTTTGATGTGTAACATCTTTCCGCTCGGTTGCTGGATTGTTTTGTGGGAGTGATTTTGAAAATTGGGGATGGAAGTGGATCGATCTGGCAGTGGTGGATCGAACGGAAGTATGCACTGCCCGCTTGATCGATCGAAAGGAAGTGTACTAGCTGGCAGTGGTGGAAAACGGAAGTATGCACTGCCCGCTCGATCAATCGAACGGAAGTGTATTAGCTGGCAGTGGTTGTAAACGGAAGTATGCACTGCCCGCTCGATCCATCGAACGGAAGTGTACTAGCTGGCAGTGGTGGAAAACGTAAGTATGCACTGCCCGCTCGATCGAACGATCCAGCGGGCAGTGGTAAGACCCAGCTGGCAGTGGTACGAGAAACAATGAGCGTGCGGTGTCGGAAATTGATATCATGACGTACTCTCGGCCATGTGGAATGTATATGACATACTGAACGGAAAACGCTCATGTGAACTCTGGTGTCAAGTGATTGAAACAAATGACATGGTACATGTTCGAAGTCTTCGTATCAGTATTTAAATGGTAAAATGCCTTAATATCAAACATTGTAAGTAGTCGGCATTGCCGGTATTATGTTTCTGCACAATAATGACTATTCAAATATTAACCCACATAACGGTAATGCACATCAATATAATATAATCGTTGAGGTTATACGAGAATTGAGCAAGCCTTCAAGAACTATTACTGAATACATTCTCTTTACTCACAAGAGGGCCTATTCATAAAGCATTTTGAACTCAATTTCAAGCAGGAACGTTATCGAAACAAGCAAAATATAATTGAAACTTAATTCCGTAATGCAGTATTATTGGAACGTGGAAATAAGTCACCATCTTGTGCATAATACTTGCGTAGTCGAAATAGCCGTGGGGTTAGTGCTTATGACTGTGAATCTAGAGATCTTGGGTTGGAATCCCGGACGGGGTAGATATTTTTGCTACCAGATTATCATTTTAAACTATATTTAACAAATCAATATGACTCATTTTAACAGAATCCATATGAAATTACGTGTTGGTCTGTGAATGAAGAGGACCTGTTTATAAGGAAGTTAAGGTTATGAGCGGTGTCGCGTCTATTAATCTAGTTGATCCATATCGTATTCTTTATTTAGGCTAGTGCTGGTGGAAGCTACAAATCATGTAATAAAATGAGTTCCGTATTATAAACTACAATATCTGTAAAACACTCCCTTTTACAATAGATTAATATTTGTGCCAATAATAGACTAGTATAAAATACCGGTGTATCAACAATTTCACGTGAGGTTTCTTCTATGTCAGATGTTACACATCATATGCGACTACTGTAAGGCTCGTAAATTTTAGCCTACTTTTCACATTTTGCAAAAATGAGGAAAAAGTAGACTTATGAGATCGGGCAAATGTGTGTCTGTCTGTCTGTCCTTCTGTCTGTCTTTCTTTCTGTCTGTCAGTCTGTCCTTCTGTCTGTCTGTGTTGAGTGTCCGTCCGCCCCCCCCCTATCAACTCCTTAACGGCTGCAGCAATCCCAACAAAGTTTCGTAGGAGTAAATATCTATACCTCAATGCCGTATTTGAAAATGATGTCAGTGCTACCAACTGCTGAAAAATCGCAATTGAAATTTGAGCTCCATGTTGGATATCATGGAAGGTATGAATGGGAGCTATTTCTAACTTGACACACGTATAGATAATAACATTTTAGTTTAATTTCCAGAAGGCCATGCATGGCAGTGTTGCCAAAACGATTCTAAGCCTAATTTTAAAATGCATATAACTTCTACACTATCAATTGGATTTCAACCAAATTTCGCATGTGGTATGTGTACATAAACAGATATGACTGAGCGTATACTTAAGGGCCACCAGGGCAGCCACCTGTTAATAAATACAGTCTCTATTTTGTTACCCTAATATCAATATATCAGAAAGTATGCTAGCCAATAGCTCTGAACTTTGCACAAGTATAGTACCTGGCATTCTAGATTAATTTGGAGTAACTAATATAGGCCTACGCCAGTGCTGCCAACATGATTCTAAGCCTGCTGATAGGTCCAATTTTAAAATGCATGTGACTTCTATACTGAACCCATGTACCATTGGTTCAAGAGGGGTCGAATCCATGTATATTTGTAAAAGGAAGGAAAGAAATATACAGTCTTTAATGGAACATAGAAAGATTTCAAGCAAGGATGCTAACATCACGTTGTGTAAGAAGTTAGACCCAGGTGGCCAGGAAATGAGATCATGCCTGACTCATTGATAAAGAGCCAGTCACGAGTATAAATAGACTGAGTGGAAAGTTTCAGCTGTATGAGAGAGAAGTACGTCTCGGAAATCGCCCTTACCTTGCATTAAAACGGCAACAGCGCAACTGTGCCAGAAGAAGAATAATTAGATTTAACCCATTTGGATGAATAAAAGTAAGTAAATAAATACAGCGTTGTGAATGATTTCAGAAGAGAGATTTTTGCGTGGAGAAAAAGCTTTTAATAATTGTCCAGGAAAGAAGTGCAAACGTAGCCATACGTCTTAGGGGAATTACCGAGGCCCGAGGAGTGGGGAAATATAAATCAACAGCAATACACACACAGCTGAAGACTAAAAATTATTTAATGTCTCAGAAATGCACGATCGATTTTCATGCGCAGTGAGATCATTTTACGTTTGGAAGACGAGCTTTCTGGAGATATAATTTTTATAATTGTGCGACAATTATTTCAAAAGTTGGTCACGAATAGGACTAGGATTTTATCTTTTTTGACTAAAGAGTATAAAACTCCTGGCAGCACCAAGCTAATCATGCAGATATTTTCAGCCTGCGGGCGTGACACTGTGTCACATACATCGAATGCAGTTATTGCGACAGCCCGAGGGGGGCGTCACGCTGTATCACATCGAAGGCAATATTATTCCGTCCAGGGGACGTGAAGCTACATCACGCAGTATTCAAACGTATGAACCTCAGGGGAGGTCATACCGTACAACAAGTATAAGCAGTAAATGCAGTTTACCAGTACTCCTTGAGGGGAGATGCTACATCACATCGTGCAGTTTCTGATAGCCCAGGGGGCGTCATAGTGCTACATCACGCCGAAGACTATACAGGTATTCCTTGAGGGGAAACGCTGTATCTCATCATATAGACAGTATCCGACATCCAAGAGCGTCGTGGTATCGATAACCAACGAGCATCTGTAAGGAGTGGCCAAGAAGTATTATTACAGTATCGCCGTGTGGAGAATTAGGAAAATCCTAGTTACAGGATTTAGTTCCGACAGTATAAAGTTTACAGTGAAAAGTTCAGAAATTACAGTCAAAGCAGGCTGCGAACTTAGAGCCCGGGCGATAGGTCCTAAATTAAACGACCAAAAGTATCATAACGTATTGAAGTAACGTAACAGCGAGATAAACATTCTATCAACTTTAAAGAACCCGAGTAGGGACGGACAGAACAAGGTTCGCAAGGCATTCCGGAAAGATAGGAATTCGAGAACCGAATAAGCGGAAAGCAGAAGGAAATTATAGACATTGCTTCAAGAAAGCAGACGAACTATTCAAAAAGCACTAAGTTACGAGGAGTATTAGTTGCTAGAAATCAATAGGTCACCGATAGATTATCTGGGGGACCGTGGACAGAATAAACTTTCGCTAGACCAACCAATAGGGTCTAAAAGGGAGCCGTTCGAGTCAGAGATAATAGCAGATCGTCAGGAAACGGGATTTGAAGGAGAACTATTCCAGGGAGGAAGTAGATGGTTCGAGACTTTCACATTCTGACAGGATAGGAAGCCGACCTTTACTAAATTTCACCCTTGGAGACGGGAGGTCAAGAAATCACGTGTGAAAGGCTTAATAGCAGTCTCAGTGATTAGAATCGGTGAAGTGTAAATATATAAAATTCGTGTTAAAAAGAAATATTTTCAGTGTTTTTATCGTGTATTCTAAACGAATACACCAGTGTATTTTAAAATGTTATCAGTGTTAAATGTATGCGAGTTAAATGTGTGTCAAGATATGTCTGTACATTAAATGAATTTGTACAAGATGGTGTAATTCCAAAATAGTGGGCAAAAATGAAACATCGCAAGAAAAAGGAAGGTCAGGGACCGACCTATAACATGTGAGTAAAGATTTTCATTATGTTTTGTGTTGGGAGAGTGTTTGTGTACAATCCACCAGAGTTTGAGATAGAGGGATGTTTCTGAATAACAAATAACAGAATAAGAGCGCGGTCTGAACAAATAAAATTTGAGAAATTATACATAATTATGTGAAATGAATAAATCCGTAGAGGAAATGTATGAAATAAAATGCCAGTGTATTTGACAAATGTTACAAAAGCAAGCGTAATAAATAATAATAATAATAATAATAATAATGAAAAGAAATATAAATAAACATTAAATTGAATGATATGGCAGTAAGAGCGTTTGAGCCTTAATAAAAGTATAAGACATGGTGTTAATGCATGTTCTTAAAATATAGCGATTATTGTCAAGGGAAAGGATTAATATAAAAATTGGGATATGGATCAATTATTAATGTGAATTCATCAGTTCTTTGGAAGACGCTAGGCCTTAAAATACTGTATAGCGCGATGTAGCGCATTAAAGTAAATTGTCACGCTAGGAATGCGTAGAATCTAAATGTACTTGGTAAATTACTTATGAGGGGTAGTTGATTGCGGTAATTGAGCCATGATAAAGTCCTCCAATAGTGACGTAGATCACGAGGCTATGTGTGTTATGTTGTATTGTAATAGGGAGCAAATGTATGGTATTATGAGCGCAGGTAATGTAGGCCACGGCCGACCCTAAGTCGCATTTATATAAGTCCTCAAGTATGGGAATGGTTCCCGATGCATGTTCAGAGAGTCGAACCCTGACTCGTCTAGTTGTTGAAGCCCCTAAGTATTCGTCGTTGTATGTGAATTACTCTTACCAATCAATGATGACCCTTCATAATTAATAAATGCCAAGGTTATGAAAGTGGTTTATGAACCTAATAATGTTTGTTGAAAGTAAATGAGAGAAGTAAAAAACGCCAGGTCTCTCCAGAGAACTGAAGAAAGAAATATCTGTTTTAAAAGCATTGAGTATAGCTGCCACGCGCGGGCTAGGCAAGAGGTTCCCCCCTCAGCCATAAATGTCGCCCAAGTGATTACGGTCTAACCCTTGTTATTGTAAGTTGTGCTAGGTCGGAAAGGAACGTTTGAAAGAAATAGTAACACACTGTGAGTGTTTAAAAGTTGTAAATGACCCGGGGTTTGAACCGAGGTCCATGTAGATGAAAGTACCGCTTGCCAGTTCAGATCGTAGCTTTCTTATGTGTTAATGGTCTTATAAGACAAATAAACAAATAAAAATCCCTAATGTAATATTGTATGGATGTAGGATGCCATGAGTTTAATGAAGATAACTAGATTCCGGGAGTAATCATAGTTTTTGACTTTGTCAAGTAATCTTTTGTAACTCTGGAGTACACAAGTATTTTTCCCGATCACTGTAGTGGATTTGTGAAACTTGAGAGAGATGGTAAATGTTGAGAACATTGTGGAATGCCCAAACATTTAAGTAGAGAAGTAATATGTACTTTAAATATGATTATATGTGTGTTTGATGAGAAGAAAACTCATAAAATAGTTATTGAGGTGTGTGAAAGAAGGACACCGTCATTATTAGAAGTATCGAGCCATTAGAGCTCGTGATTATATTGGACTTTAAGATAGATACTTTATGGAAGTGAAAATAATTATGAGTTGCTGGTTTGAAAGAAACCATTTATTTTAATGTAATGTTTGTTTAATTTCCATATTTTTATTGTTCACTTTGAACAAGTTTAGAAGGATTTGGTCAATAGTTTATTTGTTTTATTTGTTTGTAGCGCCATAATTTTGGTTAATTAAATGTTTTAAAATAGGAGTTGAATTTGTTTTTATTTTGAAAGTGTATCCTCTATTTAATCCAAAATGTGTAAGTCACAGAGTGGGAGAACGTACCAAAACCCCGAAAATCCCGATTTGAGCATTGCTGGCATACTGTGATTTGCATATTTCTTGCTGGAAGGGCACAGGGGGGCATAGAAGTACTGTGCTTGGATTAATAACTAGAGGAACACTTAAGACGGTCATTTCATGTAAAAGTAAAATAATGATAGGAATAGCTACAACATACAAAGTTAACTAACCGCATGGGTCCCTAGAAACTCACACCGAGCAGCCCTGAATATATTAAACAACCCCCAACCACTTCTTACATGGCGCCCAGTACGCAGGGATGAGTTTTCCTAGGGAAAACCCGAGTTTTCTCGAACAATCAAAATTTTCATTTCATTGAAAAAAATGGTTTTTCGAAATTTTGAATTTTTAAATACTTCCATAAAGGGTTATGAGATTGAATAAAGATATCAAAAGGGTATGTCGTAGTAAACACCTGTACCAAAGTAAATTTGTGAAGAAATTGGGACACAGTGGTTCAGATTGCCATCTCTCAAGCATGTACCAGCGATGTGGCATGAGTAGCCCACAATATTTTAATAAGATGTCATTAAGTGAAGAGAGGCGGAGGCTCTCGGAGGATATAAGGGTAGAGAGTAAAGATAAATGTAAAACCATAGATGATAAAGAGTACCCAAGTAAAGAAAATGTAAAGGTTTCTTTAGAAAGCATGCGTGCACCTGGAGACATAGTTACACGAAGATAAGGTAACATGTCTGCAGAAAACAGGGTAAAAGTTGAGCCTTTAGAGCTCCAAAAGGAAAAAGAAAAATGTGAACCGATTCCAAGGGGAAATGTAATTAGTACAGAAAATACTAATGGTAAAGGTAATTCAAAGTCTCACGTAGTAAGGCAGGTTCAAGTAGGCTCGGAAAACGAAGTGGAAAAGAACGATAGTCTTTGCGCTCAGGATCAGGAGAAAGTAGAAATGGCGACCTGGAAGGAAGAAGAAAAATTCTTGGATATAATTGATGAAATGCGAAAAGAGCACATTAAGATGAGGACTGAACTTTGGGGATTTAGAGATGTAGACTCAAAGGAGAGAGAGGAAATTAAGGAGCAAAGAGAAAGTATCACCGAGGAAATTGAGAACATAGACCAACTAGGTAAGAGGGCATGTAAAAATTGGTATACGATACCCAAACAAGAATTGGAGGAATTGTATAAAGAAATCACTAATGTCAAAAGGTCATTAAAAGAAACAAAGAAGAAATTTGCGAAACGCATGGAGAAAGAAGGGAAAATAGAACTAGCTTCGTGGAAACAGATAGAGATATTCAATAAGGAAGTAAGTGAAATAGTGGATCAACTATGGAAAATGAGAAATGAATTGAATGATATATGGTGGAAGACCGATTATGGGGAGCAAGGTAAACAAAAGTATATTAAGGAACAGACAGCTTGGATAATCAAAGAAAAAAGTAAGATGCATCAGTTCCTAATGAGCATGATTGATGAACAGGAAATAATAAGTGCTCAGGAGTTGGCTGAAGTAAGAGAAGACAAGATTCAGGAATATCAAGAAATATTAGAGGCTGCCCAAAGGAAATATGAGGAATACAGGTTGGAGCAGAACCGTCAGTCAGATGAAGCCGCTGCCCAAGTTGAAAAGCAAGTAGAAATCGAAGAAGAAAAAGAAGTCATGGTGCTGGAAGAGCCCAAAATTGAGATTAGAGAAGAAGAACAAGAAGTAGAAATCGTAATGACTCCAGTGGAAACTGAGGAAAACCTTGAGATCCTTCCTGAAGAAGAAATGGAGACTCAAGAGGAAAGGAGAATCCCAAACCAGGAGGACAGCCGAAATGAAAATGAGCTGCAAAGTGAAGAAGAACATTTTCATGAAAAGGTGGAGCTGGAAGAGCAAGAAATAATCTCAGAACAGGAGATAACAAAAGAATTGAAGGTTGGGGAAACGGAAATAATAATTCCTGAAGAAATGGAGAAAGTAAATGAAACCATAATAGAAAATGTTGTTGAGGCAAGGAAAGAAGCAGAGGTTCAAGATTTCACAGAAATTGAAAAGGAAAACCCCGAAGAAATTCAGGAGGTGAAGAAAGAGAAGATACTATTAAAAGAAGAAAAAGAACAGTTGAAAGCACAGATTCTCGAGTTAATGAGGAAATATCAAGAATATCAACAAAAGGAAAGAGAAATGGAAACAGATGCCAACGAGAGCCAAGAAAACCTCAAAGGAAAAGATGAGATTGTTGGAAATAATGAAGAAAAGAGAGGAGATGCCTTTGAAGAAAATCAGGAAAGAGGAAGAAGAACGCAATTGGTAGTCGGTTTACAAGAGAATAGAGACCATCTAGAAATTAGGAGAGGAGGAGAGATAACGTACAATGCCTTGGAGAAAGAAGATGCACAGGCGTTTTATAGTTGGAAAGTTCGTCGAAAAAAATGGAATAATAAAAGGAAGAGACAGGAAGAAGATCTGAAGGATCTATGGAATTGGAAAAGTAGGAAAAAGAAATACCTTTTGAAAATGCCATCTCGATGCGAGATGAAGGAAAAGGATTATTCCGACATAGCTAACGGGTTAAGCCGCATGCACCCGTTAAAGAATGAGAGAATAAAGGAAATTGTTCTTGAAATACCATCTCAAGAAGAGATGAGGAAAACAGAAGAAAACCAAGAAGAGTCGGGTGACGATAGACCGAGCTCTTAAAAATCAAATGAAAATTTTACAGACTTGGAGTCTGAAAACAATAATGAAGAAGTAACGGGTAAAGCCGTTTGCACCCGTAAGGTATTTAAAGAAGGTCACTAGGTTGACAGTACATAATGAGAAAAGAGAAACAGACCAGCAGGATGCTCGTCTTATGAAACGAGGAAAGAAATAAAGCTGTTTGACTCAAGTTTGGAGAGCGCGCGCCAGACTAGGGGAGAATCGTAAACACCCGAACGAGACAAGTAATTTATAACCCTGAGTGGAGACGTCCTCTAAGGAAAATGAATGAATGGGATCTTTGAAAGACCAAAGACAAACCAGAGAGGAAGATGATTTTAAAGGAATAAAGAAACAAAAGGTACGGATAACGTTATGATGGCTTCGACTGTTAAAAGAAAAATAAGATTTTTATATAATTGAAATAAATTTCCTCAAAATTTTTCGAAAATTTATTTACCTAAGGAGGGGAGAGATGAACCCATGTACCATTGGTTCAAGAGGGGTCGAATCCATGTATATTTGTAAAAGGAAGGAAATAAATATACAGTCTTTAATGGAACATAGAAAGATTTCAAGCAAGGATGCTAACATCACGTTGTGTAAGAAGTTAGACCCAGGTGGCCAGGAAATGAGATCATGCCTGACTCATTGATAAAGAGTCAGTCACGAGTATAAATAGACTGAGTGGAAAGTTTCAGCTGTATGAGAGAGAAGCACGTCTCGGAAATCGCCCTTACCTTGCATTAAAACGGCAACAGCGCAACTGTGCCAGAAGAAGAATAATTAGATTTAACCCATTTGGAAGAATAAATGTAAGTAAATAAATACAGGGTTGTGAATGATTTCAGAAGAGAGATTTTTGCGTGGAGAAAAAGCTTTTAATAATTGTCCAGGAAAGAAGTGCAAACGTAGCCATACGTCATAGGGGAATTACCGAGGCCCGAGGAGTGGGGAAATAAAAATCAACAGCAACACCCACACAGCTGAAGACTAAAAATTATTTAATATCTCAGAAATGCACGATCGATTTTCATGCGCAGTGAGATCATTTTACGTTTGGAAGACGAGCTTTCTGGAGATATAATTTTTATAATTGTGCGACAATTATTTCAAAAGTTGGTCATGAAAAGGACTAGGATTTTATCTTTTTTTGACTAAAGAGTATAAAACTCCTGGCAGCACCAAGCTAATCATGCAGTTATTGTCAGCCTGCGGGCGTGACACTGTGTCACATACATCGAATGCAGTTATTCCGACAGCCCGAGGGGGGCATCACGCTGTATCACATCGAAGGCAATATTATTCCGTCCAGGGGACGTGAAGCTACATCACGCAGTATTCAAACGTATGAACCTCAGGGGAGGTCATACCGTACAACACGTATAAGCAGTAAATGCAGTTTACCAGTACTCCTTGAGGGGAGATGCTACATCACATCGTGCAGTTTCCGATAGCCCAGGGGGCGTCATAGTGCTACATCACGTCGAAGACTATACAAGTATTCCTTGAGGGGAAACGCTGTATCTCATCATATAGACAGTATCCGACATCCAAGAGCGTCGTGGTATCGATAACCAACGAGCATCTGTAAGGAGTAGCCAAGAAGTATTATTACAGTATCGCCGTGTGGAGAATTAGGAAAATCCTAGTTACAGGATTTAGTTCCGACAGTATAAAGTTTACAGTGAAAAGTTCAGAAATTACAGTCAAAGCAGGCTGCGAACTTAGAGCCCGGGCGATAGGTCCTAAATTAAACGACCAAAAGTATCATAACGTATTGAAGTAACGTAACAGCGAGATAAACATTCTATCAACTTTAAAGAACCCGAGTAGGGACGGACAGAACAAGGTTCGCAAGGCATTCCGGAAAGATAGGAATTCGAGAACCGAATAAGCGGAAAGCAGAAGGAAATTATAGACATTGTTCAAGGAAGCAGACGAACTATTCAAAAAGCACTAAGTTACGAGGAGTATTAGTTGCTAGAAATCAATAGGTCACCGATAGATTATCTGGGGGACCGTGGACAGAATAAACTTTCGCTAGACCAACCAATAGGGTCTAAAAGGGAGCCGTTCGAGTCAGAGATAATAGCAGATCGTAAGGAAACGGGATTTGAAGGAGAACTATTCCAGAGAGGAAGTAGATGGTTCGAGACTTTCACATTCTGACAGGATAGGAAGCCGACCTTTACTAAATTTCACCCTTGGAGACGGGAGGTCAAGAAATCACGTGTGAAAGGCTTAATAGCAGTCTCAGTGATTAGAATCGGTGAAGTGTAAATATATAAAATTTGGGTTAAAAAGAAATATTTTCAGTGTTTTTATCGTGTATTCTAAACGAATACACCAGTGTATTTTTAAAATGTTATCAGTGTTAAATGTATACGAGTTAAATGTGTGTCAAGATATGTCTGTACATGAAATGAATTTGTACAAGATGGTGTAATTCTAAAATAGTGGGCAAAAATGAAACATCGCAAGAAAAAGGAAGGTCAGGGACCGACCTATAACATGTGAGTAAAGATTTTCATTATGTTTTGTGTTGGGAGAGTGTTTGTGTACAATCCACCGGAGTTTGAGATAGAGGGATGTTTCTGAATAACAAATAACAGAATAAGAGCGCGGTCTGAACAAATAAAATTTGAGAAATTATAAATAATTATGTGAAATGAATAAATCCGTAGAGGAAATGTATGAAATAAAATGTCAATGTATTTGACAAATGTTACAAAAGCAAGCGTAATAAATAATAATAATAATAATAATAATAATAATAATAATAATGAAAAGAAATATAAATAAACATTAAATTGAATGATATGGAAGTAAGAGCGTTTGAGCCTTAATAAAAGTATAAGACATGGTGTTAATGCATGTTCTTAAAATATAGCGATTATTGTCAAGGGAAAGGATTAATATAAAAATTGGGATATGGATCAATTATTAATGTGAATTTATCAGTTCTTTGGAAGACGCTAGGCCTTAAAATAATGTATAGCGCGATGTAGCGCATTAAAGTAAATTGTCACGCTAGGAATGCGTAGAATCTAAATGTACTTGGTAAATTACTTATGAGGGGTAGTTGATTGCGGTAATTGAGCCATGATAAAGTCCTCCAATAGTGACGTAGATCACGAGGCTATGTGTGTTATGTTGTATTGTAATAGGGAGCAAATGTATGGTATTATGAGCGCAGGTAATGTAGGCCACGGCCGACCCTAAGTCGCATATATATAAGTCCTCAAGTATGGGAATGGTTCCCGAGGCATGTTCAGAGAGTCGAACCCTGACTCGTCTAGTTGTTGAAGCCCCTAAGTATTCGTCGTTGTATGTGAATTACTCTTACCAATCAATGATAACCCTTCATAATTAATAAATGCCAAGGTTATGAAAGTGGTTTATGAACCTAATAATGTTTGTTGAAAGTAAATGAGAGAAGTAAAAAACGCCAGGTCTCTCCAGAGAACTGAAGAAAGAAATATATGTTTTAAAAGCATTGAGTATAGCTGCCACGCGCGGGCTAGGCAAGAGGTTCCCCTCTCAGCCATAAATGTCGCCCAAGTGATTACGGTCTAACCCTTGTTATTGTAAGTTGTGCTAGGTCGGAAAGGAACGTTTGAAAGAAATAGTAACACACCGTGAGTGTTTAAAAGTTGTAAATGACCCGGGGTTTGAACCGAGGTCCATGTAGATGAAAGTACCGCTTGCCAGTTCAGATCGTAGCTTTCTTATGTGTTAATGGTCTTATAAGACAAATAAATAAATAAAAATCCCTAATGTAATATTGTATGGATGTAGGATGCCATGAGTTTAATGAAGATAACTAGATTCCGGGAGTAATCATAGTTTTTGACTTTGTCAAGTAATCTTTTGTAACTCTGGAGTACACAAGTATTTTTCCCGATCACTGTAGTGGATTTGTGAAACTTGAGAGAGATGGTAAATGTTGAGAACATTGTGGAATGCCCAAACATTTAAGTAGAGAAGTAATATGTACTTTAAATATGATTATATGTGTGTTTGATGAGAAGAAAACTCATAAAATAGTTATTGAGGTGTGTGAAAGAAGGACACCGTCATTATTAGAAGTATCGAGCCATTAGAGATCGTGATTATATTGGACTTTATGATAGATACTTTATGGAAGTGAAAATAATTATGAGTTGCTGGTTTGAAAGAAACCATTTATTTTAATGTAATGTTTGTTTAATTTTCATATTTTTATTGTTCAATTTGAACAAGTTTAGAAGGATTTGGTCAATAGTTTATTTGTTTTATTTGTTTGTAGCGCCATAATTTTGGTTAGTTAAATGTTTTAAAATAGGAGTTGAATTTGTTTTTATTTTGAAAGTGTATCCTCTATTTAATCCAAAATGTGTAAGTCACAGAGTGGGAGAACGTACCAAAACCCCGAAAATCCCGATTTGAGCATTGCTGGCATACTGTGATTTGCATATTTCTTGCTGGAAGGGCACAATACTAACTAATGAATTTCATTCAAAATTGACACAACAAAAGATCATATTATTTCAGATTAATTCTGACCAATACAGGTATGTCATTGTTGCCAACATGATTCTACGCGCGCTGTTAGATCCAATGTTTAACTGCATGTAACGTCCATGCTATCCATTGGACTTCGCCCAAATTTTGTATTCTGTACCTTAAGAGATGGAACTAAGGATATATTCAGTCACCAGGGCTGCCAACTGTAGTTCTCTATTAGGCTACATTATGCCTGGTATACAGTATTTCGAACTAATTAGAAATTTCGATATTACCAACTTAATTTCGTCATTATTCTAGATAGATCCATATAGATTAATCATTGGCATGAATCTTAAATTTTAAGAAAAGTAGGCGTTTTAGTTCGTCACGGAACTTCCTGTTTTTCTTCTTTTCTTCCTAGAACCTCTTCATTCTTTCACTTCTAATCTTTCTCCGCTCCTCTGTCATTACCAGATTTGGCCTGTTTGTGGTGTTTTTTCTTTGAAAGTCTTGATATTGTCATCTCGGCTTCGAAACGTTTTCCTATCGTGAATGACAAGTTCAGTTAGTCCAACTTCAATGGCGTCTCTCTTGACCTCTTCTACCCATTTTGTAGTAGCTTTCAACCCTGTGATGTATTTAAATATTGTCTTTGTCAGCCGGTTCCCGTCCATTCTAATCAAATGCCCGTAATATGTAAGCCTTCCTTTACGCATTGTGACCACAATGGTTTCAGTCTGCAAATACAGATCTTCATTTTTCCTTTTTTTCCATGTTCCGTCATCATCCTTCCGTGGTCCGAGAATTTTCCTCGGGATCCTCCTTTCTTTTATCTCAAGTTCATTCAGCTCCCCTTTTTTGTTCAGGATTAGACACTCGGAGGCATACAGAACCTCTGGCTTTACCACTGTACTGTAATGTCTGAGTTTTGCTTTGTATGATATCGCTCGTTTGTTATACCTGTTCTCAGTTAATCTCTAAGCCAGGTCCAATTTTCTTGCTCTTGCCTTGTTTGCCTCTTAATCCAGTCCATTGGGTTGAATCCATTCCCCAAGATATTTGAACTTATCAGTACTTTTGACGGTCCCATATTCCGCCAGCATACGTCTCTCTTCCCGGTGCTGTATTCCATGTACTCAGTCTTTTCATATGATACCTTAAAGGTACCATTTGGCTGCACACGACAGAGACAAGCGACCGAGACAGACGACGGAGTCGTGAGACCGAGACAGGTCTCTTTCGATCTGCTCTACATTCAACCATATGAAGTACATTTGAGAGCGCGTGACGGAGACAGGCGACACAGATTGGCGACCGAGACAAACCGTAGGAGACCGCTCTCAGTGCAGTAGTGTCTCGCGACAAGCGGACGCAGCACGTGCTTTATGTCCTGATAAAATGTCGGAAAAAAATTACTGGTGAACAAGACGAGATATTAGTAGAATTAGTCGGAGATAACCCAGTGCTGTTCGATCCTGAAGTTCAGTCATACAAAGATGGAAATATATGTATTCTTTATTAACAAACAGAAAGAACCTTCTTCGCATCTGGTTTTGAATATTCAACTCATAGGTTTTCTTGGTTTCTGTCGCAACAAATAACACAGCAACACATCATCGTCTTCTTCCACTTCGAACGACCTTTTCATTAGAATATTTTTCGTAACCATTTTTCAAAGAATATGTGCACGCATATCCCAATAAACACCTACTGTATGTCTAGGCGTGTCGTCAGTCTCGGTCGTCATCAAATTACGTGAGCAGCGACACGTTGACTTTTCTCCGTCTCTCGTCGCTGTCGTCTGTCTCGGTCGCTTGTCTCTGTCGTGTGCAGCCAAATGGTACCTTTAGACGTGTTTTCTCAGCTATTTCGTGCAATGTGTCCAGCATCTTTCATGCATCATCTTTGTTATGAGCTAAGAGGGCAAGGTCATCAACAAAAGCCACACATTTAATTCCCAGGTTTTGTCCTTTCCTCCCAAGATGTATACCCTGAATTCCTTCTGCGTCCAGAGCCTTATCCCAATTTCTCATGATTTTCTCCAGAACGATATTAGATAGTATTGGTGAAAGACCATCCCCTTGTCTGACTCCTGATTTTATTTCGAAAGGATCAGAGACTTCTCCATAAAACTTTACTTTGGAGATGGTATCAGTTAGTGTTTGTTTTATTATTTCTCTTGTTTTCTTGTCAATCCCAAAATCTTCCAATGCAGTAAATACCCAGTAGAGTCTGCCAGTCAATCGAGTCGTATGCCTTTTTGAAGTCAACAACAAGTAGTTCTATGAAGAACTATACAGCCTATTTTCATATATCCTACTCATATTAATTGCCTCTATCAACATACAAAATTTCAGTTTGATTGCTATGTTAGATTCGTAGATACTGAGAACCGACTAAATATTGCAGATGGTAGCCAGGTTGGATGCTTATTTATGTACTATTACATGAAGACTATTGTGTATGTGTGGTTTTCAGACTTCACACACATTAGGACACAAGAAGTAAAAACGAGATTTTAAAATTTCGCACAGCTGCCATCTTATGGTTATGAAAACAATTGAAATAAATTAGATACCAGTGGATTAACATTTGTATAAGCATTAACGTGCAAAGTTTCACTGCACTCAGATAGTTAAATCGCAAGAAACGTCCATTTAAATACTTATATTTCGCGTCACCGCCATATTGGATTTGTGCTCACCAGGTTACTGAAAGTCATATAGGTGAACTTATGTTCATAGCCTCGATGAACATTTAAAAAAATCTGTTTGATTGCTGGAAAAGATTCTTAGATATTGAGAACCGTCAAAATATTTGGGATGCTCGCCATTTTGGATTGTTATATATATAGGCCATAGAATTATGTACCATTAAAGGAAAATTATTGCGTAGCTTCATTATTCAAACTTTCACTTCGATCGCATGATTACGACACAAGAATAAAAACTTAATTTTAAAATTTCGCACAGCCGCCATTTTCAGTTTATTTAAACAATTGAACTAAATTAGATGCCAGTGAATGACAATATGTATAATCATTTACTGTACCACATTTCTATGCGCTCATATGATTAAATCACGAGAAAAATGTATTAGAATGCGTCAACTTCGCTTGGCCGCCATGTTCGTTTCGTAGTTTACAGGTTTTTGAAAGTTACATAAACTTGTAGCAGTGCTTTTTATCACCGTACAAAATTTCAGGTTGATATCCTAAATAGTTTCGGAGATATTGAATGCCTGTGAAATATTTCGCACAGCCGCTATTTTGAGGTTATGTAAGCAATTGAACGAAGTTAGATGTCGGTGCATTACAATGTATATGAACATATACTGTGCCAAGTTTCATTGCGTTTGGTTGGTTAAATCGCGAGAAACGTCCATTTAAAGGTCACAATTTCGCTTGGCCGCCATGTAGGTTTTGTAGTTACCAGGTTTTCAAAGGTCACATAAGTGAATTTCTAGTAGTTCCCTTTATCACCATACAAAATTCCAGGGTGATATCGGTAATAGTTTCGGAGATATTGAATGCTGGTGAAATATTTCGCACAGCCGCCATGTTGGATTGGTGAGACGTAACAAAATTTGAAGGGCACGGTCGGGGTCGCCCGGAATAGAGCTATGAACTTACCGAGTTTCATTGAAATCTCTCCAGCCGTTCAGATTTTATTAGGGGGAAACACACACACACACGAATCACACACACACACGCACACACACACGGACAAAAGGTGATCTCATAAGCCTATTTTTTCAAAATTGAAAATAGGCTAAAAATGACCACGGTGTTCTGACCTCTCAAAGCTCTTGTTCTAAGAATGTTTTTGAGGTTGAATATTTGCTCCACGCATGACCTCCCTTTCCTAAAGCCGGCTTGGTATTCACCAAGTAAGTGGACTACTTGGTCTTCAACTCGGTTCAGCAGTGCTTTGGAGAGTATTTTGTATGTGACTGGGAGTAGAGAGATACCTCTGTAGTTGTTGATGTCCATCCGATTACCTTTTATGTGAAGTGGGTGTTGTTGTTGTTTGAGTCATCAGTCTTTTGACTGGTTTGATGCAGCCCTCCATGCCTCCCTGTCCTGAGCTAATCGTTTCATCTCTACATAGCTCCGACACCCTACATCGGAGGCAATCTGTTTAACATATTCTAACCTTGGTCTACCCCTACAGTTTTTGTCCTCGATCCTTCCTTCCATAACTAAGCTTGCTATTCCTGGGTGTCTTGTATGTGTCCTACCAACCTATCTCTTCTCTTCATTAGCAGTCGCCAGAAACATCTCTCCTCTCCCACTCGTCTTAATACCTCTTTGTTTGTAACCCTATCTACCCATCTGATCTTCATCATTCTCCTGTAACACCACATCTCAAATGCTTCAATTCTCCTCTTTTCTGCTGCACCAATAGTCCAAGTTTCACTTCCATAGAGCGCCACGCTCCAGACAAAGGCTTTCAAAAATGACTTCCTAATACCTAAATCTATATTCGATGTCAGCAGATTCCTTTTTTGTAGAAATGCTTTCTTTGCCTGAGCCAACCTACTTTTAATATCCTCTTTGCTTCGTCCATCACTGGTTATTCTGCTTCCTAAGTAACAGAAGTCTCCTACTTCCTTCAGCTTTTCACCTGCCAATTTGATCTCCATAGAGGTTTCTGATTTATTTCAGCTGCATTCCAGTATTTTTGTTTTACATTTATTTATTTTCATCATGAATTCTTTCCGTAAGACGGAGTCCATACCATTCAAAAACTCATTCAAATCCTCAGGCTTGTCGGCCAAGATGACGATGTCATCAGCAAATCTCAGAGTTGAAATTATTTCTCCTTGAATCTTCACTCCCACTTTAAATTTTTCTCTAATTTCCTTCATTGCTTGTTCAATGTAAAGATTGAAAAGTATGGGTGATAAGTTGCAGCCTTGCCTTACACCTTTCTGAATACCAGCTTCTCTCTCATGTCCTTCAACTCGAATGACTGCTGTCTGGTTTCTGTACAGATTGTATATCACCCTCCTATCCCTGTACTTTATTCCAATTGATTTCAAAATGTCAAACAATTTAGTCCAATCAACGTTATCAAAAGCCTTTTCTAAGTCTACAAAAGCCATGAACGTTCTCTTATCTTTCCTTATTCTACCTTCTAAAATCAGCCTAAGACTTAGTACAGCTTCCCTTGTTCCTACATTTCTCCTGAAACCAAACTGGTCTTTACCCAACTCCCTTTCTATCTGGCTTTCAATCCTCTTGTAAATTATTCTAGACAGGATCTTTGAAGCATGAGTAATCAAGCTGATTGTACGGTAATCTTCACATCTGTCAGCTCCCACTTTCTTTGGTATAGGGATGATTACATTCTTCTTGAAATCAGGGGGTACCTCACCTGTCTCATAAATCCTACACACCAAGTGAAATAACCTGATCAGACCTTCATCTCCTATGCAGCGTAGCAACTCAATCGGTATATCATCTATGCCTGGTGCTTTGTTCCTGCTTAAGTCTTCCAAAGCTCTATCAAATTCTGATCTCAATATTAAATCTCCTTTCGCATCTTCATCAATTTCCTCCTCCCTTTCCATTACATGATTCTCAATCTCCTTTCCCTTATACAAACTCTCTATGTAAGCTTTCCATCTCTCAACCTTTTCTTCCCTATCTGTCAGAGGCTTTCCATTTGTGTCCTTAATATTACAGCACTTAGTCTTCTTTTCCCCAAAAGTATTCTTAATCCTTCGATAAGCTGTGTCTACTTTTCCTAATTTCAGACAATTTTCTATACCTGCACATTTCTCTTTCAACCATTCTTCTTTCGCTTCCTTGCACTTCTTGTTAACCTCATTTCTCAGACGTCTGTATTCTGCTTTCCCCTTTTCATCTCTTAGATTCTTGTGTTTCCGCTTTTCATCCATCAATTCTAGTATATCCTGAGTGATCCACGGTTTTCTACCTATTCTTTCTTTTCTACCAATGTTTTCTTCTGCGGATTTTGTTATTTCATTCTTCAAAAGTGTCCATTCGTCTGCAATTGAAGTTTGTTTAGGGTTTTTCATTAGTCCTTCCTTTATACTCTTCTTGAATCTTTCGTTTACATCCTTCTCTTTCAGTCTGTCTATTGCCCACCTTTTTGGCTTTTGACTTTTCTTCAGTTTCTTCAACTTTAATCTGCATTTCATTACAACCAGATTGTGATCAGAGTTTATGTCAGCACCAGGATATGTTTTACAATCCAAAATCTGGTTTCGAAACCTCTGCTTGACCATAATGAAGTCGATTTGGTAACGCCCTGTATCTCCTGGTCTCATCCATGTGTATATTCTTCTATTGTGGTTATTGAATAAGGTGTTAGCTATGACCAATTCATGCTCGGTGCAGAATTCTACCAGCCTGCTTCCTCGATCATTCCTTTCACCTAATCCGAAATCTCCTACTATCTTCCCTTCTCTCCCTTTTCCTACCACAGCATTCCAATCTCCCATTACTATAACATTTTCATCACCCTTGATATACCTCAGAATTTCGTCTATTTCTTCGTAGACCTTTTCAACATCCTCATCATCAGCTTGACTGATAGGCATATAGACTTGTACCACTGTAGTGCAGGTAGGTTTTGTACTGATTTTTGCTACAATAATCCGTTCACTATATTGCTCATAATATTCCACCCGCTGTCCAAGTTTCCTACTCAATATGAGGCCAACCCCTGCTTGGCCATTGTTTGATTTAGTGCTAATGACCCTATAGTCCCCTGACCAAAAGTCCTGTCCTTCCTGCCAGCGCATTTCACTAATCCCAACCAAATCCAACCTCAACCTATCCATTTCCCTTTCTAAGTTTTCTAACCTTCCACTTCCTAGCAGACTTCTAACATTCCACGCTCCGATCCGTAGAATGTCAGATTTCCTCTTTGTCACTTCTGTGATGTTAACCCCCTCTCGAGTAGTCCCCACCCGGAGATCCGAACGGGGGACTAGTTTACCTCCGGATTGAAATTTTACAAGGGAGGAGGCCATCATCACATGTAATTATGCATAGAGAGGTGCATATCCTCGGGAATAGCATACGGCTGTAGTTTCCCGTTGCTTTCAGCCGTGCAGCAGGACGCAGTGGGTGTATGAGAGCACATTTTCTGTCTTCTGGGGTCCTTGCAGTTTACCAGATTTCTTCTATAATACGATGGATTGTTTTTGCTGTGATCTCTCCTCTGAACTTCCACATTTCAGCGATGATCCCATCTTCACCTGGTGCTTTGTTGTTTTTGAGCTCTTTGATAATGTGCTTGATCTCATTTAGAGTTGGTGGTTGGAAATCAGGGTTTTCTTGGGATATATTCTGAGCAACCAATCTCTCTCCGGGCTCCTTCCCGTTCAGCAGAAATTTGAAATAATCAGCCAGATGCTGACAGTTTTCCTTATCACGCATTGCCACACAACCATATTTTCGTTTGAAGCACAAACTTGCTGGCTGATCTCCTTGTAGTTCTTCTTTAAAGTTTCTGTAAAATTCTCGGCTGTTTTTCACTATTATAATGGGGCAATATTTGTATATACATTTTATCCTCAAAACAGTGATGAGGATCAGATGACGACCACTTGAAGGCCGTATCATAATCCCCCCAGGGGCTCACATCTAGTAGGACGTGGGTTGGCGACCACGGAACCCCAGCTGAGTCTGATATTGCTTCCACTGACTTGTGCCAGGCTCCTCTCCGTCTTCTTTCCTATCGGCCTCTCTTGGTCAACTTTTGTTCTTTTCTGACCCCGACGATATTAGGGTATCCGAGGTCTAGGGAGCCTTTCACTTCCCCACCTTAATTGGCCCTTGTCTCATCTTTCCTGATACCCTCATTCTTCTTGGGGTCAGCCTTCTTTATCTTTTCATGTTATCTCGTGCCTTCTGCACAAGTCCTTCAAGGAGGCAGGGGTATGTAGCCCCACCACATCTGGTGCACCTTAGATAGTTCTACACCCTCAAGGGCTCACGGCTGGTGAGTTTGGGAGTTGGCGACCCCGAGGGATTCCTGAGCTGGGTCCGTTTTGTCCCCTTTTTCCTCTGACTTTGGAGCGGATCCTCTCATCTTTCCCTTTCCTATCTGCCTTTCATGGCTCTCATTCCTTCGAAGTCCCTCAATCCTCATTCTTCGAGGGTTGAGGGCATTTCTTTTCTTCCTGTCCTTTATTTGCCTTGTCCTTTATTTGTTTACCATTTCTTCTTCTAGTTTGAAAGTCTGTAGTTAGTATTAGTTATAGTTTTCAATCTCATCACATTTTTCACTATCACTCAAACCATTAGTGGCCGATAACCTAGACGATAGGCCCCTTAAAACAGCAATTATCAACATCGTATAATAATAGGCAGTAGGTACTCCCCTGTGAGACATGTCTTCAGGTCCACAACACACAAATCCTATTTGTTGACAGCGGTGTTCCATAACAAGGTGTTATGAAGCTTCTTTGAGCGCTAGACGATTCTCTGGCCTGCTTATGCGACCCTTTTAAGGGGACTTGTACATTATTTACAACACTCTCACCGCTTTACCGCCCTGATAGATAATTCAGTGTGCTGCATATTACACCAACAAAGCGGCCTCTATTATTAAACCTAAACGAAGTGCTGGAAACATACATTCAGCTTCTTCAGAGAATTTATGATAGAATAATATCGCTCATTACCTTTCCCATATTCCGAAATCTATACAGGGCAATATTATTATTATTATTATTATTATTATTATTATTATTATTATTATTATTCATTTAAGCCCACTATGGAGCGCTTATGGCTAGTTCTTCTTCGATGCTCTTTTCCGTTCCCAATACAGCCCAGAAGAACACAATCATGCTGAAGCGGTTTCGCTGGGACACCATTGACTATCGTCCCTACAGTCAGGTCCTCGCTCCAAGCGACTTTCACCTGTTTCCTCACTTGAAGGAGCACCTAGGAGGTCAACGATTCGCTTCAATTGAGGAGGTGAAACACTTGGCGACAACGTGGCTGAACACGCAAGGACAGGATATTTACCATGATGGAATATTCAAACTGATCCCACAAAGCGACAAGTGCCTAAACCAATACGGAGACTATGTCGAAACATAACCTAATGTATGAACTATCTGTTGACTGTATTGGTTGTATCAGTGGTGGCTGGCGGGTAATTGTTCTGGGTGTTACACTAAGAGGCCTAAAGACTGCTTGATATCAGAGAAAACTGTATTCAATTGCGCGGTAAAACGGATATATATTACTGTACCTCATTCATCACGAATGCCGCGCCGCATTTCAAAGAATCAGGCGCGGATTCAAAGGGAGGGGGGTCACGGGGGTCATGCCCCCCCCCAAACGGAGACCAAATTTATTTGAAAACTCAAAACACTAAAACACAATAACCAGACAAATAAAACTTAAGGAATTTTAACTGAAAAACAGTTTTTTTTTTCATTTTATTCAATACTGAAAATAGCCTATCTTTATTAAAATTATTATGTTCTGTTACAACTGTACATATTTACAACTTCATACCTGTTATATAAAAATGATTATTTATATAACAAAATTAACTCGTCTATTTTGTTTAGCAAACCTTGTGATTACCGAATCGATGTTTATAGTGATTACACGATGAATGTGCAGCAATGCACGGATAGGAAAATATGGGGCTTTGCACACCAAAAAATGTTGCCGACGTCCAAACTGCAAGCTTGGTTGGCAATTTAAGCTGTGACATTCTCCCTTTGTCGGTACCAACTCGACTTGCCGAAACTGTAACGTACCTTGATCCTTTTCTCGAAGCTCGATGTAAAAGTCGCAAAACACGCTGTTGCAATTTGTACGAATATTTTTGGTGCGCTAAACGCATCAAATTTCTATCCATGTAGCTTGCAAAAACATTGGTCTGGTTTTGTACGTTTGGTTATTTTGTGATTGCGTTTTTAGTGATACCATTTTTCTTAACAATTTCGATTCTCTGACACCCCTTCCCCCAAAGCCAAACTCTAGATCCGCGCCTGCAAAGAACATCACATCGTCATCGGATTAAATGATTATGATGATGATGATGATGATGATAACTGTTGGTTTAAGGAGCCTAACATCTAGGTTATCGGCCCCTAATGATCCGGGTGATCGCGGAAATGACAATGAAATGGAAATCTGAACGAAAATTAAGTGAGACGGAAAATACTTACAAAAGGGAACTCAGATTGGAACAACTCACAAAATGTTCTTACAAAAGGGAATTTACATCGAAAAGATTCACAAAAGGAATAAATTGAAAAATACGCACAAAATGTAGGCTAGGTTCAAAATACGTACAAAAGGCAATGCAGAGTCGAAATACTTACAAAATACAATTGAAATTCAAAATACTTGCAAAATGCAAATGAGATAGAAAAGACGTACATAATGCAATTGAGGTTCAAAATACTTACAAAATGTAATTGAAATTGAAATACACAATGCAATTCAGATTGAAAGATCCCATTTCCAATCCAAAATATTCACAAAGTGCAATTGAAATTCAAAATACTTACAAAATGCAATTGAAATTGAAAATGCTTACAAAATGTACGGTAGATTCAAACTAACCATTTGGGTTGACAATACTTACAAAATGCAATTTAGATTGAAAATACTTGAAAAATGTAATTTAAATTCAAAATACCCACAAAATGCAATTGAGAATCAAAATACTTGCAAAATGCCCACCACACGAAATGCAATTGAGATTTAAAATTCTTGCGAAATGCTGTTTTGGTTGAAAATTCTTACAAAATGCAATTGAAATTCAAAATACTCACTAAAATGCCCTGCTCCTACATTGAAAGACTTACTAAATAGCAATTTAGATTGTCAATCTTTACAAAATGCAATTGAGGTTGAAAACAATCGCGAAGTGCAATTTAGATCGAAAAGACTTACAAAATGCAACGTAGGTTTAAAATTACCTACAATATGTTATGGAAAAAAATCGCTAAAGGGAATTTAAATACACGGGGAGCCAAGTAACAAAAACAGTGCGGGAATCTTAAAGAGAAAAGGAAAAATAATGAAAAGAATACAAGAGGTCTGACCCCTCGAAGAAGGAGGGATCAGGAAAGATGAGACAAGGGCCAATTAAGGCGGGAAAGTTAAAGACTTCCTAGGCCTGGGATACCCTAATACCGTCGGGATCGGAAAAGAACAAGAGTTGACCAAGGGAGGTCGTCAGGAAAGAAGACGGAGAGGAGCCCGGCACAAGTAAGTGGAAGCAATGGCGGACTCAGCTGGGATCCCGTGGTCGACAACCCACGTCCCACAAGATGTGAGCCCCTGGGGGACGCATTAAATGGATTATAAGATAGTCTGCATGAAAACTTTCACGAGAACAAAAGAGTGGCAAGAGTGTCACAAGTACGTGCAAATTACTTGGCAAGACAGCGGCAGTTGACGGAGCATCTTGGATGTCTCCGTCCGCGCCTCGGCTCCCTTGTTGCAATTAGCGGGCAACAGCCAGTCAAGTTAACTGTTGGGATAGGACTTACTCGGTCTAGCATCTCTGCCATTCCCTTCACTATTGAGATATGGTGGGTGCTTGGACCTGGCAACGATCAAACGGACGAGCGCTCCAGACAGTTGGTGCGCTTCGCTTTCTCGGGCAGTTCACAGTAACTTATTATGTGATTTCCTGAATTATCAAAGAATACCATTATGAATTCCTATACATATAAAAGGAAACGTACAGGCTTTATGTTCGACGATGTCTAAATGTAAATATTATACGTCAGAAAACTGTATCATAATGATAAGACCTAAAGAAGTAGAAAATATGCAAGCAAATATGACCTAAAAACTATAAAATAGGCAATAAAAACATGGCATTTCCTTGTTTGCTAATTGCTTCTGAGCTAACTATATCTACTGGAGTGACATTCTATTGAAAGGCGGAAGCACACTATCGTCATGTTCCGTGACCTCTTGCGTACAGTGTCGCAATCTAACTTCTCCAGAAAGATGTGCTAAAAGACATGCGTAGAGGAGCGCCTTCTTGGAATCAGGTCTTCTAAACCTGCTATCTGCCTGTTCCGAGAAAAGAAAGAAAAATATATCTACTACACTATTCGGAAATCCTGTGTTTGAAACTCGACGCAGATATCACGTACCTTGTTAACGACGCCTCAATTTAAACAAAAATGCTGAAATTATAACCAAATATGACCTTATACCACTAAAATATGACCAAATATGACCAAAACAATAAAAATGGCCGAAAAATGCTTTTATAGGCAACATCAAATTGCTTTAAATGTGGTCAGGGACCCATCATTCAAACATTTTTCAGATTTCGGGTAAAATGAGCTCAGGAAAAAAATATGACTTTTCCTAAACATCCGAACCTTAGTCATTATAGTACTGTTTTTAATTATGAGACAGTTTCTCCAGTCAATCAGAGCTCATTCATTGACCAATTAGGTAAAGATACCTTCGCGAATGCACTCAAAATTCAACATGTCGGACATGAATTGCATGATTTGAAAGTTCAAATTGGATATCGGATCAACCATTGTAGTTACAATCCCAAACACAAGGACAAAATCAGCACGAACCTTTACGGTAACAAGAAAATACAATGACATATGCAAGAAATTTATGAATCTACGTCCAGAAGTTAGCAACACAGCATCCTTCTATATAAATTACCGACATGGAAAGGGCACCGTCCATATGTTCGCATAAGTAAACTGGCGAATATGAGACAAGAAATAGCACTGTACCTTAATATCCCCAACCCCAATTTCTACACAGCACATTGCTTTCAAACGACTTCGGTGACAATATTAGTGAATGATAGAGCTGGACAGCACTAGTCATCATGCAGGCTGTAAACAATAGCATTGCCAAGCAAAGTAAATGGCCTCTACTTTGTTCAGTCAGCAAAGCCAGCGCGCCCTGTTCACTAACAGAAGTTACTGAATCCCACAGATATTTATGAATGTTTATGTTAAAACATATAATAAAGTTATAATTATTGTCGAACATTAACAGTCGTATGCAACTCACCTGAGGGGCGTGGTGGCGCAGCGGTCAAGCTGTATGCCTCTCACCAAGGCGGACCGGGTTCGATTCCCGGTCAGTGCATGTGAGATTTTCGATGTGAAATGCCATGTCCTGTGGTTCGGATTCCACGTAAAACGGAGGTCCCGTGGCTTATGATCGCGAGATTAACGGTCACGTTAAACTACAAGCTTCCTTTTCAACTCACCTATAATGGTAATTAAGACACTCGTACGGAAATTATAAAACGAGCGTAGTTCGTTTTATAAACATACCCTTGTCTTAATTATTGCCATTATAGGCTCGTTGCATAATGTACTATTATACTTAATGAATGTTCTATTGTGGCCTATGGAGTTTGAATGGCAAATATCTAAATGTCAATTTATTAAGCAGAAAGGTAAACTGTTTTTTTTTCTTTCTTTACAAAATTGATAATTTATTTCTCAGAAGTACCGTACTGTGGAATTCTCAGTTTTGCCTCACAAGGCTGAGTGTACCCTGGCTCTTAACAGAGCAAGGAATCGAATTCAGTCCTCCAGGGTGGCAGCCACGAATGCTAGCCACTACACCTCGAGGTAGTCTAATTTCAATCTTAATATTGTTTATAACTTAGCCAATAAATTAAGATTAGGGTACAACCAAATTTACAATTAGTTTATGCTCTTACCAAAGCAACACTTTCTTAATTCTTATTGGCTTTTTTCGGGGGGGGGGGGGGGGTATTGAAGCCCCTTCAGCTCCCCCCTTATATACGCCCCTGTCAAGGGCAGCCGTGGAGAAATGTTCCTCTGTCTTCCACTAGCGAGTGGTGCACAAAGACGCAGGTCCTGTCTGACAGTAAAGTTGTAGCCCATTACAAAGGAATGGTCGTGTGATCTATCTTGTCACACTGTCATCTAAGTGCAGCTGACACATCGCATTCTTCTGTACACGCACCGTGACGGTCCGGGACCACACATCGTGTGGGTGGCACTGACACTGAGTCATCTGTCCGGTTATAAGGCGATTCCTGGCTGGGTCAAGAAATTCCAATTCTTGTGATGGGGATGGAAAGGGGTAAACTCAGCCTCGTGAGGTAAAACTAAGAAGAGGAGGGTTCAATTCCCACCTCAACCATCCTGGAGGTGGGTTTCTGTGGTCCCCCCTCCCGCCCACTTCTACTCCATGAAAATGCTGGGTTGGTTCCTAAAGACCACGGCCGCCACCTTTCCAATCCGATCACCCAATACACACATCAAACACAGGGCTATATGACTGCGATTTCGCAGCCCCTCAAATAAGCAGCAACAACTATCTTTCTTTCTCTCCTCCTTTCCTTCTTTCTTTCCTTCTCTCCTCCTTTCCTTCCTTCTTTCCTTCTTTCCTTCTTTCCTTCTTTCCTTCTCTCCTCCTTTCCTTTCATCTTTCCTTCTTTCCTTTCATCTTTCCTTCTTTCCTTCTTTCTTTCCTTCTTTCCTTATTTCCTTCTTTCCTTCTTTCCTTCCTTCTTTCCTTCTTTCCTCCTTTCCTTCTTTCTTTCTTTCTTTCCTTCTTTCCTTCTTTCTCTCTTCTTTTTTTTCTTTTCTTTCCATTTTTCTCTCATTCTCTCTTCCTTTCCTTCTTTCCCTCATTCTATCTTCCCTTCTTGCGTACCTTTACCTTCCTTTCCTTTTTAGCCTATTTTCAATTTTGAAAAAATAGGCTTATGAGATCACCTTTTGTCCGTGTGTGTGCGTGTGTGTGTGTGTGTGAGGTGTGTGTGTGTGTGTGTGTGTCCCCCCCTAATAAAATCTAAACGGCTGGAGCGATTTCAATGAAACTCGGTAAGTTCATAGCACTATCCCGGGCGACCTCGACCGTGCCCTTCAAATTTTGTTACGTCTCACCAATCCAACATGGCGGCTGTGCGAAATATTTCACCACCATTCAATATCTCCGAAACTATTCCCGATATCACCCTGGAATTTATTACGGTGATAAACGGAACTACTAGAAATTCACCTATGTAACTTTTGAAAAACTGGTAACTCCAATACGAACATGGCGGCCACGCGAATTTGCGACATTTAAATAGACGTTTCTCGCTATTTAACCAACCAAACGCAATAAAACATGGTACAGTATATGTTTATACACATTGTAATGCACCGACATCTAACTTCGTTCAATTGTTTACATAACCACAAGATGGCGGATGTGCGAAATATTTCACCGGCATTCTATATCTCTGAAACTATTAGCGGTATCACCCTGAAATATTTTACGGAGATAAAGGGCACTACTGGAAGTTCATCTATAAGACTTTCCAAAACCGGTTAACTACAAAACGAACATGGCGGCCAAGCGAATTTGAAAATTTTAAATAGACCTTTCTCGCGATTTAATGTTCCAAACGCTATGAAATCTGGTACAGGAAATGTTGATACACATTGTAATGCACTGGTATCTAATTTAGTTAAATTGTTTACATAACCTCAAGATGGCGGCTGTGCGAATTTCGAAAATTAAGTTTTAATTTCTTGTATCGTAATCATGCGATCGAAGTGAAAGTTTGAATAATAAACCTACGCAATAATTTTCCTTTAATGGTACATGACTATATGGCCTATACATCTAACAATCCAACATGGCGACCATCCGATATATTTAGACGGCTCTGATTATCTACGAATCTATTATAGCAATCAAACTGAATTTTTTAATGTTCACAGGGGCTATGAACTTAAGTTCGCCTATAGGACGTTAAATAACCTGGTGATCACAAATCCAACATGGCGGTGACGCGAAGTATAAATATTCAAATGAACGTTTCTCGCAATTTAACCATCCGAGTGCAGTGAAACTTGGTACAGTAAATCCTTATACGAATGTTAATCCACTGGCATATAATTTATTTGAATTGTTTCTATAACCACAAGATGGCAGCTGTGCGAAATTTAAAAATCTCGTTTTTACTTCTTGTGTCCTAATCATGCGATTGAAGTTTGAATGCTACACGTACACAATAATCTTCATGTAACAGTACATAATTCTAGGACCTACATATATAAAAATCCAACATGGCGACCGTCCGAAATATTTAGTCGGTTCTCAATATCTACGAATCTATTACAGCAATCAAACTGAAATGCTGTTTGCTGATAGTGGCAGTTAACATAAGTAGGATATATGAAAATAGGCTGTATAGTTCTGCACGGAACTACTTGTTCTCTCTCTCTCTCTCTCTCTCTCTCTCTCTCTCTCTCTCTCTCATTTTCATTACACCTTTTTTCTTTCTTTCCTTTTTCTTTTCTACTAGAAGTCTCTCTTTCTTTCGTTCTTCCTTTCTTTCCTTCTTTCTTTCCTGCTTTTCTTACATTTTACATTCTTTCTCTCTCACGTCCTTTCCTTCTTTATTTTCTTTCCATTTTATATTTTTTCATTGTTTCTTTCTTTCTTTTTTCTCTGATTCTATCTATATTGTTTTGCTTTTCTTTCCCTATTCTTTCTTTCTCTCATCCTCACTTTCTTTCTTTCCCGCTTTCTTTCTCTATTTCTTTCTTTCTTTCTTTCTTTCTTTGCCGCTGACAGTCGGCAGTACACAGTACATTGATCAAGCGACGAGCCCTCACGTCGCGCCCCGCGTATGCTTGTGATTCTTTGTCCATGCTAAAAGTCACCATGTATAACACAACAACAAACAAGATGTTCAGTAAAGAACATAATTATAGCCAACTTTCTCCCGAATGTCCTTTCCAAGAAGTATAACTAAATGTTGGTTGTAGTAGCTTGTTGACATATAACGTGCTATATCTTACGTTGATTGATTGAATCCTCACCAGTATTATAATATACACACACTAATACAGCCATCACAATAACACAAGCTATCAGGCACAATTTAACACTCACCCAAGTACATGGCGCTAAATGATCATGATGTCCATGCATTTCAAATGAAACAACAACAACAACAGCTTCCTACCCAAATACTTCCTCGTATAAAAATACACACTAGTAAGCCTACAGACATCACAATGATACAGGTTATCGGACAACTTCTACTCACACCCAAGTATACGGGGCTACAAGACCATGATGCCAAAAAAACTAAAGAATTAACAGCAATAGACTCTACCGCGGATCAAGGACAAAGAATTTTAATCGCTGTAGTCGAGTGTTGAAATATGTGGAGTTATAAATATATATTTATGTTCGACCCTCACTATTATGTGTCAGAAAACGGTGTTCATAATGATGGTCATTATAGCACTTATTTTCATTATGATACAGTTTCTCCAGCCAATCAGAGCTCGTTCATTGACCAATTAGGTAACGATACCTTCGCGCATGCGCTCAAAATCCAACATGTCGGACATAAACACAACATCGAACTATAATAAATTACCGACATGGAATACGCACCGTCCATATGTTCGCGTAAATAAACTGGCGAA